>AP027108.1:57823366-58553350 GCA_028142955.1 Pinctada fucata | reverse complement strand
AGTCATACGCGTCGCATCATTACATCAAAACTGATACCCACGGTGTGTGAAACCAGATAAATATTTATGAAACAAAAAATCCAATAGATGTCGATTCATCTACGGTTAAATGAATAAGTGATAACGGTTTTAGACCCCTTAACACCTTAAACTCCAATGTTCTGAACCATTCTTTTCAATAATGTATTTCCAAAGTGGGTTATGCCCCTTTAAGACTGTACTAATCTTCAAAAGCGAACCAATATATTTTCCGGATTTGGGTCAAGCGGGGGACTAGGGGTCGTTGAACAGTAGAATTCTTTAAAGGGTTTTTAGTCTTATAGAAGTTACAAGAAGCAAACAAATTCTGTGTACGTTATATCCCATGATGGCCGTCGTGCCAGAGCTTTATGAATAGACCCTGCTGGTACCCGTCCATACCGCGTGTATGTTACCTTATAAACACTTTGGTCAAATGACATGTTGAGACCAAGTTATTTGCTTAATATTAACACCTACTCCATGTATATCAACCGCGCTGCAATATTCATCCTCTCACCCCCCTCCCCATAGCCACCATCCTTCTTCAAATACGTTACTCTCTTGACACTTCTTTCTCATATCGTTGAGCACCCCCCCCCCCCCCTTTTTCTGTTTTCCTTCCCGTATATCTCATCGTGAGCGGATCTCGGTACAGAGGCATGGGAGTTTGCTCATTAAAAGTTGATACTTTTTTCTCTTTTGGATTCTAGTGATGCTGAAAAGTTCCAGCTCGAAGGATTTCATTCGACTGACAAAAATTTAATTTTTGCTACACAATTCAGATTTCTTTATTCGGACTGGCATCGTTTTTCAAAATGACTGGCATGCCCTCAAAAATTTCTTTCTGTTTGGGCACCTGGCTAACCTCTATTGGGTCAGTCTGGCTGTACTAATGATGTTATATTGTCGGGGAACTCATTCGCCAACTGCCCGTTACAGATGTACTCCAGCCAGGCCGTTCCCACTCTGGGGTGCCTCATAGCACCCTTCTATTATTTAAGGGCGGAGTACTACCCCATTTCAATGCCCCACCCTCCACTTGTGTATGTGGTGTATTGCATGTATGCAGGGATGGTCCGTATTTTCCAACGGCTTTTATAAGGTGCCACCACACCTGGATATCTTTGCCGCAGCATGAGACTTGGGTACCCAACCAGGCCCTTTATAGTCCCCCCGGTCAGGAGACTCGGTAGGGACGAACGAACGTACATGTATATGACTTTCACTCTCATATGACCACACCGGGATTCGAACCCCGGTCGTCTGCGTGAGAGTTGAACGCCCTATCCACTCGGCCATCTCTTACAAATTTTTCAACATCTCTGGGATTCTAATCCACTACTAGAATTGCACTGAAATTTTAATACATGACATAACATGTACATCAAGATAGTTTAAAGATATATATGATATATAAGATAGTTTATAGATTTATATGATATACAAGATAGTTTATAGATGTATATGATATATAAGATAGTTTATAGATATATATGATATATAAGATAGTTTATAGATATATAAGATAGTTTAAAGATATATATGATATATGATTTATTAGATAGTTATAGATATATATGATATATAAGATAGTTTATAGATATATATGATTTTTTTAGGAGAGGGCATTACATAATGTTGTGAAAACTTTTGCCCCAATCCTTTTTTCTGTTACTTGAAATATAATATGATTAAACTAAAATTAAAATATATTATGATATATAAGATAGTTTATAGATATATATGATATATAAGATCATTTATAGATTTATATGATATATAAGATAGTTTATAGATGTATATGATATATAAGATAGTTTATAGATATATGGTATATAGGATAGCTTATAGATATATATGATTATATAAGATAGTTGTATAGATATGATATAACCCCATTTCATTGGAGAATAGCAACATTTTTCGCTAAAGGTCAAGGGAGCAAATGAGGGGAGGGGGAGTGGGTAGAATAGGAAATAATTATGCTTTCAATGTGAACAAGATAAGGAGCCACGGGGTTTCGGGGGGAGGGAGATAGGGCGGGGCGGGGTGTGGGGAAAGGGGGGGTGTATTCATGTAATCAATGACTCCTATTTCTATATATAGATCTCCTCCCATAGGGCAGGTATATTCATTTTAAGCTTTAATGACATGTTATTTTGAATACATATTACCAGATGAATAGAACCAAGGTCTTTAATTTTCTTTAAAACCCCTGCACACGTCTGCTGAAAATTGTAAGCGCTTCTTAATTCATATACGTTGTAAACTTTGAAGTATATGGCGTTTTTAACAAAAATTACTTAGAATTCGAATCACATTAAATCCAAATCGGGAAGTTTTGGTGATATATAGGATTTTAATGAGATAATCTATCAATGAATATGGCATTTTTATTAGTAACATATTTTAACGACTCAAGATAATGTCACATTTGAAACCTCTCTCTCTCTCTCTCTCTCTCTGACACTCCAGAATTACTTTCATTTAAAATGTTACAATTCATATTCATTCATTCCATTTTACTGTACCAATCTGCACGTTGTGCGGCAATGTAACACAAAAAGTCCCGAATGTAAAAAGTGCAAATTCTAAACAATACTTCAGAAAGAAGACATTTTATATTAAAGTGCATTCTTCAAACACAACTTTAACGGTGAATGAAATTATTAACATGTTTGTCGACCAAACTTTTATTTCCTACAAACTTCTCTGTTTAGAATGTCTCGGGGCGTATTAGATGCCTTTCCTTACCTATTGATACAGTTTAAATTTATTGAAAAGCTTTTTACAAAACACACAAGCCTTATGTGTCAAGTCACAATTAGTGATTTTTTAGAGCGAGTTTTAAAGCCGCTTTCGTCATAATATTTACACAAGAGATAAAAGCTCCCGTTTGAGAAGTAAGGCATTCTGTAAAGCGAACTTGGTGCGATGGAAACTCAGAATCGGTATAAATTCGGTCAATTTCGTTTAGATTAGAGTGCGGGAAACATCTATTCCAGGACTTTTCCCTGAAAATGATTATGTTGTCACAAAGGGGGGGGGGGGGGGGGGGGGGGGGGCTAATGCGTCCCTATATCCTTCGTGTTTAGTATATTCTAGAAGCACTGCAGAATTTGAGAACACTTTGGGCCCTGTGTGGTCGAATGTTCTATGATTAATGTCAAACCACATATAGAAATATCCAACATTGTTTTTGGTAAATCTCTACTGCACTCCGAGTAACCTGCAGTTGCAAAATGAGACAGGAGGTTCGTCCTTCGTTTGTTTTCTATCAAACATCTTTATCTCTTGATTTTTGGAGACTTGAAAAGGGGGGGGGGTCATTTTTAACATCTTCGACTTATCTCGATGCCATACCAACGAAGTATTGATTTCATAATGTCTGTTTGTCCGTCCGTCGGTCTAGTATCTGTCCAAGGACGTATATTCATGAATTTACCTCAGGCAATTCTTGACCTACATGTACACTGATGAAACCTCGGCAATATGTTCCAAACGTAAATTAGCAGACCTATCACTTTTCAACAACATTTGGTTTTCCACCAAAATAACTTTATACTTATATCTTTTATCTAGTTTTTTTTTTTCATTTTTAGAGACACATATTGCTTATTAACTCAGAACGAGCTTTTGATTTTGTCGTTTAAGGTCAAGTTCACACTTGGAAAGTTTGAAAAATAGCAATAATGCACAATATGTTGAGCATTGGAATGGAACCCCATAAATCAATTGTCAATTATTAAAAGAATATATATCTACCAATCATTGAACTAAAAGGCAAAAGGTCAAGGTCAAAGTCAAACATGGTATTTTAAAAAAATAGTTTTTGGTCACCT
The DNA here is from genome assembly GCA_028142955.1 of Pinctada fucata. Classification (NCBI taxonomy): domain Eukaryota; kingdom Metazoa; phylum Mollusca; class Bivalvia; order Pterioida; family Pteriidae; genus Pinctada; species Pinctada fucata. The sequence continues at coordinate 58,549,487 of AP027108.1, read as the reverse complement.
TAACCCAAGTAATTAATTATATAAGGGAGCAGGAAGGCTGGTTGTCAATAAAAATCCAGTTTTACCTTGACCTTTGACCTATTATCGATAAAAGGTAAATGCTAAAATCATCACTGCTTCACCTAGGTGATCACTGCTTCTCTGTTTATAATCATCATTTATGGAAGATTAATATGTACTATTAAAACTCAACTCATTCATTTTATCTCCTTTGCAAATTCTTACCAGTATTCAAGTAAAGAAAAGCTCTGTTATTATTGTTAAGGCTTGGAATGATCTTTTTTAGGAAAACAAACTACTGGTTCAGTATTAGTCAGAATTCCTAATGGAAATCGCTGCTAATCACTCTGAATGTTATACAACTTGTGACTGATCAAACTTACAGCTTGTATGGTCAGCAACATTTATATATGTTTTGCATCCCACAATATTATTTAATTTCTAATTCAAACATGTTTTAAATATCTATTTATATTTGCATAATCATAAAATTCATACAGAAACTGGTCAGGCAAACTTACCCCTAAAGTTGAAGTAAATCAAAAAGTCGCCACTGATTTCTTTCAAGATGGCCACCATTAAAACAGAATGGAGACCTTTTCCTACCATATCCCAAATTCCCATGGATACAAATCCTGTTACCTAGCAACAGTCTGTCCTAATGGGTTTACAGACCCCAGTCTCCTACATATAAGGCATTAGAGTTTATGATCACATATTTCAATCTAGGATTCCCCTTTATGAGGTATCCCTTTCTTACCAGAACATACCTAGCAGTGTGGGAGAGCGTCATTTAGAACTAATGCTCGTAAATTATCACCATTTCTAACAAAGATGTATTGTTGTTCGGGGAGACAGTAACATTTTCTCTCGAGGGTTTCATTTTCATTTTCGTTTTTGATTTCAATTTTTTTTTCTTTTGTATCATTGATCTGCTACAGAAACTTTAATCGTTGTTACATTTATATAATACACGATACATGTAATACAGTAGGTAGCTGAACATGAAAATGGGAAAAAATCAGTTTCAAATTAATTTTTCACTTGCACTACATGTATCATATCAGGTTCTGTATAAAGCAAACTCAATTATTAGGTCTTCCGACTTCCGTCGGAAGACCTATTGTTTTCGTAACCGTGGAAAATTGGATCAGCGATTTCTCAAGAACCCTGTAAGCTAGGACAATGAAAGTTCTCCAACGTTACGTTTGGAGTAAAAGCTAGATTGGTCTTTTTTATTTTTGGTCTCTGTTATTTTTTTTTTATCATGTTTTTTAGTAGATTCAAATATTTGACGGGAGCGTCGAATTACTCAAAAGGACCGAAAATTTCATGTTTTGCTATTTGTAAGCTTAAATATCTCGTATTTTGCTATCTACAATTTCCATTCTTTTTGAAAGTCGACAGCCATGCAAGATATGAAATGCTAGATGCACACTGTAACGATTTATTACGATGAAGTCCTTCACCGTCCTTCATATTTCCAAATTCAGAAGTTCATAGGAGGAAGACACTTTTTTGCTTATAATAGTAAACAAAATTAAGCTTATGAAGTTTCCTAAAAATTTCAATATTATTATTTTTTATCCATATATCTGTCTTATTTAGTCTTTCTGATTTTTCCTATCTCTTACTGTTGAAAAGATATGAGCATCGAAATTTTGAGTTGGGTATTTCGATACACCTTCACGCCAACAGATCGGGCGCACACTAAAATTGGTAGTCCGAGTCCGACTCGAGAAAAGCAGTGTTGAGATTTTCAAATTCCGATTTCACGGCAATGATGAATATGCATTTCATAAATACATTTCGATATACACAATTTGATTTTAAAACAGTTGATTAATTTAGAAGAGATCAGCTACAAACCAGAATTTACACACAAAAAGTGGTAGTTTGATTCCGATTTCTAACCTACAAACCTGTTTCTAAACTTCAATAACTATATTTTGAACATCAAGTTTAATTTCTAATTCTAGCAAACGTTCGAACATAATTTTCGGTTGGTTTATTTACAAATTGATGAACAATTTCTCCAACATTCTTCCCTCCCCTCGTTTTTCGAAAACATTTCTGTTTATATTGAACGATGTCGCCATGATGGAAATTCAAAATAAACTTTGAAAAAAGGGAAGGGGGGGGTCCAAATTTGAACCTGCACAGCGAGAACCTCATGGTATTTATATATATATATTGAACGTAACTTGTTATTACCATTTCTCTTCTCAAGAAAATTGGTTCTACAGCTACGAGCTCGCCTTTTTTATGGGGGAAGGGGGCAGGAAGAATTTGCAAAAAAAAAAATCCCGGCTCTGAAAAATGCTGAAAAAAATATTCCGGCCCAAAGGGCCGACAATTTTTTTTTCCCGGACCATGCAAAAGTAAGGATACATTGCATGATATGGAAATTTTTGCTGGCCCTTTGTGCCAGACAATTTAAAGTCAAAAAATTAATTAATATAAATACAAACTGTTCACATAGCTGTTTCTACCAGAGACCTAATACGCATAGGCACAAAAATCTAGAAAAGGTTCTATTTAAACATCATACAATCTGTCTGAAATTCGCTAATTGCAAAGAGACATCTGAAGGAATGGTTATTAACTCATACTCTGTAACAGCGGGGAGTTTAACTTACACAGACATTCACAACATTTGACAATTTGTTTAAATCCGGCCCGAAGAACCGGCGAAAATTTTTCTCCGACTCTGGTAATGGCTGAAAAAAATGGCCTGCTCAGAAAATTGCTGTAAAAATTTTACCGGCTGGCAATAGAATTCCTGCCCCCCCCCCCCCCAAATCAAATGGTTGCTCACCAACAATTATCGGTTTGAAAATTTAATGTTACTGCTATTCGAAAACTTAAATATATAATATAAATACATGTAATGTGACGTCCTTCATATTTCCAAACCAAAAATTGTATAGGAGGAAGACACTCTTGTTGCAACCGCAACAAGAAACCTTTCTAGTTATATGTATCAATTTGGTGCTCTATTGTGAGCACTGTTGAGATTGTCGTCAGGATCTTCTTTATCTATTTTGGAAATTTCTATTCTTGAACAAAGATGGAATTAAAAGAGAATAATGGTATACTGACATTAGGCAAAGATCATCAAGTCTTTGATGAAATCATGTGCTGTCACCAACTCTACCGTAAAATTACAATTGTTTATTCCAATATTAACTTTTTGTGTTTTTTCTTCATTTTCGTCTTCATGACTTCATTCAATTAATTCAGGACCAAACAGCACTGTAATATTATAATAGATTCATACACGATAAAAAAAGTTGGCTATCAAAGTTGTAATTGCTTTTAGGTTTCAAGTCCAATTTCATTGAAATGAGATAGCCTGGTAAATAAAAATAAAATTCATAGAATTTTGAAGCCACTCTTTTTTTTTTTTTTTTTTTTTGGAGGGAGGGGGGATTCCCTAATTTTGTCTAACTTGTGTTACATCAATATAAGGCACGGTCCATTTGATATTCTGGGGGGGGCTTGGGTTTTTTTCGAAAAAAATAATTTTGCTCTCAATTTTGATGAAAAAAATAAATTTGCTTATGGTGTGACAGAAAAAAATAATCTTGCTCTTACAAGTAATCTGAATTTGAAGAATAACCATAAAATTTTGCTTAAAATTCCTGATAATTTTTCGGCTCGCTTCGCTCGCCACAGTTTTTACTTCCTATAAACAATTTTTGGCTCGCTTCGCTCGCCATAGTTTTCTCCTGTAATGGAAAGTTCATATTTGAAAATATCAAAAAGAATGCATGTGACTGAAACAATTCAAATGCTTAAATATATTATCAATAGATCTATAATTTATTACTATTAATAGATACCTGTATCACCATAGTGTCTAATTTTATATACAAGCTTGGAAGGAGAATTTAAGTAAGTTTTTAACTAGTTTTCATTTCTACATGTAAATACTTGCACCAGGCCCACTACATGTTACATGACCTTATATACATTTTGTTTACTAAAAATTATATATGGCATATTGTAAAAATCTTTCATCTCTCTCAGTTTAGAAGTGAATACAAGTTTTACATGAAAACTATGTTTGGAGTAATTTTAAGTAAAAATAAAGCCTGTGTTTGTGAAACACGAATGCCCCCGGTGGCATCTTTGTTAGTATGAACACTATTTTCTGTTAAGTACATGTATGTGAGGTCACTGGGTTAAAAGGTCAACGGTCAAGGTCACGAGGTCAAAAATTTTGGTATCAATGGAAAGGTCTTGTCACAAGGAATACACATGTGAAATATGAAAGCCCTATCACTTACTATTCAAAAGTTATGCCCAATGTTAAAGTTTTTGAAAAGTAGGTCAAGGTCAAGGTCATGAGGTCAAAAATTTTGGTATCAATGGAAAGGTCTTGTCACAAGGAATACACATGTGAAAAATGAAAGCCCTATCACTTCCCATTCAAAAGTTATGCCCAATGTTAAAGTTTTTGAAAAGTAGGTCAAAGGTCAAGGTCAAGGTCACAAGGTCAAAAATTTTGGTATCAATGGAAAGGTCTTGTCACAAGGAATACACATGTGAAATATGAAAGCCCTATCACTTCCCATTCAACAGTTATGCCCAATGTTAAAGTTTTTGAAAAGTAGGTCAAAGATCAAGGTCAAGGTCACGAGGTAAAAAATTTTGGTATCAATGGAAAGGTCTTGTCACAAGGAATACACATGTGAAATATGAAAGCCCTATCACTTCCCATTCAAAAGTTATGCCCAATGTTAAAGTTTTAGAATAGTAGGTCAAAGGTCAAGGTCAAGGTCATGAGGTCAAAAATTTTGGTATCAATGGAAAGGTCTTGTCACAAGGAATACACATGTGAAATATGAAAGCCCTATCACTTCCCATTCAACAGTTATGCCCAATGTTAAAGTTTTTGAAAAGTAGGTCAAAGGTCACGGACAAGGTCACGAGGTCAAAAATTTTGGTATCAATGGAAAGGTCTTGTCACAAGGAATACACATGTGAAATATGAAAGCCCTATCACTTCCCATTCAAAAGTTATGCCCAATGTTAAAGTTTTTGAAAAGTAGGTCAAAGGTCAAGGTCAAGGTAACGAGGTCAAAAATTTTGGTATCAATGGAAAGGTCTTGTCACAAGGAATACACATGTGAAATATGAAAGCCCTATCACTTCCCATTCAAAAGTTATGCCCAATGTTAAAGTTTTTGAAAAGTAGGTCAAAGGTCAAGGTCAAGGTCACGAGGTCAAAAATTTTGGTGTCAATGGAAAGGTCTTGTCACAAGGAATACACATATGAAATATGAATGCCCTATCACTTCCCATTCAAAAGTTATGCCCAATGTTAAAGTTTTTGAAAAGTAGGTCAAAGGTCAAGGTCAAGGTCACGAGGTCAAAAATTTTGGTGTCAATGGAAAGGTCTTGTCACAAGGAATACACATGTGAAATATGAAAGCCCTATCACTTCCCATTCAAAAGTTATGTCCAATGTTAAAGTTTTTCGGACAAACAGACAAACAGATAAACAGACAAACAGACGGACAGGCCAAAAACTATATGCCCCCGAATCTTTGATTCCGGGGGCATAATAAAGAATTTCTGCTGAAAAAACACAAACATTCTTTATATTCACATCAATTGTTATAAAAAAAATTTCCTTGCTCCAGCTTTGCAAGAAAAAAATAATTTTGCCCCGGTCCGGGGCGAAAAAAATAATCTTGCTCCGACAAAAAACCCAAGCCCCCCCCAGAATATCAAATGGACCATGCCTAACAATGTGTAATGTGATATTATACATAAGTATCTACTTGCACACTATGCACTCTTTTTCTAAGTATAGGTTAGAAGGTGTTTGAAGTTTCTTCATGAATGAGAAGTGGGCAGAGTGACTTAGATGGCAACTACCCTGGTGGTGTAGTGGGTGGCACACCCCACTCCGGCCACATATTTTTCAAGTCTTTACTGTTCAGCTTTGTAGGTTGCAGGATCCTTGATGACCATGAAGACATTTTCTTTACAGAATCTTCACAAATAAGATGAGTAATCTGAGAGCCTATGATTGGCTTAGCTCAAATGTTGCTACCGTATCTAAACTACCTTAACCATTTTCAGTTCAATAATGAGCTCTACCCTTTACCATTATATGGAAGTTATCTGTTTACAAGATTGAAAAACAAGAAGATATCTGACTCGAAATAAAGATTACTTACATTTACATGGGTCTAGAATTCCCATTTCTTGTTGCCCATGCATGAGGGCAAGTGAAAAGTTAGGTCAGGAAAGTGCAAAGCAAGTATTCACTTGCCCATGGGCAAGTTTACCTACTGGACTTTTTTATCCTCTTCATTCAGAGTTCTTTCTAATCTCCTAATTGTAAGACAGCAGGGTTTTAATTTATTCTGAGCAATCAAACACTCGATTTGTTTAGATATGCCACATTTTAACAAACAATTTAGCCTATAAAATAAGTAGCAGTATAACTGTATAAGATCTATCCCTCTCTGCACATACTTATTAATTTAGCCTCTAAAATAAGTAGCAGTCACAGGAGCTTGATGCCAACAACCCTCAATGATACCTGCCCCTTCCCATCTCTCTCTAGTATATATACAAAAATAATGTATATATATAAGGAAAGTGGGGTGGATATTCTTGTGGATCGTTGGCATCGAGCTCCTGTGGTACATGTATAACTGTATAACTGTATAAGACGGTTTTAAGACCTATGCCTCTCTACACACAATTTTACATGGGCAAGTGATTTTTAGGGATGGTTAGAGCACTTTATGTCCTGAGTTGCCCATGGCAAGTATATTTTGAAAAAAAATTCTAGACCCCTGATTTAAAGATACAGCAAAATAAAGATTGTGTGCGATGAATATTTTGTGTAATCTACATCTATATGGTATGTTTAACCATCAACAATTTTTCTTTCTTTCTTTCAATAATGTTAGGCCCTCGACTGCCGAGTGTTCTTAACAACAATTGATGACTACTCAACAGCGTGAATAGATCGCTATTATATTTACAAGAAGAAAAGGAAATTACAAAATCGAAAAGTTAAAAGATAAAAAGAACAAACTATTTATGGATACTTAAGGTATCTGTTGTACAAATAAATATCAAGTGTATCATATAGTTAGAATCATGGCATATTTTTTACCTAAATATTCCTTATACAAGATAAAAAATAATTTCTATCATCAAAGGTCAACATGTTGCTCAAGACACTGAAACTATTGAGACACTGCCGAAGATTACCGAGATAATTAAAACACTCTTTAAATGGACTAGACCTCAGCAAGATCTCCATTTGTACATTGGATACGATAATCAAAAATTGTGGTTCTGAACAGTTAACCATAACTATGTACGATATTGTTGACATCTTATGACAAAAACTACAATTGTTGTACTATGAAATGTCAAAATTGTAAGAGAGGACATTTCTCAGGTTGATCGAAATGGCACCTTCTTCTTCTTCCTTTGTATGACCCTCCGCTTATCGGAGCACTCCCCAGAGGGGATCACATATTATCAAACATGACATTATATATCAAGACAATATTTCAAATTCCTCTCATTACTCCTCAACACTCACAACTCACCACTCGTTCACCATGCTCTATACAAGGTACCTTCCACTATGTATGCAAGTGTATGCAGTGTATGCGGGGAAGGTGTGATTTATGTACTACAGTGGGTGGTCCGTATTTCCAACGGCCTTTAACGTGCCATCACACGAGGCAATCTCCTCAGCCGCAGCTGCCGAGGGGCCACTCAGACCGTTTTAGTTCACTCCGAGTCAGAGAACAGGTGGGGGGGGGGGGGGGCGAGATGATAAATCACCTCTGATAAAGTCCACCCTCAACGGGATTCGAACCTGGGATCTTCAGATTGAAAATCCGGCGCTCAACTGACTGAGCTATGCGCCCCAAAATCGTGTTTTGATATAAGGTTATCAGAGGAATTTCGCGCTATATTTGGCTTATTAACAGAGGAGTTCTTTATCTTCACATCGTTGTTATGGACAATCTGATGTAAATTTATGTTTTAATTATCAATCAGAAGTTAATAATGACATAAAAACCATTAATTAAAACCATGAAAGCGGTTGTCAATAACGCGCACTTGCCAAATCCGGGGATTTGCTGGTTGTAAATTTCTCACACTTACGCTCGCGACAAATCGCGCAATTTTTCTCTTTCATTTTGTCTCTTTTCTGCTTTGTTCTTACGTTGTATTTTATCCCTTTCATTTATCACCTTACCTTGTACGTGTAATGTCAACCGACAGGTAAAATCCATAAGCCTCGGTTACCAAAGGAAGCCTCCGCCATTTTTTCTTATTTCTAACGTTTTGAGGCTCCCATGGGAGATTTCGTAAAGGTGACGAAAGAGAGATAACTCGGAATTCAGAGAGTATCATATAGCCGGCAGCATTCATAGACACTCGTCGCAAAGATATTTTATGCTTGTGCTTTAACCTACGGTGGTTTCCCGATCAGCTGTTTAGAACTATGTTTACATCATAGTGCAGATAGACAGAAGAAAGGAGAAAATCTTTTTTCTCCTTTCTTCTGTCTATCTGCACTTTATTGTAAACATAGATAGATCTATAGAAACAGCTGATACAGCTGAAATATGAGAAAATTGAAAAGTAGGTCAAAGGAAAAAGGTCAAGGTATCTACAGTCTACGTTTGAGGTCATTGCCTCAAATGAAAGGTCTTGGTAATAATAAATCTTTGCCTGAAATACCTGTTGAACGAAAGCTTTTATTTCCCTTTCAGATGAAGTATTAAACTGTCACGAAAAAATTTCGAAAGAAATTCAAGGTCAATATCAATGGGTCAAAGGTCATGGTCTCAAATGAAAGGTATCATCACAAGGTATCTTCAATGTACATGTGAAATATCAAAGCTCTATCCCTTATAGTTCAAGAGATCATATGCAGCCCAGGTAAAAAAAAATGCAAAGTAGGTCAAAGTCCAAGGTTAAGATCATTAAGTCAAAGACCATATCAATTGAAAGGCCTTGTCATCGGGTATCTTCATGTTCAAGATACAAAGCCCAGGTAAATTTTATTTAGAAAAGTAGGTCAAATTGCAAGGTCAAGGTCACTCAGAGTGGGTCAAAGGTCGTGATCTCAAATGAAAGGTCTCTTCACAAGGTATCTTCATCTTTATTATCAAACTTGTCTAACTTGGAAAGACAAAAGTTAAATTGCGTCCTCCTAACATCAAATCATTGATCAATCCTCTCATAAATTTAAGTCCAGAAACCGTATCTAGAACGCTGCACTATCAAAACTGAACTCAAACTTAATCTGTAATATAGTATACATGTATTACACCTCAAAATCTTACCTATCACTGTAGACATAACCTCAGACAGTGCATGTATTTTATATCTCGTTTCATTTTCGTGCGTGAACATCGACGGCGGGTGCGGCTAGCCAACAGGGGATGCTTATTCCTCCCGGGCACCTGGTCCCACCTCTAGCTTGCTAGGGGTCCGTCGATGCTCAATTTTGTGCTCTATTACACTAGTGAGTGCTGTTGAGATTATCGTCAGGATCTCCTTTAAATCAATTGTAACCTTGGAGTTAATTTTTGCCAAAGTCCTGGACAAAATGCATCCGGCGATTCAATGGTTTGAGAGTTGGTCTACTGACTTTTCAGGTAATAAAAATCCAGCGAATCAAAGATCTGAGAGTTAAGATTACTTGAATCCAGGGTTTCAAAATGGTCAAAATGTCAATTCTAAAAAAAAAAAAAAAAAAACAAAAAAAAAAAAAAAAAAACACCAAGTCAATTCAATAACTAGTGCGAGTGTCCGTGGTAAGTCAATCCAATAAGGCTAAATCAATCCAGTGTAGGTTAGATGACGATTGCTTTCTTTTATTCTTACCATTGATCTTATGCTCTTCACAAGATTCTTAAAACCACAGTGACCTTGACAATTAATTAGATTCATCCTCTCCCCGTTGCGAAATATATATCGCTCTCTTTCTGCCACAAATTGAGTGCAGCGACTGTACGTAGAACGCTTCAATCAAAACTGAGCTCAAAACTTAATCTATTTTACATCTCAAAATCTTACCAATACCATACTAAAATCTTACCTATCAATTATGACCTTGACCTTGGTAAAATTTTCTGTGCAAGCTTCAAAATAAATCGAGTGATTTAAGGTTCGAATGTTCATATAGCATTAATTAATCCAGTGATTCAATTCTTAAAGTGATTTGATCGTCATTGTCTTCAGATAAAATCCAGTGTTTAATATTCAATGGTTCAACGACCAACCACATAAAGATTGCATCAAATCACAAGACACAAAAGATCACATGAATTAACAAGACCAATGGACAATCAATGCCGACTTAAGACGGTCATCTCCTACGCAAGCATCAAAATTGTGTGGTTATCTGGATGACATGCACACAACCCTCCTTTTCTGGTTTTCCAGCGATCTGGAAGAACGCACAATTGTGTATGATAATCTCTTCCCTGTAAAATGGTGACAAAAATATGTAAGTAAATGGATATTAAAATCATAGTGGCATACAAAACGAAAACAGTTCATGTTCTGCTGGCTGGAGCAAGCTCATGTATGTTATCATCCCCAAGAATCTGGCCGACTTTATGAGAGGACAGGTGGTAGCAACTCATTCTGAGGATTAATTCGTCCTGTAGATCGTGATGGTTTGATGATCTAATGAGTATTTCTTTCTCTTTTACACTGGCCATCGATATTATACTGTCTGCAAGCTGTCCGCAAGGTTAGTAAAACCAAGTTCACAGTGACCTTGACCTTTGACACTGACATTCAATAGGATTCATCCCCTCCCTGTTATAAGTAATAGTGGAAGGTAAGATGATCTTACAGTAATTTCTTCCTCTATGGTGATCACAAGGCTTTAAGCCCAAATCCAAAGTGACCTTGACTCTTTTATCCGTGACCTTGAAAATAAATATAGTTCATCCTCCCATGGAGAATTAGTGATCATACTATCCAAGCAGTTCAAGACTAACCCTTACCGGTACATTGAATCATTTTTGCAACTTTTCTGTAGGAAAGGCATTTTGTGAAAATTCATCTTTCACTTGCAAACTCGATTTTCTCTTCTTTTTTCCATCTTCACAAAAAATTAGAAAAAAGAACTGCATTTCTAAGTAACATATTTTTTTAATTTGAATTTGAATTGTTCAAAGACTCAAACAAGCAATTCTTCATCAGAAGATACAGGCGTAAACTTGTATATAATATAATAATAGCTAATTCAACATATAACACTGCTACATTTCTATACAAGGCTCTGTGTGTACAGACGTTAACTTGACATTTTTACAGATCACTGGGGCTCCATTATCTAGTATTCTACAATCATGCAACAATTCCCCTGATACTCTGTCTAATGGATTTCATGCAGTCATCAATTCAATTTCCCTCCTTTTTTGAACTCAAATTAAAGTTAACATCACATTTTCCCTATTTAATGACTACAAAAAGTTCATTTTTCAACAAGGAGACTACATATTTCAAATCCCCGCCACTTCTTTTTTTTCCACCTTTATTTTCCCAGATAAAGTGATGTTTTGTGACTTTTTTTACAACCAAAATATCAAATACGTAACTTTTACAGGTAAATTCTTTCTGTAGTTTTCCCCTTTTCAAATTTAGTGAACTTAAGCTAATCATGAAACCTGTTATGCATTCCCTTGTAAGACATAAATGAATACCATAAATAATCTATTCTTTTTAATATTTAGAAAGTACAGGCAAACCTGATATTTACATTTGATATAAACTTCTTTTGAAATACAATGTACATGAAGATTCATTTCTACTTAGTAAAAACTCTCAAGATTCTGAATACAAATTTCTACGTCCACAAACTCTTCTAATTTACGTTTATGTGTGCAATGAGGAAGATTACTGCGGTGAAATACTGATAAAAAGCATGTCCTGCTATAAATAGTAACAGTCCCGATAAAATCAACAATGACAAAAAATAGTTCATCAATTAATCCCACCTTTCAAACCGCGAAATTCTCTGTGTACCTCTTTTTAAGTCAACAGTTCGACTTGTGAAACTTTGAGTCTACATGCATGTTCATTGTAGATAAACAAGAGAAAGCATTCTGAAGAAATTCTTAAAATTGTACAAAATAATTAAGTAAGCCTAACACAATCCATTCAGATAATCGTATAGAAAGTAAATAGAGAATATTCATGAGTAGAGCCTAAAAACTGACTTAATACACACACACAAACAATTAATGATAATGCCAAGTAAAGTGATTAAATTATCAACATCCAAACAAAACACAGACGTGTTAGATATGGCAAAATATTCAACACTGCTGCTGACAGAGGAAGTCCTCTACAATTCTTTGGTTTACGAACTTAGTTTTATACTATAGGTTTATATAGAAGATGTTGTTCTGATTGAACATCCTTTCTATAATCAACACTCATCAATACAAGTAGGTAATGTACTTTACATCTCACATCAGTTATGCAGTCTGTCAGTCTGAACAATAAAAAGTTCAAATGTACGTCAAAATTTTTTACATATTTTATACGAAAAGGACTAGACGTTAATTTCACATTCATAAAATGCTTTATCCTATTTTTTTCTTAATCTGGGAATAGTTAACCTGATAATAGGAAGAAATCTAAAATGTAGAACGAAACCGTAGACCGAGTTACTATTACATATTACCAGTACGTGTTTAAGGAACATGTATCAATAATACATAGATGAAATACATGCAATATGACAATCAAACTGTCAGGTAATGTGCAGCTCCAACTTCCTTATATCAATGTGAAATAAACAATTATCACAGTATCTGAGAGCCGTGTATAAATCCATTTATAGAGAATACTTGATATTTTCTGGATATTGTAATACATGTTAAATATAGCTCATACTCTCGTCAATATAGAACTGAAGGGGCAAGATAACGAGACGTTCAATTTGAATTACATGTACGTGTAATGTATAAAAATTTTCATGTATGTTTTCTCTGCTTAGCTTCTGGAATTCCTACTGACATGGGGAATTTCATTTTCAAATTGTATCGTAGATTTATGTCATTCATTTGTTAATATATTCTTCATTAATTTTTTATGGGTCATGCCTAGCACATTTTATTCTTTATTCCTTTTAATACAATTTCAAATCCTCTGTATTCAACCCTATTTCCATCAACATTCACATCTTTATTCAACTGTTACTTTACAATTAAGAATCAAGTGTATTAACCTTCGTTTCTACAGTAAATGATTCATTCAACTCTGTTTTAATGGGTGCTCAAGTTTTTAAAAAATGTCTTTGTTTCTCACCATGAGAGATACAATTAAAACAATGAAATTCCTTTTCTGATTTTTGATGGAAAACATATGAAAAATACTCAAAAGTGCTAAATACAAATCCCAAAAGGTAATATGGTGTGCTGTAAGTTTAAAAATACAAAAATTACAAACATTATGCTATTATACCAAGAACAACCTAAGAGACTTTCTGTCATTGGCTAAAATTTTATCATGTGATCAATATAAAAGATGTCCTGTAAAACTATTGGCTGAATTAAGATTTAGCTAAAACATGCTGCAGTTAAAATAGTACATATAACAGATAAAAGCTCAAATTACATTGGAAGATTAAATAAGGGGGAGGTATTGAAAACAGATTAAAAGCTACAGACGATTTCATTGGATCATATTTCTCCAATAAAAACTACAGACAATTTCATTGGATCATATTTGTCCAATATCTTAAGATACCTGCCTTCAAAAATTTCAACTCATTTCTTTCATCTTTTTAATTTCAACCTGAAGCAATCTTCAAAATTACCATATTAAATCACTTCTCAAAACTCTCTATGGAAAATTTTTTACCAAAAGACAATTTGTCAGTGTATCATACACATGGAATTTATGTGTGTGATTTCCGTAGATATTTGATATAATACTAAAATTCTGAATGTACTCAGTGTACTAATAAATAGGTCAGAGTATGAGTTTTCACACAAATATAGTGAATGGCTTTATACATGAATTTGTGAGTACCAATTTACACAGGTCTGACGTGACTTTATTGGACTTCATCTGCTTTAAAGATATATTTACTACCAAACTGAGTGGGTACCTACATGCACATTTTGATAATTTTGTAATTCACAGCTCTAACATCACACAAACTTACATACTGTGTGGGAATTGCACAAAATTTATAATATATTTGGTACGGACGAGTACAGAGCCATTCACGGTGTGATGTATAATAAGATTTGGTACGGACGAGTACAGAGCCATTCACGGTGTGATGTATAATAAGATTTGGTACGGACGAGTACAGAGCCATTCACGGTGTGATGTATAAATTAAACTATACTGGGAGTTGACATCCTTTCCATATATGAACCATTTACACAAAGACCCGACTCGAACAATGTATATATATTTTTGATGACAGGTATATTTGATAAAACCTAGAACGTTCTCCACACCACGTTTTAGCGGGCGAGTGGCTCGACGTAATTTGACGGTAACATTCCTCGCTGCCCAGTGCGTTCTACCGTTCCCTCCATCCATCCTGCGTCTATCGGCTGACAATGTCTAATTAGGTCACCGTCCATAAAACTGACTTCATCTGTATCTGCGGCCGTGTAATCGTACATTGCCTGGCACACCATCTGCAAAAAGAGCAAATAAAATACAGCTTTACAGCATTCAATGTGGAATATTTATACAAATTTTAATACTGCGCTCATGTAGCAATGAACTTAAATGACACAAAAAAGACCTGTTACTTTCGATTAAAAACTAAATTCTGGAATAGACTATCAGAAGTCCACAGTACAAACGTAGTGACATCAGAGATGACAGAGCTCACCTCGACGGCGACATTGTCACATGACCAGCATCTGTACCTACATTGCACAAATTATTACCAAATCCATCACCCATGCAAGTTTGGTTGATAAAGAATATAAAGAAGGCTGGAAATGAAGATGTCTAACTTTACTTAACCTGATTGCTCAAGTGTGAAATATAGGTAAATTGCAGCATCTGTACCATGCAATGTATTAAGTATCCTCAGATGCACCATCCACACAAGTTTGGTTGATCTAGGTAACTTAAAATAGGCTGGGAATAAACCTGTTCCATTTGACAAAACCTGGTCACTCAAACGTGAAATATGGGTCAGATGCAGCCTCCGTACCATGCATTGTAGTAATATCCTCAGATACATCATCCATGAAAGTTTGGTTGTAAATTGACGACTGAGATGTTCAAAGCAGTAATCGGCCAGGTCCGACCACCTCGATCAATGGGTCTCAGGGGTCTTTATTTCCACATATTGACCACCTTAGGAGTTAATAACTGTATAATATACATACCTCTTTACTAACAGGTTGCTGTGGTTGCTGTACAGGTTGAGGAGGAGGAGGTTGCTGGTATTGTTGTTGTTGTTGTTGATGTTGTTGAGGTGCTGGTTGCTGGTCTGGAAAATAAGTACATATGTACTAATGATGTTTATTTATAAAATGATTGTCATGACAATAGTTTGTTTTTTTGCCCCCAGAATCACAGGTTCAGGGGCATATAGTTTTGGGCCTGTCTGTCTGTTTGTCTCTAAATCTGATTGTACATTGGAAAAACTTTTACAATGAACAAAACTTTTTGATACTGAATGATAGAGCTTTGATATTATACATGGCCATTCCTTGTTAATGCCAATGACATGAATGATACCAAAATTAGTAACATTGTTACCCTTGACCTTGACTTTTAGTCTCTTTAGACAAATAATAGAAAAAACTTGAACAATTAGCACAACTCTTGAATGGTCGGTGACAGAGTTTTGATATTTAACATGTGTTGTCATTGCAACAAGACCTTTCCATTAGTACCAAAATTCTTGATCTTTACTTTTGATCATGCTGATCTTCTTTGAAAAACTTCAACACTTAAGTTTTGCCCACCTTCCAAATTGATTATAAGCAATATAAATAGCTGTCCAGTCAATGATTATTGTCTAACACAGAAGTTGGCAAGAGACCTATCAAGTCCAATTCACACCTTACCAGGGCTCTAACACCTACTTTTGGGACTGGGGTAAGGGCTTTGAAATTGGTAAAAAATTAATTTTAATACATCAGTGCAGTATTTGTTAACTTGGTGCTCGATTTTTTACAGTCGCTGTTTAAAGTATTTTGTGAGTTCATTTAAATTATGGTTGCAAAACATTTAATTTTCAATTGTAAATGCAACCAATTGGTCACAACTTGGAGCACTGTGTCAGTGAATATAATTTCTTTTAATGAAGTTATAAATGTACAATCCTATTGTTCAATGTGTGCTATAATAGAACATAACTCTAATACTTACTTCTAGGGGGTTCCCTGTACTGACCACTGATAGAGCCATAGTTTTCATTCATCGGGTCGTAATCTGCGATAGATCCCACACGTCTAGACGATCCAGCCGGCTCGACTACAGAAAACAGAAAACGCAAATATCAACACAATCCATCTGGTATTAAACATGTCAGTCTTCGTATATTTCAAATTACCATATTTTTTTCACATTTTTCCATTCTTTCATTAAAGACCGCACATGGATTCTACGACTTACAATTCACAGTAACCATTTTCCATATGAGAGAAATTTATATCTTTTTATGAAGTTTTATAAAATAATTAAACATATTGAGTACCGATGTACAGTGAATGTGGGTTCTTACAGTTATTCATACATGTTTTTTCAAGTTATTTTTCAAATTTATCAAATGAAACGTTTGATAAAATTACTACATCATTACATGTGTACTAGATAAATCATCTCTGCTTAAGATGTTCATTTTGAACGATATACAATGTAATTCAAGAAAAGTTTCCAATATAAAATCATGCAGAATAATTTCATGCTGTGATCATAGTAATAAATCAAGAAATTAGAATAATATTCATGATATTTGAAAGTAAAATGCTAGTAGTTGTAGCAGAATACAAATCAAATTGGAAGAAAGCTTGAAGAGAAGTTATGTGTGTAGCTCAGTTTGTGCTAAATTCTTTACTCTTGTTTTTGAGTTTTCTTTCAATTTTTTAATATTGAATTTAATTTATTAAAATACTGTTTTTCATCAGTAATATGACAGATACATGAGATATCACTAAAAGTTATATAAATATACGATATGGACTTTAAATCTGTGATATATACACAAAATCAGTAATTATTCATTAGAGCTGATTCAACATGTAACCATATATTAAAAAGCTGCTAATAGTGAATATGTAAATATGTGATCAGGAAAATTGTTTGAAAAATGAATTTGAACTTATATTGTACTGCAGTATTCAAAATATCAATTTGTTCAATTCTTAATAATAATTCTCACTCTGCACTCAAGTATCAAGATTCCATTCAATGGGTCATTCAAACCCCCTCCCCCCACACCTCCATCCACCTATCCCTTTTTTGTTGTTGTTACAATTTATGTATTTCAACATTTTTCCCTGATCACACATGTAATAGTTCAAAATAAGGAATACTATAAAATAAGTACTTAATACATCCATTATAACTGCAATATAAACAGAATAGTATAAATATAAAGTAAGAAAAAGCAAGAATACTACTGTCCAGTTTCCATGGCAACCAGAGTTTGTACTTACTACCCACGCTAGAGCTAGACGTACGTCTGGGCGGAGCTTCACTGTCAGACGTACGTCTCGGGTCAGAACTTGATGACGATGTTCTTCGGGCATTGAAATTCCTGTCTGAACGTTATAAAACAACAAACAATGCTATAAATAACCACATCTAGCTACACATATACTACTGTCACTAACGCATGCCGAATGATCTGGAAAAACAAACACGTTCTGTGTAGTACAGACAAACTGTGGAGGGTAACATCAATTTGTGTAGTAAGTCATAGGACTTTTTTACTTGTGACTTTTTGATAATATGAATATTTTTTTTCCATTTTTGGACAAAACTTAATTTTGAAGACATAAAAACTAAACATTGTATATTTTCAAATTGTTGATTTTGGTCAATAAAACAAACTTCTGAGACTATCTCACAACCACTTTTAGTACTGCCTAAAAATCAGTTAACTATGAAAAAAGACAGTCGTAAATTTGAAGACATACCGTTGAACCAAAAATTTTCGCGAGATACCAATTTTTGCTATATTAGCGAGTGATTTAGAATCGTGAAAAATTATACACAGGAAAATTGTGTTTGATAAGTTTTGTCATAAATTGGTTACATTTTTCATACTGTACATGTGCCACTGTTCATTTTTCCCGATTAGAAGTAAAGAAAAGTAAATTGAGTATGTTCTCATGATAGTTACTATCAAAACTTTAATGACAGTAACATCATATGTGCATATTTGTTTGTAATTCAAGAATTGCAAAAAATTGTACTTGCGAAAATAAAGACAGCCTATTTAACCATGAAATCGCGAAATTTGATACTCACGAAAATTTCTGGTTATACAGTATTATGTTACATGTATGTACACCCATGTACAGTTTATCTGTGCCACTCCACAACATAAAATAAACACTGAAACTAAACGACAGATACGATCTGAAACTAAAACTCAAAGTTAGATTAGTGTAAGCTTGTCTAATTCTGCTTCTGTTTGACTCTGTTCACACATCTATAACTCTAATATTAATACACACACAGTTACAAACATACAGTACATATCACAATGGCTGTAAGTCAAAACACTAGTCAGTTAATATGCTGCATGCAGAACAAAGCTAAAAGGTTAGCAAGCAAAACAACATGGAATTTTATATTAGAGTTTCCATGCAAAAGGTTTCAGGAAAGAAAAGTTTAGATATTTTTGCAACCATAGGTAAATGATACTTCGTATTTTTGTTTTGTTTAAAAAATGAATTTGAGCATATAAAATCCCTTTCTCTTACAGTTTCAGACTTGACAGAAGATCACTATTATCACATCTTCTGTTTGATGAAGGGAAATATTTATAATAAATAACAATGAACACTCTATATCCACAATTTTTCGGCCACTCGGCCTTTATCAAGTGGAAAAGCACGAATACAAAAGAATTCTACGTAATATCCATAACTGCTGGTAAACAAAGCACGAATACAAAAGAATTCTACGTAATATCCATAACTGCTGGTAAACAAAGCGTACGCTGGGCTTTGTTTACCAGCAGTTATGGATATTACGTAGAATAATTTTGTATTCGTGCTTTTCCACTTGATAAAGCCCGAGTGGCCGAAAATTTGTGGATATAGAGTGTTCATTGTTATTTATTATATTAAACTTCCCTACGGAGGACACTACTTCATTCTTTAAAATATTTATATCTCTGAAATTACCGTACAGAATTTTGATTATTGAGCTTCCTCAAATATGCTCATTTTATAAAGTTATTTGACTGATTAAATTTCAATGATGTAAATATGATCACGTTTTTTAACAGTATGATTGCAAGTAGAGGAAGAGAAAAAGACCGTGTACCATATTTCTACAGCAAAAAGTAGTGCCACAAAAATATACCTGCTACTTTGCGAAATTCCAAGATAAAAAAAAAATCCATCAAAAATTAATTCTTAAATTGTGTGACAATTCCTCTTAAATTGTGTGACAATTCAACAAAAATGTTCAATAGGCAGGAGCTTTGCAAAGTTTTTATAATACAATTCCGATAATTTTCGACAAAACTTAGTGCGTGTAATTTCCTTCTATAAAACACTGTAGGAATATCAAATGTGGAAGGACTGGGAGGCAGTTCAAAGGTTCTTAACTTATACATAAAGAAAGATCAACAGACATAATCAAGCCGTCACAGTTCAGTAAATTATTTTTCTTTGTTAGAACATAAGACTGATATCGTCAAGATGCTAGCAAAACTCGTCCTAGCCAACGGTAACTATAAATAGACTGAAAACAACATCAACTCATGATATCATCAAGATCTGTCTGTGACATCACATACTCTTACTCACCTTTTCCTACGTTAGAATCATAAACAACCCGAGCCTGTTGATTTCTAGCTGAATATGGCGTTCCGCTTGAATTCATTTCGGGATCGTATTCACTAATTTTACCAGGATTTGCTCTTGCACGAGGTTCTATAATGTTAAAGCAAGGGAAAACCATGCCAGAATTAGATACAAGCTTAAAGAAAGCTGGTAAATATTTAAATAAAGATAGAAGTAACCATGGTAACTGTTGTAAGAAAATACCATCACATTTCTTTTTCGTTGATACTGTGAAATCAAACAAATCTGAAGAAATCCAAAAATTTGTGGAACCTTTAAACTATGAATTTATTGGATAAGAGAGTTATCTTTCTTTGAAACAAACCACTACCAATGATGAAAGTATGTTAAATCAAATTTTCCACAAAATATTGCTTGCAGCAGTAAATTGATGATTTTACAGTATCTTGAGTACATCTGATACATTTGTATAAAGAAATAAACAGCTTTGAAATGAGTGAATAGCTGAGAAAGTTTTTAAACATTTGAAAGCAAGCTAATATCGAGTAAATGTGAAAATACAATAAGAAGATACATGTATTTATAGTCTCTTTGTTCAGGAAATAATGCTGGGATACAAAATATCTGTAGTAGAAATGTAGGAATAATGTCAAATTAAAATCTAGAATTCATTAACATATACATGTACTTAATCTACAAATCACAAAATTACAATTCTGATATTGATTTAAGTGTTTCTTTAATCATGTATGCAATATGTAAGTTTAAATAAAACATTTACAAACTCTACCTTGAGTAAGCTATATGATTTTATTGACATATCCAGTAGAAGATGCTTAATCTCCCTGGGCACCTGCTCTCACCTGGGCCCTATTTCATAAAAATTCTTACAAAAAATTTCAGGAAATTTCAAAACTTTCATCATTGATTTATTAAAAACAAAAATTCAATTTAGATTAAAATAATTATGTTTTCTAGTATCATTTCTATGTAAAAGTTGGAAAATAAGTAAGAAGAGTGTTCGAATTCAACTAAGGAATTTAAAGTTATGAAAATTCCTGAAAAAGTTAGTAAGAACTTTTGTGTAACAGGGTGCTGTTCTCATCTCCATTCAGATTCACTCTTATTCATCCACAGAGTATCAAATGACTATAAATTTTCCAAATCACAAATTTTAATTTCTAAATTACAAATTCGGAATTTGACTAAGGGAATAAGTAGCTTTGACGTTAAGTTTGCGTACAGTAAATGCTGTTTTTACAGTCACAAACTGAGTTTTTTATGACGTCAGTATCTACTGTCTGCGCAGCTCACTTCAGAAATCGGAAAATTGAAGTTTTCTCTACCTTGTCGGCAATTTTTGAGATTAAAATTTAGGATAGAACTCGAACTCTCATAACTAACGGTGTATGATATATGTCTGTACGACCAATATTACACTCACAGTGAAAGAAAATAGTTTTAGATAGGGAGTTTTCAATGTTAATTCTAGCACGACGTCGCCGAAGTTTAACATTGAGTCTATGGAGAATGTCGACGATGTCACGCTAAAAGGGGTAGGGCCACCAAGCCCGATATTGGCCCTTATTTTGATAAATTTTGAACATTGTACTTCATAGAATTTTTAACTGTTATTTTACATTTTGAAACATTCTCTACTGAATCACGAATCTACTTTTTGTAAACATTGCTTTTATCAACACCTTTAGCCCTTTGAAAACACCAAAATAGGTCAAATTCGGCGAAATTGATGCAAAAACTCAATATTTCTATTAAATTAGCAATGGCCGCATGCATTAACTGTGATGGAAAATTTATATGTGAAAGATTATCATTATATCCTTTTGTCATAAACGTTTTATCTCAGTTAACGCATGCGGCCACATTGAATTCTACGAAAAAGACAAAATTCCCAGCAATTTTCGCCATATTTTGTCAATAACGTCAAAATGATGTCACTTCATGACGTCATTACAGTTAAAAGGCACATTGTTTGGTGATATTATTCTTGTCATGAAACGCGGTAAACATTCGTGTATGTTCATGAGAGATATCAAGTATTCCTCATGAAATTTATTATAAGAGAAAAATCAAGGGCCGATTTAGGGGTCTCGTAGCCCTACCCCTTTACATAGAAAACTCCCTATCTAAAATTATTTTCTTTCACAGTGAGCATAGTATTGGTCGTACAGACATTTATTTTACACCGTTACTTATGAGAGTTCGAGATCTATCCCCCTGTATATAAATTTTAATCGGAAAATATGTCAACAAAGTAGAGAAAACTTCAATTTTCCGATTTCTGAAGTGAGCTGCGCGGACAGTAGTTATTCCTATTCTAATGCAATCTACATTTTTTGGTGAATATAAAGCTAAATGTGACGTTAGCAACGTCAAAGCCTAGTATATTCTCGTTTTACAGCCGTTACTCAGGAGCAAACAGCCAATGAAATTTGACGTTACAGCGACATTGTATTAGAATTTGGGTTTAATGTTTGACATTAATTCATTGTTACTTTGATCTTTGCATTGTATCATCCATAATTAAACAGAACGAACGTGATTTCTGCGTACCTGTCTGTTCGTGCGCGGGTCGTCTCTGTTCCATTTGAGCTAACTGATCTCTTGTCTTGTGATACTCTATGTTACTTTGTATTGCCGTGTTCTGTTTTATCCTCATCAGTTCAGGGTCGTCCACCACCGACGCTTTTTTACCCTTCATCTTCTCAAAATCTTCATGGTACTTAATCTACAAAACAGAGGAAAATTATCTCAGATTTAACGATAATCTTTTACTAGACATTTTTTGAAACACTTATTTTTCAGAAAATTGCATCATCACATTACTAATTATCAATAATATTTTGCTACATTTAGTATAGCCCTGCTTCTGTATTAATCTTGTAAATATTATGTACAAAGATTAGACATTTGAAAAAGTATGACAAATAAGTACTAAATTCCATTTGTATAAATAAATAAGTATATATCATATAATCATATTTACTATGTTTATAAACTGATTCCGTAATGTAACAACATGCACCTATGCAAGTCTACATTTTATTATCAAATATGCACAATTGCAGGAAAAAAATGCAAAATTTCGTGAAGTCACAATGCTTTTACCTCCGACAAACAAGCTTCGAACCTCGGTCAAACATTGAAATTGCATTGTGACATCATGGAATTTCTCCAAATTTTCCCGCGTTCAGAAGGGTCAATTTGTTTTCACGATTCCTTGTAACCAGGTGCCGAGGAGGAGTAAGCATCCCCTGTAACTCTCGATTTTTTTTATCAAATATGCACGGTTTGTTTCCACGATACCT
This sequence comes from Pinctada fucata, assembly GCA_028142955.1. Classification (NCBI taxonomy): domain Eukaryota; kingdom Metazoa; phylum Mollusca; class Bivalvia; order Pterioida; family Pteriidae; genus Pinctada; species Pinctada fucata. Next base: position 58,526,149 of record AP027108.1, on the reverse strand, counting down.
AGTTGCCTCTCCTGCAAATTCATGTATTCAAATTTTAAAACGACAATTTTTCAAAGAAATTATTCTGACAGATTCCTCTTCAATAAGTAAAGTGGAAGGGGGGGGGGGGGGGGGGAGGGATATGAGTTGTCTACATAAAAGAAATTTGTCATTATTTAGTGTGGTATTATACATGTATCTACGATTGAACTGAAATTCTCATTTCAACAATACCCTCGTCATGGTAATATATACAATAATTTTTACCCTTTATAATATCTTTATATTGACTATGATTTCCATAAATCATCTGATTCCATGTACAATATGCAAAACTGTAGGAGAACTTATTACTCAGTAAAAAAATGAATGATCATTTCAAATCTTCACAAACTGACAAAAGCGACCGAAAATTTCCTTTAAAACTGCAAGACTGAAAAGTATTCATAAACTTTCAAAACTAAAGGTATGGAGAAAGAAAGGGGCGTGTCAAAGAGACATGGGCGTCGGCTCTCTCATGCTTCAAATCAAGCTGATATTGGTTGTAAATGTGACAATGTCAAAGAGGGAAGAAATTCAAATAGAAGTACTCCTACAATGTAGGGATATTTCTGAACAACCTCTGGCAGATATAACATGGAAGTTAACTGTCAATTTCAAGGAAAAATGGAATCAGAACTAGAAAGGATTTCAAGCAAATGGCTTGAGAAAATTCAAATTTAGTCTTTGAATACCATGCTTGAAAATATATATAATGATGCAAAAAATATCAAACAGATCAATAATAAAAATGAACAGGAAACCTAAGACTTGAGCATGGAACGCAGAAAAAGTCAACATATTTGTAGAGAAGTTCAGAAAACATAACATCAACGCAAAGAAATTTGGACACATTTCCGATTGTGAACAAAAATCAAACCAGGTGATTGAAATCTTCAAATTCATAACTTGAACTGGGTTGTAAACCCATGATGCAGATTTTTACCAAACTGGTATTTTGTGTATTTCTGCGAATTGTTTCCATGGCAACTGTATCTGCGATCTGGTAACAGTTAGCTCCCTTTGACTTTTCGAAGTCTTTTTGATATTCTATCTGTACAGAATATGACATATAGTGTCACAAAAAAGTTTAAACTATCATATTTATCATGTTATATTATAATGTTATATAGAGGATATTTCCAAGAAATAATTTTATCTCTTGCGTTAATCATGTTAATTTGGCAAAATATTATCAGTTAATATGTCTACTGATTAGAGATTGCAGAATAGAATTTCTTTCAACTTGACTTTCTAAACAAAACAAAGGAAATAAAGAAAAACTTGAATGATTAACTGAACAAAACAATCTGCTAGACTAAGTCTTTTCAATAGCTCTGTAGATCGGCCAAAAAATACCCAAATTATTAATGTAACACCTTGGTCCTCGAAATAAAGATCATACGTGATGTTGGTAATGCAGAGATAATTTTGAGAGTGAAAGATCTGCAGGAATGACATAACCAGAGGAGAGAAAGAATGTATCAAAACGAACCAGACGGAAAATTGTGTTTTCCAATAAATACAGACATGATCATCATGATAGAAATTATTTAAAATGTCATGATCTCCGTTCATGCTCACACATTACCGTGCTGACGTTCTTTGTGTTTCTGATGTGTGTACGGATTTCCGGAGTATCAACAATCGGAGTTATTCTTGACTTGGTTTCCTCAAAATCCCGATGATATTCTATCTGGAGTCAGCAGAATTCATGGATTATATTACAAACTAAAACAGATCACTGAGAATGAAGGTTTTTCAAGTGATGTGTGATCACTTCAGCTCCACGTTACAATACTATCTAATAATCTATGTTGCTTCATGTTACCATGGTTACATTGCTGTTTCACAGTGCAATACTTTGTTTCACAGGCATTAACATTACACATCAACACATACCACTAAGAACTAAGATGATAGAAATACAAACTCTTTAACATTTTGGAGTATGGCTCAAATTAAAGAACATGTAGACAATTTTCTGGTATAATTTCCATGTTTAGATCAATATACAATAGTATTTAACGCAAATTTTGATAAGAAAATGTTTGTGCTAAGTTCAACATGCCATAAACGAGAAAATTGTATGATACTTCAAGACGTACAGGTATGTAGCAAACAACTGGATGCAGTAGACAGTATTAGGTCGGAGCTTAGATGGGGTAGAGCCTCGGATAAGGTTGGAGCTTGAATGGGGTAGAGCCTCAGATTAGGTTGGAGCTTAGTTGGGGTAGAGCCTCGGATTAGGTTGGAGCTTAGATGGGGTAGAGCCTCGGATTAGGTTGGATCTTAGATGGGGTACAGCCTCAGATTAGGTTGGATCTTAGATGGGGTACAGCCTCAGATTAAGTTGGATCTTAGATGGGGTACAGCCTCAGATTAGGTTGGATCTTAGATGGGGTACAGCCTCAGATTAGGTTGGATCTTAGATGGGGTACAGCCTCAGATTAGGTTGGATCTTAGATGGGGTACAGCCTACAATAAGGTTGGATCTTAGATGGGGCAGAGCTTCAGATTAGGTTGGTGCTAAGATAGGGTAGAGCCTGGCATTAGGTTGAAGCTTAGATGGGGTAGAGCCTCAGGTTAAGTTGGAGCTTAGATGGGGTAGAGTAGGTTGGTGCTTAGATGGGGTTGAGTCTCAGATTAGGTTGGAGCTTAGATGTGGTAGAGCCTCGGATTAGTTTAGAGCTTGGATTGGGTACAGCCTTGCATTAGGTTGGAGCTTAGATGGGGGTAGAGCCTCAGATTAGGTTGGATCTTAAATGGGGTACAGCCTCGGATTAGGTTGGATCTTAGATGGGGTAGAGTCTCAGATTAGGTTGGAGCTTAGATGGGGTAGAGTCTCAGATTAGGTTGGAGCATAGATGGGGTAGAGCCTCGGATTAGGTTTGAGCTAAGATGGGATGAGCTAAGATGGGGTAGAGCCTCAGATTAGGTTGGAGCTTAGATGGGGTAGAGTCTCAGATTAGGTTGGAGCATAGATGGGGTAGAGCCTCGGATTAGGTTTGAGCTAAGATGGGATAGAGCCTCGGATTAGGTTGGAGCTTAGATGGGGTAGAGCCTCAGATTAGGTTGGATCTTAGATGGGGTAGAGCCTCGGATTAGGTTGGAGCTTAGACGGGGTAGCGCCTCAGAAATTCAAAGAGACTAAAGACGGACAAAGAATTTAAAAGTTGCAAACAAATTGAAAGAGGTCAATAGTCAGTGATAATTTGTTCACCTTTAATTTTTCATCTAAAGGGAAGTGAATAACAAGAAAGTTGAGAGATAAATACAGGATAAAGATGGCACAAGTAATATTGTTGGTCAAGGAGCACACCGCTTTACCAAGCTTATGTTTTTGGTATTTTGTAAATGTCGTCTGAGCTCAGGTGTATCTGTGACAACATAAATTTTGGACTTAGAATCCTGAAAATCTTTCTGGTATTCAATCTGAAAACAAATTGGAGAACCTTCAGTGTCTCTCTCCAACTTCAACTTTATTGAATGTTGTTTCCTATATACACTGGTACTATACATGTAACAAGTACACTCTGTCACAGTATTATTTTGTCGTCGTTCATGCATGAGGTATTACTATTGTAAGTTAGCAGGTGTTTTAGTGAATGCATAAAATACATTACAGACAAAATCATTCATTCAAAGAGAAATACATTATAATTTATGTCGGGAAAATTTAAACGTGCAACCAAAGGCTTTCCAAGCATCAGACAAAAAGAATCATTGGTTAAGATATAAAGTATAGAAACTTGGAGTATAAAAACTTGGAGTATAGAGACCCTGGAAGACACAGATTCTGTGAGTATTACTTCAAAGCTTTGATGTATTAAGAAATTGGGTTAGTCAGATCACACTGAAGTAAGAAATTCAGGAACACTAGAGAGGTTATTTTTGTATGCAAACTGAAAAGCATAATACTTTAATAATACATTCTGTATAGCAGTAAACTACAAAATGTATAAAGTTCCACACGTTGATTTCCACAATCACAAAGGAAACATTTCATCTGAACACTCTGCTGTTTTTTATCTATGAACAATGTGTTAGTATATAGGACAAAGTACAGCAAAAGTCTGTACTAAATATTAAAACAGTAAAATGTAGAAAATAACAAAAATCTAAAAAGAAAATGCCAAACGCAACATAAATCAAAATTCAAACGCTTTAAACATGTTACAAACAAGACTCGTGTACGTGTAAATCTACAGTGTTTTTGAAATATTGAGAAAAACAGAGGAATATTTTTTTTTTAAATCTCATGTAATACTATGTACTTCTCTTATTTTTACAGTGGACATTGTTTTGGACAGATAAGAAATATTTTTCCACTCAATAAAAATACAGGAAATCGCTGGAAAAATGAAAGTTTTCAAAAACACTGGTGCTACTCAAAATCTGAAGATAGACACTGAACATGTATGACATAGCCACCAGATAGACATTTCTACAATCTTACAACACATTTATAGCAATTAGGACGTACTCTACCATTTCAATGACGAATAACGATTATAACCCTTCAACACCAGGAGAAATGCGGCAAATGCAACGTAACACTATAACACTATGTTCATACTGAGGTTTATACCAGACTTGTGTTCTTGGTGTTTAGTTGATGCCGTATCATATCAGGCGTGTCGGCTACTTGTATATACGAGCCTTTGGCTTTCTCAAAATCACTGTGGTATTGAACCTATAATAGGTGGGTGGGGGTAGAAAGACAAGTCAGATCAAAATATAATAATTTTTTGTTTGTATGGCTTACTTGTTACTTGAAGGTGAAATGTGATATATACGTGTATATACATGTAGGTATGTATTTACATTACGTGCAATCCTGTGTATACTTATACCCTATATTTTATACATGTAGTGATTAGGAAGGACAGCTATATATGGTCCACTTCCCATGATTCCTTGTAAATTTAATGTACCATTCCTATGGACAGTACACATAATACTCCAACTTCAATATTTCGCCCGTCTCTTACGTTGTTCCTTTTCGGTTTTTTTTTTTTTTTTGTGTGTGCGAGGGCTTCAATTCCTTCCCATATTCTGCTGCAGCACAAGCCGATTGTGTATCACAATCGCATGTTAAAGCATGATGACAAGATGACGATGCATATAAACAGTAATTCAAACTGACATTAAACTAAATAATTTCTGCCTTCATAACGGTAAATTTCCCTGTCTAGATCTGATACTCCATGATAAATATACATGTATACCTTACCCGACACATTTTTTTCTGCAAAAGTTTCCAAATAATCGTAGACTGTGGATTATATTAGACATTTTACCGTTATGTTAGCTGAAATGTTTGCTACTAAGGTAGGTTTTGACACAAGAGTTCATTATCCTTGGTGGTTTACATTATAATATGCACTATTTATCTTGTCATTGCACTATAATATGCGATTGTTATACAAAATCTGCTTGCGCTACAGCAGAATATGGGAAGGAATTGAAGCCCTCTCACACACAAAAATAACCAAATAGGAACAATGTGTAAGACGGGCGAAATATTGAAGCTAATAATACTCCAACTTTATTAAGCCATATTTTAAATCAATGGAGCAATGGTGCATGGTCTGTCATTCCCAATCACTGTACACACATGTATAATACAAAATAATTTCCCATTTGTGTGATCTGGTGTCTGTGATAGGATTACAGGTGACTACCCTATCAGTGACATGTATGTCAGATACCAGCCCTATAGGAAATTACTCTGTATTACAGTTAAATATAAATTAATGCTATAGTGAAAATTAATAGCATAAAATAAGCCAACCCAAGGCATGCAAATTAAAAATTATGTATATCAGCAAAATATCTACTAAAATTCTTGAAAGAAATTGTAAGCGATAAAATAAATACAAGTTACATACATGTATATGTCTTATAAATATATACTAACTTTGTATTGTATACTAACATTAATTTGTATTTGTATTTTACTTACTGAGTATTGTATGCTGACATTACTTTGTATTTTAGTGTTTACTTACTGTGTATTGTATACTTACATTACTTTGTATTTTTGTGTGTTTTACTTACTGAGTATTGTATGCTGACATTACTTTGTATTTTAGTGTTTACTTACTGTGTATTGTTTACTTACATTACTTTGTATTTTAGTGTTTACTCACTCTGTATTGTATACTCATATTACTTCGTAATTGTGTTCTACTAACTTTATTACTTTGTATTTTAGTGTTTTACTTTCTGTGTATTGTATACTTACATTACTTTGTGTTTTCGTGTTTCACTTACTGCGTATTGTATACTCACATTACTTTGTGTTTTTCAATTACTGCGTATTGTATACTTACATTACTTAGTATTTTTGTGTTTTACTTACTGTGTATTGTATACTTACATTACTTTCACTTACTTTGTATTTCATACCTACATTACTTTGTATTTTGTGTGTTTTACTTTAATATTGTGTTTTGTATACTTAAATTACTTTCACTTACTTTGTATTTCATACTTACATTACTTTGTATTTTTGTGTGTTTTACTTAATACTGTGTTTTGTATACTTACATTACTTTCACTTACTTTGTATTTCATACTTACATTACTTTGTATTTTTGTGTTTTCTGCTATTCTTCTGGCCTCTGGTGTGTCTGCTACTACCGTGTGTTTGGTTGTGGGATAATGTCTGAATAAAGCACAAAAAATACAAGTAAAACTTATAAATATCTATGTCTCTTGATATTTTCCATTGTAAAACATGCCAATGCTCCTCTTTATATACAGTACATTTGTAACAATTCTAAATAAAATTTCTTGCTGAGGCTTTTGAGATTGTAAAACCACATATTAAAATAATATGTAAATACAAGTAGCTTCATAGACGGAGGATGAAATATTTTCTGATTCTATATTATAATATCATATTTCATAATTATTACAAAAGTTCCTGTAAAACTTTGTAATTATGTATTGTTTTGAAAGGCAGATTTTTAATTAAATGAAGCTAAACTTGTTAGATATAAAAACATCAAGAAACTGATAACTAGTTTTACTCTATAGTATAAAGATGCCAAATACAGTTTCACATACCGGTAGTAAATTTTCCCCAAAATTATATATTAGTTTTCCCTAATACAAGGGGACCTAAACTAATTCCCAATACACTGAAAATAAACACTGGAATAGATAACAGTTACCTGCCCTTGCACATTCAGTCTGCCCCTCTGACATACATCCACATTGCAGTACCGACTATGGTTACCATGGTTACTATGTTTATGCGTTAATAGCCTTCCTAGTTTCTCATGGTGAAACTGGATCTGCTTGTAATTGATTTAGGAGGGGTTATCTAACCCTTCCTCAGAGTTATCTTCCCTTTGACATACTGTGAAATACTTTATTTTCATGGACTCAATTTTACATGGTTTCATTGGGAATGACAGGTTCATGGGTATATAATTTCATAGATAGGATCCATAAACAGGAGTCTCTTAGGGGCAACTTTGCTCATCCAAGTTGTGGACAAATTGCTGAAAGTGACCAATTCTTAAGAGGCCCTTGAGTACTTGCTTCCTGTAAGGTTTCATGAAATATTCTATGTAGCAGTTACAGAGGAGATAATGCTTTAGCCAATCAGAGCCCCAAGTGGCCAATTGCATGTTTGTTGATCATTTCTTCATTTCACTTGAAAACACAAACTTGGTAGAGGATCTTGATTACTTGCTTCCTGGAAAGATTTCGTGAAATTCTGTGCAACAATTGTGAGGAAAAATCGAAAATGTGTCAGAACCTTTGGATGAACGAACAGCACAAAAAAAAACCCACAACTTTGGTAGAAGACATTGAGAGCGATTTGCCTTGTGTAATTGCGTATGGTTTCATGAAATTCTATGCAACAGTTGCAGAAGAGGAAATGTCAAAAATTTGTCAGCAAATCAGAGTCCTTAGCCCGCATTTGTTGACTGACGGGCACGAAAAACACAAACTTGGTAGAGGACCTTGACTAGTTGCTTCCTGTGGAGCTTCAAACATTTCTTTAGCATTTTGAATGTCAGAAATTAAGTTCAAGGGTTTGTAAACTTGTGGGTGAACTGTGAAGCTATTCAAGCCATCAATGAAAACCATGAAAATTGAGCCTCCATGAATATAAAGTATTTGACAGTACTTACGCATTGCAGTATGGTAGTTTATTGTAGCCTTTGTAGTTCTTCATGTTGAGCGTCATATTACACTCCTGACATTTGAAGCAGCCTTTGTGCCATGACTGTAAATAAAGATAACAAAAAAATAGTTTACTCCAGATACATTTTGTATACCAACATGATCAAATTTAAAAATAATTCCAACAAATAATTTAACACTCCAGAGCTATTGGTCTACTTTGATATATTCTTTTAAAAGCAAGTAATTATTTTTACATGTCGATCCAGCTTCTTAATAGATAATTTGTTACTAAAAATAGTAAAATGACCTTGATGAAAAACTTGACATTTTCAATCGGTGACCAGGGACTCTCATATATAGTATATTTATAAATAATTGATTTTTCCTATTAACATGGTTAAAGTGATGAAAGATACAATGTGGGAATCAACATGAAAAAGAACGACATTCGGCATAGGATTATGGACATTTCTAAACACAGTCGGACAGACAGATCAACTAATACTACAGAATCAGATTAAGGTTTTGAGACAACCCCTTGCTACCTGTAGCACTTAAAAGGCTCTTATAGTCAGTATGTGTAAACATTATATCTACATGTCTGAATAGATACATGGCAGATAAAACATCAAATATAGCACTGCAGTGTATTATTCAATCTCCACATATTGTCCAAAAGAGTTCAATTTATATATCTACATTATTTCGGTCAGCTCTCTTATGAATTCTTACCCGAGCTCGCTCTATATTTTTCGTCTGTCTGACATAACACGCCCTTCATTTCTGTTCATGATACGGTATAAAAGTAACTTCCTAAATACCAACACCCATCCCACCCCTTCCACATATTCATAAAAATTGTGCAATATCATATAAAGTAAGTAAGAAGTAATTGTATCCGTCAAGTATCAAGATAGACTACTGCAGCATTTGTAATATATCGTAAAGTTATGCTGTAAACACATCAGAAAACTTCCGTTATGATGAAGTTCTTTATAACAAGCCATGAGAGCCCTTAAGTGCTTGACAACTTTATTATACACTTAAACATCTTAAAAGTTATCTAAGCCAACAACCAACATTTGAATTTGGACATGAAGAGTGAATACAGTGTGCTTTTGAAAAAAGAGGGGGATTAAGAGTAGAGCGCCCCCCCCCCCCCCCTTATTCCATCAAGGGTTTTACTGATATGCCCGAGAAAAATATGAGAAATTTCTTGTCGTTAAGTGTCTCCTTGTCCTTGCAGATAAACCTTGACTCAAGGTCATGTCATGTCCTTGCAGATAAACATTGACTCAAGGTATGTCACATCCTTGTAGACTCAAGGTTATGTAACATCCTTGTAAGTTCAAGGTCATGTCACATCTTGGCTCAAGGTCGAGTCATTTCCATGCAGATAAACTTAGGCTCAAGGTCATGTCACATCTTTGTAGATAAACCTTGGCTCAAGGTCATGTCATTTCCATGCAGATAAACCTAGGCTCAAGGTCATGCCACGTCCTTGACGATGTATCATTGGCTCAAGGTCATGTCATGTCTTTATGTCAATTAAAACAACAAATCTGTGAAACATTCACGATATTATTCAGATGGATCTATGCCGGGTATAGAAAACCCAGACATGAAGAATAGACAGACGGACGGAGAGAGGAACCTACATCACCCTCCTCTACAATATGTTATAAAAGATGGGAGTACTATGATTTATATGGGGATGACAGAGAGAAAGGCTTCAAATGAGGTCATTGTCCTGATTCATACACCTTGTCTTTATTAACACCATGTAGCACGCTCTTATAATCATATCATAATTATATATAACAAACAACGTGTAGGACTTGCCAACCCACAACAGACATAGTTTTACCAAAATACTACAGCTGTTTTGTACGTATGCTGGATGTCGTCTTCGTCGAGGTCGTCATCATCATCATAATCGTCTAAGTTATTTGAAATGTCTTATAGTATAGCCAAGCTTCGGTACTAATCTTGTAAATCAACGTCTTCAACATCATTTTACGAAGATTTTTCATTTACTTAGGGAAAGCAAAAATAAAGAGGGGGGGGGGGGGGGGGGTACATGAATATATGATCTAAGATTGTCAGAGGTATTATGTAACAATACAGAAGCCATGAGCGGCAGAGAGCTAATTTATCTGTCTGTTCTGTGAAGGCATTGGGAATATATAAAATACCAGGCAGGATGACGAGAACACTACAGCTGTGATTGTTGTGTAGAATGCTATTTCTGAACACCCACTACACTCCTCTCCTCGTAACAGGAGCGAATCTGATGTAAGAAATGAAGGGGCTTCAAAACATGTGGGAGAAGTAATGAAATGGATGGGTTTATCTTTAAAAGTTTTATTTTAATTATTGTTTTTGGATAGCTAGGAGTTGATTCCTTTTTGCTTTAGAGTATTGAAGACGGTATTACAACTCATCTTACGTTCCCTTTTATCTCATTGAGCATTTTGCATTTCCTAGACAACTGAGAATCTGGGCTAATTTGAAATCATCTCTAACGATCCAACCCCCCCCCCCCCCTTCTCTCTCTCTCTCTCTTTTCTTTTCCCCTCCATTAGATTCTCTCGGATCCTTTCCTATATTTGGGGCAGTGTGCATAAAGTGGCAACACGCTGTGAAAAACATCAAAACAGCGTTCCAGAGAAATCCTCTATCTGTTCATACCTCTACCATGTCTACAGTACGTAAAATAAGAACCAACCTTGGAAACCTACATCTACATACGTCTGATCTATATCTATATTATAATCTGTAAGCATGGTACTCATATTAAAATAACAAGCTCCGGAGTTGAAACAGGTGGGCTTACAATGAAATATACACCGAAAACATGCAAACTGAAACAAACATTTGTAAGTTTCTCTCTGTTCCACCCTGCATGTTCGGATTTCAACTTCATGGTACAGCTTGATGTGACCATGCCGGAAAGGGGCGGGAAGGGGGACTAAATGTAAATTCTTGCACACGGAAAATCAAATTGGTACATGTGCAATATTAATATTGAAAACATCTTATTCAATAGGTTATTGGAAGTATTCATTATATTTTTAAGGATTTCAGGGGACCCCCTCCTCTAGTTTGGATTCGCAGATTCCTTGGTTTTTTTTTCTCTTCTAAACTATTTTTAATAAGGGGTGTGTCGTTAACCTATAACAGTGCTGGACAAAATCATTTCGTTTTTTCCTATTATGACCTATATACATGATATATAGAAAACTTCCTACCAACCATGCCAACTAGGAGCTCTATTTTAGTATTTAAACATGTTAAACAAGCTGACAATGAAACACTTGTATTTTACTCAATTGCATATCTAAATCTGTACAATACCTGTTCATGAATTACTTATATTCTTTTGTAATTCTAATTTTTGTTTACAACATTTCCTCTTTTTGAATCGGAATAAGAATTTACAAGTACTATCATACATGACCTAGATATATGTTCATCCGTGCTGTAATCGTGTTTTAATAAATTTTATTTTTGACATAATTTCCAGTCGGTTAACAAAGCAGAACGAATTTTCGTGAGAAAACTTGTGATGAAGATTTGATATCTTTTTCCCCATTGTATATCAACACGCAAATAACATCCTCAAGGGAAGTAAATGTCTATATGATACGTACAGACATGTAGTCATGCACATGTATCTTTTTTCTTTCAACTTTCAAATAGCAGTTAAATCTTTACACAAACTTCCCTCACTTCAACATGTTCAACATGTTTTATGAACAAATATCATACGCCCAAAACATTTTTGTTTGTCGAAATCCTATTTCTTCATAGGGTTGACAAATCCTGCTTTCCTTCTTTTTTTTTTTCTATTTTTCAATCTTTGCAAAAGACACAGAAAGTTAGACCGAGAACAGGTCAAAATTTTATTCTTGAGTTGGTTTACCACTTGAGTTGGTATACCACTTGAGTTGGTATACCACTTTAGTTGGTATACCAACTCAAGAATAAAATTTTGACCTGTTCTCGGTCTAACAGAAATTGAGCATAGCACGATACGATAAAGAAGATGTTTCTTTGCTTTATCTACATCATACAACTGACCTTGAACGTTTGACCTTGAAATCAATAACCTTGACCTGCTCTCACTAGTCTCACCCTCTCACTACTGCATGTAAACAGTTATTATCATAGATTCTCATTCCCACTGATTTTCTACACCGGATACTTTTGATACGATCCCTTCTTATTAACCTTATTCCGATGACCAAATATAGAAACGTAACATTAAAGCGATTTGTATGGGGATATTTTCCGCTTACTGATCCATGTAAAGATCAGTAGTGTAAGGCGCCCCGATAGTCCGGTAGTATTTTTAGAACAGGGGAATTCCGTGTTTTGTGTATGGGAAAGGGGGAATTCCTAGGGGAATTCCGTGTTTATTTATAGAATGGGGAAGTCCATGGTAAATTCCAATTCTATTAATAGGTGTTTGGAAAGTCCCAGACCTATATTTTAAGTGTTGTTCTAGAAAATCATCTATTTGTGGAAGGAATAATTTCCCCCTACAACTAGATGAAAAAGAATTAATAAAGACAAATTGAAAGTTTATACATATTTTATTCAACATTGTACATATTTCAGAAAAAGTCTATGCACTGTACTGTGGCCTCACATTCTGACTCGCCATAGGTGAGCGTCCTCTGTTTGCTCCATAGATGGGTCGTCCTCTGTTTGCTCCATAGATGGGTCTGGGGTAATTTGGCCTGTAGCTTCCGTAGTTGTTTGGATACGTGTTGTATTCCTGTTGTACAGGACAGTCTTTGGCCCAGTGTCCCGTGCCTTGACATTTGTAGCAAATGTCGTTCTGCTTCTTGGGCGGCTGAGGACATTCGGTAGCAAAATGTCCCTCTTCATTGCAATTGTAACATACACTCAGTTGAGAGAAGTTTTAGGAAATGCCATTGAATAGACTCAAACGCATCCATATTTAAATGTTGGTCAATGTGTTGTATTTTCATTTGTCTATCTGTAATCAGAGTAGTAGGATCATGGATCCTAGAATGAAACATCCTTTCACATGCATTATAGCAGGACCTACTGGTAGCGGAAAGACATACTTTGTGAGACGTCTTTTAGCTCACATAGAAGAAATGATTAAACCTATACCGGATCACATAGTCTGGTACTATGGGGAATGGCAGCCCATCTACGCAACTATACGCGGAGTTGAATTTGTAGAGGGACTACCAGACATAGGAGCTCTTGATCCTCAAAAGAAACATTTAGTTATTATTGACGATTTAATGTCAGAAACAGACGAAAGGATAACATCTTTATTCACCAAGAAAAGTCACCACAGAAATATCAGTGTTATCTACATAGTGCAGAATGTGTTTCACAAAGGAAAAGAGAACAGGACGATCAGTTTAAATTCCCATTACATTGTAATGTTCAAAAACCCTAGAGATGCATCCCAAATCACACATCTTGCCAAGCAGATGTATCCAGGAAATGTTAAATATATGCAGGAGGCTTTTCATGATGCCACCTCGGATCCCTATGGGTACCTTTTCATTGATTTGAAGCAAGACACACCAGAACATCTACGACTTCGTACACGTATATTCCCAGGACAAAACCAATGGGTGTATTTAAGGAAGACGTGAAAAAGGCACTATAAAAACATCAACATGATACGTATGAGTGCAGTTGAAATAGTGACATCAAAGACTCAACATGTCTTCCTTACAGTGTATGAAATGTCAAAAGAAATTCTCCAGACTCTTTGCATTAAAAAGACACATGAAGAATTTTCACGTCGATGATAGTGAAAACAGTGAAGATGAAGACTTAGTAGAAGAGAAAGATGCTTCCTTTCCTTATTCTTGCAAACGCCTGCGTGACCATGCGGCTGATTTGAACTATTTGCTTTTTGCGAAACCCACAATGTGCAGAAGCGTCATCCGAGATGCAGATAGGTCATTGATACTTTGCCTCTGTGAATGTGTCAAGAATGTTTTAAAAGGCAATGTCGACCTTACAAAGGACCAGTTTAGCACATTAGCTCCTTACAAAGAGGAGCTCCGAGAGCTTGTCAATAAGAAAGTTCCTACTGAGAGAAAGAAAGAAGTATTACAAATTGGTGGAATCTTACCTGCTCTTTTAGGACCCTTGTTGGCACCAGTGATTGCGCCTTTGGCTTCAAAATTATTAGGACTTTGAAATGGAGCACACAAAGAAAATGTTACTGGTAGAACCTAAATTGTTAGAGGGATTGCAGCATCATGATGTAGTGAGAAATCCCACAATTAGATCCATGACAAGACTTGACGACGAGATGCAGTCTATTCTTCAAAGAGATGATCTTTCCATGGGAGAAAAAGTTAAAGCTTACGAGCAGAAACTACAAAAATTTCTCATCTATGATGACAAATATGAGAACATACTACCGGTCAAAGTACAAGTTGTCAGGAGTACTACTGCACCGAAAAATGATGCCAGTTTCAATACAGACCAAAGTATTGGAGTTGACCAAGGATCTTCCACAACAGACCCGATCGAAAGTGAAATTATAAAATCTGTCCCAAAGACTATGAGAAATAGAGCAGAACTATTATTACACAAAATCAAATCAAAACCCGACATGAAGTGGAATGACCGTGGCGAACTTGTCTATAAGGGTGAACGGATCAAAAACAGTAATATTGTCGATCTTGTCAATGATGTTTTACGTCGAAGAAAACATTTCGAACCACGTGGGTGGCAGGTATTTAGTGCTGGTCTTCGAGAAACTAATGTGCCACAGGATCTCATAGGGCACAAGGAGAGATGGAACTGGATACAATCTGGAAAGGATCCGTTGCAAGACGAGCATGATTCATCAGAATCAGATACGTCATCTAGTAGTTTGGAGACGTTAACAGATGACAAACCCGAGTTCAAGTCATCAATGGCACAAGGTTACGAATCAGATCCGGAAAGTATGAAGCTAAGTTTGAAAACACCAAAGAAGAGCAGCATTTCAAAAACATCCTTCTCTACGCCTCGTTGGTCACCATATTAACACCTATTAATACAATCTATGTCAAGTCCAGTTATCATTCCTCATCATGAAAGCCAAGAAGAAGGTGGAAACATCAAAAATACTTTCCAAAAAGTATTATGATCCAAAACATCCTGGAAGTTACGGCGGAGTGAAATCATTCAAAAAAGCACTCGGCAATTTGAAAGTGAAAGAACAAGATGTTTCAGACTGGTTGATGACGCAAGACACCTACACTTTACATAAGCCTGTGCGTCGAAGTTTCAAAAGGAGAAAAGTACTTGTGGCTGGTATCGATCAACAATGGCAAGCAGATCTCGTTGACCTGCAAAGTATTGCAAAACACAATGATGGATACAAATACTTGTTGACCTGCATTGATGTTCTATCCAAATATGCATGGGTCATTCCTTTGCGCGACAAAACAGGCAAAACATTAGTGGAAGCGTTCAAGGCAATATTCAAGTCAGGTAGAAAACCTCGTCAGCTACAAACAGATAAAGGGAGTGAATTTACCAACAGAAATTTTCAGTCTTTCCTGAGAGAGAATGACGTACATTTCTTCACAACAGAGAATGAAGACATTAAAGCCTCCATAGCCGAAAGGTTTAATCGAACTCTGAAAACAAAGATGTGGAAATATTTTACACATAGTGATACTTTGAAGTACATTGATGTTTTGGAGGATTTGGTGTATTCATACAACCATACTCATCACAGGAGTATAAAAATGGCTCCAGTACAGGCAACAAAAAAGAATGAAATCATAGTTTGGAAAAATCTCTATGATGACAAAGCTTTGGATGTCAAAAACACCACCCTGAAAATAGGAGATCAGGTTCGAATAAGCAAAGCAAGACGGGCATTTAAGAAAGGTTACTTGCCTAGTTGGAGCGAAGAAATATTTACTGTTAGTGACGTGCGTGAACGTCAGCCACCTGTGTATCGCATCAATGACTACAATGGAGAACCGTTGAAAGGAACATTTTATCCTCAAGAGTTACAAAAGGTCGTTAAATCTGATGACGTATACAGAATTGAAGAGGTGTTACAGAAAAGAAAGAAAGGAAAGCAGATTCAATATCTTGTCAAGTGGCATGGATATCCCGAATCATTCAACAGTTGGATCAACAGAAATCAGTTGACTACATATAAAGGATAGATATTGCTCAAGACTTTAGTTTGCCCAAAACACCAGTACTAGCACACATCGGCCATTCAACATGTTTTACCTGACACTCCCAAGTAATAGTTCGATGTCAACTTATTCTAACAATACTTTGACAAATTATCGTGTCAAGTTACATCATTCCCTGGATTTATCAGGACAGTGGGAAGTGGGATTGACTGAAATTCAGTATCCACATTCGTGGTATAATGTATCAAAGGACCAGCATGGTTTGAGATAACCGAAAATCCAGATGCTCCAAGAGTTCAGTTTGTGCTGAAAAATGGATACTACGTTTCACCTGAAAAGCTCATGAGGACTTTATGGGGTTTGAAAGGGAGCATCGATGGAGGAGATAACGTGAAAATAGAATTTGATGACGTCAGTCACAAAGTTACAATCACAATAGTGAATGAAGCTATTTTGAAACTGTCCAACTCTCTTGCTAAAATCTTAGGCTTTGAACAAGAGGAATTCGACGCTGGTGTGTATATAGCTCCTTGGGTGTGCGACGTGACACAAGGATTTCATTCTCTGTACATCTACAGTAACATTGTAGCGCCTAGTATGGTAGGTGATGCACTTGTACCATTACTGAGAATTGTTCCAATAGAGGGATCGTCTGGCAAAATGGTTTCTCATACTTATCAAAATATTCAGTACCTACCACTACAGCAGAGACAATTTGACACCATAGAAATAGATATAAGAGACGACACTGGCTTACCAGTGCCATTTGAAAGAGGAAAGGTCGTTGTGAT
This sequence comes from Pinctada fucata, assembly GCA_028142955.1. NCBI lineage: Eukaryota > Metazoa > Mollusca > Bivalvia > Pterioida > Pteriidae > Pinctada > Pinctada fucata. The sequence goes on along the minus strand of AP027108.1, from coordinate 58,509,027 downwards.
ACTACACTTCCGGCGACGACAGTCATAATGAGATTCCAAACAGACAAAAGTATTCGCTTTGAAGGAAACAGAGATGCGATTGATGAATATTACATTGATCAAGCAGGACATGGATTACCAGCTTTTCAAGGAGTAAGAATTCAAAGAGGACATGGCATCGGTAACATGTTTAGCGGTCTTTTGAAAAGTGCAATGCCTCTCATCAAAAAAGGATCAAAAGCATTGGGTAAACAAGTCTTATCAACAGGACTTGACATTGCTAATGATTTACTTAGTGGAGAAAACATACGCACATCCACAGAACGACGACTGAAAGAAGCGGGAAGAAATATCATGAATCAAGCAAGAGGCAGAATATCAAAACCACCCGGAGAACCTAGTCGAAAGGGTATAAAGCGGCGTGCGAATTCTTCAGTTGTCATTCCTAAGCGAGCAAAGGTACAGAGAACATCTAAACCGAAAAGAGACATCTTCACCTAAACATCAACATGTCTTTGGTCCATCAACATTCCTGTGAATGCATGAAGTCAGAGTTGGACTTGTTTGCTGTTCCACCAACGCAAGCAAGCATTGAATATGGACATTGGGTAGAACATCGGCCATTGTCTTCTATTACTGACTCGGGACCTATAGAATTTAATATTTCCGGTTCAGGGGATGATTATCTGGATCTGAATAACACCTTCTTGTATTTGCAAGCCAAAATAGTCGCGGCAAACAATAACGCAAACCTCGACGCTCAGTCAGATGTAGGGCCTGTGAACAATTGGTTGCATTCGCTCTTCAGCCAAGTCAACATTTCTTTAAACGAAAAACTGATATCCATGCCGGCCAACACTTATGCATACAGAGCTTACCTGGAGAACCTTCTAAGCTATGGCAAATCAGCCAAGGAATCGCAACTCACCTCCGAGATGTGGTACAAAGATAGCAGTAGTAATATGGAAGCCAGAACAGATGATAATGCTGGCTTTACTAAACGAAAAGCATTAATCGCCCGTAGCAAAATAGTTGATCTGACAGGAAAACTTCATTTGGATATGTTCTTCCAAGAAAGATATCTTCTCAATGGAGTGGATGCAAAGATAAATTTGATCAGGAGCAAAGATGCATTTGCACTTATGGCAACCAATGATGACTTTAAAATCAAAATCATGGACGCTGCCTTATTTGTGCGGAAAGTTAGGATCAGTAACACGGTCAGAATGGCTCACATCAAAGCTTTGGAGAGAGGGACAGCCAAATATCCCATAAAGCGTATTGAGACTAAAGCATTTTCAGTTGCCAGTGGAAGCATGAGTATCAACAAAGAGAACCTGTTCCTGGGACAAATGCCTAAGCGCATTTTCGTTGGTCTGGTAGACAATGATGCTTACAATGGAGTAGCTACGAAGAATCCTTTCAATTTCAAGCACAACAACATTGAGTTTATGGCACTCTATGTTGACGGACAGCAGATTCCAGCCAAACCTTTGCAACCTAACTTTGGACGCAGTCGTTTTATTCGCAGTTATTCAGGCCTTTTTACGGGGTCTGGGAAGATCTTCCACGATGAAGGAAACGATATCAGTAGGGAAGAATATGGAAATGGCTATACAGTATTTGGTTTTGATCTGACTCCAGACTTATCTGAAGCAGGTCATTTCCACCTTATAAAACATGGTAACCTGAGACTGGAAATTCACTTCTCTCAAGCCTTGGCAGAAACCGTCAGTGTTGTTGTGTATGCTGAATTTGATAACATCATAGAGATTGATCGCAACAGGAATGTAATATTTGATTTTGCAACCTAGAACAATGAACACTAAACAAATACAGACGGTTATGAGACAGAATGTAGGATCATCTTTCCTTGGTGTATTTGCTCGAAATAGGCTCCCCTCAGTTAAAACATTACCGTGCTCGCTTGTCTGCAATACCGATCTGGACAGCCAGTTGGGTCAACACTGGATTGCAATCTACTTGGACCAGTGTGGCAATGGAGAATACTACGACAGTTATGGCCTACCACCACTGCATACGGAATTTTCAGACTTTATGCATAAGAATGTAGACTCCTGGATTTGGAACACCAAACAAGTTCAAGACAGACACTCTGTTGTATGTGGACATCACTGCATATTTTATTTGATTCATCGATACAAGGGTTTAGATATGACTGAAATTACTTCCTTGTTCACAGAAAACCTTTTTGAAAACGATGCCATTGTGAGACATTATGTTAACTTATTAGGTTAGTCAAACCATTGTACATAGTTCTGGTTTATTAATACTTATATCAATGTTACGTAACATTCATATGACTGTTTTTTTCATGTGTTTCTTGTTCAAATTGAACAAATAGTTCAATAAAATTTGAATTAAAAATCTGTGTTGTGTTTTATTTCATCAAACACTGAAATGTGCTCAACAGATGAGATTTGCACTAGTTATGTGCACCAGCAGCAAATATGACCGCTGAGACTGTGCTCGCCATCTGCACTTGAACGTGCTTATACACTTTTTTGCACTGTGTACACTAAATGTGTTCCTCCAGCACCCAAATTGTGTTCTGTGTATGCATATGTGCACTTGAAATGTGCACCTGGACACATATGTGCACCTACGTTGTACATGTTTGCACGTAAGGGCACCCTAAATGTACACATTCAGCACCTAAGTGCACCTTAAATGTGCTTTTTTAACACCTAATTGCACCCTCAATGCGCACCATTTGCACCTAATACACCCCATATGTGCACCTTCAGCAAATAATTGCACCCTAAATGTGTTTTTTAGCACTTAAGTGCACCCTAAATGTGCACCTTCAGTACCTAATGTGCACTTTCAGCACCTAAGTGCGCTCTAAATGTGCTCTTTTAGTAACTAAGTGTACTCTAAATGTGCTCTTTAGCACCTAAGTGCACCCTAAATGTGCACCTTCAACACCTCATTGCACCCAATAGCTGCACTTTCAGCATCTCAATGCACTCAAAATATGCACCTTAAGCACCTAAGTGCACCCTAAAAGTGCTATTTTAGCACCTAAGTGCACCCTAAATGTGCTCTTTTAACACCTAAGTGCACCCTTAATGTGCACCTTCAACACCTAAGTGCACCCTACATGTGCACCTTCAACAACTCATTGCACCCAATAGCTGCACCTTCAGCACCTCAGTGCACCGAAAATGTGCTTCATAGGAGACACAACTAAGATGGCATCTCAACAAGTTTCTGATATTGATTTAACCAACTTTGACTTTCAATGGCCAAACGGTAATGTACAGCAGCAGCCTGCAGACAACAAAATGGACGACATCCATAGCAATTGTCAGCGTATGACTGCCATGATGGAAGATGTACAGACATCCATTTCCAAGATGCAAGCCGACATCCAAACATTGATGGATAACAAGAGAAATGCAGAAGAGGGAGGAGACGAACCACCCAAGAAGAAAGCCAGATACGTATGTTACAACTGCAATGAAGAGGGACATTTTGCTACCCAATGTCCTCAGCCGCCCAAGAAGCAGAACGACATTTGCTACAAATGTCAAGGCACGGGACACTGGGCCAAAGACTGTCCTGTACAACAGGAATACAACACGTATCCAAACAACTACGGAAGCTACAGGCCAAATTACCCCAGACCCATCTATGGAGCAAACAGAGGACGACCCATCTATGGAGCAAACAGAGGACGCTCACCTATGGCGAGTCAGAATGTGAGGCCACAGTACAGTGCATAGACTTTTTCTGAAATATGTACAATGTTGAATAAAATATGTATAAACTTTCAATTTGTCTTTATTAATTCTTTTTCATCTAGTTGTAGGGGGAAATTATTCCTTCCACAAATAGATGATTTTCTAGAACAACACTTAAAATATAGGTCTGGGACTTTCCAAACACCTATTAATAGAATTGGAATTTACCATGGACTTCCCCATTCTATAAATAAACACGGAATTCCCCTAGGAATTCCCCCTTTCCCATACACAAAACACGGAATTCCCCTGTTCTAAAAATACTACCGGACTATCGGGGCGCCTTACACTACTAAGATCGATGATTTAACCATATTTCAGATACCTTAGTAAGCCAATTGTACAAAATCATCATTTACCGACAACTACTCGAATTTTAAAGAATTCTTTGAAGATTGTTTAAGAAGCGCGTACGCATTTCCAGGCGATCTTTCTGCCAATGCCAGTATGGACCCGGAGTGAGGTTAGGAGAGGGTCAGCATTCCCTAGAACTTGTGGGCATTTATTTTGTAAGGAATTCCCTGGCTTTCGTGTTCTACATCATACATGTATATCTATAGTAGCGGAGAGATATGGGGGGGTGTAGGTTCTCATTCCGTCGGTGTATAATTCCGTTTATTTCCAATCAAATCATCAAGCATCACAATCCCATTTCATTTCTCCTTCTTTCATTTTAGTTTATATACAATCTGACTTTACAATAATCCCGTGCAGCCACTGACCAAAATAGACTAAACAAACATTCAGATCCGCTTATTGATAGTTTACAGTATGTTCACAATACGACGTGCGCCCCTAACAATCTTATACATATCTACATAACTACTTATAGACGTTATAGATAAAACAACATTCCTATGTCCACTCAACGAGTTAATCCAATCATTCACCAACCCACATCGAGCGGTCAGTTCACTGACCAGGTGACTTTTAAACGGATTGATCGGTCACTTTATCTTTACCTGGTAGGTATGTGAGGACAATCCTAATGTTGATTACGCACAGGGGTGGATCCAGGGGTGAATTTGTTATGAAGGCGATACCCAGATTGGGAACTTCAATGAAATATACACCCGGTCGATTATCATGATTTTGAACACACAAATAAACGGAGACTTTTTAAAAGTAATAAAATTATATAAACCCAGATATAAAACACACGCACGGAAGGACGGACGGACAAGTGCATCACTATATACCCCCACCATTATATGGCAGGGATATAAATATACAGTCAACTTGCCTCTGAACCTGGACTCTAATCCAGCTAACTTGGAAATATTATCTATTAAGGACAATTTGGAAAAGGAGTACACAATACCAAGAATTTAAATATCATATTATTTTTACTTTAACGTGGAGTAGATCATCGATGTTGATTCCCCTTGGATCCATCCCTGAATTATGCGCAGATATAGTGGGTGTGAAGTTTACCTGTGGGGAGAGAGTAAGGAGTCGCCGATGACTCGGTGAGGCGGCTTACACTGTCTGAGTAATGATCCATAAAAAGATCAACTAGTCATGCTAGTAGACAACTACAGGGTTTTTTCTAGCCCCTGATGTCAGGGGCCTGGGCCGATGAAATTGGAATTTTGCAACTGGACTCATTCTAAAAGCAAACATAGGGTAGCAAGTTTTTGTCAAAAATCTCAAACATTCCAAGACTTATAAAGTACTGTCATGTGGAGCCTATGCATCATGTAATATTAGTCCTATCCATTTAAGTGTTAAGGTCATAGTAAAAAGGTCAAGGTCATTAGGTCAACTGAAACTTCTTGATAATAATGAAGCTATGCATGAAATATCAAAGCCCTTTCTGTTATTGGGAGGGGGCAGGAGGATACCCAACTCCCCCTCCCACCCCTCTCCCTTTTACCCTGTCCACCCCATCTGTTATATTTGAAGAATATACCTTAATTTTTCAATGTGGGTCAAAGTTCAAGTTCAAGGTCACTGAGTCACAGGTCATTGTCTCAAATGGAAGGCTAGACTGCTAGGTACATTGTGCATATGATGTCCTATAGTACAGATTATTTTAACCCCCCCCCCCCCCCTCCTTTCAATCTCCCTCTACTGAACAGGTGTCATGCAAATACCAGACAGTGAGAAATTCATAAGCACTGTATAATCTCCCTTCCTCCTTCCTTTTAAGAGGAATATTTCATTTTCATTCTTTGTTGTTTTCTTGAAAATAAGAAGCCTTCATTGTCATTCATTAATTCTTAATTCTATATATATACATGTACATGTATGTAATTCTGTTGTATACATATTACATAGCACTTCTCTAAGTACGCACAAGTACACCTTACAGTGACACAGATTTTACGGTTCAGTAATTTGTATTACAACAAAGATTATATCATAAAGGTGTGAAATAGCTGATGTTTAGTGAAGCATGACAATGATGTGACACCTTTACGGTTTAATGAACAGACATCTGTTTGTATAATTGTAATAGCATCAACCATCTGGACTAACAGTGCATCTGTTAGTAAGAAAAGGTAAAAGGAGAGGAAGGGGGGGGGGGGGGGGGGGGAAGGGGTTAACCACTTACAATTCAAAGAGAAATGAAAATCTGGCTGTTCATAATAAGTCAGCATCAGTAGAATGCTAGACATGTTAGATGCTGTAGGAAATTTTATAACTTGTCTTTAGTTCTGATTGTACATTAGGAGTGATTAGCCTCAGGAAAGTCACAGACAATTCTCTATGAGCAATAATTCAAATCAGTAAGACCATGGTACAAAGCCTTTGTCCAATCCCCAATCACCCAACATGAAATCAGACATGTACCGGTACATATGTACATCTACATGCAGTGCTTTTTCTTACTTGTGGGGGAAGGGGGTCTGTGCTGATACATGGGGGAAAATATGCGCGCGAACTACTCAAAAGGGGAATTTTTTAATATGTGTAAATTAAAATTGTTTCAAATACTTATTAGGTAGCATAAATATAATTAGAATGGCTTTAAATACAGTACAAACAGGTTCAAAGGAACCATGTTTTACGGGCCGTGTTTTACTATTTGGATTCTGATTAATTTGAATTCTACACATTATCTTTGATCTTAAAACGATTTTTTGTCAAAGATAAAATCTTCTACATCATGTACATAGGGGGAAATTTCTCTGACAGGAGGGGAAGACATATACTCTATAGAGGGGGGAATGGGGCCGAATATTGCCCAATTTTTTGGAAAGATAGACAATGACATGTATAAAATTAATCAAGTGACTTTCCTGGGTGCTTCCCTTTTCAAACAAAGGCAGCAATGACGCTTTCAGTTATCATTTTCTTTAAATACACGTCAGTAACAGTAAAATGATCTCATAAGATATTGTAGACTGAACATGCTGAACATCCGAAGATTGCTAGTTTAGTAGTTACATGTATTATGGTTATGTTAACTTTTGACGTTTTCATATTATTTTTCCTTGTTCTGAGTTTAAATGCTCATTTATTGTTTTTAAATTTTAATGGACCACATAAAAGTAAAAATACATAAACGTCATAGCATTACCATATATGGAAATCCTATCCCTACATATGAAAACATTACAACCTGTTGAGTCAGAGGAAATTCTAATTTATTTCTAATTGGTTCTGTAAATTCAATGAAAATGCATATGCTTCTAATCTCATCTGAAAACAAAGGTTATTGTGTTTCGGTGAAAATTGTAATTTGGTCACAAACAGCAAAGATTGTACGACTATAATTCAAAACATTGAGTTTGTTTATCAGTCCCGCCCATTTTTTCCAGACAGACTCAAATCTGAAGTTTCTACAAATGTCTCCATTAGAATAGAACTTTCCATTATCCAACAAAGTTAACTAGAGAACGGCAACATTCATATCCGTAAATCTTATAATAATACATCTTGGCAATCTAACAAAGTCGGTGCACAGTAGCTTTATTTTGGTGCAAAATATGCAGAAGCCATGATTTGTTTCTAACCGACCCCTACCTTGTCTAAGCATTTCAGTTCTTCGGTCGGGTAGACTGTTTTATCGCACTTTGGACAGCGTTTACTCATTTTTGGTCTTTATTACTCTGTACTCATTAATCCAATTGCACTTTATCCTCAGCACCTATCAATCAAATCCTTTAAAATTCCTAAGGTGTAAAAGTAGACTAATCTACGCACGGAAGTGATGTCGAAATACCGCCAAGGACGAGAGCATCTACAGTCACGTGACACCACAGAGCTTTTGCTGAGGGGTGATCTCAAGATGAATACGATTTTCACATTTAGGTTATACAGAATCTATATATATACAATAATATGAATTATGGCAAAGCCATTGTGAGGACGCAGATGAAATATAATTTCAATGAATTAATACCCAATTTTCACCATACATCACTGAATATTTTTTTTACTAAGTTAATAAGAATAAAATATGTCATACAATATGTGTTCTTGTTATTTTTCCAGCATCATTTTTTACCGTCTTTATCAGCCTTACATTAGTTTTTTTCTTGAAATCCATGCAGAATCATCTACAGGAAAGGAGATATTATAGACAATTTCTAGATCGACAGCATGCACATAACTCGTAAATGCGGGGAAATAATTCTCAATGTCACAAAACAATCAGTTAAAACATGAAATCGCAATGCTTAATTTTGAAACATAAATCAGTGACAGATAAGAAAAGATCAAGTGATGTCATCTTAATCTATACATTTTAATTCCTTGGACCTTGACGAAAACCAAGAAAAAGAGAACTCGGGCAAGAAAACTGTGGGCACAAACCATTAAAATTAAAAAAAGAAAAAAAGAATTTTACTGTTTTCTGAAGTATTTATATATTATAAGATTAACATGTATCTTGATTAGTCAATGAATTCAATTAAACTTTTAAATGTTTACTTTTAAATTTCATTGGGTGATGAAATGTCAATTGTCGTATCAGGAATATGTATCCCCCCTTGCACCCATCCACCCCTCTCCCCTTTTACTTTCACCGGAAAAAGTAGCATTCAAAATGTAGAAGAGAGAGAAAACTTCCTTTTCGGCGCCGTCTATAGTACATGTTATCAGCAATATATCGTTTTATGGGATGATCTGGAAAAGGGGGTTAAAACTTACAAATTAGGTACAGTATAACATTAGTATTACAGGATTTTCCCTTCTAAATGATGTAAATGATTTTCCAATGTCATATCTGAAGACAAAATTCTTGCTCATTCCTTTGCTTTAAAAATGGGTGAAAGGGAGGGGGAGGGGCGGGAGGAAGGAGAGAGGGGGAGAGGGAGGGGAGGGAGGGAGAGAGGGGGGAGAAGGAAGGGTGTGGGAAGGGAGATAAGGGGGCGGAGAGAGCGGGTACCCCATGTCTGCTCCCCACCCCAATAAAAGGCATGGATGAATGGGAGGGGGAGGAAGGAGGCAGCTGGAGGGAGGCAAATGGGAGGGAGGGAGAGGTTAGGAGGTGGGCGAAGGGAGCGGGACAGGGGAGAGAAGTTAGTAGAAATCTACCCCCTTGTCCGCCCCCCCCCCCCTTTTGAATACAATCACCCCCCCCCCCCCCCTTTCTAAAAAAAATCTGAAGCCTTCACCCCTCTACCTTGGATCTGCTTATAATTTACCTCCAAGGGAAAAAAATACCCAGCCTTATTTCTGACAGAAAAAAAATATACTTCATGCTTTGAACAGAGCCCCAGCTGTGTTGACCTATTTGTACTAAATACTGTAAATGATGACGTAAGTTGTGACGCGTTGTAAACAGAACCAAAGGCAGCAGACATTTAGAAGTTTGTGTTGGAATTACACTGCATAGATCTCCTGTATATTCTACATGTAGATCTTATATATGTGGAGAGAAACCACATTATTCGATCTACAGGTATCAAAATATCAGCTGCAAATTATCCTCGAAAGCAGAATGAAGTTCGGTAAGTCGCTGATCGCGCTGATATTTTTTTGTTTGTTTTTTTTTTTCTCCCAGCATTATGAGTTTATCCATGGATTTTTCTGAGGGAGCTGTCGATGAAAGAAAGTCCGCGAAACAAAGTTGTATGCTGACGTCACGTCGCATGCTGACGTCACATTGTAATTTTCAAAGAGGATATTCGGACTAAAGATGATAGATGTTGGAAATGATGGTGCAATGTCAGTATTACGTGAAGCAAAGTACAAATCATACATTGGGACACTGGAGGAGTAAGCCAAACGAAGAATATTCAAAGGAGATCGAGAAATCTTGGTCATCGATGGGTTTCATTCTGTCGTCAAGTGACATTGTCAAAAAAATAAGCTTGCGCTTCACGCCGATCAAATGGGCAATGGGGAGAATGACGTCATTGACCACGGTTTTGGAACCTATAGGTATAGCATAGAATTCAATTGAAAAACACCATTTTTCCTATATATATATACACGTGTTACCTTGATGAGGACTACGTCCGCGCCTGCGGCGCGGACTGCGTCCTCTACTAACACTGGAAAACAGTATTTTTCCTATTTTCAAATTACACGTGTTATCTTTTAAAAGAGGACTACGTCCGGCGCGTACTGCGTCCTCTATTAAAAAAAAAAATCATTTGCAAACTATTCCGGAGAAGTTGATTATGTAAATCTTTGACCACAGGCTGCCGATGTTTATCTATTAAAAAATATAAACCAACCTTTTTATTGTTTTTTATCATACGTACAGGGAAAGAGGAAAAGGTATTTTACAGAAATCGGGGCGAAAAATTTAACCTAAAAATGTTGACATGTTTTTTTACCTGCTGAATCGTTTATTTTAGTTTTCATATGGAAATCCAGGCATCGTTCGATTCGTTTACACTTCAGCTATTTGCTTCTATAACGCACAAGTCGAAATAATGTCACTAGAAGACACAGCACGGCCGTTTTCCTGCTCCCTCACCGGACCTCGACCTACTTCACCTCTGCCATTGTCGTTTAAATCACGTGATCGCTAATAACAGAAATATGTGCGTGACGTCATAAGACACACCTCCAAACCTTACGATGTATTCAAAGCTTATAAATGCTTTAAAAAATATTGAAGTAGCATAAGTCTAATCTAAAAAATAAAGCAAACAAAATTTGCAAAACGTTCCATTTTATTTTGACGTTTTTTTATTTATTATATTTTATTTCTGTTTCTTCAACCCGGAGTTGCACACGTCATTAGCGATCACGTGATTTAAACGACAATGGCAGAGGTGAAGTAGGTCGAGGTTCGGTAAGGGAGCAGGAAAACGGCCGTGCTGTGTCTTCTAGTGACATTATTTCGACTTGTGCGTTATAGAAGCAAATAGCTGAAGTGTAAACGAATCGAACAATGCCTGGATTTCCATATGAAAACTAAAATAAACGATTCAGCAGGTAAAAAAACATGTCAACATTTTTAGGTTAAATTTTTCGCCCCGATTTCTGTAAAATACCTTTTCTTCTTTCCCTGTACGTATGATAAAAAACAATAAAAAGGTTGGTTTATATTTTTTAATAGATAAACATCGGCAGCCTGTGTCTTTGACTGATAATTTTCTTTGTAAGTTGTTTATTTTCATCACGAAAGTCAGAGCAAGCTCTTCAGTTCAGTTCAGTCATAGATTCCGCCTCTACTAGGCGTACCGTCCGAAGACGTAAGCTGTATGTTGGAATTTTGACCTATGCAACGGACCCACCCGAAGCAGTGAGGGTCCTTTTACGTACCTACATGTATACGCCTATCCGAGACACGGAACCCCTGTTTTATAGTCCCTTCCGAAAGACTAGGCTAAGGTTACTTGGCTATATACAAGGTGTTAGCCCACAACACCTGGCGAGGCTCTAAGTTGGTAATCTTCCCTCCACCTGGCGCTCGTCGGATTCGATGCTGGTCAGTCGCATGCTTCACTGGGCACGAGTCGACGTACTAAGTGCTCTACCAACTGAGCTACACCACCACCTCTATTGTATCTGATGAGCTGAGAGGTGTAAATGCCGTACGATGGCAATCTTGGAAGTTTCTTCTTCTTCCTTTTATTTTAAAGCGCGAAGCAACGTCTTATGGACGTAAAATAACGCCTGTTTGATAGATACCGTTCGACAACAAGCAGCATTTAAGATCCTCTTTAGATCACATCAAACTTCCTCTATTCGATATATAGTTTTATGAAATGATAAGAAATTATTGCCGATTTTGCTTATTTCTGATTGGTGGAGACGCTGTTTGATAGAGTGTACAGTACCTCAGAGTGAGTTGACCGCTAACGCTCCAAAGCGGTCTATTCGGGATTAGCGCGTGCGTTACCAGCGCGTGCGTTGATTTTTGTTGTGTTTGATCTTTGACTTCGCTAATCATTATAATGCAAACGTTAATAAAATCCTGATGATTTAATAAAGCAGTTATTGACTTTTGATTTCGGTCTACTCGTGACTATACAGACCTGGTCAGGCATTGGTTAATCTCGGCCTTCGGCCTCGGTCAACCAATACCCGACCAGGTCTGTATAGTCACGAGTAGACCTCATCAAAATTCAATAATTGTATAATCTTATATCATGATAGGTTGATATGACAAATTTCATTTCTTACGAGATGCGTCATAATTCAACATGTTCAAATTCGAAAATAAAGTCACAATTAAAATTTCGATTTTGAGCATGTTAAATGGAAAAAAAAAGTTGGAATTCATTTAAGTCTCAATACAAAAACAAAATATGCCTATATCGCGTGCACGTGACATAAAACAACATACTTAGACTGTTCACGATAAGATTTACTCAGATCGCCTTTGCCTCTTCGTATGACATCCAATGAAATGACGTCATAGCGCAACATGTCATACCACGGTTTAGAGCGGTCAGTTCGTTGTCTTGAGTGGATATATAAAACGTCATGCTTAAAGACAAAAGTGATCCGAATGAGGCTTATCGTGAAAGGGTCTATAATTTTGTTAATTGTTTCTTCGATGCACTCTCTTTCATAAAGAGTACGTACATGTACTACGTACTTATACTAGGTTAGTGTCATCCTTTTGATATCCGTTTGCATATGAGTTCGTCACTATGTTTCTCGGACCCCTGCATCTTGTTATCATGTTTGTGTCACCATTTTACAGTAACCATTAATTATACGCAACATATATGCCTTCTTCGAGCTAGACAACTGGGTAACTTGAAGAGTTGAACTTGTTTAAAATAAGAACAGCTGTATCCCGTGTTACTCGTGCTAAGAATAGCTGTATCATACGTTACTTTCAAATTTCCAAAAAAATCATAAAAGGACGAGGTCATTTCAATAGTTTTTCTTCATGATTAGGATACAATTTAGAGTATTGTGTCTTTAGGAGAATGAAAACTATATAGAAAAATCGTTAAGCATGGACCAGACATGCACGTTTCGGGTACTAAACCTTCGTCAGTGATCCTCAATCTAAACAATGTAATATGACCAAAGAGTGTGATAGTTATTAATTATTATTGTCTTTATTGCCATGTTATTAATTACATTACACATTACATTACATTTGTACTTGGATATAGTTACTTATCTTTCGACGCAAACGGCAATTTGAACACCTCACTAAATGACAAGCGTGATGATTTCAGCTTCCACATAACTAACTTCCCTGACTGAGAAGCTTATCTGAAAGACGCTTAGCTCTCAGAACAAAATCTATTTATTTGAGTTCAAACATGAGTTTTAAATCAAGTTTAATATTTTAAACATATGCCCTCTTCGCTATAATGGAATTCAGTCTACAATTATGAAACTTCTCCGAAAATTAAACTTATCTCCACTTTCTATAGATGAACACACACTTTTACAATACCATATAAACTTTTCATTTTTTTTTCATTAAACTTGAATGACAGAGGCTGTAAGAATTTCTATTATATTCTTAATTCCAATAGTCTCGTACCTACTGCAATACAAAAGTGGAATAGTACTCTAAACTCTAACTTGGACATAAAAGAAATTTTCAGAATATATTTCGAAATTTCTTCTGATTCTTCAATACAGTGGCTTCAATTTAGAATTATACACAGAATCCTTCCAATCGGTACATATTTGAAAAAAATCAATGTAACTAATGATGAAACATGCCATTTTTGTAATGCAGACAATGAATCTATAACTCATGTATTTTTGAATTGTCCTTTTGTACAGAATTTATGGACAGAGCTAGCTCTAATAATAAAAAACGAAACTAATTTGGAAATAGAGATTGAGCAAAAAAAATTCTTTTTGGAGAATCTTTTTCTAGAAATAATATTGCTATCAATTTCATCTATTTATCAACTAAACAGTATATTTATATAAATTTAAAGAAAAATAAACTTGTTAACACTAGTCAACTTATAAATGTCTTAAAATTAAAACATAAACTTGAAAAAACAATTGCACTTCGACACTTTAGACTACATCATTTTTATCAAATTTGGTCAAACTGGCTACTTTTTTTTGAAGATACTTCATAACTTTGTCTTAGAATATATTCATTGTGATTATAATTCCCTTTTTATGAATTATCCATGCAGTTTTTTATTTATTTATGTTTTGGAAACACACTGAATGCTTTCTATCCTAAAGTCATAATTTCTATCGCAGTGTAATTGTGTGCGTGAATGTGGAAACCCCCCCCCCCCCCCCCCCCCTTCCCCTAAAAGAAATCACTTCTACAAAATAGTAATCATACTTTGCATAACAGTACTATATTCCTAAATATCACTAATATATTATTTTCTATTACATATTACTAGTATATTATTCTTTATTACTGTTGTATCTGTAGATGTGAACAAAAAAAAAAAAAATAAATAAATAAAAAAATAAAAATAAAAAAATCTATATATTTGGTACTTGTTCTGGGATAACGTATCAATTGAGATATGAACACGACATAAGCAGATGTTGAAGAGATGTTGCTACACAGAAAAGGAAAGTTTGTAATGTTGAAACTGAAGTCGTCATGTTTGTCACAGAGTGAGTTGTTCATAAGACCATCAGTGTCGTAGGACAGCATTATGTCAAAATGGGATGCCGAATTATTCGTCTCTGAAGAGTTTCTTTGACTTTCAGCTCCGATGGATAGATTCTGCTAAAGTAATCTGCGAATTTTGGATTGTTAATTAATGGACTGCACATTGTCTGTATATCTTTATGTGAAGTTAAAGTCAGAGGCTAAATACTTTTTCCCTTCATGGACCATGCATGAATTCAGCTTCGTACGAGTAATAAAAAAATGTCGACAAAGTGGGTCAAAATTGGTTCCCATTGGAATTCTGACAATTTGTTGGAAGAACTTTTCTCCAAACACCGCAAAAAAGTTGTCGATCAGAAAGTTAAACATATGAATAATATCTGTTTCGGTGTACATATTTTCAGAATCGGACTTTTCTTTTACAAAGTAGGTTTTGTCATACTAGTAGTTAACAACAATAAATTTATATTTGCGATTGTAGTTCTTGCTTGTAAACTTCTAATTTTTGCGAGTCTTTCTTTCAATTCAGAATGTGGGATTACTGTGTAAAGTGTCGAAAATGCAAAGGCTTTGATCGAAGGGACTCTCACGAAATGAATGCATTTCATATGTTCTAAAAGTTCCTTCGAATTCTTTAAAATCCACATCTGATTGATAACGCTTCGAGAATGTACTGTCGAACAATATGTCTGATTAAATTTTTTTGAGGAAGATCGCTATGTACAGAGTTGATAGAACATTTTGAGGAACCAGCAATGGACGTTGTTTGAACGGATTTTTTATGCATTTTAGGTATACAATATAAGTATGGTAAATCTAGATCTTAAGTGTTTGTGTCAAAGCCAAAGGAAGCGAGAGCTGATTTGTGCACGTGGTTATCTTTTATTTCAGAGACAGAAAGGTTTATTGGGGTGTAAATAGAATATTACGAGGGCTGATGGATATATTGAGAACCTTGTATTTAAGGAAATTTATGAATTTTATCAGACATTTTGCGTTATTTTTCTACATAATCCCCTTCAGTATCTATCTTCACTAACTTTTGCCACAGGTGTTTAAGGGCCTCAATAACACTTTTAAAGAACTCCTTATCTTGACTTGTCAGAAAGCCATCCACTGCAAGTATCACGTCATCGGACTGAAAGTGGGTACCAGAAATTGCTGCTTTCAGTTTTGGGAATCAATAGATGAAAGTCTGATGGAGCACGATCAGGTCAATAAGGCGGATGCTCAATCAAATTACTAGTATATCCACAATCATGAATGGCAGCCATGGCAGTGACAGACTTGTGAACAGGAGCATTGTCCTGATAGAATAACACACCTTTAGTGAGCTTTCAGAGACGCTTATGCTTAATATTTTCGCGAAACTGTGTCAGAAGTGAAACATATAGAATGTGTCATTGATTGTTTGTCCTTTTTGGAGATTATCTATCAGCAGAAAACCGAGGCTACACAATATCAATCAGCCCTCGTACACAACCACTAAAATCATCATTGAAGAAGTTATTCGGTCGCTACGGGGATATAATAAAAACATATCAGATCCAACTTTCCAGAATGATCAATGACATTCTAGATTGTGATTGAATGGCCGCCATCATCGCCAAACAAGAAATACTTACCTGATGTGTACATCAATTTGTACATCGAGGCAATTGCCGAATTTGACTAGTTTCCATGGAGCTGTTGCAACGGGTGTTGCATGTGTAACGTTGCCTTTGCGATCCTGGTATTGTGTCTAGATATTGGACAAATAAAATAACTGGACAAAAGGTATATCGCATATATATATATATATATGTATTCCAACACAGTATAAATCTTTTGTAATTTCCTTGGTGTGGTTAGCCAAAAAGGGAATGCTTACTCCTCCTATGCACCTGGTCCCACCTCTGGGTTACTAGGGGTTTGTCGATGCTCTATTGTGAGTGCTGTTGAGATTGTCGTCAGGATCTTCTTTATCTCATTGTACTTCGTGTTATGTTGAAATAAGACACGGTAATAAGTTTCACAATTTATGTACTATTTACACTAACTTAATATAAACATAACAGAAGTACCCATCAATTATTCAATCTCATAGTCGAGAAGGCAAGGCAAAATCATTAGATTTGCGAACCTCGGAATGAACAAAATTCCAATGTGAGACCTGGTGCCCGGGGAGGGTAAGCGTCTCCTGATTGCATGCAACACCCGTCGCAACAGCTCCATGGAAACCTGTCAAATCAATTCGGTGATTGTCTCGATGTACATTTTGTTGTACATATCAGGTAAGTATGTCTTGTTTGGTGATGATGGCAGCCATTCAATCACAATGTAAAATGTCACTGATCATTCTGGAAAGGGGGATCTCATATGCTTTTTTATCATCCCCGTAGCGAACGAAGAACTTCCTCAATGATGATTTCAGCCATTGTGTATCATAACCCTGAACAAGTAGCTTATATTACTTGCAAGCCTTCTGGCTTTAATGATGAAATCTTCATATTTGGAACATGCCCTGGTGTACCGTATCAGTTGAGAAACGAAAACACCATAAGCATGAGAAGACGGATGTTGCTACTCATGAAAGGGAAGTAGTTATGTGGAAGCTGAAATCGTCACGCTTGTCATGCAGTGAGGTGTTCAAATGGCCTTTTGCGTCGAAAGATAGGAGTATATCCAAGTACGAAGCGGATCTGTCACTCCCTGTTGTTTCTTTGATCTCTAGTTCATGATGAAAGATTTTTTGTAGATTTCAACTATATCAATAAAAAACAAACACTCAAATACACAATTTACACGAATTTTAATTTGAATAAACATCAAAGAGGTATCTAAGAGACAATAATCGAAGTTGACAAGTTTCCATGGAGCTGTTGCGACGGGTGTTGCATGCAATCAGGAGACGCTGACTCTAACCGGGAACATGGTCTCACTTCTTTCAACTAGTGGATATCTTTATATTTCATGTAGATGATCCGCTAAGTTCGGATTATTGATGGAGAAATGTTATTGATGTTCCAAATACATCATGATAATATAAAAAGGCCGATGTGAAATATCCTAACAGTAATGATTTCTAGTCTGGCTATGAAAAATACGGGACCCATATTTATACCCCAAAAAATCAGTGACCTGATCAAAACAAAAGGGAGGCTTCTGACTGGTCATTAATATCAATTCTCTGTAAGGACCAAAATATATTTGGAAACAGCATGTCATGGATTTTTATGATTTTCTCCATAAATAGTATGTATAATGCCCTGAATACAAAAATAGCAATTTTTTGAAAATAAATATTCCGGTTGCCATGGAAACGAGGTCTGTCTATTTATAGCACTACAAAAATGGTCAAATAAGTCATCTTTGGTTATTATGTTGCCATGGAAACCATTGTAAGAGTGAATTGTTATTAACAACTTATAATCTTTAAAACCTCTTTTTTTAGAAAAATTAAGATTTTTAAAAAAATTCTTTCAATTAGCTGAATCCTATCAAATCAAATTCAGTCAAAAATTGCCATGAAATAAGGTTAAAATTAAGGCCTATTTTTGTCCAATTTTTACCATTTTTAAGCAAAAATAACACAAAATGTCAGGCTGATAACACCAATACTGTTGTCAGAACAAAATAGATTTCATTTGCCAAATATAATCACTGAAAAAAATAAGTGGGACCTTGTTTAGTTTTCCTACATTTTGAGGTCAAAAATGGTTGCCATGGCAACTTTTCATTTGACACATGATGACTATATCTTTTCAAATCGATTGTTATCATGGTTTAAATAACTTATATTGTTTAAGCTTTATCTAGGAACAACAGAAGAAATTATTCTCTATTTGAGCACTTCCAAAATTTATCAAGGTCATTGACTCTAAGTTCAAGGTCAATTCAAAATAAAGGTTCCAATTTCAATAAAATTTGCATTTTTGCTTTTATTTATTGTTACTTATTTTAGGCTTGACTGTCATATATTTGTATCCAAAATACTTCTTTCTAAAATTAGGACAAATAGGTGGAAAAAGATTACAATTTTTAGTTCAGAACATTTCTCGTAAAAAAATAAGCCCCAGACAAAAATCATGATAATCTCACATTTTTTTTTGTGTATGCATGAAATATTAGCTACAAATCAAGGATATCATTGATTTTGAGATTTTTGCAACTTTGGTCAATAAGTAGGGGATATATCCAAAATCACTATGTATGTGTTTGTTTTACCTAATACCACACGGTATATGAGTAACTGCCTCTCATACTTTTTAAAAATCACAGAATTTTGCCAAATTTGTGAATTGCATTCAAGATGACCTTGACATTAGGTCCTGTGACCTTGAAAACTTTTAAGGTAATTTTTTAATCAATAATGCTCTTTTATATGCACTGATAAAAAATTGCTTAGAAATATATAACGGACAGCTAAAAATTTACCAGTAAATTACTCTATGTGTAATAGCACTGACCAGAATGTCACCATGGTAACCATTTTTTATACCCTTTTGAATAAAATTGTGAAGAGGTCCCACTGAAATTTTAACTTTTTCTTAAAGATCAAGGATTAAACTTAAAAGATAATTGGCAGTAGAAATCAAGTTAGCCTGACATTTCTGATTATTTGCCCTTAAAACTGAGCAAAATCATGTTAAATCAGGAGCTTTTTCGGTCTTAAAAATGGCCTCTTCAAAAAAGGTTTTTGCCTTCATTTTGGGCATACTGACAAAAAGAATAGCGGACAGAAGCATACTTCTTGTGTAGTATTTCTACAATGAAAGATATAAAGAGAAAATTAAGGAAATTTCAGTTGACTATAATAGCTGTTACCAAGGAAACGAGCCTTGTGAAAATGACATGTAACAAGTATTCTACTGATGTGTAAAATTTCAAACATGGTTTCCATGGCAACGACAACTTAATTTGTGAAAAGGAAGTTTATTTTTGTCTCAGTACATCATATACACCTTCCATACCAAAAATCTCCAAAATTGGAGACATGCTATTTCCACGTGCTATTGAAATTATTTTGGTCCTTACAGAGAATTGCTTTTAAAATCGAGTGACCAATCAATGCATAACTAATGAACAAGAATTAGAGAAATGAGAAAGGAGGGGATCTTCAACAAAACTCGGTTGCAGCACCAACAGCAACACACCAAACACCCCAAGTGAAAACACAGAGAAGACACATACAGCAAGAGACAAGGAACAGCAAACGAGACATCAAACATCGAACATAAAAGACAACACATAAACAAACGAGACCCATGGGTAATCGGTGTCGAATTAGGACGGCCATCAGCCACGTTAGTAACAGATGGTGTGGTTATCCAGGATTACGTTCGCACAACCCTCCTATTATGAATTATACTTATAATATATTAAATAATAATTAAAAGAAATGACTAAACAAGTTAATTAAAAGCATAAATAAGTTAATAATTACATAATCAATGATTCAGTAGTTAGATATCCTAATTTTTTACACCTCCCCCTACTTAAAGTTTTGGCCCCTGATTAAATAAGTATCAAATAATAATTCCACGTAATAAATAAAATGTATACATACAACATAAATACGAATAGCAATCAATCATAAATAACGTAATTAAGATGAATAATGTACCAAACATCGCTGTCGCCCTCCACGGTAAATAAGGTCCGCCCAATTATCCTTAATTGACGTACAGGGTTAATCGGGTGTTCGGGAAACAAGCTCCGCCCAATGATCGTTAATTGCAGCGGGGTCAATCGAGTAGCGGGGTAATACAAGTCATCTATCCAATTACTATGGGGAGCCGGTGCGTCCATAGCTATATTCTCGTTCCATATGTTTATCAGGGGTATCAGGGAGCGTCCGTGATACTATCCATAGCAAAGAAAGGAGGAGATCTCCAACAAGACCCCGTTGCAGCACCAACAACAGAACACCAAAACACCCGATGCAAAAACACAAAAGACGAGTATAGTATGAGACGGAAAAGAGGCATACGACAGACGCAAAGTCTACGGAAATATTATTTACACGTTAACGTTTCTAATGTTAACAATATTGCAGGGATTTCCAGGTTAAGTCTGCAACGCCCTATTCCTCTTCTGTACCACGGAAATTCCTGGTTACGTCCGTAGTACTGTCCTATCATCTCTCCTTTCATCCTGAGTAAAAGATCTCTTTATAGTCAATCACTTTATTGCAGGAAATTTAGGTTATTTCAACGTCTGCAACGCTTAGTCCTCTTCTGTACTACAGGGATTCCTGGTTACTATCCTGATCTTCGTTTAAGGTCAGTAGATCGGAGCCTTTGACTGCCATATTTGTTGACCGATCGGCATGAAAAATACAAGACACGAGGCACAATGGAAATACATCGCTCATCCTAGTTGCGAAGAGAGACGTAGATTTGTTAGGAGACCTTGTGTACTTGATTCCTATTATAAGTTTCATGGAATTCTATGTACAAAAGAAGGGAGGGGATCTCCAACCAAGCCGTATTTTAGTACCAACAGAAAAACACTAAATCACCCGATGCGAAAACACAAAGACGAGCACAGCAAGAGACGAAAAAGAGACATACGACATAGAAACATCAAACACAAAAGACTACACATAATCCAACGAGATAAATGGGTAACCGGTGCCGACTTAGGATGGCCATCCGCTATGCAAGTAGCAAATGGTGTGGTTATGCGGATACGTGCGCACAACCCTCCCAATTTTCCAGTTACCAAAAGTTCTATAAGAACACAAAACTGTAGTGTAAACAACTTCCTAACTGTTAGATGACCACACAAACAAGACAGCAAAATACAAGGGCCCAAGCAACACAGCATATGGATATAAGAAGGGGAGGGGTATACGTAATACATTTCATGCTCTGCCGGTTGTAGCGAGCTCATGCATGTTATCACCCGGGGTGTCCGACAAGTTACAGATAGGTCGAAAATAGATTAGCCATTCATATCCTTTTACGGCCATATTCGTTGACAGATCGACAAGAGAATCATAGGGTAGAAAATCTGAAGTTCTTGCTTATTATGTGGTTTCATGAGCTTCTGTTCTGCGGTTACAGAGATGTCGAATATGCGTCTGTCATCCAGAGGCGTTGACGACCGTATCTGTTGACCGCGTAAAATCACAAAGGAGTAGGGCCACGAAGCCCGATATTGGCCCTAATTTTGAACATTGTACTTTATAGAATTTTTAACTGTGATTTGACATTTTGAAACGTTGTCTACTGAATCACGAATCTATCTTTTGTAAACATTGCGTTTATCAATAGCTCTTAGCCCTTTGAAAACACCAAAATTGGTCATATTCCGCGAAATTGATGAAAAAACTACATATATCTATAAAATTAGCAATGGCCGCATGTATTAACTAAGATGAAAAAAAAATATATGTGAAAGATTATCATTATATTCTTTTGTCATAAACGTTTTATCTCAGTTAACATATGCGGCCACATTGAATTCTTCCACATAAGACAAAATTCCAAGCAATTTTCGCAATATTTTGTCAATAACGTCAAAATGACGTCACTTCATGACGTCATTACAGTTAAATGACACTATGTTTGGTAATATTTTTCTTTTCATTAAAAGCGGTAAACATTCGTGTATTTTCATGAGATATATCAAGTATTCCCCATGAAATTTATTTCTAGAGAAAAATTGAGGGCAGATTTAGGGGTCTCGTGGCCCTACCCCTTTGGTAGTTGAATATGAGCGCATGCTTCCTGTAAGGTTTCATGAATTTCTGTGCAGCGTAAGCCAGATAGAGTTATTGGAGGCCTTGCTTGACCAAATGGCTGGAATAATGCAGTCTTGGTAGAGGTAATTGACTTGCCCCTATTTTTCGTAGTAAAAGTCTGAATATATGATTCAGAGAAGATGCCGAAAATGCATCTGCAAATCAGAGCTCTTGATATATTTGTTGACTGACCGGCATGGGAATCACACATTTTGTAAAAGACAATGATTTTAGTGAGCACTTGCTTCGTGTAAGGTTTCCAGAAATTCTATTCATCGGCTCCAGAGGAGATTTAAAAAATGTGCAAGCCAATCAAAGACCTGAACGACCATGTATATTGACAGATCGGCAGGAAAAACATAAACGTAGTAGACCTTAAAAGAAGGGAGGAGATCTCCAACCAGACCCGGTAGCAATACCAGCAGCAAATCACCAAAACACCCGATGCAAAAACACAGAGAAGACGAGCACAACACAAAAGACTTCATATAAACCATGCCAATGGGTAATCGTTGCGGACTTAGGACGGACACCTACTAAGTAAGTACTTGCTTCTTGTATGGTTTCGATTTCCTGTGTGCAGTGGCTGTAGAGGAGATATCCAGATTTTTATGCCCATGGCGACTAGAGAGTCTTGCATTCAAGAAAGATAACTTCTTGTCCTGATTCATGAAATTCTATGTAGTTGTAATGAGACACCAAATCAGAACCAATATGCTATATATTTGTTGACCAATCAACACGAAAAACAAAAAATTGGTAGAAAACCTATCTTGCTTTTTGTAAGAATATATGAGCGAAACACTGTGCAGAGGAGATGTCGAAAATGCGTCAGGTATTCAGGTATTTTTTGTTTTTGTTTTAGCAGAGGATCTTTTAAAGTTTTTTATCCTGTAAGATTTCTTAAATGTTAAACGCCATCAAATTCAATAGCATCATTCAAGAACAGATACATTTGCAGCATGGGCCTGACATGCACGTTTCGGGTACTGAACCCTCGTCAATGATCCTCAATTTAAACAATGTAATATGATCAAGGAGTGAGAAAGTTATAATGTTGAAAAACGTACCGAAAGACGTAGCAGGATGGATGGGATATAATGCTACAAGACCCACGTTTTAGAACAAAGGGGGGATCTCCAACAGCACCAGGTTGCAGCTCCCACAGCAAAACCCCAAAACACCAAATGCAAAAACACAAAGCAGACAAGCACATAAAGAGACGCATAAGGGACAAGGAACGCTAAAGCACAACACAGAAACATCAAACACAAAGGACTACACATAAACCAACGAGACCAATGGGCAACCTGTTAGAAGTTTTATGGAATTTGATGACAAAAAAATTTCGAATTCGTTGAAGAAACGATCGACCGAAGATGATCGAACTTGGCTACATGTGCCTTCGGGGACTCCTGGTCCACAAGCAGTGACACTCACCAAGTGGTACAAATGTCAAACGTCTTCAACGTCAATAGCATCATTTAAGAACAATTTAATTTGCAGCATGGACCAGACTTTCATGTTTCTGGTTCTTAACCCTGGTCAGTGATCCTCAATCTAAACAATGTAATATGACCAACGAGTGTGAATGATATGTCTGCCTGCTGCGTCTCACTCCCATATCCCTGTATACAGCACAAAATCGATAAATCAGAAAATCAGAAACCGAAGGCATACAAAATCAGGACAAAACAGGAACCAAAGCAAACAAACAAAAACCTTCACCACATGAAAAGAAGCGAACTCCCGATATGGGAGTGAGACCAGGTGCCCAGGAAGAGTAAGCATCTCCTGCTTGCATGCAACACCCGCCGCTTCAATTCGGTAGAACTGTCACATCCGGTTACTTCCATTTCGGAAGACATAGAGTACAATCTTTGGTTGGATGGTTCAAATGACAAAATATCATCCACCATTCTGGAGAGTGGGACATCATAGTGTATGACGAGTTCCCCATATCGACCGTAGAACTTCCTCAGTGACGATGTTAGTCGGTCACAAACATATCCCTGACTGAGAAGCTTATCTGCAATACGCCTAGCTCTCAGAACGAAATCCATATATTTGGTACTTGCTCTGGCATAGCGTATTAATTGAGATATGAATACGCCATAAGCTGGATATGAAGGGCTGTTGCTACTCAGAAAAGGAAAATTTGTAATGCTGAAATTGAAGTCGTCACGTTTGTCATAGAGTGAGGTGTTCATGTGACCATCAGTGTCGTAGGGCAACATTATGTCCAAATAGGATGCTGAATTATTTGTCTCAGTAGTTTCGTTGACTTCAAGCTCTGAAGGATAGATGTGGGACCAGCTGCCCGGGAGGAGTAAGCATCCCCAGTTTGGCTAGCAACACCTGCTGTCGATGCCCACGCACAGCAATGAGACCAATATCTACAAAACACGCACTGTCTGAGGTTATGTCCATATAGAAAGTGCTATGGAGACCATGTCAGGGAAAAGCATCGAAAACACTTACTGTTGAATAAATCAGCACGTAATATACATTACTATGACAAGTCATTATTTATAAGAAAAATATCAGACAATCCTAAAGATATACATACTGTAAACGCGGACATTTTTCGCATGGGGGTAATTTTCGCGTTTTTCGCGAATCAAGAAATGTCGCGAAAATTTCCCCCACGCGAAAATATCCCCGCAGCATTCTCACAATCTGAAAGACATTTTTATCGCGAATTTTCCCCCACGCGAAACGTCTGGATGTTGTAGGTCTCGGTACACCTCCCCCTTCCATTATGGTGACAATGGTTATTTTCGTAGTGACCACTGTCAAAAATGGGTATTTTATACGAGGCTGCCTTATGAACCCATTTTGACCATACTTCATTTGAGAACTACTTTAAACTTCCTAAGAAGGCTTTTCTGGCGAAAATAAACTGATCTTGAAGTACGAAACTGCTTCCCATTTTATGTGTAGCTAGCTGACTTCATGTATACACTCAAATGTCATGTGGGGGAAATGGGCAGAATCGAAGTGTAAGTACACATGTGGTTGACAAAGCTGCTGAAATTGTGGAAAATTGAATCTATGAATGTACATTGAATGTGGTATCATTGGAAAGAGCCAGATGTGTGCAAGAAATTGACAGTACAGAATCGCTAATTCAGAAAATCATAAACCGAAGGCACACAAAATAACATCTCTTAACAAAATAACAAGCTCTTAACTTCAACTTCACGTACAGATACATTGATGATCTACTGTCCATCAATACTCCACAATTTGCAAATCACCTTGGCGCAATCTATCCCATTGAACTTGAAATTAAAGAATCGACAGAGACCAATAATTCAGCGTTCTATTTGGATATCTTGTTATCTTTTGACGCCCATGGTAATATGAACACCTTACTCTTTGACAAACGTGACGACTTCATTTTCAATACCATATAGTTTCCTTTTCTGAGTAGCAACATCCCTTCGTCACCAGCATATGGCGTTTTCATTTCGCAATTAAAACGTTATGATCGGGCAAGCTCCAAGTACTCAGATTTTGTTCTAAGAGCTAGACGGCTTTCAGTTAAGCTTCTCAGTCAAGGATACATTTGTGACCGACTAACATCGTCACTGAGGAAGTTCAATGGTCAATATGGGGAAATGGTTGGATACTACGACGTCCCTTTGTCCAGAGTCATAAATGATGTTCTCACGTAAACCTTTTATGTCATGGCAAACCAATTTATACGTTTGTTTTCCTTTGTGGGAGTTACCGAATTGAAGTGGCGGGTGTTGCGTGCAAGCAGGAAATGCTCACTCTTCCTGGGCACCTGATTTCACTCCTTCGCAGGGAGTTCACTTCTGTTCATATGGTAGATTTTTTAAAATTTCTGTTCCTTTGCCTTAGTTCTGGTTTTATATGCCCTTAGTTAGATGATTTTTCGATAAACAATTTTGTACTTCTTGATATTTTTTTCTGTATTTATCATCCACAAACTCATGAAAAATATCAAATTAGAAAATCAATGTGAAAATTCTTACTGACACCATTTAAAACATCACAAGGAAAGCTTTAATCTAAAGTTTTGAATAGTTTTCCTATAAAACGAAGAAGCGTCGGTTCCGTGTTGTAGTGGTAAGGGCGCCGGACCTCAGCAAGACCACGGGTTGGCCGACATACACTCATGTGTGTTCTGTGCTAAATACTAAGATGTCATTGTCTGTGTTGTTAATAGCTATTCTCTGTAAGCATTTGCATTTTTACGAAGGGCGCATGGCACGGCATGTCTCATATTTTGATAAAATTTGTATATAAGGTTGAGTCTGACCCAAAAGTAAAAATTTGTTAAAACTTTTCTTAATATAACATCCGGTTGCCATGGAAACGGACTTTGAATATTTAAAAAATGCATTTTTGGGCGTTTTTGGAGTCACATACATCTTTTATGCATCATAATCTAAAACAAACACTGATGAATAATCAGTACCATATCAATGCTCTTTCAAGTTAAAGCAGCACGATCCGCCTTCGGGCGAAAATATGCTTTACAAAAAAGATATAGGGCAATTCTCTATTTTTCCTGGATAGTAGAAGTTATAAACTTTCCGTCAATACCAAAATTTTTACCAAAGGTCATTGAAGTTATCAAAATAAATGAAATTAAGAACGAATTTTTGTGGCGCCACAAAAATTGCCCATGTTTGGGATAGACCAGCCCTCACACGTGCGCGATACGGCTCGTCGTGTTGTACGAATCAAAACAAACATGGGGAGGAGCGAACACTCTCAACAGAAAAGAGGGAAAAACGTACTGATACTCAGATTTGGATAGAGAAAGAAGAAAAAATAAGACAGAGTGTGAAAGAGCAATATGGAAAGTATATATTAGAGACCAAATGGATATATAAAATTCGATGAAAAATGACTTAAATCTCGTCACACACCACGAAGTAGCTGATATTTTGCTGGACACGTAAGTCAGATTAGATAAAAATCGGTCCTTAATCGTTTGATACCCATTATTTCATCGTTACTGTTTGAAATGACGTGTGAAAGAAACATACGATGTCTATTTCACCTCTCTTTGTTTAGAATAATCATCGAAATACCCTACTAAATCTGTACATGTTTTTCCTCGTAGCTCTCCTGCTAATTGATATTCATGAGGAGGCGCGGCTACAACTGAAATTTTGAACGGCCGTATCTCTCGAACGGGAGAGGTATCGGATATGATACTTGGTTCACCGATGAATGACCATAATATGGAACAATCTATGTTAAGATATATGTATTACAAGTAATAACCCCTTACATCCCGAAGTCGGAACGTGCTGCTTTAAGTAATAATAACGTTAGGTTTATGGTCTTATCTATATGTTTCCATAACACAGGTACCCTATCAAAATAGTGTTTTTGGCATTTTTTCAAAACTGTATGATAAATTACTTACATTTTTTAGTTTTTATGCAAATAAACCATAAGCATTCACATTGGGACAAAGTTTATGTTTGTTGCTATGGCAACATGACCTCAAATCGCAATCAAAGCTCTGAAGGAACTGATGGCGAGTTTTGGTCATTCATTTCAGAATGATATCAAAATTTTTTTTGGGGATTTTGAAATATTGTATCATAGTAAATAGTACAAATACATTTTCTAATGTTCGGGAATAAAACATTTATGAACCTATGTCAGCATGACTGCCATAGTCAGTGGCGGATTCAATGGGGGCGTAGGACCCCCTAAAATTTTCCAATCATGGGTAAAACGATAATTTTAAATAAAGAAAGAGTGAATATTAGTGGAAATTACCTACCTGTTAGTAAATATAATTGTTAAATGCATCAAATTCCATTCTTTAATTAATAACAGTCACGAAAATGGGTCATAAACAGGCTGAAATTCAAGACATTCCAGGGGCTTCGACCCCCCCTAACAGGGCTCTGCCCTGGACCCGCTGGGGACCTAAGCGGTCCCAAGACCCCTTGCCAATTCTTTACGTCCCCCCCTTAAATAATAAGCTGGATCCGCCACTGATAGTACATACCTTTATTTTTTCTTCGTGTATACTGTAGATCTTCATATCTGTTCCATTTGAAACTGTTCTCAATTCTTGTATCTTGTAGGCCTATGTCATTCAGATTTTTTAATCGGTCACGATTTCAAGTCTACTACTTACAGCGCAACGGAGAAGTCTTTAAATGCATATTTCTTGTCTGAGAATCAAAGATTTCCCAGGTACTGTCGATTCTCTGACAAGGAATATGCAGAATCCTCTATCATAAATATAAAAGAGAAAGAAAAAACCGAAATAAAGCGAATACACAAACATGATCGGCATGTCTACTTTAATTTTCATTTTAATGGACTGGTCATGGATCACGCCGATCGTTTTTCAGCTTTACGAAAAAGATATTATTTCTCTTAATTTGGCAAAAACTCATATACAGATAAGGCATCCTAACACTGCATCATATCCCCCTTTTTGTGATGAAGTATCTATATTGCACGAAAGTACAGAAAACCCGAACGTTCTGCGTTGCCTTGCCCACTGAGAACAATTTTAGTTTTCATACGGACGTCTTGGTAAGCACCTACAGGATCGCGTCACGTGGTACAGTATAGCCGATATCTCAAAACACGTGCACACGAGACAGTTGATGTTTACTGCATCCTTAAGTATCCTTTTTTAAATAATCTCTAACTTTTAAAACATTATGAAACAACTGTTAAAACACGGAATGCAATGTACGCCGCCTTTATATAAATATGGTGAATAATGAGGTAAAGGGTCATGGGGCCAGACGATCGGAGTTAAGTAAAACTGTGTGAATATATATTTATCTTCACTCGATTTATACATTTTGGGGTCCGTCAATGTCACGCTTTTCAGGTCAAGTGATGGAAATCTGAGGTCACGTGGTTCCTGCGATCACTATAGCCGAGCTCGCTTCGCGAAATTCGCCTAAAAATTAAATCAATGATGGACAATATTTAGAGTCCTTTTTTACTAGATCATTGAATTTTAATTTAAAGTGATGAAAACTAATGAATGTTTTTAAGTAGATCTTTCATTACATGAAAGAATGTTTTTAAAATATCCAGGAAATAGCCCGTTGTTATGGGAACGATTATGTAAAATTGCACATGGGCCCATTTTGAGACCTCGGATACGGGCATCAAAAGTTACGTAATCTGAATGTTTTAAAATCTAAAATAAAGTTTAAACTTATATGGCCAAAGTACTGTAGCAACCATTAATTATTTGAAACTTTTTAATAGTATTTTGATAGAGGCTTACTTGATCTTTATTGATGTTGAATTTTAACTTCCTGGGATTAATAATTACTGTTTTATAAAAATAATAAAAAATGGTTGCCATGGTAACATATGTTCCCCATAACTTTTTCACGGTTTTTGAAAGAGCTCTTTGTGTTGGATATTTTCCGACAATTTTTATCTGTTCATCATGATGCAAAAATGTTTAAAATGACTCTGAAGTTGCAAAATAAGTATTATTATAGACCATAATTACCGTTGCCAAGGTAACTTATGTACATAGCAACAAGTGGATTTATCTTGAATTTGATCATTCTATAAAATAAATCCTATTTCCTTATCATATACCCATTAAGAGAGAAGGAAACTTGGAAAATACAAACAGCATTTTGAAATCAATATATCAAAATTAGTCAATTATGTTGTCATGGTAACCAGCCTTTTTTTTTACAATATAGTGAGCTTATTTAAAAATGTATGTCCTAATCTTTGGGATGCGTAAAAAAATATTCAATTAATGTCGTATATAGACCAAATTATAGAGCTTCAAATTAGCTCAATTTTGCCAATTTCTCAACTTTAAAGGCCGTTGCCAGATGACCTAGAAATAAAAATTTTGTCAAATTTCCCTTTTTTCATCTGTCCCTACTTAAGTGTGAAATTTCATGGAAATCGGAGACCATGCGTGCCGAAATTGTTTTCATGGTTACAGAGAATTGCTATTAACATGTCTGCGGTGTTTGAAAAATAGAATAAAACGAAGGAGTTGATAAGATAAGGACTGCATTTCTAAAGACCTAAAATCACTTGACTGTTTTCCAGTTTAGAAAATGGTTGGTTGAGATGAAAATATAACGTATAAGAAGATACCTATTAGATATTTAATTTGCATGAATTATTTTGGTATATTACATTATAATTACAGTTTCAAATAAAGGGATTAAAACTTCAAATATGGAACCAAAATTCTAAAATAAATCCATAAATTTGCACAAAGATGTTTGTTATGGTTCTGTACCTCTTCATGTCAAAACTGAATAAAAGAAATTAACTTTGAAGATATCATATCGACAATTTGAAAAATCCGCAATAGGAAAACTGTAAAAGGAAAGAACTGTAGCTTTCAGGCGCGGAATACACGTAACGTAGAAATATACAACTTTCTCGAATGTTTCGTCGGAGGGAGCTTAATATTCGAAACATGACCGAAAAAATTGCCTAAAACACAGCGAAAGGACAGATCTATGATTTCAAAAGAAAATGTAGAACTATAGAACTACTTTACCACTCTAACTACTTCTGAATTAGTCATCCCTGCCTCCCTTTTAATCTTTATTAACCCGTGGGACATTGTATCCCTACCCCAAGGTTCAGAACCCTATGTGGCAGGAAAATCTGTTCCACATGTATTTGTATTCATAAAACTCTTTTTAAAATGGCTTTTTGAATATCGAGGGGAGGGGGGGGGGGGGCAATGTTGTTAAATGTTCTATTTTCCATTTCGAGAAAACGCTTATTTTGACTAAATTTTGGTCTAATTTTGAACAATGTATCCAACCTGGCGGAATATTCACATGTTGACCAATTTACATTTCCACCTTTTTTAGAATTAAGTAAGTATCATTTTTGGGATGAATAGTTATGTAGTATTGTTTAAAACATATTGAGTTCGAAATTTCATTCCGTATCGTACTTTTTTATTGAAAGTTTACAAGTAATTAACAAGATTTAAAAATCTAAGTCTAACAAAAAAAGTCAAATGAACACATCATAATGCACTTTGGTTCGTTATGCTAGGTATACACTCATATCGGTCCTTTCTGTCTGTAAATAGATTATCCATACTCAAGCGCTGTTTTGTGAGAATGGAAGATCCGTCCAATCAGAGCACATGAACCTGAATAAAGTCAAAAATATAAATGTTAATATCTAATAATACGAAAGGGTTACAACTCTATACCTTCTTGAAGAAATTTTCAAACCAATTTTCATGCACCAGACACGTGTTTCGAATATTAGATTCTCAACAGTGATCTCAGTAACCTCTTACAACAATAATAAATTGTAATTATAATCAACAGATAATATAGATACATTACATAGCGTTAGTACAAGTTGAAATGTGGAAATGTACTTAAAGTTGTAAATCGCATGCATCTATACTTACATTGTAGTTCATCCGAACCATGCTGTACTCATTTAAGTACACATGCTAGATAACAATATGAAAAACTAAAAGCATTGAAACTTAAGTTATTCAAATAGATACACTATTCATTGATCCTTTTTTCGTATTTATAAATATGATTTATTTCGAAGTAAATTCATTCTATGAAAATAAAAACTACAGTGAAGGTACCTGTTAGAAGTAAATTTGAAGATTCCCTAGTCTCAAAGCGTCCGATATAACTTCATGAAGCTGAGAAAAAATATATGATTACAAAATAATCTTGCAATAGAAGACCTATTTGTATAACTTGAATTGAAATCTGCTTTAGAAATAATTTTTATTTTGATTATATTAATAATAAATTCAGTTTTATACATGCATCTATAAAAAGAGGTAAATGTACATAAATTTTGAGTCTAGAAAATTGTTATGATATCTGTGCATTGTGATGTCGCAGATGGTATTCATCAAATTAATCTAAGCGCACACAGAAATAGAAGCGAGAAAATAAGGTCAATTTCAACATATATGTCTAGTTACGAAACGAATACATGTATAACTTATGTTTTATTTGAAATACAATTAAAAAAAAAGCACAAAGCCATCATGTCTTACCCTGATATTATCCGAATGAAAAACCATATACTGCATTATTTCTCCTATCGCACGTACAGCAGACCGTATGCATGCTATCATAGTGCGATGCCTTTCAGCTTGTCTGTATTCCTCATTACGTATATCCATCCACCTCATTTCTCTTTCCAATTCATCGATTTTATCGTTTTTATCTTTCAACAGCTTTTCTAAAGTCCGTATTATGTTGTGAGCGCTTTGCTCATCTGTACAAATCGGCAAGTTTCTGGCAGATTGTTTATAAAGCATTGTTGAAGATACAGAACTTTCAGCGTTCCTTGTTTGGGTTTGCTCGGAGGCAGCTTGGTGATCGGTCTGTACTCCTAAATCCTGTGTCCGCCTTGCTGATATCCGACTGCATAAACTTGGAAAATTAATTTGAGCCCCAAAATCTTTTAAAATTCGCAGGGAAGGACAATGGATATCGGTATGAATTCCAATGTCCTGTAAGCTGGGTTTCAATGCGTCTGGGGCTACATCATTCTGATCTGTCTGAACACACGTGTCCTTTAAATTCTGCATTGATTTGTGCTGCGTAACCAACTTTTTCTCCGTCTGAACGTAAGTGTTATGTGAAATGCATATTGGTTTGTGATTTTGTATATTTTTGCAGGCAGACGGGATTCGCAAGGCCCGTGAACTGTATTTTGATGTTTGCTGGACATCCTTATCGTGATCGGGCTGGACGTCTTGTGAACTGTGCATTGATATATGCTCTGCCTTTTTGCATTTGTGAATTGCAGAACACAATCGACATTTGTTTACAGGCTTTGCTTCATTGACCTGCGCTGAACAAAATCTCATTTTAGAGCTGCTATTACAGCATGGGATTTCGTACCTCTCTCGAGGTGTTAACTCTTCGTTGAGAGATTCACTGATATTGCACATTTTTGCATCTTTTCTAGTCTTACTTTCTCCTACAGAGACATATTCTATGTTGGAGTGTGCCTTATTGACATCTGTGAAGATGTGTGACAAATCAGTCGAACTATCTTTTTTATGAGTCTTAGATTGGGAACATTTATCACAAGAGTTTTTCTCATGAATTGGTTTTTCGTGTTGAATATTTGACGAAAGTTCCTCGTCTGCGTTAGATCCTTCGTCAAAGGAACGTGAATGGGGATCTTCATCTGCATTTGAAGCTGTGTCACCATCTAGCTGATTATCAGAAGTGACAGAGGAATCAGTATCAACAGTCTTATTCCTATGACAATTTCTACCGTCTAAATCTTTAAACTGCTCATTTCCATCAGATCTAGAAGTGTCTGTCAATTCATTCCGAGTTTGAACATGTTCGTCATCAGTAAAAGAGGTATCAGATTTAAGATTCTCATCGGCATGATTTTCTGGATGCAGTGAAGGGTTCTCATTCCTGCGAATGATCCATTGAAGGTCCCTCTTGATATCTGTAAAGCTGTCTCCCTTAGTGTTTCTGAGTAAATTTACGTCTTGCAGAATTTTGAAAGTTTCTTCGCCATTTGTTGAGTTTTGAGCTTTGTCATATAGGTCCTATAATGATAGAAATTAGGATAAAGGTGTCTGCTCCTATCACGGTATTAAGATTTACCTAACGAAACTATGACTGATGAACATCTTCTAATATGCCACATAAAAAAAGTTTGGCATTGAATACCATTTCAACGATTTAAGTGACTTAAATGTTCACTCAATGGCCTAAGCCTTGAATAAAGTCTTCAGATTTCAATATTTTGTCATAATCAATATATAAACTGTTTTTCATTTACCTCCCAAATCCAGCTTTCTTTTTTGTTTTCATTCAATATTATACTACAACAGACCATCATCATGCTACGGTAATAGAATACTCAGATCTCGATTTAAACTCAGTTGTTTGAATGCTAAACGTCTTCAAATTCAATAGCATCATTTAAGAACAGATAAATTTGCAGCATGGACCAAACATGCACGTTCCGGGTACTTAACCCTCGTCAGTGATCCTCAATCTAAACAATGTAACATAGCTAAAGAGTGTAAAGTTGCACAATTTCCATTCAAGGTTTTTATTTTCTGTTGAAATTAAGTCTATCCAGTGAACCAGTTGCCCGATTATCATAATTTATAATGCAACTAAACTTGTCGATAACGTTTTTTCTCGACATATCTTCGTCTTATCAAGAGTGTAATGGTTCATAGTCACCATAACAAATTTAACTCGTACTTCAAATTAAGCAATTCGTACCATAACTATAATCATTTCACACCATGACTAACTCATACCAATATGAAACGTAAATAAGTATCTATTGCAAATACATTTTTACCAACTCGTACGATAAAAGAAAGACATGCATATTCAACAAAACTCGTTTGCAGCACCTAGAGCAAACCACCGAAATACTCCATGCAAAAACTCAGAACAAACACACACAGAAAGTGACGCAAAAGGGACGAATAAGTTAAAGAAGATCCTGACGATAATCTCAATAGCACTTACAATAGAGCACAAAATTGAGCATCGACGGACTCCTAGCAAGCTAGAAGTGGGACCAAGTGCCCGGGAGGAGTAAGAATCCCCTGTTTGGCTAGCCGCACTCGCCATCGATGTTCACGCACGAAATAAAACAAAATGCACTGTCTGCGGCTATGTCTATGTAGAAAGTGCTATGGCGACCATTTTAGAAGTTTTGCCGTATATCGAAGAAGAAGAAGACGAAGAAGCAGAGGAAGAAGAAGAAAATGTTTTTTAAAGAATTAAGAAGATGATTGAAATTCTCCAACTCGATACCTTCTAGAGAAAAATCAAATTTACTTTAATTCATCAGACGTCAAGCGTGGCAAGTACGAGTTGGTAATCGTACGAATTGATCATACCCGTGTGCAACATCTACAACGATGTTGCAAGTCGGCATACAATGAAGATTCTGTCGATTTTGTCGAATTTGTCGTTCATTCATGTCGTTTGAACATGTTCATACTACGAATCATTATATGAAATGGTAGAGATAATGAAAAGCACAGAATTTACCAGGTATCGCTCGTGATGTACAATAACTTCGACGAATCGTTTTGCTATGCCAATTAGTTCCTTTTCCACTTCACACTCCTTGAGAAGAAAAATGGGAAAATGAAAAAAATTACCAATAGGCATCAACAGACATTAATGGTTTCTTGATTTGAGACAAAACTTTTATAGTAACATAGATTTGAGACCAAAATCATTGATAATAAGTCGACAAGAAAGGTTGACAGAGATGCCGGTCTTCTTATTACAATAGAAATACCACAACAAGAAATTTCATCGACGTAACATTTATTTCAGAATTAAAACAAAAAGTTATATTTAAAAACGAGAGAGAGAGAGAGAGAGAGAGAGAGAGAGAGAGAGAGAGAGAGAGAGAGAGAGAGAGAGCATACCGGATGTTTCAGTCCACCAATGAACATTACTAAGTCCAAGATCTTCTTTGGGTGTATTTTCTTTGCTTTTTCCTGGCATAATTTCCTGGTATGAGCTTTTAGAATATTTTGTAAGGAATATGTAATTCAAAGAAGGGAGGATATCTCCAACAAGAACCCGCTGCAGCATCAGCAGCAAAACACCAAAACACCCCGATGCAAAAACACAAAAGACGAGTACAGCACGAGACGGAAAAGAGACACACGACATGTAAACATCAAACACAAAAGACTACACATAAACCGACGAGACCAATGGGCAACCGGTGCCGACTTTGGACGGCCATTTGTTCGTGTTTTGCTGTTGGTGCTGTAGCCGAGTGTTGTTGGAGATCCTCTCTTTTCTCAAAGATAATTATGTTTACTTATTAATCATAAATTTTCATGGTATATAAACTCTTTCTAAATTTTTATATTTTGTTTTATAGGTACTTCAGATTTAAAATTCAATAGGTTCCAAAAAGACTGATATCCTACAATTATTGGCTCTACAAGAACGTTATTACTTCAAATGAATTTTTCATAAAGGTTGATATAAAATAAAAGTCGCGCATTGAGTGTTCTATCTGCCATTTTCCTGTTTCGAGAAAATCGACTTTGAAGATTTTGCCGCTCTGTTTGATATTTAAATGACACGATCCATGTCATAAAGCATTATATATCAAAATTGCACATGCAAAGTAGCATATATGTGTAAATTTATATCACACAGGTAAGTTGTTCTCATGAATTTCGAATTTTTTACATGAAGATTGAACATATTGAATTTAAAGACGTTTTACATTGAGGCTAAATCCAATTACACTTTCCTTTAGTGCATAAATGTTCCAAAAGCAATAAAGGCTTCATTAAATGAATACAATTTCATTTATTAACGTTGCTCCTTAATAATAACAATTTAAAACAATAATTTTCAAACCCGTAACATCAATTATTGCGCGATCAGAAGGCAATGCTACATAACCAACCCCAACACCACCCTACTTCCACCCATTGTCTGCTTAACCATTATCAAAATTCCCCTTTTTATTCTCTTCATTTTCCGACGTTTAAATCCTGACGATAGAATCCATATATTTGTTTAGAATACCCTCCGTTCTTTCCCCTCAAAGGAAATCAAATGATATAAAGACAATCTGATAACTTTTAACGACTTTCTAAATATCTGACTTTCAACACAATGATAATAATCACAAATAAGCTTAAAATGCATGAAAGATGCAAAGTGCCGAGTTGCAAAACTTGAATGTAAGTATGAATATTCAGACTTAAACTAGAACTGCCCTTAAAACGACGAATTATACCCCCGTGGGACGTTTTTCTCTAAACGGATTCATTTACGACATATGAATCTATATGTTAAACATCATAGCCATATCCCTTACAGTTTAAAAGTAGGTCAAAGGTCAAAGTCACTAGGTCAAAAATCACGGTAACAAAGGAAAGCTCTGATTGTGAGGAATCTACATGTGAAATATCAAAGCCCTACCCTTACAGTTTAAAAGTAGGTCAAAGGTCAAGGTCATTGGGTCAAAAGTCATGGTATCAAATGAAAACTCTGGTCATGAGGAA
Source organism: Pinctada fucata (assembly GCA_028142955.1). Lineage (NCBI taxonomy): Eukaryota > Metazoa > Mollusca > Bivalvia > Pterioida > Pteriidae > Pinctada > Pinctada fucata. The sequence goes on along the minus strand of AP027108.1, from coordinate 58,471,591 downwards.
TCTATATGTGAAATTTCAAAAACTTATCCCTTATACTTAAAAAGTAGGTCAAATGTCAAGATAGAGGTCACTAGGTCAAAAGTCATGATATCAAATTAAATTCCTCTTCATGAGGAATATATATGTGAAATATCAAAGCCCTTCCCCTTATAGCTTAAAAGTAGGTCAAAGGTCAAAAGAAGGTCAAAGGCCAAGGTCAAGGTCACTATGTCAAAAGTCATTATCTCAAATGAAAGCCCTCATCATGAGGAATATATATGTGAAATATCAAAGCCCTATCCCTTATAGTTTAAAAGTAGGTCAAAGGTCAAAAGTAGTTTAACCGGATGTGACAGTTCTACCGAATTGAATCGACGGGTGTTGCATGCAAGCAGGAGATGCTTACTCTTCCTGGGCACCTGGTCTCACTCTCATATCGGGAGTTCGCTTCTTTTCATATGGTGGCGGTTTTTGTTTGTTTGCTTTGGTTTCTGTTTTATCCTGATTTTGTATGCCTTCGGTTTCTGATTTTCTGGGTTATCGATTTTGTGCTGTAAACAGGGATATGGTCATTATTCATATTTGTCATTAAAGGTCAAGGTCACTTGGTCAAAAGTCATGGTATTAAATGAAAGCTTTAGTCATGAGGGATATATATGTGACATATCAAAGCCCTACCCCTTATAGTTTAAAAGTAGGTCAAAGGTCAAGGTCAAGGCCACAAGGTCAAATTTCATGGAGTAATACGCCTTGATTCATAGGAAACATTTCTGGCAAGTTTCATGATTATAGGTGCAATACATGTTCGGAAACCATTTTCAATCATCGGAGTCCTATAACCTTGATCTTTGACCTTTTGACCTCAAAACATATAGGGGTCATCCTTGATTCATGGAAAATATTTCTGGCAAGTTTCATGATCACATGTACAATACAGACACTAATATGGTCCGGAAACCAATTTCGATCATCTGACCTTTGACCTTTTGACCCCAAAATCAATAGGGTTCATCCTTGACTGATGGGGAGCAAGTGTATGAAGTTCCATTGCACTAACATGTATTGTACTTGACTTATGGTCCGGAAACTAATTTTGAATCATCTGAGTACTGTGACCTTGACCTTTGACCTTTTGATCCTAAAATCAATAGGGTTTCACCCTTGACTCATGGGGAGTATGTGTATGAAGTTTCATTGTACTAGCATGTATCGTACTTTACTTATAGTCCGGAAAACAATTGTTGACACCCGCCCGCCCGTATCACATCAAATTAAGAGCCGAGTTTGCAACTCGGTTAAAATTGTGATAGCATGCAGGGTGAATGCTTGATTATTCAGTAAGAAAGATTCACATATTGAAATAATTTTTATTTACAGAGGAATGTCCCTTAAGATTCAGAAAAATACCAAAATTTATTTGTTTCCGTACAATATGTCTAGAATGGATACGCATTTTGCAATAAAATTGTATATATAGATACATCAAATGAAAATCTAGGTCAAGATTATATTTGGGTCCGATCGAAAATTTTTTGACAGAGTTATGTCCCTTAGACTTAGAAAAATACCACGATTTAAGTGTTTTCGTTCAATATCTCTAGAACAGATTCACATATTGAAATTAAATTTCATATGCAGATTTATGAAATAAAAATTGCGCATTGAGTGCATAAGTGTTCTATCTCCATTTTTAAGAAAAATGAGATAAACATACTATCAGCACCTCCAGAAACTGTTCTATATCCTCCCGTTAATAAAAATTGAATTCCAATTTTCTATTTAAAGATATTCACGGGCTTTTCTTATGCCATCTAAAAAAAATTGCTCTATTTTTTAAGTACAATAATGTTGTTTGTCCCTAATGTCCATTCAATGAGTAAGATTTGATCACATGACCAATATTTTTTCATGGAGGTTGCGTGCACTATTGCTCTATCTCCATTTTCTACAAATGTTCTAATTCCATGTTTACTTTTTGTTAGTTTTCCATTTTTCTGAATAGTAATGCATTCACCCTGTATGCTTTCACAGTTTATGTAATTATTATCATTGTTCTGACTATCAGATATATCAAAAGTCGTTAAAAGTTATCAGATTTTCTTTATTTCATTGGATTTCTTTTGATGGAAAATAAGGAGGGAGGGTATTTTAAACATATAGATGCAAGGAATATATGGGTTCGGTTGTCATGATTTAAACATCGGAAAAGGTAGAGAAAAAAAAGGAGAATCTTGATATTGATTAAACAGACGGATAAATTGAACGAGAAAAGATAGAGATTGAGTGGAAGTTGGGTGGTGATGAGGTTGGGGTAATGTTGCACTGCCTTCCGTTCTCTCAAATTTGTTTTATTCTTAATAATTGATGTTATGGGTTTGAGAATTATTGTTATAAATTGTAATTATCAAGGAACAACGTAAACTAAATAAGTTTTTATTTCTTTTAATGAAACTTTTATTGCTTTGGAACATTTATGCCCTAAAGGAAAGTGTACTTGGATTTAGCATCATTGTTCTATCTCCATGTCAAAAATTCGAATTTCTTGAGAAAAACTTAACTCCGTGATATAAATTACACATATTGGCTATTTTTCATGTATTATTTTGATATATAATGCTTTATAGCATGGATCATGTCATTAAAATATCAAACAGAGTTGCAAAATTTTCAAAGTCGATTTTCTTGAAAACAGGAAAATGGCACTCTTGCACTCAGTGCGCGAAATCTAGATCAAGTTCATATTTGGGTCCAATCGAAAAAATTGACAGGGCTATGCCCCTTGAAAATATCCAAATTTAAGTATTTCCGATCAATGTCTGTGGAATGGATTCACATTTTGAAATGAAATCTTGAGTACAGATACATAAAATGAAAATCTAGGTTTAGTTCAAATTTGAGTCTTGTCAGAGAGAAATGCCCGATCACAGAGTTATGTTTCTTGAACTTAGAAAAATAGAATAATTTATGGGTTTCCATTCATTCACCTATTGAATTGAGATTTAGTTTATAGATACATCACATGAAAATCCAGATCAAGTTCATACACAGGTCCATATAAAATAAATATTAACAGAGTCATGCCCCTTGACTAAAAAAGTTCCCAAAATTAAAGGTTTCCATTCAAGATATCTGCAATGGATGCATATATTGAAATGACATTTGGTATACAGAAATATCATATAAAAATATAGGTCAAGACCATAATAGATTCATTAATCCAAATATAAGCAAATTTGCTTTCATTATCAAAATGGGAGTAGGGGGACATGAATCTTTTATAAATATGACTTTCAACTTGTTGTATTTTTTCTAAACACAACCATTTAAATATCGTCATTTGTCTTGCATGAATTGTCTTTCAAATCTTTTCTATTGTTTTATAGACGTTTAAGTTTTGAACTCGTCATACATTTTGATGTCCCAAGTACATATATTTTATTTAGTTGTGTATAAAATGTGTGTCTCATATAAGAATTGACTGTTATACATGTAGGAGTATGAACTTTGGTTTGTCGCATCACAAAGTGTGTAAAACCGCGTAGCGTGCACAAATTTTATTATAAAAAAACAACACCAGAGGGCGCCACTGAAAGGAATTTTGATTATGTCTGATATCATAAAAAAGCTCAAATCATCCCAAATACAATGGCATCTGCCACCACTTTGGCTGAAAGCATCACTGATTAGGAATATTCTATCCGAAAACATATGTCTGGTGCGCTAAAATTGTTTGAAATCCTCTTCAAGAATGTAAAGAGTTGCGACACTTCCGTTTTATTAAACGTAGAAAATCGCACACTTTCAATTTATTAACAACTCTTGTGGCGTTGAACGTAACAGAAAGGAGAGGATCTCCAACAACACTCGGTTGTAGCACCAACAGCAAAACCCCAAAACACCCACTGCAAAAAATTCTAAGCAGACACACAGAGAATGAGACAGAATTGGAACAACGAACATTAAATCAAATAGAAAAAATCAAACATGCATACGTAATACAGTCCGTGCTCTGCCGGCTATAAATATCTCATGTATGTTACCACCCGAGGAGTCCGACTGACATTCAGAGTAGATAGTAGGTCGGGGCCCTGTCTTCTCTAAAGAGGTTTGGACAGAGCCCGTCATGTAGTCATGGGGCCCCGTCGTCACAGTCAGTTAGAGTACAAGTCTTAAGAATGCGCTGGTATAAGACTGTAGATTGGTCAGGTACCAAGCCTAGTTACCGTATGGTGACATTTGGATCATATCCATGGTATAAAAGGTGTTTGATGATTCTGACGCATTTTCAATGGTTATGTTATTTACCTTTGATCCTTCTTATTTTGTTTATCATGTCACCATAGAATGAAGGTTGTGAAATACCAAAAGTAATATAATCTGTTGCTAGTATGGGTCCGAATTTCAAAAGAAGTTGACACTAATTTTTGTAAAATTTCCAGAAAGTATTTACTAGTTTGTGAAAGCGAAAACCTTGACCTAAAAGTTTCTTCGTAATTTGTAAATTTCTACTATGAAAATCGAAAACATCAGTGCATGCTCTAGCATGCCGGATGAGCTGTGAAATGTAGAAATACGAAATTGTTCCACCTCTATACCTTCAATTTCAAACTAATTTTTCCTGCACCAGACACGTGTTTAGAATATTTAACTATCATCAGTGATGCTTCCAGCGGAGCCACCAAAATTCATTTCAGTAGCGCCCTCTTTATTTTTTGAATTTTGATTTGTACATTTACTTTACAGAGAGTGCATGGCTCCAAATTTCCTGTAGGGTCGCCTCAGTAGCAAATCTAAGTAAAATCTATGTTAAAAATAGCATTGGAGGGATGATGCTAAGATGTTAACCTCTTTTAATTTCGATGATAGTTTTGAATTGAATGACAAGTTTTCGAAATAGCAAAATAATGTGTATGATGTCAAATCGATGAACGGCCAAAAACGAAGCTTCTTTCAGGCGACAGAGCTGGAAAGAAGTAATCAATACAATTCTAAACATCAAGTCACGGGGAACGATTTTAATTGCTCCACACTGCAACAAGAAATATATATTGTCTTAGGATTCTCATTTCTGTCATTAACATGTAACATAGACTAAGATTAATTAAAGATGAATATGTGTAAATAACAAGCTCCATGTTTGAAATGACAAATATGGATAATGACCATATCTCTGTATAAAGCACAAAATCGATAATTCAGAAAATCAGAAACCGAAGGCATACAAAATCAGGATAAAACAGAAACCAAAGCAAACAAACAAAAACCTCCACCACATGAAAAGAAGCGGACTCCCGATATGAAAGGGAGAGCAGGTGCCTAGGAAGAGTAAGCATCTCCTGCTAGCATGCAACACCCTCCGCTTCAATTCGGTAGAACTGTCACATCCGGTAACATAAAAAGAAAACATAAATGCACCGGTTTGTAGCTTTGAGAATATAAAATTTATCATCCAAACAGATCAAGTTTAAACTTTGGATATCTAAATTGAGGTAATTCAAAAAGGAATATATACATGATAAATAATGGCCCTATTAGTTATGACCAAGTTTAAGGTTTGAGAGAAGTAGGTCAAATTTCAATGTCAAGATCACATTGCCAATTATCGTGATCTAATAAGAAACTGGTCCTAAAAGGTGCATTTCCTTAAGATACACACACATGCAAAATGCGAAAGCCCTAAAATCTCTACTTCAAGTTTTATACCCAAATATTGAAAGCGGTACGGAATGACAGACGGGCCGACTGGTAGACAGACATACTAACAGACTGACGAACCAATTGGTATATGTCCCAAGTTCATTAATGACCGCTGTTTTAACAGCATTTCAAATTAAAATATAGATATCTATGCCAATTTTATCACGAGAGCTAAATACAATATAGCTTGAAGATCCATCAACGTCCCCCTCAGAGGTATGTTCAGAATGCGACTTTCAATGAAAGTGTATATCAATGAAATGATTAGTTTCCTTTGATATTACAAGTTGTGCTTTATCAACATAAGGAATTGGATAATATACCATCTTGATCTATACATCAGGGCAGTCAGTGCACATATACACTGACCTACTTGTCAAAGGATACTTCGCACAGGGAAATTACTCCGTTTCTTTGGTGATACTTTCATCTTCGGCATCAGCTAATTGTTTGCAGATTTTTAAAACCACCTATTGGAATAGTTACATTTTCAATGCAATTAGTAAATTAAATAATCTGTCTTCACATCTCAGTGAAACAAATAAAAACTTATAGTCTGGGATGTATCACTGGGTAAGGTGCACCTCCCCTTTATCCTGGCATAACTTTGTAGCATTTTTCGCGCTCTTTCAGATAAAGAATTGTCTCATGGCAATTTCCATTGCAAAACTGGTGTTTTTTGCGATACAAGGACAAACTATGATATACCCAGGAACACTTTTGAATATAAATAATTACGACTGATTTCATAGAAATAAGGATTTACCAGAAATTAGCGATTTTTAAATAAAAATTGAGATTTTCCACCCAAAGCTGCAAGATAATTAAAGAAATTTCTTCTAACTCATTAAACTTGATCACATTTATGCCATCCAATTATATGAAACCTCTCCAGCTTTGATTAAATAAGAAATATAAATTAAAAAAAATATTCACAGAAATAAGTGAATTTTGCACATAAATAAAGTTTTTGTCCCAAAATAAGATATAAATTAAATTTCAGTTATCAAATGACATTCCTATCCATTTATAATAAGAAACAGCATAATATCAAAGCTTAAAAATATCAATTTATGCAAATTAAAGGACTAGTACTTATTTTCTCAAAATAAGAGATTTTTGCATAAAAAATGCATATTTTACCCCAAAATGATGGTTTTAATGAATTATTACATTAAATTTCACAATCATCTGACAAAATGAATACTTTCTATTATGATAATAGCTTTAAATGTATAGTTTTAGCAAAGATAATGAATTAATAGAATTTTCTCCAGAAATCTGTTAGTTTTAGACAAAAAACAGGCATTTTGCCCCAAAATTAAGTAGAAAATATACCTTTTATGTTTCATACATGTAATTTATGAGTGAACCTAAATAATTACAGTTCAAAATACATTCCTGCTATCATTTCAAGAAGTTCTATAGATTCAATAAATATTCTCAAGAAATCAGCTATTTTTAAATGAAAAAAAAAACTTTTTTTCCTCAAAACACCCTTGATTTTGAATAAATTGTTAGTAAAACATATATAATCTGAAAGAGTGTGAAAAGTTACACTAGAAAATAGCTTTCAATCATTGCTTTCATAATAGATAAGGGTTCTTTACATAAATATACAGAAATCTGAGATTTCTAATTGAAAATGCAGGTTTCTGTATAAAATAATTAATTTCGAGGATTTTGCAAAACAGTAAGAATATAAAATATATGTAATTTGAAAGAAGAGACTTTGAAAATGTTTTTTAAATCATCATTGAACGATCATATGCAATATTGAGGAGCTGAGAAGCAGGAATAAATCAAAATTTTCTCAAATTTCTGTGAATTTTGGCAAGAATTCGACTTTTTTACCCCAAAACACACAGTAAAAATAGGAATTGGAACTTGCAACTTATTTCATCTGAAAGAGCATCAAAATACTATATATTCACACTTTTCAATTTTTAAAAACATCAACCTTATAAAAGTTATAATTTTTTTCCAATTTACAGTGATTTTTGACTAAAAACATATTTTTCCCAAAAGAACACCACTTTTGCAATGGAAATTTCCATGAGACAATCTTTTATCTGAAAGGGCACAAAAGATGCCACAAAGTTAGGCCGGTTTTGGAGGATCAAGGGGGGGGGGTTTGCACCCAATCCAGTGATACATCCCAGACTATTAAGATTACGAAATGATGACAAAGAGGATGAGATACTGAATAACGCTAAAAAAAACCCCCTCCTTCTCCGATCACTCGTCGAGATAGCGAAGTCAATGAACTCAACTTACCGGTTGTAGTGCGTGCAGATCCAATTTGTTATTAAACTTATATATAGATTAGGGGGTTTCTGTAATAGCTGACGTGGTTCTATTTTAAAATAATGACTTTAGTTTAAAAATAAATCTTGCCGACTTCGGTTTTTGAAAATCATTGACTAGTTCCGAGAACTCTGCTATTGAGAAACGTTATCATTGTACGAACGGGCAAATTCAAAGGATGTCACGAGATTTACAAAATCGACAGTTAAACCGAAATGAGGTAATGTAAAATGATAGATGAATATTTCCATCTATTTAACTATATCTACTATCTTGACACTGATAAATATTGTAAAATATTGACAGTGACTAAAGTTTAAAATAATATAGACATTTTTATGAATTGTATGCAAGAGGTTACATTGCTCATCCATGAGCAAATATCTAAGGCTTAAATAATTATCAATAAATAAGAAAAAAACATTAAGAAAAATGTGTTTGTAAAACACAATGTCCCTTGATGGCAACTTTTCTTTATACAAATAATGTCGAAGGGTTCCAACTCTGTATTGGATATACGAAGAAAACAATTCATTCTTAAAGATATTGGACAGTTTGAGGCCCGCAGGGCCGAAAACTGTCCAATATCTTTAAGAATGAATTGTTTGAGGCGTATATCGTACTTAAAACATTGATCACTATTCAAAGTGGCATGACCTTTGACTTTGTTCTTATTATGTTAATTAAATGTAATCAATCCAGGTTCTAACATTCTAGCTACTAGCAGTATGGAGTCGTTTATAAAAGAAGATAACGGAGATGAAAGGGTCAATTAAAAAGAAAGTTGTGACAAATTATGAAGCAGATTCCGTAAACCAAGACGAAATGTTATGCAATTTTTGGGGAAAAGATCAACGAGAATACTTTGCCTGATGATTATTTAGTTGAAGCTTCTTTGGAGATATAGAATAAAAGGGCGTGTCTCTAAAATTGTCGTTTTCCGGACAAGCAAGAAATTATATAGTGCCAAAATACCGAAAAGAAATCAGTGGGGACGTTCAACTTACTATACGCAAGGTTAAATGAAAGAAACAACTCAGGAAGATATTTTGATGGAGTCTAGTTCGAAAACCTGCCTTAAACCCAGCCTTTGACGGTTATTTGCACGGGGGGGGGGGGGGGGGGGGGGGGGGCTGGGGGACTAGGTCAAAATAACCTTCAAAGGCTGGATTTAGGTGAGGTTTTCGGACTAGTTAAAATCGAGCAAAAAGCTTAATTAAAAGTAAAATTAAAAAGATGGGAAAAATTAAGACCGAAAAAAAAAACAACAACAAAAACATAAACAAAAACAAAAACGGACTGAACCATAGTGCCTCTAACATCATCATTTCCGACACAACGACCGATTCTTTTGATTTATAAGATTGTGCTGGATTTTGTCAACTACGGAAAAAATAGCAAAAATTGGAATAGTCAGTAACACGATAAATGGAATTCTTGTCACGTGATTTCTAAATAAAGATTGTAACGGTTGTCCTGTAGTACATTTACCTATGAATGTCCAATATTTAATCTAGGTCGCGTATATTTTTTTAATAAACGCGACCTAGATTTGATATTGGACAGTCAAAGGTAAAATTCGGACAGTTCGAACAAAGGCATGACGTCACATCAATGTTTTAAATATCTATACAGCACTCTTGAAGATAATGGATCAAAAGTCATTATTCTCTGACAATATGAAAAGTGTATGTGAAACCAATCTCCAAAATAAAGATATATTGCAGTAAATATTTCTCTGAAGGAAGTCAAAATCAGAGTTGAGTTGACCTCATCACAGGTTAGTGACACAAATTAAAGGCCTTTTCACAAGCGATTCTCCTCTGATATATCAAAGCTGTATATGGTTTGAATCAAGCTTGAGCGCCAGATTAAAGGTTTGGTTACAATTCTAGAAGGTCAATAAGGGATCAACCGTTTTTGATAGGGGGGGGGGGGGCAAGGGGGCAGGAAGCCTGAATTTTTTTTTCAGCCATTTAAAGACCCGGATTATTTTTTTTTCGAAAATTACTTTTAAAGTTTTAATCATTCAGCTTGAATATTCGGCCATATTAAGTATCAAACATCGAGTGAGATCAAGTGCAAAGGAATAGTATATTAAGGCATCGCTTGCTATTGTCGTAGCAAAGCTACCTGCCCGGGCATAGATTATTCAATCAGGCGAGTGAGACGATTCAATTAGAATTTAGGATAGATAGACTATGGATTGCATGTATTAGTAATTAGAGTATATACTCATTGCCTGTTATTTTTATAGCTTATATCACCTGGTCAGAGGTAAACTCTTCTGACGACCAGGTGAAAATAAGCCCTGCCCGGTTAGGTACGTTTGACACGACAATATACCGTATATACCAGAAATTTTCGCGAGAATCAAATTTCGCGATTTTATGGTACATTTTTTTTGTAAAATAGGGCGTCTTTATTTTCGCGAGTACGCTTTTTCGCAATTCCTAGCTACAAACAAATATGTTAATACGATGGAACAATTTGTACCTTTCATTATTTAAGTTAAAGTTAATTCTTTCATAAGAGTACACTCTATTTACTTTTAACTGGGAATGGTGAAGGATGACACATGTACAATAAGATCAAAATGTAGATGATATACCACTTTATATTATACCTTAGATAACACAATTTTTCGCGAGATTAAGTTTTCGCGATTCCAAACCACTCGCGAATGTAGCGAAAATTAGTTTCTCGCGAAAATTTTTGGTTATAGGGTAGTAGATCACTTCTTTTCAATTTCTGGAATGGCATATGAAATCTATATAATATTTTCATTTATATGATACTCAATGCAGACAGGCTATATATGGTGCTAATGACTTTTGAATTTGATTTCGTTCCTTTAAATAAAGAATTCTTCATTTTTATGTGTACTTAGTCGATGACACATAAGAAAGGTCGGAAATGGAGGGGTCGGGGTGGCAATTTCATGATCCGGAAAAAAAATCGGGCCGGAAATTTTCCCCTAAAATCTCGCTTCGGCTGCCTGTCCCCCCCATCTCCATTGGAATCAAATAGTTGCTCCTTAATGAAGGTTAAGGAATCAGGGTCAAAGATAATTGTATCGTTAGAATTCTCAAGGAATGTTTATGTGAAATATCCTATTATCATATTATCTGACATTAAAAACTCTTGAAATTTCTTAAACTTGGGTCCTGTAGCATCATTTCCCACCATCCCGCTACGTATTTCGGTACATTATTGAACATAGCAACTTTCACACACTTTGACCATATTTCATTGTTTAGATTGAGGATCACTGACGAGGTTTAAGTACCCGAAACGTGCATGTCTGGTCCATGCTGAAAATTTACCTGTTCTTAAATGATACTATTTAATTTGAAGACGTTAAGCATAGATAAAAATGCATTTTGCAACGCAAGATCAAGGTCAGATGAGAACAATTGTAGCAAGCAATCTGTAAGAGTAAAAAAATTCTGATATGGTTAAATGAACTTAAAATTTACGCCAGGTATATTAGCTCTTTTAGGAATTTACTAAATATTATCCAAATGTTTTATTTCATATTTCATTGATAGAAATATGTCATTAATTTTCTTAGGATTCCATTGAGCCAACACCGAATCTTACAGCAAAACAACAACGTGACATGGAAAATTATATGTCCCAAATGGAGAAACTTAAGGAAGAATACATAAGAGAAAGGGACAGTACTGCGAAACTCCTCTTGCAAGCCTTGGTGAATTACAATATGATATCAAGTAGAAAAACATCTATTTGAACACTGTACTAAAAGTTTTAGACACTGAACATTCTAATATGTAATTAGAAATAGATCATGCTATAGAAGGGTGATAATACTCACATAATTATACATTCTTGTATTCAGCAGTTTTGTGATGATATGTACTAAACTTCTACAATTACTATGATTTTGAATTATACAAATGTTGCAAATTGGTATTGTTAATAAAAAATAAGTACTGGAATAGTACTAAAGAAATCTTTGTAGCCTTTGTTAGTTAGATGATCATACAAACAGACAGCATGACGCAGAGACAGATGTATAAATTTTATAAATGGATATAAAAAACAGAATGCATATAAAATACAGGCAATGCTCCGTCGAACTCATATATGTTATCACCCGAGGAGTCCGACTGACATTACATTCAGTAATGTCATATTACATTCTTTAGATTGAGGATCATTGACGAGGGTTAAATACCCGAAACGTGCATGTCTGGTCCATGCTGTAAATTTATCTGCTCTAAAATGATGCTATTGAATTTGAAGACGTTAAACATTCAGAGAGTGCACTAGGTCTGATCACTGTCTTCTCAAAAGAGGTTTGGACAGGGCCCATCATGGAGTCCTGATTTCAGAGTGTGTCAGAATGCAATTCCTTAGAATGCGCTGGTGCAAGGCTCCAGATTTGTCTAGTACCAAGATAAGTGTCCGACTGGTGACAGAAGGATCATCTCCTCGGTATAAAAGGCGTTTGATTAATTTCATACAAGTTCAATATTATTTCTGTCTACCTTTGGCTCTTCTTTATTTTGTTTATTATGTCATCATAAAATGTAGGTTCTGAAATACCGAAAGTAATATACTCTGTTGCTTGCATAAGACCGAATTTGAAAAGACGCTGACAATATTTTTTTTGTAAAATTTCAAGAAATTCTTTACTAGTTTGTGGAAGCTAAAACCTTGACCTAACTGTTTCTGGGTAATTTGTAAAATTCTAGTATGAAAATAGAAAACATCAGTGCATCCTGTAGCGTCCGGATGAATTTTGAAATATAAATACCGTATGACGCGTAATCTGAGATCAACACCGTCAAGTCAGGGGAAATTTTCTATGTTGAATCCAATAGCATATCTTTTAATATACATACTTGAATTAATCTCTCCATTGAAAATTTCGACGTTTTAAAAGGTATGAAATGTCGTTAAAGAATTTAAGTGGTTGGAACACTTCCATATGATTTCAATTTAACATGGAATTTGTATACAAAATGCCACTTGGATTAACAAAAAAAAGTAAATAGCGCGGGACTTTAATGACTCAAAAACAACGTATTGTGATTTAAACGAGGGTATTTTGCATACACCACACAATTCGTTCTCTGCCGTTTGGAGCGACCTTATTGATAGAGACCTGAGGCGATGTCCTATCACTGATATGAATGATAAAGATGCATGTGCTCAACTCTTCCATGTTTTCGGTTACCCAGAGGCATTAAAGAACGCAAAGTGGAAATGCAAAATAGCCTCAAAATATGGTGAACACACTTAAAAAGCAGCATAACGCAGGGGCCCAAGCAACATACAGGTATATATGTAAATGTATATTGAAATAGACGGCTCACGAAATACAGTCCGTGCTCTACCGGCTGTTGCGAGCTTAAGGTATTCAATGGGTAATGAGACGTAAATGGGCCACCAATTTATGGAATCCTGACACATAAAATCATTGCTAGGTATGATGTTAAAGGTAATTGAAATTTTTTTTACTACTTAAGATATTGAAAAAATAGGTTACACACAGAGTTATGCGCCCTTAGAGTTAACAACTATTTGGGAAACTGTTTTTTTTTCTCAAAATTTTCAACAGAATGATGGGGCATCAAGAAAAAAAATATTCTATCAAATTTCGCTGAGAAATCAAAAGTTCACCAATTATTTTTTCTGCAATTATTTTTTTATATTTCATCTATCAAAAACATATAGCTCCCAAACATGACCCAATTCAAAATATTTCTTTTTCAATATCCACTGGGATAGTATAAATGTTTTTACAATGTCATATTACACAGAAAAATATTAAATGATGAGTACACCTTATGTCAATGTTTTTGGCATAATTTCTTTCATTACCCATTGAATACTTTAAGCATGGTATCATTCGAGGAGTCTGACCGACATTAAGAGAAAACAGGACTCCATTACAGGTGTTGTCCAAATCGCTTTAGAGAAGACGGGGGCCCCGACCACCTCTCCTCTATGAATCTCAGACGGACTCTTCGGATGTTCACATGCATGAGCTCGCCACAGCCGCCAGAGCACAGACTGTATTTCATATGCCTTCGCTTTTCTTATATCTATTTACATATCCATCTGTGTGTTTCTTGGGGCCCTGCGTCACGATGTCTGTTTGTATCTTCATCTGACATTTTTCAGTTTACACCACGATTTTGGTTAGAGTTATGATGTAATAATTAATCGTTTTTCTATTCTATATTTTTCAACAAGGAGAGGTAACTCCTAGAATAACCCTATTCAAAATAGTTCTTATTTCGATATCTACTGGGCTAGTACAAAAGTTGTTAAAACATCATGACACAGAAAAACATTCAGTGATGAATAAATTAATATCAATGTTTTTGGCATAATTTCCGTCGTCACCATTGAATACCATAAATAATGAACGAAGTTATTTTACATTGTTTTTCATTTATTCAGATAATTGTTCTACATGTAATTCACAATTTTTGAAAGAAAAATCTCTGTAGACATTGTTTCCTATTTACTGAATGGGTAAGAAATCAAACAGAAAAAAATCAAACGATAATTATAATGTATGTTTATACAAAAGTTTAAAATGATAACTATACAGAAAAACTCATTACACTGTGTCTTTCAATGAATTGTTCAAACATTTAACAAAATCAAATAAAATATAAAAATGAAGTACATGTATCATATACAAATTGATAAACGTATGGATCTATTTACAAATGTTCATAATCAGAATATTATTGGCACATGTGACGTAAAGCACGTACAAGACAATTAGTCCTCGTTATAAGGCAAAGCAAATGTTACAATATAAAAAGTATTAAACAAATCATATGGAATAGAACTCTTTATTCTATAAGCTGAGACTTCATCTGCTACTTATTCTATAACATACGAAACATCAAAAATCAAAATGTGACATAGAATTACTTGAAGGGTATGGTTTCAAAATTCCAGTATCGTAGTCCACACACAATCAGTTACATATTCTTAATGTTAATGGAATTGTTATATTTTGTATGATACAAATACACATAAAACAACGGATACAATTCGTAGAAAATAAATGGCTTCTTCAAGACAGAAAACATGTTTCATTACCTTTGCAAAGAATGGAACAGTTTTCTAAATGAAATAGTCCATTTTCTCTCATGTGAAACATTTCTTTAAAGTGACCACGAAAGGAAGGTAAGGAAGGCAAAACCAAACTCTCACGGCACATTCAACCGTTCAGAGTTCTCTAAACAAGGTCAGTGGCTAACTGTTGCAGTCACTGAACAGTTGCACGTTTCCATTTAAAATCGCAATATCATTATGCTCCACTTTTGGGAAGTTATAAAGACTAACTTTGGGTCATTTTTGTTCCTTCACGTAATACTGTGAATTTAAATAGTTTAGATATTTAAGGTAAAATTCTTTCCTTTTCAAAGTTATGTCTAATAACTTAGAACCTACCACTTTTAAAGAAGATTCAACACCAAAGGATATAGTACAATTCCGTAAGTTTGAATATTCTTATATCTTCCAATAAAACATGATGTCCTCTGAAATTCCTAAGTGAACTTATTGTATTTAGAACTTCTTTACCAAATTTGCACTTCCTTTTGTAGATGTTAATTTTGTTAATTTTGTTTCTTTATAAACTTTTTGTTTTTAATTTTTTACCCTTCATGGTCACTTTATATCATCTATTTATTTTCTTATGCGAAACTCCTATTTAATATGGTATGTCTGGTTACCACCATGTATTTTCATATCAGTGGTCGCCAGAAAACACCATGAGGAAAGGCGAGGGGTTATTTTCCCCGGACACCTGTTCTCTCATATTTTGGTTATTCACTTCATCAATTTTGCAGAATTTTTTATTTGTTTGATTTGTTTTTCTTGTTGGTTTTGTCTGCCAAACGATAGCGTCTTGAATTCTAAATTAAATTTTCTATTTGAATTTCACATCAAATGTCAGGAAAGGTTGTTTTGGGGGTTGCGAAAGAAATCAATGTGCACTTAATCGAACAATTTGTATACTATTCTCTTATTGTACGCGAGGATAATAATCTCTCCTACTTTGACTCAGTAAATTCCAATATAAAATTCATTTTAGAATCCAAATATCCAGCATGCAAAGCCAGCAACATATGCAAACCAAACGACTTGAGATTTTGCAAAGGTGCAAAAATGAATAACCAATATGAGACATCGCTATTTACACAAAAAAGAGCAATGAACACATATACATTTATAGAGTATGAATCGAGGATTCAATAACAAAGTCTTGTTTTAATTACGTACATGATAGCTTTTTATGTCAATATATTCTTACGTAAGTAAAACCTTTCGAAGGAAGTTACACGTTAACACACTTGATACATGATGGTTATGGTCACATTATGTAGTAAAGTATGGCAACTATTAAAGGGAAAATGTAAAATAAATTATAAATCTAACTTTGTTTTCAGATATTTACGATTTGATTATATATATCAATCAAAAGGAATACATTTGACATAAATCCTATTCAGAATGGGCATTTATCTAATAGGTAAAAAGATAGTCGCAGCAACGGCCAACGACATCTGGAAATTTGGTTGATTTGGGTGTATTGACCGCAGTGCCTTGAATATGATAATTCTATGTTGTAAGTTATGCTTCAGGTCAGACACGGGCACCTCGGGGTTGTCACCATAACAACCTCCACATATGGTATACGAGGTGACGCGTGCTTGATTTTTATTAAGGCAGTCAAGGTCGAGGTGTTCCGACTTGAATGGATGTAAACTTACGGCATGGCGCTTGAATTCGAAGAGACGAAGCGGAAGCAATTAGAATTCCGTCCGTATTATTGATATTAAAACTTAACAAGGTAAAATATTATTTGCTTTATAAGGGTCTGACATGGAAAACTTGTCGATTCGTGCCAGCCCTATCCTAAATTTAGGTCCCAGATTCAATGCGGTCATCACATCCCAACCAACCAAATAGTTAAGTGTCGTTTGCCGTTTTAACGGCTAGCATAGAGAAATAAACGTTGCCATTCCTGTCAGATGACTCTTTGCATTTCTCAGAAACTGGAATCTGCAAAAGCAAAAACTTTTCATACATAATTGCACCAAAACTAACAATTCGATAACTGACGAGCACAGACAGTTTTAATTTTATCTGTTCTTAGATGATGCTATTGAATTTCAAGGCGTTTAGCAATTGGTAACATAATATTTTCAGACAAAAACAACAACTTTTAAGATATGTCGCACGAAGCAAAGAAGGGGATCTCCAACAACACTCGGATGCAGCACCAACAGCAAAACCCTAAAACACCCACTGCAAAAACACAAAGCAGACCACATAGAATGAGACGCAAATTGTATAATGATCACATAGAAACAGCAAACACAAATAATTACACATAAACTAACTAGACCAAAGGGCAATCGGTGCCGACTAGGACGGCAATCTGCCACGTCTGTAGCAGACAGTGTGGTTATCTTGGAACAAATGTTTTTAAACTTTGGTTTACGTGTAGTCTTTTGTATTTCATGTTTCTGTGATTGGAATTTCTTCACCCTTTTATGTCCCTTACTTTGCTTGACTGCTCTATGTTTTTTTTTGCATTGTGTGTTTATGGGTTTTGATGTTGGTGGTGCAATTGAGTTTTGTTTGAGATGTCCTTGTCTTTTCTGATATACTGTAGGTACTTCTTCGAAGTTTAAAATTAAAGAAAAGATAAGTGAAATATAAAACATTCAAAGAAATAGTTAAGCTGGAACTATGCTATGAAGTTCAATGGGATCAATCCATATTAGAGATTTTAAACGATGACGTCGAATACAATGTCTATCTGACGAATGTCGAAGAGAAAATTGAATAATCTAACATTTTCTTGAGATGATACAATTCAAGGCATTAGATGTATAATGAACGAAATTAGGTCCAAAACATTTAAATTATGTGTACAGATAATTTTATATTTCTCTATCGCCTTTGATGTTGCACAAACATTTGTACTATGAAGATAGGAATGGAAAAAACGAATGTTTTTGAATGGGATCATTTATAAGAATTATCTCCCCTTGATAGATAATACTTTAAAACTTAATTGCGGAAGATCTAGATTATAAACTTGAAATTTCTCAGAGAATTTGATAGATATTTATTTTCTAAAGAAAATTTCCTTCCATCCATATTTGAACCCCCATCATTTTCTTGGATAATACTGCTGAAGTATTTATTTGATAAAAGACTTCAGTTCTAAAGGTCTATAACTCTAACAGGAACTTACTTTTTTACGGAAATGCATCGGTGGATAATTTCAATCAAGTTTTGTAATATAACCATATCATAAGTTTAGAATTTTAAACTCAATAAATTGGAGACCCAATTATGCCCCACTACACATCTTATGCCTTAAAACAATTATTAAATTGCACTTTAGATGAATCTTTAAAATGACAATGACATACGTTTTACTGAATTCTCTCCGTCTAATATTCCATTACCACTCCGAATTGTTTGATACTCGCCAAAACAGCTTGAAGCTGAAAAGAAGATTAACATAAACTAAAATGTTATATGTAATACATATATTGAAATCTAGTTCCGAATAAAGAATTTTGCTAAATTACTTATAAAATATGCATAATCATATAATCCATAAGAATAGCTCGATAAGACAGATGTTACCTGTTCATTCCCATGGATATCAATATGCAGAAATATTCCCAAAAGTTCCATGAAATTCCTCTGCCAGGACAAATTGATCTCCCTTTCAGAAATCTTTCTCTCACGTTCAGCTTTTTCCTCGAGTAGAATCTTATCCCTTTCAAAATTTTGAAATTGTGTCTTCCTCTTTTCAACTATATCTCTTAGGCGTTGAAATAACCGACTGCTTTCGTCTGTGGCTACTGGTAGGCCGCTCTCAGTCCTACTGAAGTCTGCAATAGCTTGTTCTGAATCAGCCGACCGGGTCTCCATATTACTTTTTATGTTATTTGTCGAGGCCCTGTCTCTTTGATATAAAACTTCAATGGTGGATATATCTCTGGTATCATGCGCTCTATAGATGCTTTTATTCGCCAAATCCCCGATTTTGTAAAACCTTCTTGACCGGGTCAGGCGTTTGTTCTGTATGTCTGATTCATGATTTTGTAAGACATTCCTATGTTGGCTGTCCTCATGACTTCCTTCATCGTTGTCATTCGAAGCCGAACCTTGACATTGTAATCCGAGGGAAAATTCCGCGTTTTCATCATCAATGTCCTCAAAAGAACATGCTAACGAATCTTTACGTTTCCTTCTACGTGCACTTGTTGCTTCTAATCTAGCTCGTTGTTCCTCTATAAGTCTTTGGGATTCAATTCTAATGGCCTTTAACTCTTCTGTATGGGTTTTAACTTCGTCCAAAGTATTTAGAGCACTGGCCTCCCGACCACTTGATATCTGTGTTTTCACCTCGTCAAGTTTTGCCTAATACAGAGCAATGAAAATATCTCTTAATTTTCGCAGATGTTAAAAATAAAGAAAAATTGTAGATAATTTTCAGAGTTCTATTATGCCGTATAAGATATACAGTATCAAAATCAAGAAGGTAAGGCGAAATCATTAGAATTTCCATAGGAACAGTTGCGAGCAACAAAATAAACATTAATCCGGAGTGAGACCAGGTTCCCAAGGAGGGTAAGCGTTTCCTGATCGTATAAATTTGTAGCATGAAACCAGCCCTACCATAGAACAATTCAGAAATAAATGTCTAACTTTGGGTGTTAATGGTAGAATAATTCTGGTTGGTCATGTGCAAATTCCGCGAAGCGATTTTCTGACAATTTGCACGTGCCCAACCAGAAACTTACGCTTAGCCAGTCGGGATTCTGTACTGTCATGAAGCGAAGTAACAAATGCATCAGATCTCCCGCCATTTTGTCACTTTGCTGAAATGAAATTACAAGTACAAGTTATTGGTCAGAACGCACAGTTATAATACAATGTCTTTGGATTTTCCATGGTTCAATGTTGTTACGTCGCGTTTGTAGATCTTTAAGATCTATTGTTTTTATTGTATTCAGCATTTTTGGTTACATTGCACTCTTATGAAAAATGGAATACGTTAATACATCAGTCACGTTTTCCAGAACAAGAAATGTATGTACTGTTCTAATGTGATATTCCCTTTCCTGTAATGATAATGTAAGTGTTCTGCGGTGGTTAGTGTATATAATAGCCTTGATTTCTCTGATAGATTTCAACGAGAAGAAACTTTTGGATGTTTGTTATGACATGGTAAATATCATCTTCATAAATCGTGGATTCGATATGTCCTAATCGTCCTACTCCCCCTTGATATATTTATGCAAGAATAGGAACCACGCTTTGTCATTGGAGGCACGCATTCAGGGAGGTTAATCCAATTAAATCGCATCTTATTGACGCATTGTTTATAATTTCGAATAAGAGATTTACCAACTCCCGCTCGTGTATCTGCTTATGCACAATTAATTTTATCACATATAGTGAGAATGGTATCTACTTGATTTTCCATTAAAGCTTCGATATTGACTTTCAGTATATCTATTCAATGGAGATCGAGTAAAGAGTATTTGTTTTGATCTCTGTGATTGGTTATTCCGAGGACTATGGATAGAAAAAAAAAACCTTTTGATTAGCTAGATGGCAGTACGTGAATTTCAAATACGAGGCGGTAAATATATCAAGTAGGAGAGAAGGATATATATGACGTATTGGAGGCACGAATTATGAAGATGGGTAAGTACTCAAATTTTAAACTTCAACATAGTTTTTTTCATTGTAAAGAAATTCTAAATTGCTATTGAATAAGTCCGATACCTGCGATTGCCTTTGCCTTCCATGAATGATAGCATCTTCCATGGGCATACTACTCATATATTGTTTACTGCTCCAAGCTGAAATATATGTTAGTGATTACTTAAAGAAGACAAAATTGTCAACATGAACAGAATCTAGTATTAATCGATTGTAAAATAAAGAATGGTTCGTTACTGTGAAAGAAAGCCAAGTACTCTATCATTAAGCGACTGATAATGAATTGAAAGTTTGATGGCATAACGTGATATTGTTATTTTTTGTCTGAGAAAATGGAGCATGCGCACAACCCTCCCACATTCCAACTTTTCATTCGA
The DNA here is from genome assembly GCA_028142955.1 of Pinctada fucata. Classification (NCBI taxonomy): domain Eukaryota; kingdom Metazoa; phylum Mollusca; class Bivalvia; order Pterioida; family Pteriidae; genus Pinctada; species Pinctada fucata. Next base: position 58,450,466 of record AP027108.1, on the reverse strand, counting down.
ACTAGAGGTATCGGAGAAGGCAAAATTGTTGTCCTCTCTGAATGTCAGTCTGACTCCTCGGATGATGATATACATGAGGTCGCTACAGCCGGCAGAGCTCGAATTGCATTACGTACGCCCTCTTTATCCATTTACATTTTCATCTGTGTTGCTTGGGTCCCTGCGTTTTGCGGTCTTGTTTATGTGCGGTCATCTGACAGTGAGGAGATTGTTTTACTACAAAATTGTTCGTTCTTCGAGATATCTGGGTAATCGGAAAAGTGGGAGGGTTGTGCGTATGAGGTGGCATTCTACTATTTATTCCCTATTTATTCGAATTTGTGATATCACAAATTAGAATTTTTGATATAAGAAAGTCCGTCATATTTTGTGATATCAAAAAATCGATGTTTTGATATCACAAATTCTATTTTGTGATATCAAATAATCGAATTTTTGATATCACAAATTCGAATTTTTTATATCTGTAAAAATGACACCATGCCTAAAGTCAGTCTTTTGATGGTAATCACTAATTCTGATTCATTAACAAAAACATGTTATTCTGTTTTGCAACATATATAATGAACAAAAAAAGTTATGTCCTTCTTCATATCCCCTCACAACATAGTTGCACTTGGATATAGTACACCGTCGTTCGTATGTAAGAGGGTCCGTACTTGTGTGCGTCACAAAATCCTTGTATACAGCCTAAAGGGTGCAGTTTTGATTGGACCTTAAGCTAACCTCATACACTGATAGCTTATGACAAGAGGAAAATCCATTTCATATTTAAGTTCATATATCAAAGGCCAAGGTGATTTAAAAAGGTCAAAATCCTTGTACAGCCCAGAGGATCCAGTCTTGAATGCATCTAAACCAATCTTAATCAGTCAGGGGCATCACTGATTTCAGTCCTCTTTGGAAATGACTGATACTAATAATCTATTTTTCGATTTCCTTTGTAATTAAACACGATCAAAGATATTCATTTGACAAAATGATAGAAATCATTCACATAAAAATGATTGAATCTCGTCATATTATAAAGTTTGTCCATTTGATTACCTTTACTACACTATTTTGGATATCTAGTTCCAAGGATTTGTAGTACTTTCTATTTTGCACCCAATGAACTCATAAAATAAAAATGCACAGGAATGAATTTCGAGAAATAAGAATGCGCGCAAAAAGTATGGAATTCAGTCATTTGGAGGTAAAGCAGCAAGTAAAGTCAAAATCAAAACTACTGATGTTAGTAATTTCTGAAAGAGTACTGAAATCATTGATGCCCCTGACTGTTAATACACTTATTACTTAGACTTTATGTCTAGAGGATGAACCTTCTTTATTTTCCTTGTGTACATCCTTGGTGGCACATTAATTTTCCTGCAGTGCGAGGGGATGCCTAGGCTTTGTTTGTATTGCTTTTACATGACTTGTGAAAACGAATTTCATTCTCGGTATCATCAAAAAGAAAAAAAAATTGAATTCAAATGTTGAAATATATCCATTAATGGTCCGATTCTGACCATGATCTTGATAAATTGACGTGAATGTGATGTCATCATCAAGGTTAAAACCGCCTGTTTGATCGTCTCTGGTTAGGGCGTTTCTGAATTCAATAGAATTTTAATAAACAAATCGGTATATGCACACCCTTAGATACAAATTTAATGTGGTTTTAGTTTTTGACATCACTTTTGTTGAATTACATGCTATGATACTGATTTATGGATAATCGATATCAAAATTCTACTCCGTTTTTCAATGGGGAATTCTCCTGTGCTTATCTATACACTCTTTTCTTTCGAAATCAGTCAACCAGAGCAAAGAAACAGAGAAATGTTCCTTACAAGGAGAAAACGTCTTGTTTCGTCACTCTTCATTGCGTTCAATGTCTGATTGATAAGAGATAATTTTGGAGTTTATATTAAGTAAATTTGACTATTTCGAGGGTTATCACGTTTCATTTGCATAAGTGATGACCTTTCATTATTAGGGACATTACTTTTTATACGCCCGTCATTTGACGGGTCGTATTATGGAATAGCGAAGTCCGTCCGTCTGTCCGTCTGTCTGTCTGTCTGTCCATCTGTCCGTCCGTCTATGGAACGCAATAACTTGAATATGCGTCAACGGATTTTCATGAAATTCATACATTATAATTGGACTGTGAAGAGGAAGCCGCCTTTCGATTTTCAGGTTCATCCGATTTGTCGTTACAGAGTTATGGGACTTAGATTTTTAAAATACAGTGAAAATATACTAAAATATTAATATTTAAAAATTATTTAAAAATCTATTTCTGGTCGAAATGTTTTGAAACTTTGTATACTTCAAGTAGAAAGGATGTTCTTTGACATATATAACGGGTTTTTCATTTTTTTTGTCGCATAACCGAGATATTGTGTGTAATAGAAAAAGGGGGGGGGGGTTATATGCACATACATGTTAAGCTAAGGGCAAAATATAGGCGCATGGAACGCAATAACTTGAATATGCGTCAACGGATTTTCATGAAATTCATACATTATGATTGGACTGTGGAGAGGAAGCCGCCTTTCTATTTTAAGGTTCATCCGATTTGTCGTTACAGAGTTATAGGACTTAGATTTTTAAAATACAGTGAAAATATACTAAAATATTTAAAAATTATTTAAAAATCTATTTCTGGTCGAAATGTTTTGAAACTTTGTATACTTCAAGTAGAAAGGATGTTCTTTGACATATATAACGGGTTTTTCATTTTTTTTGTCGCATAACCGAGATATTGTGTGTAATAGAAAAGGGGGGGGTTATATGCACATACATGTTAAGCTAAGGGCAAAATATAGGCGCATGGAAAGCAATAACTTGAATATGCGTCAACGGATTTTCATGAAATTCATACATTATGATTGGACTGTGGAGAGAAAGCCGCCTTTCGATTTACAGGTTCATTTGATGTGTCGTTACAGAGTTATGGGACTTAGATATTTTAAAATACAGTGAAAATATACTAAAATAGTTAAAAATTATTTAAAAATCTATTTCTGGTTGAAATGTTCTGAAATGTTGTATACTTAAGGTAGAAAGGATGCTCTTTGACATATGTAACGGGTTTTAATTTTTTGGTCGCATAACCGAGATATTATGTGTAATGGGAGGGGGGGGGGGTGGTATATGCACATACATGTTAAGCTAAGGGCAAAATATAGGCGCATGGAACGCAAGAACTTGAATATGCGTCAATGGATTTACACGATATTTCTATATTGTGATCAGACTTTGAAGAAGAAGCCGCCTTTCGATTTTCAGGTTCATCCGATTTGTCGTTACGGAGTTATGGGACTTACATATTTTAAAAACAATGAAAATATACCAAAATACTTAAAAATTCTTTAAAAATCTATTTCTGGTCAAAATGTTTTAAAATTTTGTATACTTCAAGTAGAAAGGAACTTCTTTCACATAAATAACGGGTTCTTGAATTTTTTGGTCACATAATCCAGAAATTATGTGTAATGGGGGGGGGGGTTATATGCACATACATGTTAAGCTAAGGGCAAAATATAGGTGCATGGAACGCAATAACTTGAATATTCGTCAACAGATTTTCATGATATTTGTACTTTGTGATCAGACTTTAAAGAGGAAGCCGCCTTTCGATTTTCAGGTTCATGCCATTTGTCCTTATGGAGTTATGGGACTTAGATATTTTGGTGTTGTGAAAAAAATCCCAACGGGCGTATCTTGCTGCGTGAGCGTAGGCTTTATTTTGTTAAGTATAGTAAGATTGGACATTTCGTATTTCTCAACTGTCTTTGTTTATTTGTTGCATTAACAATGTTGTGACGTGTTGTTACCATTATAATATTATTTCACTGTAAACTCGTAGTGTTGGATATTGTTTCTTATCTCGTCTCATATTTTTTACAATTCATCTGATCTGAGCAGTTTAAAGTATGTGCAATAGGATTTATGTGGTCTGACTGCATTGCAGTTACATCTTAGCTTGATGAAATAATTTTTCGTTTTCTTTTCATATACAAGATAAACAATTAATACAACAAAGTATAGAAATAACGTTTTATTATAAGGCAGAAACAAACACCCCCTCCCCCAAAAAAGAAACAAAACAAAACTGTTCCATTGAAAAAAAAACCCCACCAATCTTTTTCATCTAATTGTAATGTACTGATAATGTGATGATATTTAGGATGTGAAATTTATATAATTCTTGGACGTAAGTGGAAAAAATAAAATTAATTGCATAAATCGTACTTTTTCTTCTGATGTTGGCACGTCTATTGATCGTCATCGTTGTCACATTCAATGGTATGCATCACTTATCCGTCCCCCTTATAAACCTCTAGCATGTTCTAAATTATCCCGTATGGTACCTCATTCAGCTCACCCTAAACCTGTTTTACCTGTCCAGGTGTATTGAATCGATGCGAGTCGCACTGACCGCTCACTTGGGCGTCGTCCATTGCAATAAGCAGTCGTTTTGAACTATTAAAAAGTTACAAACTTGCAAATATACCATTTACCATCTGAGGTAAGTTCGTTTATTTATTCAATATTCATATAATTTACATTTAATTCATTCAAGTCAATATTCCGTTCTGTATTATTTTAATGCGCTTCGTGTGTAGTGAGAATTGAATTACAAATTGTATAATTTTTGTAATGTAAGTCAGTAACTCGATATGTGTAGTATGTACGTAGTATTATAGTGAAGTATGTTCACTGTGTGTTCAGTAAGTAGTATTGTGTAAAATGTGTACGCAGTTAAATGTAGTATTTTGTGTGTATGTTATATGAGTAAAAATACGAGTGTTCGAACTAACTATGGAGCGCATTACCTGTCATATTTATCAAATTATTTTATCATATTAGGCCTCATATCTCTGAGTTAATCATGGCGTGGACATGGGCTGAACATATGGTACAATATGGTGTCTACCGCCTCCTCCTATCCGGATGACGTACCACGGGAACAAGAAGTCACGGGACTGTGTGATGTCGTCATTGTTCGTGTGTGAGGAACTGTCGTGATGTGAAACTGTAACATTTACGTTGTCTTTGTTTGTATGATTAAATGTTGATGTAAATGTAACATATATTCTTCCCGTCTCTTTATTTTTGTACAAAAGTTAAAGTTGTCAGTCAGAAGTTAGAGTCCGTCTGTAAAGTGGTCATAGCGTTCGTCCATCCTCGACAAAATGGTGTCAGAAGTGGGATGGACGAACGCTATGACGCTATGAGTTTCTTCAAAACTAGAATAACAATATATATGAATTAATATAAGTTTTATTATCATATTTACTTAATAGATATTTTTTCCTGATAAAAATAAATGAAAATAAGAATACTTTATAGAATACCGCATCAACAGTATACTGCCAGATGAAAATACGTCACCAATAATTTATTCACGATAGTAAATATGTATCAATTACAGAAATCGAGTATTAATTGAACAATCATTGCTAAAATCTCCTTTTCTTGCTCATTAAACTGCAACAAGCTATCGAAACTTGAAATACATAACCAATTATTGAAAATAATAAAATTATAAGTGGCAAAATATTTTCAATTTTGTGATTTTCTTAATCAAATATTCTTACGTATGTTCTGCTTGAATCCCAAACAAAAAAGGAAGTATAAATCTAGCTTCCTATTGTTTGTTTACGTAATGTATTACATTGGCTCTTTAAATAGCATGGAAATCCCAAATTGTCAAGTAATTTTCAGAAAGTATCATATATACTGAGTCAGACGATATATATTGGATTCCGAGAATCGAAAGGAAAAGTACTTCATTTCAGAAAAATAATTTTGAAGCAGCATGGATGTTACCTTCCGACAAAATGAAGTGAGTAACATTGTTATGTTAAGAAAAATATGACTATATATCAATTTGATATTATGATAAAGATATATGGCGGTATTCATGATAAAACATATTACAGGGCAAACAAGCCCAACAATTCAATAATTATTTAACAAAAGAAGAAATACTAAAGGGAGGGGGTTGGATTTCTTTATTTTTTTCACAGACAAAAACGTATTCTGAAAGTTAAAAATGGATACCTTACTCTGTAATATTCTGAAATATTATATCGATTCCGAAATATGATATTCTGAAATATAACATGATTGAATATATTAAACAGTTATCGTGTTAAAATAAATTTATGAATCGCAAGCGATACAAGTCCCCTACCGGCATTAATCCATGTCCTTCAACTCTGCCAAAAGATGAATCCAAAATCAAAATAAGTTCAATATGTGTATTAGAAAAAAGGTCTGGAAAACAGGAAAATTTAATGAAATTTGCAATGAGGCCATACGTTTTGTATAAAGTAAAACAGATAAATCAAACCCAACTTCAACTTATCCTTTATCATACTATAATGTATCTGCATACCAAAAATTAGATCAATATCTACAACAGACATGAAAAGACTGGAAACTGAGAAGTGCATGAATTTTGCAAAGTCCAGGGGCCATAACTCCTGTAGAAACGGTCAATGAAACACGGGCTTGATTGGTATCACACTGAGAGATATTCACATAACAAAAATGACCGGTACATTTTTTGACATTATAATTTTCACCCTGTTTGGCCATGTCACATTGTTTAGATTGAGGATCACTGACAAGGGTTGAGTGCGTGCATGTCTGGCCCATGCTGCAAATTTATCCGTTTATAAATGATGCTATTGAATTTGAAGACGTTTAATATTTATGTGCCTTTGGTATATGATTTTCTGAATTATCGATTTTGTGCTGTATATAGGGATATGGTCATTATCCAAATTTGTCATATACTAGCATTCTTAAATGCTGCTATTGAATTTGAAGACGTTAACATAAGTTATTCATCTTTTAAAACGAATACAGCTTGCATTGTATTGTGACAAATGAGGGCGTTATCTATTTCATTTATATTTGATCTAAGTATTTTGGATTTATACGTCTTGATTCACAATATGCGTATTATCAAAGATAAACTCGTTTAAGGTGATATCACACGTTTCATGTTAAACAACACTTATGTTAAGAAAAAATGCATAATTCTGATTTCATAATGTAATTCAGATGTAAATGACAATATTAGGAGGTCACCATCCAAATCATTGAGATTTTGAAACTGATCAGACTTTTTAGCCATTCATTGATTGTAATGGGAATGTTAATTTTTTTCAGCCCAAGATTTTCAAATGAAACTTCACATATGATTTCCTTATCATATTGTGAATATTCTTATAGAAAGAAAACATTCAATGACCACATCATATGTTGCAAAATCTGACTGAATGTTTGAATTATCATGTAAAAAGTTAAAAGTGCAATTCGAGTTTAACTTATCTTTCTTTACTATGTGACCAAAGACAAAAGCATCCGAATTTATATAACCAACTTTTTTGAAATATCACAGCAGTGTTCCGATTTCAATATGTAAATAATAGAGTCGAATACATGTACAGATTTTGTGTGATAGCACGACATTATGTGCACATGTGTAATTATATTACCATATGGGTAACTATATTAAAGTTTCTCTACATTCAAACACTGAAACCAGACTTATTTCTGAATAGATACAACATATGTAGGTAGATAAAGGTCTTAACGAAATTTTCAAATAAGTTCAATTTCAGCAAAAAGTTGACTATTGTTGGTCACTCTAGGCTTACCATTACTTTGCAAAGAAAAAAAAATAATTCGTATTTACATACGAATTTCAGTAACCCTGCGCTCAGGCTCGAACCACGGTCATCCCGTATGATAGGCAAGAACTCTACCTTTGAGCTATTGAATTGCTTGCCGATAGAGCGATTTTTTAAAGCCAGAACATCAAGGCATTTTAAGTTACGAAAATCGGAAATCTTCACCGTGGATATTTCTTAAAATTCCTCGTCTAAGGGAGGTAACTGAAACGCGTGTGATATCCCGTTAAATATGTAAATAAGTATCATCAAACTTGTCGTTTTAAATTCAATCCATGATTCTAGGTACGCTTATTGATTGGTTTATCAGGAAGACAGTACGACTGATTGAAGCATTGGTTTAATTCGTAAATCTTTTCAAGAGCATTTACGGATTTGTTATGTAAATAACGAATAAATTTGTCTATAGTTTGAATGAATTATTTTATAGGTCAACACAGATAATGTCTTGTGTGATGAAAATCAATGCAATACAGAAATGGTAAGTATAAAACTGTAACTTTGAGGTATGTTAAACGTCTTCAAATTCAATAACATCTTTTTAGAACAGATGCAGCATGAATGGAAAAGGCATTCAGGAAATTACATTATATTATGATTCACAAAATAATTAGAAAAGAATAACATGAATAGACATTTTACTGTTTTGCCTGAGGATGTTGCAACCAAGTCCCCCTCTCCCTTAAAATGAACACTATGGAACGCCATCGCTGTCTTATGATGAGATATTTCAATATATTGGATGGTTTAATCAATATATGCGGTGGTAAGTACAATATATGCGGTGGTAAGTACATTATATGCCGTGGTAAGTACATTATATGCGGTGGTAAGTACATTATATGCGGTGCTAAGTACATTATATGCGGTGGTAAGTACATTATTTGCGGTGGTAAGTACATTATATGCGGTGGTAAGTACATTATATGCGGTGGTAAGTACATTATATGGGGTGGTACGTACATTATATGCCGTGGTAAGTACATTATATGCGGTGTTAAGAACATTATATGGGGTGGTACGTACATTATATGCGGTGCTAAGAACAATATATGCGGTGATAAGTACATTATATGCAGGGCTAAGAACATTATATGCGGTGGTAAGTACATTATATGCTGTTCTAAGAACAGTATATACGGTGGTAAGTACATTATATAGAGTGCTAAGTACATTATATGGAGTACTTAGTACATTTTTTTTTTCAGTTTCTGGATTTTAGAGATTGCCGATTACATTGATATTCTTAAAACAGGGTGACGTGAAAATTCTATATCATTATTTTTTTTCAAATTATTAGAATAAAAAAATAATGATACAGAATTTTCACGTCACCCTGTTTTTATTTCATTCTCTCTCTCTTAGACCACGTTAATTGAATACCGTATAACCAAAATTTTCGCGAGTATCAAATTTCGCGTTTTAATGGTAAAATATGGTGTCTTTATTATCGCGAGTACATTTTTTCGCGATTCCTAAATAAAAAAAATATGTTCATATGATGTTACTGTTTTGTACCTTTTATTATTGAAGTATTAGTTATTTCTATCATGCGAACATACTCAATTCACTTCTCTTTACGTCTAATCAGGAAAAATGAACAATGGCACACGTACAATATGTAGAAATGAAACAGATATACCAATTTATGATCAACCTTATCAAACACAATTTTTCGCGAGAATATTTTTTCGCGATTCCATATCCTTCGCGAATATAGCAAAAATTAGTATCTCGCCACAATTTCTGGTTATACGGTATCACAAGCTAGAATAAAAATTATAATTTATATATTAGTAACGTAGTGTTACAGAATTAATCTACTCTTTACTAATATCACATTATTTATCTGTACTGTACAAAGCTTTTCTAATAAGTACAAGCATATACAATATACGGAAACAATGCCTAGTGCCTCTCACTTTAAAAAAAGCGAGAACTTCGTAAAAATTTTGAAAAATAAAATCTACCCGTGGCAAGGATCGAACTCGCGACCTTGGTAGTTGCCGACTTGCGTCATCACCACTACGCCACCGCACCGTTGCGTGAGAGTGATGAAATTGTAGAATAGATTTCACTGATTGCCAAAGATTTAATCTTTTCACTTTTTTGATTAAAATACAATGAAATATACCTCAATTAAACAACATAGTATTTATTTCATCTTCTCAGATAAATATTTGTGTTTAAATGCCACAAAAACGTAAAAACGAGGAGTGCCTTAACGTAGCTGCGATCCGAGTCTCAGAAATGTTTAATCTTGGTCATAAGAATGTTCATCATAATGAAATCACCACATAACGAACTTAGCACCGCATATAATGTACTCACCAACCCATATAATGTTCTTAGCACCGCATATAGTGTACTTAGCACTGCATATAATGTACTTAGCACCGCATATAATGTACTAACCACCCTATGTAATGAACATACCACCCCATATAATGTACTTAGCACCGCATATAATGTACTAACCACCCATGTAATGAACATACCACCCCATATAATGTATCTAACACCGCATATAATGTACTTAGCACCGCATATACTGTATTAACCACTCCATATAATGTACTTACCACCGCATATAATGTTCTTAGCACCTCATATAATGTACTTACCACCGCATATAATGTATTTACCACTCCATATAATGTACTTACCACCGCATATAATATTCTTAGCACCTCATATAATGTACTTAGCACCGCATATAATGTACTAACCACCGCATATATTGTACTTACCACCGCATATAATGTAATATATTGATTAAACTATACCATATATTGAAATGTCTCATTATAAGACAGCGGTGGCGTTCCATAGAACACAGTATTCTAAAGGTTAGTGATCGTTGCTTTGTAATGGAAACACAATAGAAAATTTTTAGAAGTAGTTTTCGGTGTCTAACATCTTTCAAGAATATCAAATGACACTGCCTATCTTGCAGCGTACCATTGATGGCGATTCGATACATAGAGATAAAGATTTACAGAATTATGTACGTCAGATAGAGAAGATCAAAGAGGAATACCTAACAGAGAGAGACCAAACAGCTAAACTTTTACTTCAAGCATGTGTCAACATGAAACTTATAAATTCATACACTACAGGTCAAAGAAAATCCTCAAAGAGATATAGAAAGAAATGTGTTACTAAATCATAGTCGGTGTATAGAACAGTCAAAGGTTTACTATTGATAAACTTATCTAATTATGTCTGTTATGATAGCATGCGATCTTTTGAATATTCCTATTATATTGTTATTATTATGGTACTCAGTATAAGACAATGTGTTGCTTGTATCTAAGATTACTTGTTGTATCAACCCTTAACATAAAGGAGCAAGTGATCTGTTAAATGTTTTGAAACAAATTTCATTTTTTTTAAATCAGTGCTTATTCGTTGTCGAACCCTCTCCAAAGAAATTTAAACTTCATTTAACTTCAACTGAAAAAAATAATCTCAACCAGGAAGCAGTACTTGGGTTAATTAATCAAGAGATCTAATTGACATGTACGGAATGTTCATTTTAGTGTATCCGGATAAGTGGGAGGATTGTGCTTACTTAATTCCCAAAACCTTGTTAACAAATATTTATGAACAGTTTATTTGAACAAGAGAAGTTGGTTCAGTTTGAATGATAGAGGTGTGAAACCTTAAAAAAGTTTCGATCGCTCCCGTGGTCATCTATCGACGGACTTTGACCGGTGCAGTGCGTCAAGACCGTCAGACGACGTGCCGAGCCAATCTGGATAACCACACAATTTGCTAAAAGCAGATGGTCTTCCAAAGTCGGCGCCGGGCGCACACTTGTCTCCTTCCTTTTATGTGTATTCATTAAATGTTTGATGTTTCTGTACGTCAGTTTCGATTGTTTTGTATGATGTTCTAGTGAATATTTTGGTGTCCTTTTTGCGATTTTTAGTTTTGTCTGATGTCATTTATGTATCACTTTCTTGTGGGTTTGTTTCGCTGTGTGAGTGCAGCGTTGTCATACTGGAGATCCTTCCCTTTTATTTAACTTCCGGGATTGGAATGACTTGGTCAAAATAAAAACTTGCACTTGATACTTTTTATTTTAGGTACGGATGTTAAACGTCTTCAAATTCAATATCATTCATCATTCAATCTTAACAATGCAATATGGAGGAAAAGTGTGAAAGTTATTACATATTGTATATCAACGAATTTTCTGAAAGACGTATCGGGATGGATAGGGTATGATGCCACAGGGACCACGTTTTAGAAATTCCAAGATATTTTGATAACAAGAAACGACAAACCGAATTGATCGAAGTAGGCTTCAAGTGCACCCAGGGATTCCTGATCCACAAGCAGTGACAATCACCAAATGGCACAAATGTTTAACGTCTTCAAATTCAATCGCATCCTTCATAACAGATAAATTTGCAGCATGGATCAGACATGCATGTTTCGGGTACTTAACCCTCATCATCGATACTGAATAGAAACAATGCAATATGGCCATATTAAGCATTTAAAGTTGAATTCGGGATACTTTACAGAAAGTAAAAAAATGAGCATACATTACAGACATAGTCCGGGAAAATGCAAATCAAGAGATATATCTGGGCATTATATCTATAAAAATATCTTAAACAAACTCAATTCATACTTTACGTATTCTATGGCATTTTTTAATACCTGATTTGCTTACAATGATTTCAAGCATTCTTGAGAAAAATACGCACACTGCATGATAAATGAAGGTATATGAAAGGCAACTGCAATTTCCGAAATAAGAATCTGAAATTACGATCAATAGGCAAAGCAATTCTTGAGAAATGAATTTTATTAGACAGAACAAAGTGAAAATCTAATGAAAAAAGATAAGCAGTCAAATAGACGAAGATTTTATGTGTATACCCTTTTGTTTGAAATGTCTTTCTGAATGTTCTGTACATGGTTTCATATCATTGTTGCCTATATATCCTACTTTTGTCACTGCAGCGGTGATTTCTTTTCCTGATTATCTCAGTCGGAATTTTATTGATATAAACATAAAAGAAGTACCAATAAGTTATTCAGTCTCAAAGTCGAGAAGACAAGGCAAAATCATCAGATTTTCCATAGGAACGGTTGCAAACCTCGGAAGGAATAACATTCCGAAGTGAGTACAAATAAAAAATCTAAATAAAAAATAAACCTCATAAGCGTAGATATCCACGAAACTGAAAACAATATCTACAAAGCATGCACCGTCTGAGGTCATGTCTACATAGAAAGTGCTATGGCGACAAAGTATGATGTCATCATCGGACTGAAAGTGGGTAGCAGAAATAGCTGCTTTCAGATTTGGGAATAGAGAATAGAAGTTTGATGGAGCAAGATCAATTCATGCCACAATCATGAATTGCAGCCATGGCAGTGACGGGCTTGTTCAGAGCGAGACTGCTGAAAACCATGCTGATTAGAAAATGACTTATATTGAGCGTCTTCATCGTGAACTCGAATTTGGACTAGATTTGGACTAGGGTCGAAAACAAGAGTTCCTAGAGTCTGACCTTACTTATAATGCGCATGCTCCAACATCTAGACCGAAGTATTGCGAGTAAATGTGACTGATTCATTCTATGCAAGGGAAGATTTTTATAACTGGTCCCTTGTCCCGGCCCGAGTTCCGGATGATAATACTAATTTATGTAACGAAAAGGCAATCGCAATAAAAGTAAAAGAAATGGAGAAGGGAGGGGAGAAGAATTATTTATGGCTTTCAAAAGGTTTACCTGAAAAGCAGTTAATTCGATAATACTTCAGTGTTCCAACTCTATATCTTCCCGAAGAAAATTTCAAACCAATGTCTTATTTGAAATACAGTACAGTTCACTATCGCTTGAATTGTGGAGTTATACATCTATATGAAAAGTGTAATAAAAACTAAATGGAAATATTTCTTACATAGAATTTATAAGCTTAAAAAGTGCCGAGTTGCAAAACTTTAATGGTCTCGACAGGTGGGAAACATCACAGGCACGTTTCAGGTTGATATACATTCATATATTATTCAGAAACCATTTTCAATTACATGTACCTGAGTCCTATGAATTTAACCTTTGATCTTTTGATCCCAAAATCAATAGGTGTCATCCTTGATTCATGGAAAACATTTCTGACATGTTTCATGATTATAGGTGCAATGCAAGCTCAAATATGGTTCCGAATTTATTTACAATTATCAGAGTCCTATGACCTTGACCTTTGACCTTTTGATGCCAGAATCACTAGCGGTCATTCTTCATTCATGGGAAAAATTTCCGAAACATTTCATGATCATAGGTGCAATACAGGCTCAAATATTATCCGGAAACCATTTTCAATCATCAGTGATATGATCATAACCTATGACCTTTTTGACCTCAAAATCAATAGGGGTCATCCTTGATTCATGGAAAGTATTTCTGGCAAGTTTCATGATCATAGGTGGAATACAGGCTCTAATATGGTCCGGAAACCATTTTCAATCACCTATGACCTTGACCTTTGACCCTTAAATCAATATAGGTCATCCTTGATTCATAAGAAACATTTCTGGCACGTTTTATGATCATAGGTGCAATACACCCTCTTATATAATCCGGAAACCATTTTTAAACATCGGAGTACTATGACCTTGACCTTTGACCTTTTGACCCCAAAAATCAATAGGAGTCATCCTTGATTCATGGGAATCATTTCTGGCAAGTTTCATGATAATATGTGCAATACACCCTCTTATCCGGAAACCGTTTTAAAACATCGGAGTACTTTGACCTTGACCTTTGACCTTTTGACCCCATAATCAATGTGGTCATCCTTGACTCCTGGTGAGTATGCGTATGAAGTATCATTGCACTAGTATGTATCATACTTGACTTATAGTCCGGAAACTAATTTCAAACATCGGAGTACTATCACCTTGACCTTTGACCTTTTCATCCCAAAATTAATAGGGGTCATCCTTAACTCATGGTAATTATTTGAATGAAGTTTCATTGCACTAGCATGTATCATATTTGACTTATAGTCTGGAAACCAATGGTTGACGCCCGCCCTTCCGCCCTTCCGCCCTTCCGTCTCACATCAAATTAAGAGCCGAGTTTTGCAACTCGGCAGAAAAAAACACCCCAATATCTAGCCCTTATTTTTTCGATTTACACGTGAACAAACATTTAAATTTGAATTCAAAAGCTCTCCATTCTGATATTCAATTTTCCACTTTTCTGTGATTAAGCAACGCTGAGCTCAGTCGAATAGATCTAAGATCAATATAAATGTCGTCATATCGGTATCGGATATATCTTACGAGATAACATATGCAAATAATACATAGATATTTAAAACCCTATTACGATAAAACTTCGTTATGGAAAGATGAATCCCTGCGGGTCCATGTGTAACTGTTGCTATTGTATTGTTATTGTGATAAATACATACATATCAGAGCTACAGGAAGGCATATGGGGGCAACCCCTTACCTCCCTCCCTCCTCCCTTCCCTTCCCTTCCCTTCCTCCTCCCTCCCCCTCTCTCCCTTCTCCCACCCCCTTCCTCCCAACCCCCTTTCACCCTGTCCACCTCCTCGTATATAGTGGCGTATGAATGTATATTTTATTCATGGCGTATTGTCAAAACTGTTATCTGTATAACAAACAAATGAGAAAAAACCGCTCCTTCTTCTCGTCCTTCTTGTCACGTCGTAGAATCAATAAATCAAACTGAAAAAATGGGAAAGCAATTAAAGATTTTCATCAAAGCAAGAATTCAATGAATTTTAAGAATAAAACTTAATGATGTTCATGAGATAAAGATATGTGTTTCCATGGAACTCAATTGTTGTTTTCGTCTGTTTGCCTTTCGTGTTTACCTTTCATTCATTGATAGCTCATCTGTGTGTAGAGGGATTGACGTGTCATTCTATTTAAAATGTCTTACCTAAGATTTTTATCTGGTATCGCATAAGTGCATGATGATCTGTATATGAATATGTCGATTGAATGAAACAAGAATAGTTTTTGTTTGATCAAAGTACTGTACGTTGTTGTAAATAATACACTCTAAAATGAAAGGTTGATGTAAGACTATATTATGGAAAATACGAAAAGAAAGACCAGACCTGGTTCTAAAAAGGTAAATTATTTCATACTTTTGAAAATGATAGGTGATATTCTTATAGTAATATTGATAAACAGACTTAAGCAAATAATTGTTATTTCTAATTAATCCGTTTCATTATCATGATCAAATGATGTTGTTAAAATCTACCAACATTTCCCAACATATCTATATTCATAGAAGTTATAAAACGAACTTAAACCTCTTTGAAAAATTATACATTTTATAGGAATCCAAAAACGTATTAAATGAGGAATGCAAGAAGCAGGATGAAAATAGGGAAAACTACATTTCACAGATAGACAAATTAAAAGAAGAATATCTCAAGGAGAGAGAAAGTACGGCCAGACTTCTTATACAAGCTCTCATAAACTATAAAATACTATGTGATGAGAACTAAGACTCCAACCTCGAAGATGTCTACATCGATGTATTATTATCGACTGTATAATATCTGATTATATCGGATTCACTCATTGATATTATAAAAGACATTTAAACATTGTTTAGTTGTCATGCTTGCTTATTTTAACTCTTTTACCGTCTAAAACGTTATTAAGAATAGATTGGTTTGATTCAGTAAGATCGCCCATCTAAATAATGTTGACAAAGTCTAATATTCGATCAACTTTCGTTGCTCGCTTCTTCAATTTCAATTGTTTTTTTCACATGTATATCCATTTATATATCCGTTTGTGTAGTTTTTAGCCCCTGCATCATGCTATCTGTTTGTATGTTCATGTTACAGTGAGGAGGTTATTTTACACCATAATTGTGCATTTTTCGAGACCTCTGGGTAATCAGAAAAGTGGGAGGGATGTGCCTATGTAATTCAGGATAACCACACCGTCTGCTACTGACGTGGCAGATTGCCGTCCTCAGTCGGCACCGATTGCCCATTACTCTCGTTTGTTTATTTGTAGTAATCTATGTTTGATGTTTCTCTGTGATTTGGCGTTCTTGTACCATTTGCGTCTCTTTCTGTGTGTATCTGCTTTGTGTTTTTACAGTGGATGTTTGGGGTTTTGATGTTGGTGCCGCAACTAGGTTTTGTTGATTTCATAAACGTGGGTACTGTTGTATCATATTCCACCCATCCGGCTACGCCTTTCGGTACATTTTAGACATAATTACTTTCACACTGTTTTACCATATTACATTGTTTAGATTTAGGTTCACTGACGAGGGTTAAGTACCCGAGACGTGCATGTCAGTCCATGTTGTAAATTTATCTGTTCAATGCTATTGAATTTGAAGACGTTTAATATTTGTACCACTTGGAGAGACCTGAAGTCCCCGAGGGCATGTAGTCAACATTCGTTAGCGCATTCGAAAATTTCTGTAATGAGAATTTCTTGGAATTTCTAAAACGTGGGTCCTGTAGCATCATAATCAACCCATCCGGCTACTTCTTTCAATACATGTTTAGAGTTAATGACTTTCTCGACTTTGAGAGTGAATAACTGTTAGGTACTTCTTTGATGTTTATTTCACACACACTCTTCGGCCATATTACATTGTTTAGATTGAGGACCACTGAGGGTTAAGTAACCGAAACCCTTACAAGAGTACAATTGTATCATAAACCATACACGTTGAAATTTAACATCTGATTGAAAATAATAACATAATAAGTTTTATTTTGAAAGCCCATATGATACACTACATTATTACGATGGAGCATATGTTTCTTTATTATGCTTCCAGTAATAGGTTCTACTCTACCATATTGTGACAGAGAATGGTTTAGGTGTACACTATCATCTTTCCAAGTGTGCTCTATCACCCTAATAGTGCACCCCTGTCTTTCCACAGTAGTGTTCTTGACATTATGCAATGCTGACCTGCTTATATATACAAACACGACGTTATCATACAAGATATTAAATCAAATTTGTTTGCATGCCCAAGCAAACGTTCCTGGATATTTATTTTTCCCCTTTAAAATTAATGCCAAATTTATGTTGCTATCACATTCTTTTTCTTATTAAATTTTGCCTATACTAAACGACCACACTATAGATCTTTTACAGTCAAAGAGGGGTATCTCCAGCAAATTTTTGTCTGTAACACAGGGCTATTGAAAGAGAGGTAACTCGTGCAATCAATGTTCATAACATTTATCTTTAAAGCTTTTTCTATGAAGGGAATACCAGGTAACTATACACATTTGTTGCATTACATTATGAAAGATCAGTAACCATTAAAAAAAAGTGTTCCTCTGTCTGTATACCAGTAATGATGGTAGAAGAAGGCATATACCATCAAAAAGCAGTCTGTGAAAAAAAAAACAAGGGTTTTGAAGAAGCAGTATGAAATGAATCGATGGATGTACACTATCAAAAGCAGTAAGCATAATAATAACAGTAGTGTTAGGTTGAGTGTTCACTATGCCGAAATAGTTGTCAGGGTTCTGGCACATAGTGCATGACCCGAGGCAAACACTATTATATAAATATTGAAAGGGAAAGACGAACTGAATATCCATCAACCTTTTCTACTCGGCGGAAGATCCTTTAACATCGTGTAACTTTTTAAAATATTTTGATTCGACTGCACTGAAATAGTAAGAACTCACTTTTATCAAGCGGAAATGGGGGATAACTTTTGCATGTTCTATTTTTAACATATGCGTTTGGAAAATCAATATGATAATTTTAACTCTACAATATATAGATTACGATCCAGTTACATTTTGGGAAAGGGTGAGTTCTAGTTCATGCAATATTATTATGAAATCACACGTACGAATATTAAATTGTTTGTGAAGTTTCATTTGATAATTATAATCCGTTTAAGGTGTAACTATTACCACTTAACGAATGTGTACAGGATACCGAATATGTCATAGTTGAGGTACTGCTTTCATTCCTATCATAAAGTAACACCCTCCGTCATTATCTTAGCTGAAATCAAAGTATTTATTTGGCTTGGTTTTTTTATTTCCTTCTTTAGTGGTACAAGAAATACTATACTTTTCATTCAGAATAATGTAATTTTCGGGGTTCCCCCCTACAGCTATTTGAATGCACGACTTTCTGTTTGTCGGGGTAAAAATAGATTGTATGTGGAATAGATTGTCTATGTAAACGAGCTCTCATCGATCCATGCGTTAAGTTTTTGTTTTGTTTATATGGAAAAGCCATTGTACATTCCGGTTTGGGGCATTTAACTGGTCGTTAGAGTAAAACGTATGTCATAATTAATGTTTCTCTCTTCATTAATTGATTATTTGGACTTTCTCTAATTATTTTTCGATCGCAATTTATAATGTATAACTGTTGAAATCACATATGATGCAGTTCATTGTACTCTAGTAGAACACATGTTTTAATATTGATAATCAAAACTACGAGATTAATACATATTATCACTTAACGTCTACATACATACGTTATAGCCATTACAGTGGACCGAACACACATGAGACGAGAGAAAGAGGAAGGGAATGGAATTAACAAGAATACTTGCAACTTTCAAGTGAGGGCATACGGTGCCTTAAATGGTCCCTAAGGGCACCTGTAGTCCAAATCGAACTCTTTACCTTTTCCTACTACGAATTTCTGTACATTTTTGGACATAATAACTCTCTCACAAAATCTTTGGTTTTGTTACATCTCTTTTACCTGATGAACACAAGGTACCTGAGATACAAAATGTAGTCTGCAGGATTTTAATTTTTTTCTGACATAGTTTTATTTTTTTGAAATATCTTTTTTCCTGTCGGAAATATTTTGCAATAAAAATTTAAATTCCTGCAGGGAAAATAAAAATCCTGCTGGATAGGTCTTGTTGGATATCTCCTCCCTTCTTTTTTTAATCTAAGGTGAATATCCCAGGTACCTAATGCGAACCTGGTAATTGAGATGTGGATCCCGACTCAGTAAGGTACTATTCAATTTGAAGACGTTTACACCCACTACCTGATATTAGTATTCATTGTGAGGTATCTTCAAAGAAGAGTGGATGCAAAAATGAACCAGCATGCAAGTTCATAATTAGTTTGCCCACTTTTTACCGATTCAATCTTCTCAGCACATAGTCATAATATGTTCAGATGTTTCATTTAAATACATGTAGAAGCAGTTCATATTTAGAATTCATTATTTTTAAAATTTATTTTACAAATATAAATATATTTTCCGAGATATTCCTATAAGCATATCTTTGTTTCCTTCTGCAGATATCTGATGACAGGCGTTTTAAAGGGAAAACTTCAACAGATCTGAATCCATAGAAAATATCAATAACGGGTGCCTCATCTTATTCAATCCTCAAGGAAGACCCCAGAAATTTGTGTAACGTTGTTAAGATCTACTCGGTTCACTATGACTCAGTCTTTGTGCACTTTGACATTGTTGGTGGAGCCTATTGACGGGGATTCAGAAGAGCTGAATGAGCCAGGAACTCGTACTGTCAACGATTTCATAGAAAAGCATGCTAAAGACCATGGTCACAAGAAGGAGGAAATAATATTCTACCAAATGAATTCAAATGATTCGAATGAATATAAATGGGAGGAATGCAGTGAGTTATCCTTAATTGACGCTGGGATATCACATAATTCTAGGTTGAAGTTTGACTATAATATCAGAGAGGGAGCTTCCCATCCTGAGACATCACTTTCTCAGGAACCCACAAAATCAAACGGCGGAACAAGACCAGCGCCAACATCCTCAGGATCACCGCCACCGCAAGATCACAAAACACCCCCAAAGAAAGATATTTAAATGCGAATTCGACCATATTATTTTTGTTAAATTTTGTTTCAAAATAATGTAATATATTCTGAAGCTGTATGGAAAAGACTTTAACTACATTTACCAATAAATGCCTTCAATGCGGTTTGTGCTTTGTGTTTTGTGTTTCACTTGCATTCACTGAATAATATACCGTAGATGTAGATTGAAAAATTATATTACCATTTGACGGTATATTAAAAACAGATTTACAGAGGAAACGATGGAGAATGACATAATAGCATTTACACTCTTTGGCAACATTACATTGTTTAGATTGAGGATCAATGACGAGGGTTAAGTAACCGAAACATGCATGTCGATCCATGTTAAAAAATTATCTGTTCTTAAATGATGATATTGAATTTGAATGACAAATACGGATAATGACCATATCCCTGTATACAGCAAAAAATCGATAAATCAGAAAATTAGAAACCGAAGGCATACAAAATCAGGATAAAACAGGAACCAAAGCAAACAAACAAAAACCTCCACCATATGAAACGAAGCGAATTCCCGATATTGGAGTGAGACCAGGTGCCCAGGAAGAGTAAGCATCTCCTGCTTGCATGCAACAACCGTCGCTTCAATTAGGTAGAACTGTCACATCCGATAACTTCCATTTCGGAAGACATAGAGTACAATCTTTGGTTGGATGGTTCAAATTGTCTATGGCAGAATATCATCCACCATTCTGGAGAGTGGGACATCAGAGTGTATGACGAGTTCCACATATCGACCGTAGAACTTCCTCAGTGACGATGTTAGTCGGTTACAAACATATCCCTGACTGAGAATGTTATCTGAAAGGCAACTAGCTCTAAGAACATAATCTGCATATTTGGTACTTGCTTTGGCATAGCGTATCAACTGAGAAATGTACACGCCATAAGCAGGCGATGAAGGGATGTTGCTACTCAGAAAAGGAAAGTTTGTAATGCTGAAATTGAAGTCGTCACGTTTGTCATAGAGTGAGGTATTCATGTGACGATCAGTGTCGTAGGACAACATTATGTCCAAATAGGATGCTGAATTATTTGTCTCTGTAGTTTCTTTGACTTCAAGCTCTGAAGGATAGATACTGCTCAGGTACACATGTAATCCGCGAATTTTGGATTATTGATAGACAACACATCGTCTACGATCTGTAAGTGAAGTTGAAGTGAGAAGCTAAGTATCTTTTCCCCTCAGAGACCAGAGATTGAATGAATTCAGCTTCGCACGAGTAAAGGAAAATGTCTGCAAGGAGTCCCCATTGGAATTCCGACAATTTGCTGGAAGACCTTTCCTCCAAACACCACAAACATGTTGTCGATCAGAAAGTTTATCATCTCAATGATATCTGTTTCAGTGTACATGTTTTCAGAATGTTTAATATTTGTACAACTTGGTGAGTGTCACTGCTGGTGGACTGGGAGTCCCCGATGTCACATGTAGCCAAGTTCGATGATCTTCGGTGTATCGTTTGTTCAAAGCATTGGACAATTTCTGCAATTAAAATTTCTTGAAACATTTTCAAACATGAGTCCTGAAGCATCATATCCCACCCATCCTGCTACGTCGTTCGTTGCATTTTAAGTCATGATAACTTTCACACTCTTTGATCATATAACATTGTTTGGATTGGGGGTCACTGAAGAGGGTTAAGTACCCGAAACGTGCATGTCTGGGCCATGCTGCAAGTGTATCTGTTCTTAAATTATCCTGTTGAAATTTAAATTTAACAGTGTCAATGCTAGTTGACCAGGAGTCCCCAAGGGCACATATAGCTAAGCTTGATCAACTTCGGTTGATTATTTCTTCAACGCTCTCGAAATTTTCTGTTATCAAAATTTCTTGAAATTTCTAAAACGTTGGCCCTGTAGCATCATATCTCACCCATCTTGCTACGTCTTTCTGTACATTTTTTTTAGCATAATCTCTTTCACACTCTTTGGTCATATCACATTGTTGGTCATGCTGCAAAGTTAACTGCTCTAAATGATGCTATTGAATTCGAAGACGTTTAACATTGAATGCACAATTAAAGAAGGAAGCGATAATGTTTATTAATTTACTGGACATTTCTTGCTTTAAAAGTAAAAACATATATTCATGAAAAAAATTGTAATATTACGTAAGTGTTGCATTATGATACGGAATTGTTCCAACTCTATACCTTCTTGAATAAAATTTCAATCAGACACGTGTTTCGAATACTAAATTCTCATCAGGGATGCTTCCAGCGGAGCCACCCTTAATCATTTTAGTAGCACCCTCTTGTTTCATTTTTTGAATTCAAATTTGTACATAAGCACGCATTATTGTTGCCTTTTAAGAGGAGGATTTAACGATGTTTCTTAAAATGCAATTGTAAGGTTAAACTTTTCAGAGCGAAAGTTTCGCGATATGACGATTAATGGAGATTGTAATAGGGATATATCACTTTTGACGTATCCGTAACCGTATCGTATCCAGAAATGCATCTCCACTCTAAATCGGAACGGAAATCGTGCAGATAAAGTTCTAATGCATAAGAAAGGAGGGGATCTCCAACAACACAACAGCAAAACCCGAAACCACTTATGCAAAAAAAAAAAAAAAACACAGAACAGACACCCACAGAAAGAGACGCAAAAGGGAAAAGGAACACCAACTCACACCATAGAAACATGAAACATAAAAGACTACAAATAAACAATCGAGACCAATGGGCAATCGGTGCCGACTTCGGACGGCCATCTGCCACGTAAATAGGCTAAAATAGCAGACGGTGTGGTTATCCTTGATTACGTGCGCACAACCCTCCCACTATTCCGATTTCCCAGAGGTCTCGAAGAACGCACAATTATGGTGTAAAACAACGTCCTCACTGTTAGATGACCGCACACAAACACGACCGTAAAACGCAGGGGTCCAAGCAACACAGATGAATATGTAAATGAATATAAAAAGAGGACGTGCGTAATACAGTCCGTGCTCTGCCGCCTGTAGCGAGCGCATATGTTATCACCCGAGGAGTCGGACTGACATTCAGAGAGGACAGGTTGTCGGGGCCCTGTCTTCTCTAAGGAGGTTTGGAGAGGGACATTCATGGAGTCCCGTCGTCACAGTCAGTCTTACGAATGCACTCGTACAAGATTGTAGATTAGTCAAGTACCAAGCTTAGTGTCCGTCTGGTAACATTAGGATCATATCCACGGTATAAAAGGCGTTTGATGACTCTGACGCATTTTCGATATATATGCTGTCTTCCTTTGATCCTTATTATTTTGTTAATCATGTCACCATAATATACAGGTTGTGTAATACCGAAATTATATACTCTGTTGCTTGTATGGGTCCGAATTTCAAAAGAATTTGATCATATTTTTTGTATAATTTCCAGATGCCCATGCAAAAAATGCATCGGCATTCGGTTGAAATAGACTTTGCCGTGTCGTACTAAATTCTAGACATTTATTAAGCTTTTCGAAAATTATTTTCATCATTAAAACTGTGAACAGCTTTGGATTATCTCAGTGTTATTTTCGTACAATGTAGATACAATATCTAATTGCAGAGGAAAACAAAGGAGGGGATCTCTAACAACACCATGCTGCAGCACCCACAGCAAAACCTCAAAACACCCAATGCAAAAACACAGAGCAGACAAGCACAGGAAGAGACGCAAAAGGGCCGAGAAACGTCAACGCACAACACAGATACCTCAAACACAAAGGACTACACATAAACAAACGAGTCCAATGGGCAACAGGTGCCAACTTAGGACAGCCACTTACCACGGAACTAGCAGAAGGTATGGTTATCCTGGATTACGTGCTCACAACACTCCCACTTTTCCGATTACCCAGAGGTCCCGAAGAACGTACAGTTGTGGTGTTAAACAACCTCCTAAACAATAATTAGGAAATAATCTGTCCACTAACGCATAACCTTATTAAATCTTCGCCATTTGTCAGAGTCTAAATGGCAAATAGATAAATCAGCCTTGTATCTTTACATTGGAAACCTTTTATTTATCAAAATAAAAATCAATTTTTTTACCATGATACGAATAGAATTTCACTACAACATCAAAGAATCCGCCGCATTAAAGCAGATTGGTTATGTTTTTATCATACAAAAGACATGTCATCAAGTGTTATTGAAGTTATAACCTTGTTTTAATCGAAAATGTGTAAAAAAAACTTGTTTGGAAAACAATATTCATCGTCATATAATTCGTCACTCTCTGGTAAAAAGAAACCCCTCGCTTTTAAACAAATAAAATGAAATAAAAGTGTAAGCTTACACAGAATTTGTTGTAAATGATTCAGCAATGAACAGTTATTATTCACAAACATATGAAGGTTCAAAAAATGTAAAATAGAGAATTAGAAATCGAAATTGACATTTTATTTCACTAAATGACTGCATCTTTTAATATCAATGGTGATTGCTTTATCAATATGTTAAATATGATTATATTCATTTCTAATCATCACATTCGCAAGCATGGCTTGATAGAAAGATTAAAAATCAACGCTATCGCAATGACTTAAAAGTCCGTGGGTATTTAAACTTTCTACACAGTTTAGTAATGGTTGACATATTTTACATGTATCAGTATGGATGTATTTTGTTCTTTTAAAAATAAATTTAGTACTAAAAATAACTTATTTTTACCCTGCTAGTACACAAACAAGATAAAAATAGATCGTTGGAAAACCGTTGAAGAACTTCATTGTTTGATGTTAGTGTGTGATGTAAAATACTGCTGATCAACATGCTGATGGTTATTTCCTGATAGTGGACTGTACTCTAATAAATGAGTATTGGATTTTAATCGATTCTAAAGGGTATCAAAGACTAAAATGAAAGTACTTGTGACGGCATTCAATGAAGGCAAAACGAAAGTGCTTGATGTACCACGGGACTGTAACACAAATGATCTCATAGTAAAGTATAGCAAAATATCCGGTCTGAAAAAGGACTATATACATTTCATCTTCGCGGGGAAAGAATACAGATGGATAGAGTCGTGGACACCGCATATATTTGACATCGGGATGAGAGACCTAAGTTTGGTCCAGTTAGTAACTCGACAACGTGGTGGTGGATATGAAACCGAAGAACAGATGTCTACAAAAGGAATTATTCAAGAGACATCTGACGCAAGACCAAGTTTGAATCTGTGTGGACCTCCGTTACAAGAAGTGACATTGAAAACACCGAAAAAATCGCAAACATAAGAAACCTAGTTCCTTATCTACTTTGTACCATGAACGGTTGTCAAATAAAGAGGGAGTAAGTGACGAATGTAAATAAAGAATGACTCTTTTCGTCCATATATTAATGAAATAGATAAAGGATTTCTAAATTGACAATGTCGTAATTCATTCTTTTTTCCTAATAATTCAACGTTTGTGTTTACATTAGGTAATCATTTAATGTTTACCTGAAAGAAGTATCAATCGTAGTTCAGGGGTCAAAGATCCAAAGGTATATTGCATCATTTTGTAAGTCTCCATACACAAGGCAATAGGGAACCCCCAAATGGAGGCAGGACAAGGCGCCCGGACGGAGTGAGCGTCCACTGACTGTATGCAACACCCGCCACGAATCATTCTCTTACGCATGCGTCCGATTTCAGTTCCGCTTTTTTCAGTTTGAAATTTACCTTTGTCGTCATCGCCTATTGCTTGTCTGCAAGATTCTAGCAGACTGTCCAGAGCCGAAGCTTCATATTTGTTAATAAAGTATTGCAAGTATATACCACTAAGTTTGACTATAATCATGAGGTATACAATGTACAAGAAATGCCTTTGTTTCAATGCAATACGATGCAAAATCAGGGGCTCTTTCTTCACACGTACATCGGCAATGTGATCAGCTGAGCGAGAAGTCTCCAGTAAAAATAAAAAAAAAAAAAGCTATAAATTGAAACGTACCGTCTTTAGACTTGATTCTTGTTATTTTTTTCTACATCAGGATAAGAACCGTTTTCTTAATTGCCTGTTTTCTCGCCCAAAAATGCTCAAAGAAGTAATCTCCGTGCATTTGCCTTTGAATCTTTGCGCTGTTGACGTCAGAAGTCCGAATTATGTCATTTTGACGAAATGCAGTAGTTGCGAGGCCTCTTAGGCTTATCAATGCGTGAAATGGCGTAGAAAAAAAATAGCGATGACAGCAAGGTTATATTGCAGGTATTTGCCGCCTTTGATCTTGTTTACACGAAAACCAAATAGAAACATGTAAAATCCTGTTGTGTCCAAATAGGTAAAAAACGATCAACAAGAAAGGCCGTACTAATAAACACAAGAAACCATGCACGTAGATTATCGGTGGAATAGCATTTTCGTTATTTTATGTAAGCTATCAAGAGCAGTTGCATCTATTTCTTTTTGTGCATATGTAGTATTTGAATTAAATAAATACAATGACGCTGATAACACCACATCAAGAAAAAGAAATGAATAAAATATCACAGAGGAGACATGTAAGAACGGTAATCGCAAATATAAAGGACCAGAGCCACGAACGGCGATATCGGCCTAAAGTTTTCGTATATTTTCAAACGCAGACAATGTTTCTAAATTATCAATAAAAGGAAAGGAGAACATTTTGTCTTTCGAAAACGTGCGAAGTTGTGAGATTCCGGACATGTCTTTAGAAGATATAGTGCACAAAACCAAGTCAGGATTTGCATTTCCGGTATTTTTGTGAGATATTATGAAATTTAATCGGTAAATTCGCAAAGGGCCGGACATTCTACCAAAAAATTAATTATATTGAAATATTCTTTGATTATACATGTGATTATTTCGATGAAGATTTTTTTGGTAGAAGGTCCGGTCGTAGTCGAAAATTATACTTTTATGAGTTCTCTGTTGGCACATTTCTTGACAAATAATTCATCAAAGATGGTTAGAACGTCATGAAAAAGACTTCCCAGACGATGAAAATGGGACGTTGTATTTCAAGATAGATAGTAGATAATCTGAAAGCTTTTAAAATTGTGTAAAATTTTATACATTTGGTGGTTGATTACTTTTACACCTATTTCAAACTTTTCCAATCCTTCAGAAAACTGCTCCATAGTAGATGATATTTGTGACGTCATTTATACTAATGACGTCATCAAAATTGGCATTTATGAATTTCCTGAAATGTCAAGGTTTGCACTCGAGTAGTTACGATACGTATGTTCGTTATACTTAAATCTTTTGAACCACTCTATGTCTTCCCTATATAAATCGGTATGTAAACACGTGATTGTACGAGGAAAAAATAAGAGAATAATTTAAAAATCTTTTAAAGAAGGCATATACAATGTATGTGGGGTTTTGGGGGTTTCGGTTTACGAGATATGTATGTTATTAGGTCTTCCGACTTCCGTCGGAAGACCTATTGTTTTTGTAACCGTGGAAAATTGGATCAGCGATTTCTCAAGAACCCTGTAAGCTAGGACAATGAAAGTTCTCCAACGTTACGTTTGGAGTAAAAGCTAGATTGGTCTTTTTTATTTTTGGTCTCTGTTATTTTTTTATCATGTTTTTTAGTAGATTCAAATATTTGACGGGAGCGTCGAATTACTCAAAAGGACCGAAAATTTCATGTTTTGCTATTTGTAAGCTTAAATATCTCGTATTTTGCTATCTACTATTTCCATCTTTTTGAAAGTCGACAGCCATGCAAGATATGAAATGCTAGATGCACACTGTAACGATTTATTACGATGACGTCCTTCACCGTCCTTCATATTTCCAAATTCAGAAGTTCATAGGAGGAAGACACTTTTTTGCTTATAATAGTAAACAAAAATTAAGCTTATGAAGTTTCCTAAAAATTTCAATATTATTATTTTTTATCCATATATCTGTCTTATTTAGTCTTTCTGATTTTTCCTATCTCTTACTGTTGAAAAGATATGAGCATCGAAATTTTGAGTTGGGTATTTCGATACACCTTCACGCCAACAGATCGGGCGCACACTAAAATTGGTAGTCCGAGTCCGACTCGAGAAAAGCAGTGTTGAGATTTTCAAATTCCGATTTCACGGCAATGATGAATATGCATTTCATAAATACATTTCGATATACACAATTTGATTTTAAAACAGTTGATTAATTTAGAAGAGATCAGCTACAAACCAGAATTTACACACAAAAAGTGGTAGTTTGATTCCGATTTCTAACCTACAAACCTGTTTCTAAACTTCAATAACTATATTTTGAACATCAAGTTTAATTTCTAATTCTAGCAAACGCTCGAACATAATTTTCGGTTGGTTTATTTACAAATTGATGAACAATTTCTCCAACATTCTTCCCTCCCCTCGTTTTTCGAAAACAGTTCTGTTTATATTGAACGATGTCGCCATGATGGAAATTCAAAATAAACTTTGAAAAAAGGGAAGGGGGGGGGGGGTGTCCAAATTTGAACCTGCACAGCGAGAACCTCATGGTATTTATATATATATATATTGAACGTAACTTGTTATTACCATTTCTCTTCTCCAGCTACGAGCTCGCCTTTTTTATGGGGGAAGGGGGCAGGAAGAATTTGCAAAAAAAAAAAAAAAAAATCCCGGCTCTGAAAAATGCATTTTTTGCATGATATGGAAATTTTTGCTGGCCCTTTGTGCCCGACAATTTAAAGTCAAAAAAATAATTAATATAAATACAAACTGTTCACATAGCTGTATCTACCAGAGACCTAATACGCATAGGCACAAAAATCTAGAAAAGGTTCTATTTAAACATCATACAATCTGTCTGAAATTCGCTAATTGCAAAGAGACATCTGAAGGAACGGTTATTAACTCATACTCTGTAACAGCGGGGAGTTTAACTTACACAGACATTCACAACATTTGACAATTTGTTTAAATCCGGCCCGAAGAACCGGCGAAAATTTTTCTCCGACTCTGGTAATGGCTGAAAAAAATGGCCTGCTCAGAAAATTGCTGAAAAAATTTTACCGGCTGGCAATAGAATTCCTGCCCCCCCCCCCCCCCCCCCCCCCCCCCCAAAATCAAATGGTTGCTCACCAACAATTATCGGTTTTTATCGATTTGAAAATTTAATGTTACTGCTATTTGAAAACTTAAATATATAATATAAATACATGTAATGTGACGTCCTTCATATTTCCAAACCAAAAATTGTATAGGAGGAAGACACTCTTGTTGCAACCGCAACAAGAAACCTTTCTAGTTTCCTAAACTGTTCCTAATACGGGAATAAAATATGAAAACAAAAAAATGCATCGGCTTTCTAGAATTATCCTGTATGGTAGATTAATTGATAGATGAGGGGTAGAAAACGTGATTGAAATAATGAAAATTCGAAACATAAAAGAAAGACGTAATATGAATGCAGCATAAAGGAGCAAAATAGATCGACACCCAAGAAGAAACATTTATGATCTTATTTTTTTTTAAAGAGGAGGTGGGGATTTTTGAAGACAAAAAAAAAAAGGTTGGAAAACTTGAAATCAAATGATTAATTTGAAATAGATGATTGACGAACGATATCGAACCAGAGGTTCAGACTATGCTGGATCAATTCTCTGTCCGTTTATTTTCATGTAATATAGGACCAGCGCCCAATATAAAGAATAACAGGGGATAGGAGACCGTGATATAATAATTTATTTAAAGAAAAATAAATTTTATTGAAAACGTAATATTTATTCCGACGGGTCTGGGTTGAGAAAAAAGGAGACATAAAAAGTTTTATTTGAAAATATGCAGTAACGACCATAATATTGTCGAATTTGTAAAATTAAATCTCCATATACATCTATGGTAAAACACAATACATTGTAGGTGGCGCCAGCGAAATGAATTAGAGCTGCGCACCCATAATTAAAAAAGACGTTTTCAAACGGCTATAGCTGCGAATGTATGCGTTAAATTCGCCTGAAAATTTGAATTTATACAAATGAGAACATTAACTTCCATATGAAAAAAAGATTTTGCATTTAAAAATTTTGTAAAATTAGATAATTTTCAAGGACACCGTAGCTTTAAAGTGTAAGTTATAGAAGCTTTATCATCAAGTTCTGAAAAAATTACGTCATTAAAAAATGTTGACCGCAAAAAGGGGAGAGTCGAGAACATGCTCCCCTTCTCGCCCTGGCCTTATCCCTCCCTTTAAATTCGCCAATTATCGGATATTGCAAAAATGTGAGAGAGAAAAAATTTGATTCTTCAAAAGTACGCGAACGCTGCAATTAATAACATTCGAACATTAATCACCTTTACTACAGTCCGTCGATCCAGAAATTAATAATGTTGTGCATGTATGACATCGTTTTGTCACATTCATGGTACTGTTCTAGCAGATTTGGATCAGTGGTTTTCTTGTTCGTGTAACGTACCTAAATTGTCATTCCTCTAAGCGCGAATCCTTACGTGCATGTGTTCGTATTCCATACCTCGATCTCTATCTTATTCACACTAATACACGCTGTATTATTGTAACGATAGTCGCAGACATCGTCGCTATCGTCTTTAAAATAATCCAACTCGCTAACTATCGATTAATTCTATCTCTGAGAATCGATTAATCGGAGAAAATACACTTCTTTGAAAAATGTTCTCTCTTCACACAAAATGACACTAAAAATGTATCAGAATGGGAGTCATGACAACGGATTCCAGTTTAGTTATGAGACGATTATCGCTGACGATCGATTGTCGGTTGTTGAATGGCCAGCGATGAACATTACTAATCGATGTTGAAAATCAAATGCGATTGTCGCCGACATCGCTTTTTTCCGGATTGTCCGATTTAGTATCTTGGTTTTGATATATTTATGTATTTCCCTTTTTATACTATTATTATTTCCCTTGTACTTCAAAGTACATACTAGTGTATGACATTTTCTGTTGCATGGTATTCAAGAAAAAGATGCTTGAACGAATAGATCTATAGGGTATTCATAGTATTTGTGATCAAAAGTGTTTTAGTCAATAAAACAATTTTATTCAAAGAAATAATGATTTGATGTTTGTTTCAAATCATTGTTGGTTGCAAAATGTTTTGAATTTTCCGATTATAATAAAAATGAGTTATGCCCATGCGATTATTTCCACTTATGATTTAACTTCCGATTGCCAAACACTTATACAAGCACATGCATGTGAGAAGAGTCACACGTATTTCTCTAATCAATAATTATATATGTCATGATAAGAACGGGAGCATGAAAAGTAATTTAAATTACGAAATATTCAAAATGCAAAAACCATTGTTTTTTACTCTATGAAGTCCGCTACCATTGACCCGATTGGGACCCTTCGCTTTTATGTTAGAAATAACCCACCTAATTCCTGTATCCGCCACAACCTCGGCAAATGGGTATTACCCACTGATTTTAGAAGGGAAATAATGCCATGAATTGAAACATTGTTTTTCTCATTTTTCAACTCGAGTTTTAGCTGTACTTATTTATATTGAGTCATTGACTCATGTGCACCGAAGTGTAGGGAAGGGGTTTTCAATTTAGCCGATGTATTATCTCTGTCTAGTCCAGCTTGCAACTGACCGCGAAATTGGATTAAAATCTGATACGTGTAATTTGAGCCTACTAGTATATAGGAACAAATTTGAAGTACTTAAAGATGTCAAATTGAGTCACACCAATGTTCATCTTCATACATCGCTGGCAGTGGTGTATCTACGACAAAATTAAGTGGTTGCTTTAATTATCTATAGGTCTGCAGCAGAAATAGAACCGTGTTTTGATGTTGTACAGGGGTATTCACTTTTGATTGGAGATGTTCTGACAACTTTATTACGAGAAAATCTAAAAAATTTAACGGTATTTCAGAAATTGTCGGAAAAAATGAAGAAGCATACATGGTGCATTTGTCTGATCTGATACAGCCTAACACTCTTCTAGGACAGTTGGGATGTATCGGATCCACGATTCATGAAGATGGTAAACATGAAGTCTTTCTTTGATTTTTTTCATATAATCATAAATAATGACATCGATTTTTTTTTGGTGGAACGATGCAGCTTACATCTAACACGATTTAAACGAATACAAAAAGTAAAAGTATTACATTGAAGACATGCATACTGTAGTTCCAGGACGAACATTTTCAGCCTACGATTGCGAGCAAAGGCAAAACAAACACGGAATGTACATAATAAATTGTACACATCTTGTATTTATAGAGAATTTTAAAATATGTTTTAATTCCTTAAATTAATATTTCACATTTTCTCAATGTAGAAATATCTCTTGTCATTTCTAATACTTAGTAATTCATTGTAATTGTCCTGACATTATACGACGTCATATGTGAAAATGACGTCAAATGACGTCGCAAACAATATACCATACCCTCAATTCACATGAAAATATTTTGCTTCAGCAAGACCGTAAATCACAAAGTTGACCAGTTCTGAAGTGCTGAAATACGGTATTATCAAAATATAAAAGATGAACGTTGTGGCAAATTAGGCCGATTTTGCCGTTCGTGGCTCTGGTCCTTTATTGTTGTGAATTATGACAAAACCTACTTTGTAAAAGAGAAGTCAGATTCTGAAAATAAGTAAAATGAAACAGATATTATTCAGATGTTAAACTTTTTGATCGACAACATTTTTGTGGTGTTTGGAGGAAAGGTCTTCCAGCAAATTGTCGGAATTCCAATGAGGACCAATTGTGCCCCACTCCTTGCCGACATTTTCCTTTACTCGTACGAAGCTGAATTCATTCAATCTTTGGTCTCTGATGGGAAAAGATACTTAGCTTCTGACATCAACTTCACTTACAGATACAAAGACGATGTGTTGTCCATCAATAACCCATAATTCACGGATTACCTGAGCAGTATCCATCCTTCAGAGCTTGAAGTCAAAGAAACTACAGAGACAAATTATTCAACATCCTATTTGGACATAATGTTGTCCTACGACACTGATGGTCACATGGACACCTCACTCTAT
This sequence comes from Pinctada fucata, assembly GCA_028142955.1. Taxonomy (NCBI): domain Eukaryota; kingdom Metazoa; phylum Mollusca; class Bivalvia; order Pterioida; family Pteriidae; genus Pinctada; species Pinctada fucata. Next base: position 58,416,969 of record AP027108.1, on the reverse strand, counting down.
GGCAAACGTGACGACTTCAATTTCAGCATTACAAACTTTCCTTTTCTAAGTAGCAACATCCCTTCATCGCCAGCTTATGGCGTGTTCATTTCTCAGTTGATACGCTATGCCAGAGCAAGTACCAAATAAACGGATTTTGTTCTGAGAGCTAGGCGTCTTTCAGATAAGCTTCTCAGTCAGGGATATGTTTGTGATCGACTAACATCGTCACAGAGGAAGTTCTACGGTCGATATGGGGAACTCGGCATACACTATGATGTCCCACTCTCAAGAATGGTGGATGATATTCTGTCATAGACCATGTGAACCATCCAACCGAGGATTGTACTCTATGTCTTTCGAAATGGAAGTAACCGGATGTGACAGTAATACCGAATTGAAGCGGCGGGTGTTGCATGCATGCAAGCAAGAGATGCTTACTTTTCCTGGGCACCTGGTCTCACTCCCATATCGGGAGTTCGCTTCTTGTCATATGGTGGAGGTTTTTGTTTGTTTGCTTTAATTCCTGTTTTATCCTGATTTTGTATGCCTTCGGTTTCTGATTTTCTGAATTATCGATTTTGCGCTGTATACATGGATATGGTCATTATCCATATTTGTCATGCATAGGAAGAGACGCAAAAGGGACAAGCAACGTGAACGTACGAGATAGAAACATCAATCACAAGACAAAAATAAGACAATGAACTAGAAACCTTAACTTGGAAACATCAAGCACAAACATCTACACCTGTACCAACTTTGAGACCAATAGGCAACCGGTGCCGACCCTGGACAGCCTTTTACACGCCAGTAAAAATACACGCCAGTAGCAAGAAAGGGAGGCGGTATTCAACAACACCCGACTGCAGAACCCACAGCAAACAAAACACCTTATGCAAAACACAGAGCAGACACGCAGAGACACGCAATGCAAGACAGGCTTAGACACAAAAACCCTAATTCGGAAGTGTTAACAATCCCTAAAGCATCAGAAACATTGTGAGAGTACATGTATTACGACGAAACAACATAAACAACGTAGTCGATCACAAATATTTCTAACTTCGAGTATGAATATCATGAAACCTGTTAGAACTTTTCTATTGTAGCCTATTTCAGTCGAGAGACCAGGTTTACTTTAGACCCGAATCGGACGATATCTCGGATAAAATACTGTGGAGTTTAGGGAAAAGGGGATGATCTCCAGTATTAAGTTACCCATCTCAAAAGGATTCCTTTTTTCTGCTTATTTCGTCGTTCATATTTCTAACTACATTGGTAATCAGATAGCTAGTAGAATGTGTGACTAGCATATGTGTCTCGGAAAACTTCCGTTGGTCGTTGCACATTTGTCATTACTATTTTACATTTCAGTGAACAAAACTGTTGCTGCACAAACAGACAAACACCAAATCAACCTAAGCGAAAACTTAAATCAGAGACATACACTGCATGACACAGACGGGATAAGGAACATCCATTACGACACATCAAACATGAAAGAAGGAGAGGATCTCCAACAACTCTCGGTTACAGCACCCAGAGCAAAATCCCAAAGCACCAAAAGCAAATACGCAGGGGTGACACTCACAGAAAATGGAGTAATTCAAAGGGCCAAAGAACACCAACTCATGCATGTAAGATGAACACACAAACAGACAGCATGAGGCAGAAACAAGCAATCTGACATGTAAATTGATATAAAAAACAGAAGGCTTACGATATACAGTCCGTGCTCTGCCGGCTGTAGCAAACTCAAGCATGTGATCAACCGAGGAGTCAGCCTTTTTTAAGAGGTTCAGACAGGGCCCGTAATGGGGTCTTGTCGTCACAGTCAAAATGTAATTCTTGCGAATGCGCTGGTACAAGGTTGTAGATTGGTCCAGTGCGACAAGTGTCCTTCAGGTGACAGACGGGTAATATCAATAGTATAAAAGGCGTTTTATAATAAAAGCATATCAGATCCCCCTTTTCAGAATGATCGGTGACATTCTACACTGTGATTGAATGGCTGCAGTCATCACAAAACAAGACATACATACCTGATCTGTACATAAAATGTACATCGAGACAATCACCGAATTTGACAGGTTTCCATGGAGCTGTTGCGACGGGTATTGCATGCAATCGCTGACTCTCCCCGGTTACCTGGTCTTACTTTGGAATGTTGTTCATTCCGGGGTTCGCAGCCGTTCCGATGAGAATTCTCACGATTTGGCCTTGCCTTCTCGACGTTGAGACTGATAAAAAACTTTTGGGTACTTCTTTAATGTTTGTTGATGAGACAACACATGACCAATGTGGATCGTGAATATGTTGTTGTTGTTGTTGTATGTTTTGATGTTTTCTGAATTCTTCCTTTTTTACAATTCGTCGTGGTGGTTCGGTATTTATATTAATTAATATGTTATACCAATCTACATAAAGGTATAGTAAGATACTCTTCTTCTCCTTACTTCCTTACTATTTTACCTTGCTTTTCAATCCTTGCTCCTTCTATTCTTTGGTTTTCCGTTCCTTTTTCTTGTCCCTTTTATGCCGTTTTCTGTGAGTGTCTGCTCTGTGTATTTGAATTGCGCTTTGTGGTTTTGCTGTGGGTGCGGCAACCGAGTGTTGTTGTAGATCCCCCTTTCTTTTTCAAATATAATGTTTGTACTATTTAAGCATTGTGTTCATTGGTTTATAGTTTTATTCTTGTCATTCAACTACCCGAAAAACTTATTTGGTACACTGAAAGTATCTTCAAGAAGGTAGAGAGTTTGAACGATAAAGATAAAAATTTACGAATTGTCCTTTCATAACTATGGCTTATTTTATCGTCTTTTAATACACACAGATGACTAGTATTAAGCTTGGTTTCATATCATCATGGATAATCCTTTGATGGATGTATTTTCTTTTGTTTTATTCTGTTTGAACGTCAGTTTCTGCATGTTCTCTTTTTGAAGTTGTTGGATGTTCCTTGTTGTTTGTTCTTTTCTTTGCATGATTATTCCCTTGTTGACATAATGGATCTGTTCTGAAGTCTTACTATTTGTATTTAGGCAATGCATTCCTAGTTGAGTAATAGATAACATAAAAGGTCACATATTTAATTTAAATCGAAAGATTATGAAAGGATATAGTCTCGTGCGATTTCAAATTACGTGCTTCGTAATCTCGAAGATTAATGTTAAAATCGAATCGATACATTACATATAGGTAGAATAACTCTGAAGGCATCACAGAATTATTTTTCTGTTCATGTAAAAACACGACAATATGTAAGAAAGTATAATTAACAAATTAGAAAATGAAATCGAATATTTTTGTGTTATTTTATTTGTTTAATAGTATGTTTCCAGATGGAGGGTTTGGGAATAAATTAAAATCTGCAAAATTTGCTGCTTTGGAAATCGGAGATAATGAAACGCATTATTCATTCACTTCATTTATTGTTCAAAACAAGGTAAGATTAGATAACATTAAATATTGTACAATTTAATTAGAGAAATGCACAATTTCGAACATGAAATAATGTAATGTTATTCAAAACTACTATTCAAGAAAGGAGTAGTTCTCCAACAACATAGAGCACCAAAACTACTATTCAAGAAAGGAGCAGTTCTCCAACAACACTAGGTTGCAGAACCCACAACACCTCAAAACACCCAATGCAAAAAACACAGAACAGACACCCACAGAAAGAGACGCAAAAAGGACAAGGAACACCAACTCACACCATATAATCAAGAGTTAAATAGGCATAATGTCACCTTTCTTTTCAGATCCAATGTTGTTCTAACTGCTTAATGCATGATAATTGCTCGGGAATAGCTGTAAAGATGGAATTTCAAGTGAACGGTACAGCTAGAATTTGCCACTTGCGTCCTTTAATAATTAGCAGTGAACACCAGGAGATAGCCATAGATCAAAACACGGAAATTCTCCGCAAAGTTAATTATACTCGGAACGGTGAGTCTAAAGTTTAGTCTTCGTTATTTATTCGTCTTTGAAACTCCATAGTCCTATAGCTAATTGATTGCATTAATGGATAATATATTCAATGAAAATTATCGTATCGAATGACGGAGTTCGTCAATGGAATTTGGTAATGTCATACTATATATTGTCTAGCTTACTAGCTTAAGTTGATCGTCTCTTCAATGCATTCGAAAATATCTGTTATCAAAATTACTTTAAATTTCTAAGACGTTGGTCCTGTAGCATCATATCCCACACACCCTGCTACGTCTTTCGATGAATTTTTGGACATAATAATTTTCACACTTTTTGGCCATATTACATTGTTTAGATTGAGGATCACTGACAAAGGTTAAGAACCCGAAACGTGCTTGTCTGGTCCATACTGAAACTTTATCTGTCCTTAAATGTTGCTCCTGAATTTGAAGACGTTTAACATTAACATAATCGAAAACATCAAAGAAATAGCTATCAGTTATTCAGTCACAAAGTCGAGAAGGTGAGGTTTCGATGTACATATTGATGAAAATATCAGATAAATATTTCTTGTTTGGTGATGACGAGCCATTCAATTGCAATCCAGAATGTCATTGATCATTCTGGAAAAATCAGATCTGATATACATTTATTAGAAAATTTTCAAGACGTTCTTCGGACTTCGCACTCCGGACCTCGTACTTTATGGGTGATATAAAATAAATCAGGTGTATTAAGAAAAGTAAAATCTGATTAAATGGACGAAATGATACTGGAGAGCTATAGATATGTATTTTCAGACTTAAAAACAAAAACAATTTTCACAGAAAGTAATCTAAGTTCATTGGATTAAAATCAACATTTTGCTTAAGTGACACAGTCCCTTCCAAAAGAAAGGAGGGGATCTCCAACAACACTAGGTTGCAGCACCCACAGCAAAATCCCAAAACACCCATGCAAAAAACACAGAACAGATACCCACAGAAAGAGACGCAAAATGGACAAGGAACACCAACTCACAACTTAGAAACATAAAAGACTACACATAAACCAACGAGACCAATGGGCAACCGGTGCCGACTTAGGACGGCCATCTGCCAAGTAAATAGCAGACGGTGTGGTTATCCTGGATTACGTGCGCACAACCCTCTCACTTCTCCAGTTACCTAGAGGTCTCGAAGAACGTACAAATGTGGTGTAAAACAACCTCCTCACTGTAAGATGACGTCACACAAACAAGACCGCGAAACGCAGAGGCCCCAGAGACACAGATGAATATGTAAATGGATATAAAAAGAGGGCATGCGTAATACAGTCCGTGCTCTGCCGGCTGTAGCGAGCTCATGTATGTAATCACCCGAGGAGTCCGACTGACATTCAGAGAGGACAGGTGGTCGGGGCCCTGTCTTCTCTAAAGAGGTTTGGACAGGGCCCGTCATGGAGTCCCGTCGTCACAGTCAGTCAGAGTGCAAGTCTTAAGAATGCGCTCGTACAAGACTGTATATTGGTCAAGTACCAAGCTTAGTGTCCGTCTGGTGACATTAGGATCATATCCACGGTATAAAAGGCGTTTGATGACTCTGACGCATTTTCGATACATATGCTGTCTACCTTTGATCCTTCTTATTTTGTTAATTATGTCACCATAAAATGCAGGTTGTGAAATACCTAAAGTAATATACTCCGTTGCTTTTATGGGTCCGAATTTCAAAAGAACTTGATCATAATTTTTGTAAAATTTCCAGAAAGTCTTTACTAGTTTGTGAAAGCGAAAACCTTGACCTAAAAGTTTCTTTGTAATTTGCAGATTTCTATTATGAAAATCCAAAACATCAGTACATGCTCTAGCATACCGGATGAGCTGTGAAATATAGATACCGTATGACGGTAATCTAGGGACATCACCGTCAAGCCAGGGGAAATTTACTATGTTGAATCCAAAATCATCTCGTTTGTCATATACACTTGTATGAATTTCTCCACTGACAATTTTGATATTTAGGTCCAAAAATGGTGTTTCAGTGTCTGTAAAGTTTGCCTTGTTTAGAGTCAATTCTTGTGGATAAATAACATCTTTATACTTTTCAAAAACAGGATTATCGATAGTAAGAATATCATCAAGGTACCTTGAAGTACTAATGAAGCATTTCACATCATCATGTTTTCTTTGCTTTTGAAGATTTTGAATAAATTCCTTTTCATATGTGTATAAAAATAAATCTGCAACAAGAGGCGCACAATTTGTACCCATAGGAATCCCTACAACCTGCTTGTAGAGATTCTCACCAAATCTTACATAAATGTTGTCCAAGAGGAAGGACAAGGCACTACACAGGTCGCTACATGTCCATGATTTGTATGATTTGTATTCTGTAGCGGAAAAGAAACCCTTTGATTCAGATGTACAAATATAAAGTTTCCCCTCTCGATTATAGCACCATTTAATGAGTTTGGACAATTGATCATTGATCTTGTCGTGAGGAAGCGTGGTGTACATATTTGAAAAATCGTATGAAGCAATCCTATTGGCTTGAAAATTTCTAGATTTTATCTTGTCAATCACATCCCCGGAATTTTTTATAGACCAAAATAAATTTACATCATTCCTGTTAAGAACAGTTTCACAATATTTTGCAACGTGTTCCTTTACCGCCGTGAGGGCTGACGTCAGATGTCTAGACAAACTTGTAGTTGAGCAGTTGCTAGAATTAGCAATGTATCTAAATTTGTAAGGAGATTTGTGCAGTTTTGGTATGCAGTATATTGTAGGAAGATCCAATTTAGAAATAGGGATGTTGAATGAAGAAATTTCACTGCTATGTTTGCTCAAAATGTTAGGGACACTTTCATTGCTTTTGATATAAGTATTTGTAGACGAAAGTTCCGAAACTAAAGTTGATATATAGTAAAGTTTTCATATGATTATGGTGTTGTTGGCTGCTTTATCTGCAGGAGCGAAGACAAATTTTTCATGTAAATTACGTAATTTGGATTTAAAATATCTTTCAGATCTAGAACTTGGATTTTCAAAAAGATGAGGATTTTTGTGGAAGTTGTCTATTCGAATGTCAGTAATGTCCAAAATGAGGTTTTTCCAGTCATTCAGAGAATGCGATTCGACTCCTTCCGATTTACACCATCGTTTGGTATAGTTATCTAAGGCTTCCTTTAGTACTTCGCGACATTTAATAAAATCTATCTTGGACGGGATTCTATACTTAGGTCCTTTTTTGAGAAGACCACGGAGCTGCCTGTCTTGGATAATTGAAAAGTCACCTGTAATAATATGACCAGCTGGTTTATATAGATATTCAGATGTTGCACATTCTCAAGAAGCAGGACATGATTCAAGTATTTTAGGATCTGATGTAACTTTGTTGTAGTTAAAAACGAAATTTCGAATAGGTCTCTTATATTTGTAACAAATAAGAGGAGGTTCTAAATTTTCAAAATATTGAGGAATAGCACTTTGTACACGATGATCCCGAAAAATATTAGAGATGTTAAGAAGATCGAATCCTTTGTTAATAAATGGAATTTTTAAGAATCGTTTTTTAGATGGGATGTTTTTAACAACTGGATAAAGTTTATTCTGTGCGAATGCAACAATGATATTAAGTCTGAATCAATCCGTATTTCTTAAGAATGCAACCAGTGCTTCATCCAAGATAGATTTCAATTGAACTGCTGGAACTGATGAGAGAGCATGAAGCAGTTCATGTCTGCCGCCGTTGCGAGCAATGATCAGAAGATCGTTGAGGGTACGGTGTAATCTAGATCTTATTCTGAGTTTTCGGTTTCGTCGTCTTCCGTGAGACCTATGCTTCCGTTTAGTGTTTGGGCGGATTGAAAATACATTAATATTAGTTGACGTCGAGGAAATATTTCCTTGTCCATAAATTTGATCGTTTAGACCAAGGGGGTACGCAGTTTGGAGTTTTGTGATCCAGGCAAGTTCAGCTTGTAGTCGGCGTTTTTTAATTTCCGTTTTACTAAGATTTTTAAGTTTAGAAAAAGACTGAACCGGTGTAATAGTTATATCCGAAATGGAATGATTGTATTTAACGAAGTGATTATAAAGGAAATTTCTTTGTTTTTTGTGATGTGAGTTTCTTATCTGATACGAATGACTTCTAAAACGAGATTTTAAGGCCTGACCTGTTTCTCCAACATATTGGGCGCCACATCCCCTAGCGTTTCATGTTATAACATAAATGACATCTTGGTACGATCAATCGATGTCGTTTTCAATCTCAATTTTAAAAGTCTGCCCGTTAACACTTGATTTAATTGTGGAATTGCAATTGATGAGCGGACACATACCGCATCTCTTCCCTTTGCACGTAGAAACTGCTGAGAACCCTCTATGTTTATTGTTAAATGTAGAGCCTGCAGATGGAGAAGTAGGTGTAATACGTCTACGGGATTTCAATTTAAGAGGTGAAAGAAGTACTCTGGGTGAGGAAAAAAGTTTATTACTGTTAAAAGTCGATGATGGGAAAGTTACTGTAGTGATAGAGGGTAATCTCAAAGGAGTAAGTTTAATACGAGGCGACCTTAAAAATGCCATAGTGAGATGATCAAAGAAGGGTGAGTAGAGATCCTGCATGGAAGACACTACAACAAAGTCAAGTTAGAGAACGAAATGGTGCAAAGACCTAAGTACGAGGTCCGCGATCATGAAAAATGTCCATGATATCCCCTTAGCGACCGATGAAATTCCTCAATGATAATATCATTCGTTGTGTAATATAACTCTGAACAAGTAGCTTATTTTGATTGAGGATTGAGGATCTGATTGAGGATCACTGACGAGGCTTAAATACCCGAAAAGTGCATGTCTGTCCATGCTGTAAATTAATCTGCTCTTACATGATGCTAATGAATTTGAAGACGTTAAGCATTTCAATAAGGGAGGGGATCTCCAACCAGATCCTTTAGCATTACCAAAAGCAAAACACCAAAAACACCCGATGCGAAACACAAAGACGAGCACAACAAGGTGCGAAAATGAGACACACGACATGGAAATATAAAACGCAACGAGACCAATGGGTAACCAGTGCCGACGTAGAATGGCCATTTCCTAAGAAAGTAGCAAATGGTGTGGTTATCCTAATTACGTGCATACAACCCTCCCACTTTTCCTGTTGCCATAAAATCTCCAAGAACGCATAATTGTAGTGTAAGATGACCACACATACAAGAAAGCAAATCGCAGGGGCCCAAAACAGCATAGATGAATATGTAGATGGATACAAAAAAGGGTTCATGCGTAAGCCGTCTGGCTCTAATAATGGAATCTTCATATTTGGAATATGCCCTGGCGTACTGTATCAGCTGAGAATCAAAAACCCCTAAATCAGGAGAAGACGGAATGTTGCTACTCATGAAAGGGAAACATGGAAAAATTGGTTTGGAATTTTCTTCATGAAGGTATGGAGTTAGAACCCTTCCGTTTTATTAGTTATGTGTGAGCTGAAATCATCACGCTTGTCATACAGTGAATTGTTCAAATTGCCGTTTACGTCGACAGATATATTTCCAAGTAAGCAGCGGATCTGTAGCTCTCGGTTGTTTCCTTGATCTCTAGTTCATGAGATCAGATTTGATGTAGATGATCCTTAAAGTTCAGATAATTGATGCACTCTAACGCATAACGGTGTTTCTGTATTTGAAAGGTTTGCCTTGTTAAGTGTTAAGTGTTAATTCTTGTGGATAAAAGCAATAAGTGTCCTCCCGCCCTATGATAAGGTAGTTGTAGTTATATCTCAGTTTCCTTTTCCGGTTATCCAAAGGTCTCAAAAATCATACAAGGCACGAAGAACTTGCAAGTGATTACACATGTTTAATATTTCAAACGACGTGTTCCCTTTGTTATACGCATGCCACCGAATATCTTAGATTCATTTACATAGACTCTGTGTTACAAGAGTCACCGTTTAACTATCTTGTTTGTGATGTCACCATACAGTGAGAAGTTTTATGTCTGTACAACAATTGTGTGTCAATGGAGACCTCTGTGTATCCGGATAAGTGAAAGCAAGCATGGACATACCAGAATGAAGGTTCATGAAACAAATCTATGTTTATTATTCCTGTTTCCCTGTAAAAACATTTTGACATCCGCTTTCTTTCGTGTATATCTAAAAAACTACGATGTTTAATTGCAACATGATTCTTTGAAATCGGTTAAAAAAGATACAAAGAAAGGATTTTGAGACGAACAGATAAACCTGGAACTTTGGTACAATAGCTATTTAGAGTTACAGTAACATGGTCAAATCAAGATTCCATGCATACTAATTTAGAGAGCACATATACTGTGATACGGTGCGCCAGGACATGTTCCGAATATGAAGATGTCATTATTAGAGCCAGATGGCTTGCAAGTAAGCTACTTGTTCAGGGTAATATTACATAACGGCTGAGATCATCATTGCGGAAGTTCATCGGTCGCTACGGGCTTATAATAAAAGCTTATGAGATCCCCTTTTCAAGATTGATCAGTGACAGTCTGTATTGTGATTGAATGGCTGTCATCATCACCAAACAAGACATACCTACAACTACAGAGTTTGACAGGTTTACATTGAGCAGTTGCGACAGGTGTTGCATGCAATCAGAAGACGCTGACAATCCCCGAGCACCTGGTCTCACTTCGGAATGTTGTTCATTCCGAGGTTCGCAACCGTTCCGAAGGGAATTCTCACGATTTGCCTTGCCTTCTCGACGTTGAGACTGAATAACTGTCAGGTACTCTTTTGATGTTTATTTCATATATCAAAATGCAAAACTATATGTGCAACCAAATTGTCGTTTATATAATCCCTCTGTCACCAGACGGACACTTGGCTTGGTACTGGACCAATCTACAGTCTTGTACAAGCGCATTCTTAAGAATTGCACTCTGACTGACTGTGACGTCAGGACTTCATTCCTGGCACTGTCCAAACCTCTTTAGAGAAGACAGGGCCCTGACCACCTGTCTTCTCTGAATCTCAGTCGGACACCTCGGTGGATAACATGCATGAGCTCGCTACTGAATTTCGTACGCCTTCTGTTTTTATATCCTTTTACATATCAATGTTAGTGTTTCTTGGGCCCCTGCGTCATGCTGGCTGTCAAACAACGATAGAATGATAGTGACAAGCAGTAGAATGTAGAGTCGATTCGAATATACTAGATTCAACTTTTAATGTAAAAAATAACGGTTATGACGTCGACAAAGCCGTAAGCCATATTAAGACTGTATAACGATGTTTTGAAGGTTTTGATAATACATGTTGTAGAATAATTTATTTTCACAGTACTTTCGAAAACCGGTTTTAATTTCTTAAAAGATTAGTTAAAATGATCCATAAAGTGGAGCATTTCAAAGATCCAGTTCTAAATCACCTTTTTGTATTAGTGTTTGTACATTATTGGAACGGTCAAAGTAAGAAAATTCTAAGTCTAATTAGATAGTGTCTAAGTCAAAATGAGACTGATTTGTGATTTTCAATTATTGCGAATGTTTAAATTTTATTGGGAGAAAAGGTTCAACTCTAATACTTAGAATATTTTCCTAATTCCATTTTGATACTGTCGAAGCTTTTTACATGTAAATTTGTACTTGTGTGCTGCTTAGGCAGCTTAACAATAATGCTCTTATAGAAGGGAAATCTCTCTATATGAATTGGAAGCAAGATCGTATTCTTTTGTGTATCTTGGTATTACACATTCAAATAGTAGCAATGGAATAACGCGTTTTTATCTGTTTTAATTGGAAACAACATCATTTTTATGGATAAATAATCCCTTTTCTGTAGATGTAAGACTTCTTTGGGAAAGAAATATTCCAGAGTATTTTCAATAGCATGAAATTCTAGATAAGAGAAACAAAATCAAGGGACATGAACTAGATAAAAACAAAATCAAGGGACATGAACTAGAGAAAAACTAAGTCAGGGGACATGAACTAGAGAAAGACAAAATCAAGGGACGTGAACTAGAGAAAAACTAAATCAAGGAACGTGAACTAGAGAAAAACAAAATCAAGGGACATGAACTAGAGAAAAAAAAAGGATGAGTAGTTGTTCTTGGATTTTTTAGGATTCGTACAATTTATCGTTTTTAATCAATCAAAAACAAATTACAAATATTCTTGTAAAAGAAGGGAGGGGGTCTCAAACCAGACCCTGTTGCAGCACCAACAGCTAAAAACCCGATGCGAAAACACAAAGACGAGCTCGCTAAGAGACTAAAAAGAGACATACGACATATAAACATCAAAAACAAAAGACTACACATAAACTTACGAGACCAATGGATAACCGGTGCCAACTTTGGACGGCCATTTGTCACACAAATAGCAAATGGTGTGGCCATCCCGGATTACGTGCGCACAACCCTCTCCCCTTCACCCAGAGTTCTCGAACAACGTAGATTGTGGTGTTAAACAACCTGCTCAAAAGAAACGCAAAGATTTAGTCAGGAAATTATTTCTTAATCGATCATGTGGTATTTTGGGAGATACGACATTGATTTCAATATAGCCTTGGATGAAATATCTTGCCAGAATTAAAACGAAAATAAATAAAAAAAAAAAGCATTTAGATAAGTAGATTCTAGTGGCGGCATTTAACGTTTTCATAGCTAGTTATTTTATGTAATCTACATAAACAAGTCCGAAAAGAAGATGAAAGAGTCTTTGTATTTCAAATGAGTTAAAGAAGATGCAGTTTTGACATCGACTTCATATTAATGACAAGAGATAAAGTAGAAAATGGATTAATGCAAACATTTCTTAGTACAAATGTATCAACAGTATATCAATGCGGGTCATTTGTCTACAATGTATGTATAGCTCAATTCATTGCCGAAGCACACTGCACATATGCTGCAACTTTTCTTGAAAGAATGAATCTTCCAAAGAATAATTTAAGTACTGCGCTGACTCTTCCCAGGCACCTGGTCTCACTTCGGAATTTTATTCATTCCGAGGTTTGCGACCGTTCCTATAGAAAATTTAATATTTTGCCCTGTCATCTCGACTCTATTTACTTCCATAGTGTCTGTAAAGCGCCTATAATAAAGTACGGAGCGAAATTTTACCTGTAGGTGTATTATGGCGCCTATTATGGCGTCACTAACGTCGAGTACGGCCGTGTTAGGCCTCTACAAATATTACACACCAGTTTTGAACTTAAAAATCATCAATGCTTAAATGACGTCAATTTCCAAAATAAATACATGGTTAAATAGTAATCTAATTCAAGTTAAAAGTCTTCAATTCAATAGCATAATTTATAACAGATAAATTTGCAGCATGGGCCAGACATGCACGTTTTGGGTACTTAACCCCAGTGATCCTTAATCTAAACAATATGGCATTAGAGTGTGAAAGTTATCATGTCCAAAAAAGTACCGAAAGACGTAGCAGGATGTGTGGGGTATTATGCTAAAGGACCGACTTCTTTCAAGAAATTTTGATAACAGAAATTACCGAATGCGTTAAAGAAACGATGAACCTAAGTTGATCTAACTTGGCTACATATGCCCTCGGAGACTCCAGGTCCAACAACAGTAACATTTACCAACTTATACAAATGTTTAACGTCTTCAATTCATTTGCATCTGTGAAGAGCAGATAAATTTGCAGCATGGACCAGACACCTCAGTCTAAACAATATAATATGACCAATGAGTGTAAATGTCCAAACGTACCGAATGACGTAGAAGGATGGATGGGAAATGGTGCTACAGGACAACTACTCCGACGTAAAATGATAAGAAATGACTGTAATAATTTTTCTGTCTATCGGTGTGCAGATCGGTGATTGTGTATACATCGATAGATAGAAAAAAAATATTACAGTCATTTCTTAAATGATAATATCGCTGTAAATGCGAGTCAAGGAAAGATGCACGTGACTACAACAGAACGTATACACAAAAATGAAAGTCAGAACATGAATATTTGACAAAAGACAGCAGGTTATCAGCAAGACTCTATTCCAGCATCAACAACAACAATATGTTGATATGTGCAGCAAACAAGGACAAGAAAGAATAAACATGACGCAAAAACACCAAACACAAAGACTCTGGAAGAGTACATACGACTACAAACTCATCTGAATAAAAGAAACAATACAGCTGAATATATGACCTTCAGCCTAGTAAATATACAACATGTAGAAATAATGTCGAACTTATCTGGTAAATCATGTTGTGTTTTGTGATTCTCCCTTAGCAAAGCTGACGACCCATGAAGTAACAACTACGCTCACGACACATGACTCTTCTGTCTCCATCACAACAGATGTCGGTGATATGAATGAAATAACAACAGTGCCCCTAACAATAGTATCCATGACAACAATGCCCCTGACAACAGTGCCCCTGACAACATCTCCTGAGTTCAGCACACGGTCAACATCGGTAAAACATTTTACTTTCGACTTGTTTGATACGTCAAAGGTATGATTAAGTTCGTCCTATTGCAAAACACTTCCTCAAGTAAAGGTTGATTTGAAAAAAAATATATGTGATGTATATTGCTGATTTCCTATGGACACAACAAAACAAATTGTCTGTAGTACTTGGATTGAAAATTAAATGATTTTGATTTACTACATTCTAATATATTTAATAGGGGATCATAGTTGATTTGGTAGAAGGTATGATAAAACAATGCGCTGTTGATTCAACGGAAGACGCTATGTTGATAACACACGATGGCATTTACTTCTACGATGAGTTTACGGACCTGACAATCGGTGCCTGTGAATTTGAGCCAGACATAACAAACGTTTTTAGTGGCTTTACTGATTTGCCAGAAGTAAGGACTTGGAACGCTGTGATGAATTTCGATTTAATATACATAGATGTGTATGCAGGTAAGGATGACCGAATAAAAGGAGATCTCCAACAACACCGGCCTGTTGCAGCACCCAAAAACAGCCAATGCAAAAAAGAAAGCAGACATACACAGAAAGATAAGCAAAGTTGGTACAAGGAACACCAAATCACATTAGAAATGATTTAGAAAAGATCCTGACGATAATCTTTACAGCACTCACAATGGAGCACAAAATTGAGCATAAGCGGACCCCAATGTTAAACGTCTTCAAATTCAGTAGCATCATTTAAGATAAGATAAATTTGCAGCATGGACCAGACATGCATGTTTCGGATACTTAACCCTCGTCTGTGATCCTCTGTATAAACAATGTCATATGGCCAAAAAAAGTGAAAATTATTTTTCCAAAAAAGTAAGCTAGTGAAAATTATTATGTCCAAAAATGTAAGCTAGAGGTGGGACCAGGAACCCGGGAGGAGTAAGCATCCCCTGTTTGGCTAGCCGCACCCGCCGTCGATGTTCACGTACGAAAACGAAAACAATATCTGAACTAAATACGGTCTGAGATTATGTCTATAGCGACCATGTCAGGGAAATATATTCAAAACACCTACTGTCAAGCCCCTCGCGAGGAACTTTTTTACGAAGTTCAAACGGCAAACAACAAAAAATCAAACACAAATGACTACAAATACATCAACGAGACCAATGGACAACTGGTGCCGACTAAGGACGGCAATCTGTCACGCCAGTAGCAGAGGTTGTCGTTATCCGGATTACGGAGGTCTCGGAGAATGTACAATAGAGGTGTAAAATAACCTCCTCCCTGTAAGATAACCATACAAACAGACATTATGGCGCAGAGGTTCAGAACACACACTTATGCTGTTTGACAAAATCTCTGATGGAAGTTAACAATGACTTATATCTCTCTTATACCGTGGATATGATCCTAATGTCACCAAACGGACACTGGGCTTGGTACTTGACCAGTCTACAGTCTTGTACCAGCGCATCCTTAATACTTGCACGCTGACTGACTGTGACGACGGGACTCCATGACGGGCCCTGTCAAAACCTCTGTCCTCTCTGAATGTCAGTCGGACTCCTCGGGTGATAACATACATAAGCTCGCTACAGCCGGCAGAACACAGGTTGTATTACGCATGTCCTCTTTTTATATCCATTTACATATTCATCTGTTTTGCTTGGGCCCCTGCGTTTTGCGGTCTTGTTTGTGTGTGGTCATCAGACAGTGAGGAGGTTGTTTTACACCACAATTGTACGTTCTTAGAGACCTCTGGGTAATCGAAATAGTAAGAGGGTTGTGCGCACGTAATCCAGGATAACCACACCGTCTGCTACTGACGTGGCAGATGGCCGTCCTAAGTGGCCACCGTTTACCCATTGGTCTCGTTGGTTTATGTGTAGTCATTTGTGTTTTTTGTTTTTCTGTGATTTGACGTTCCTTGTACTACTGCGTCTCTTTCTGTGCGTGTCTTTTTTGTGTTTTACAGTGGGTGTTTTGGGAGGTTGCTGTTGGTGCTGCAATTAGGTGTTGTTGGAGATCCCCTCCTTTCTTCTATGTTGCAATTTGTTGTAATGATAACCTTGTCAGTTAAATAATATCGTATATTGTGACTCTACATATTCCAATGATTTAAACCATGGACTCATACCATCTTTACAGCAGGCAATGTTTATAGATGGCAAATTGACGATTCCGTGCTGAAAAAGGAAATGAACTACCCCAAATCCTACAATACTCACATACAAGATATCCAAAGCCGATCGAGTCCTCCAACTGTTATACCAACAAGTCTATTGTGTGGACTCAACAGAAGGGACCTTACAAAGAGGATGGTATATTTCTACAATTACAATGATGCTAAGTTCTACATATACTCTGACCAGTTACCGTATGAAATCATGATAGCCAAGAATACACATGGCACGACTGATCCGAGTGGAAATGAGCTGAATCCGTTCATAGTTATCCCAGATTATCCGATTGCAATGGCGTACGACAACACTGTGACACAGTACTTCTTCATAGCATCAGATAACACTGTGTACAAAATGAACATACTCGGACAGGTTATGGAAGCAGGAAAACTTGTGCTTTCTTAATCATATTTCTAAATGCACTTTTAAGGGAATTTCAACCTGAATACACTCGGACAATACAATGATACAGGGTAAATAATAGTGTAAAAGAACACTGAATTAATGTTATAACCCAACATGTACATAAAATATTTGTTTTCGAGGTTTCATTCTTTCCAATAAAGCAATACATAGTAAACAGGTTTCATTGATTGCATCATGATTTTATTTCTGTGTTGGCTGTCCTTTGTCGGCATCGGTTGTCCATTAGTCATTGTTCTCGTTGGCTTATGTGTGGTATTTTTTTGTGTTTGATGTTTCTTTGGTGTAAGTTGGTGTTCCTTGTCCCTTTTGTGTCTCTTTCCGTGCGTGTCTGATCTGTGTTTTTGAATTGGATGTTTTAGAGCTTTGCTGTGGGTACTGCAACCTAGTGTTGGACATCCCCTCCTTTGTTGTATATCGCATTGGATACCACAGAAATATATTGCATTGTATACCGTTCTGAAAATAAAGTATCAGAGTCTTGATTTCATTTATTAAAATTTCATAGCAATGCCAATATCATACAAAACCATGAATGATTTACTCAAATTAATGAAAAATACGTACCAACCTGTTTTTTTTTTAATGTTTTATCCTTTTGGTAAGTTTGCTTTCTCGTTGTATCATATGTATTGCTGAGTAATTAACGGATAGTTTGAAAAAAGAAATATTTACAAACGGTCCTAAATTACCAAATATCTCTATTTATAATTCCCTTTCGTGTATTTGATAAAAAAGAAGTTTTCTATATTTGCTGTAATAAAATCATGAAAAATTCTAGTTAATAGAAATAGAATAAAAAAGTCGTCATACAGGACTCGTTGCAACACCCAAAGCAAAATCTGGAACACCCTATTGCGAAAACATGGTGTGGAATGTATGAGAGATACAAGAGGGGCAAAGGAATACCAGACATCAAATTAAGTAATCTTTAAGATGATATCTAAACATCAATAATATAGAGTAAACGTAAACTAAGAAAATCAATGTACAATCTGAGCTGACGGCAAAATCCTGATTCAAATAATAGATATAAAATAGAAGAAGCAAACAAACATCTGGTCCATGCTGTAAATTTATCTGCCATAAAATGATGCTAATGAATTTGAAGACATTAAACATTTGTACCACTTAATGAGTGTTACTGCTGGTGGACCAGGAGTCCCCGAGGGCACATGTAGCCAAGTTCGATCAATTTCGGTTGGTCGTCTCTTTAAACGCATTTGAAAATTTCTGTTTTCAAAATTTTCTCAAATTTCTGAAACCTGGGTCTTGTAGCATCATATCCCAGCCATCTTGCTACATTTTTCGGTATATTTAGGACATAATTTTCACAAATTCTGGCCATTTTTCATTGTTTGGATTGAGGATCACTGACGAGTGTTAAGTACCCGAAACGTGCATGTTTGGTCTATGCTTTAAATTTATCTGCCATAAAATGATGCTAATGAATTTGAAGACGTTAAACATATATGTGGTGTTTGGAGGATTGGTATTTCAGCAAATTGCTTGATATCGTCGTACTCATATGGAGACGAGTTTGTTCAGTCTGCGCTCTATCATGGGGAAAAAAGGAGGGGATCTCCAACAACACCAGTTTGCATCACCCACAGTAAAACCCCAAAAACAACCAATGCAAAAACACAAAGCAGACATCCACATAAAGAAACACAAAAGGGACAAGGATCATCAACGCAGAACACAGAAACATCAGACACAAAGGACTACACATTAACCAACGAGACCAACGGACAACCAGTGCCCACTTAGAATGGCCATCTGCCACCAAAATAGCAGACTGTGTGGTTATCCTTGATTACGTGTACACAACCCTCACACTTTTAAAATTACCAAGAACGTATAATTGTGATGTAAAACAACCTCCTCATTGTTAGACGACCACACACACAAACAGGAATGCACACAGGGACCAAAACAACACAGATGAATATATAAATGGATATAAAAAGAGGTCTTACGTAATTAAATCCGTGCTCTGTCTGTTAAATCCGTGCTCTGTCGGCCGTAGCGAGGAGTCCGACTGATATTCAGAGAGGACAGGTAATCTAGGAACATCACCGTCAAGCCAGGGGAAATTAACTATGTTAAATCCAAAATCATCTCTTGTCATACACACTTGTATGGATCTCTCCATTAACAATTTTAATATTTAGGTCCAAAAATGGTGTTTCTGTGTTTGAAACGTTTGTCTTGTTTAGAATCAATTCTTGTGGATAAATAACATTTTTATACTTTTTCAAAAAGAGGATTGTCGATAGTAAGAATATCATCCAGGTACCAAGAAGTACCAATGAAACATTTCACATCACCATTTTTTCTTTGCTTTTGAAGATTTTGTATTTTGTGAGTGCTGATGAGATTATCGTCAGGATCTTCTTTATTTCATGTGTTTGTGATGTTTGCCTTCAATAATTGTGGATAAATTTCATTTATATACTGGAACGTTAAAAAATAGGATTGTCAGTTGTTTAGAATATCATCAAGGCACTGAGAAGTACCATTGAAATATATCAAATCATCAAATTTGTAGTGCTTTTTTTTAATTATCGTACGAGTAATAATCAATCTGCGCACAGTTAGTATCCATAGGAATACTTGAGGAGATCCTCAACATATCAAATTATAAACATCATTGTCAATTATGCAGCCTCAATGTTTAACGTCTTCAAATTCAATAGCATCATTTAAGAACAGATTGATTTGTAGCATGACCAGTACTTAACCATCACCAGGTGTCCCCAATCTAAACAATGCAATATAGCCAAAACGTATGAATGTTATTATGTCCAAAAATGTACCGAAAGACGAAGCAACGATGCTACATGACCCACGTTTTAGAAATTTCAAGAAATTTTGATAACAGAGATCTTCGAATGAATAATATTCCGAAGTAAGACCAGGTGTCCGGAATAGTCAGCATATGCTAATTGCATATTAGCATATGCTAAATGCCAATTTATCTGTTCTTAAATGATGCTATTCAATTTGAAGACGTTTACATACAACACTCTTCGTAGCAGCTCCATGAAAACCTGTCAAATTCGGTGATCGTCACGATGTACATATTGATGTATATATCAGGTAAATATTTCTAGTTTGGCGATAATGGCAGCCATTCAATCGCAATCCAAAATATCGCTGATCATTCTGGATAGTGGGATCTGATATCTTTTTTTATTATATCCCGAAGCGATCGAATATATTCATCAAAAGTGATTTCAGCCGTTGTGTAACTTAACCCTGAACAAGAAGCTAACCTGCAAGCCGTCTGGCTCTAGCCATGATATCTCCATTTTTGAACATGGTCGGCGTACCGTATCAGCTGAGAAACAAAAACACAATAAGCAGGAGAGGACGGAATGATGCTACTTATGAAAGGGAAGTTAGTTATGTGGAAGCTAAAATCAACACGTTTGTCATACAGTGAGGTGGTCAAATGGCCGTTTGCGTCAAAAGATAGAAGTATATGTATATCAACATATGAAGTGAATCTGTAGCTTATGAGGATAAGTTTAAAAGAGATGATCCTTAATGTTCAGATTTATTGATGGCCGAAACGTCATCTACGAGGGCCGTTCCAAAAGTTCGTAGACACATGCCTTAAAAATCACATTTGAAGTCGTATGCGGATGAAATTTTCTAGAAATGAAAGGGATACATTCAGACAGAGAAAACAAAAAATATCAGGTTAAAATAATTAGCTAAAAGGGCATAATTATCATCTTTATACATGAAGGGTAGAGGTTACGGATCAGTAAAATTTGAGTTGTTGAAATAAACCTACCTCTTTCATTAAATTGCTGAATAAAATTAGGAAAAAACACTTGACTATCAATTAAATTTTCTTTATCAATAATACTATTATTTGTTATGAAAACTGCAAAGTTTTAACAAAATTGGACCCGATTTACGACTTTTATGATGAATTATGCATGATATTGTTGAACAAATAAACCAAAAATTTATGACGTCAGGGATCTTAACGGAGCACCAGACAGTCATTCAGTTTTGAATTTCGGTTGAATAAAACAGACGGAGACTTAATAGCTGATGGATGCATCTTGATATGGACAAAATACATAAAAGCTAATGCTGCTGGAATAGGAGGAATGTGTTTTAATGATGATTAGATACATAAGCACGCAATTTTGGTTGGAGTTGAACAAAAACGTAAACGAAAATAAGTAAAGTGATGCCGTTTTCTCCCTTAATGGTGACCTGACTTTGAATTATTCAAAGATGAAAGCAAAATATGCTACAGAAGTAGAAATGCACAAGAAAATAGAACATATCTTCCTTATCAAAATATACGAAAAGATATTTAAATTTTATACGGATGAGAGGTGTTGTTATTTCTTTTAAAATGTCATATTTATAGTGGACATCTGACGACGTCGTTACTTTTTATTAGCTGCTCCGTTACCTAGAACCTTACGTTGTTCAAAAGGGCATTTAGAAGATTATTATTGACCAATCGTAATTAAATTCGTATATGTATTCAAAATTATCTGTTTTATAAGGAAATCAACATGGCTTTTATCAAATTCTACAGATCTTTCCTTAAATGGTGTTGTCCATGAGCTTTCGGATTTGCCAATGTATGTTTCTGAAGGTAAAATTGAACTGTGATGCAAGGTGCATTCGCCCAGTCGAGATCAAGGTCTGGAAGAAATGAGAAAAAGAACATCCTGACGACAATCTCAACAGCACTCACAACAGAGCACCGAATGGAACATCGACGGACCTCCAATAAGCCAGAGGTGGGACCATGCGCCCGGGAGGAGCCACTTGGCCAGCCGCACCCGCCGTCGATGTTCATGCACCAAAAATGAAAACAATATCTAAAAGCATGCACTGTCTGAGATATTGTCTATTTAGAAAGTACTATGTCGACCACGTCAGGGAAAATATTTCAAAAACACTTACTGTCAAACCCCTCGTGGGGAACTTTTTAAAGAACTCCACATGGCAAAGGGCATAAAGTATGACTTAAATGAGATAAAGGAAATCCTGACAACAATCTCATCAGTACTCACAACAGAGCTCCATCTTCCTATGAATACAAAAATAAGCCCAAAAGCAGTAGGGCGCAATTATTACTTATAGGGATGACAACGATTTGCTGAAATACAGCTCCTCAAACACTACAAAAATCAAACAAAATGTCCAATGTATTTTAATTTGAAGACGTTAAGCATTCAAATTCAATGGCATCATGAAAACAGATTAATTTACATCGCCAAGACATGCACGTTTCAGGTATTTAAACCTCGTTAGTAATCCTCAGTCTAAAAAGTGTAATAAAGCCAAAATGTGTGATCGTTATTATTTTCAAATAAACATTACAGAAGTACCCATCAGTTATTCAGTCTCACAGTCGAAAATGCAAGGCAAAAAAATAGAGTTTCGACAGGAATGGTTGCCAACCTCGGAATGAACAAAATTCCGAAGTGAGACCAGGTCCCCGGGGAGAGTCAGCGTCTCCTGATTGCAATGAACACCCGTCAAAGAAACTTATTATGCACCAGACCTGTCAAATTCGGTGATTGTCTCGATGTACATATCAGGTAAGTATGTCTTGTTTGGTGATGATGACAGCCATTCAATAACATTGTAGAATGTCACTGATCAGTCATAAAAGGGGGATCTCATATGCTTTTATTAAATCCCCGTAGCGACCGAAGAACTTCCTCAATGATGATTTCAGCCGTTGTGTAACATAACCCTGAACAAGTAGCTTACTTGCAAGCCGTCTGGCTTAAATGATGAAATTTTCATATTTGGAACATGCCCTGGCGTACCGTATCAATTGAGAAACAAAAACATCATCAGCAGGAAAAGACGGAATGATGCTACTCATGAAAGGGAAGTTAGTTATGTGGAAGCTGAAATCGTCACGCTTGTCATACAGTGAGGTGTACAAATGGCCGTTTGTGCCCTCTGGGACTCCTAAAAAAACTCAAGCATCCGGATGATATCGTCTTTGGTATCCTTTTTCCTTGTGTTTGAGTGTTTCCTGACGAAATAAGTATCATCCCGGCCATAGACAAGGTATTTGTATCTTCGGTTTCCATTTTTTAAATGAAAGGTGTTGCCAAAAATATTGGACAGTCTGTTTTTGAATTTTTAGTGTAGAGCGTGGAGGTCAAAGGACTCTATGTTAATTATATGATTTTGGTTGCTTTTAAATTTTCCAAAAAATTCTTAGAATTCTTTAGGCTCCATATCTGATTGATTCAATTTCTAGAATATGTTGTTTCGCAGTATGTTTAAAGACCTTGTTTGTGAGTTAATATTTCCGTTAGAAACATAGAGAGAGGTTCTGTGGAGCACCTGAATGTACAGGTGTTTGAAAAACTTGTTGTGCGCGTGTTGAATCCATTAGATATACGGTAGTTCAAGACCAGAGTGATCAGTGTGAATACCGAGGGACTCAAGGACAGATTTTCGGTTGTGAAGTATTTCAGCTAGAGGTAGATTTGATTATGTGTATATTGGGTTTCCAGGCCCTGAATATAACCCCCCGTTTACACTATGTTCCCGGCGGCCACGGCGGCCAAGTTTCAAGCCACCGTGGACGAAACGTGGTGACCGTGAGACAACGTAGGGGAACGGGATCGACAATCGTAACTAGCCGTGGTTGCCGGGGCAAATGTTTAAACTGTCAAAACATTTGTCACGGAAGCCCACGGTGCAGATGGCCTACTTTAGAAACCGTAGCAAAACGGGTCGAACGCAACGCAACGTGACAGAATGTTACAGACCGTGACAAAACTTGGGACAGTGTCCGTAGCGGAACGGGAAGCAAAAGTATGACTCAACAAATTACGATCCTAGCGAAGTTGAGTTACGGTCTGCCACGTTTAGCTGCGGCTGCTTTAGGGCAGATGCACGTTTTATCAAGGTGAGCTACGGTTTCATACGGCGAGCTAAGGAAGTGTTAGCCGTTTCGTCACGGTACGTCCCGGCTTTTTACGGTTTATTTCAAGTTCTACTACTGCCTGGCACGGCACGCACGGTCACACAAGAAGTATAACAAACCAAACCCTTTTATGCAGCTTTTTGAGTCTTCTGTTCCCGGTTAATCGTAGTGGGCCTTGACAGAACTTGGTAGTCGTGGCCAACTTGATTGGATCGTAACAAACCGTGACAGACCTTATCAGAACGTCCGTAACAAGCCGTAGGTTGAAACGTAGTGCGCCGTCAGGTCTCCGGGATTCAGGAGCCGCGGCGTGTCAAGGATACCTTGATAGACCGTGCGAGAACGTAACGAGACCTAACAGAACTTGAATACCAAGACAAAAACTGACAAAAATCATACGGTGTGCTACGTTTTTGGCCGCCGTGACTGCCGTGGTCGCCGGGAACATAGTGTAAACCTAGGGTAACCCACGTTCCTTTCTCAGACATTCTATATAGTTTTACTTGCAACCAAAAGTGAAATTATGTGCTGCTTTGTCAGCAGGAACAATGATACATTTTTCATGGAAATCAGAAAATTCTTACTCTAACCGTAAACTATTAAGTAATTTCTGCGATTGATTTGATCCATTCAGAGAGTGTGTCTCATTGCACCATCTCCTTTTGGGCACCGTCTGTCGTACACCTCAAATGCATCCATAATTATTTCAAATTAAAGAATTGGGTATTTTCTTAGAAGGTTCCTTAGTGTAGTGTTACTGACAAAAAAAAAATCCAACTAGGAATCCATTTATTTTGCAGATATTTCTGACATAGTCCAATCCTCATATGTCAAGTTGGGCTACAACAAACCAATTCTTAACTCGTAAATACAATCACATTCAGTGATAATAGCTCCTTATTCATTTCATAAAGCTGACTAGTTTTCTTTTCGATCTTTAGTGTCGTGTCAAATTAAAGTTTTTCTAACCGTAAACGTCTAAGTGATCTTTGATGTTACAAATATTTTCAAACAGAGAACGGACGGTTGTATCAGGAGTTAGTTTTTGCACTTTACTTCCTCAAAAGCTATTCGCCCGCTGCCGGTTAACATAGAAACATTGGTGTAGCCTAGTTGAAATAAGGAGGAACTTTATCTTTATCAGAACTGTTATTTAGACTAATGCCCTTTGCCGTGTGGAGCTCGTAAAAAAAATTCCCCGCGAGGGGTTTGACAGTAAGTGTTTTGAATATATTTCCCTGACATTGTCGCCATAGCACTTTCTATATAGAGATAACGTCAGAGAGTGCATAAATATTAGATATTGTTTTCATTTTCGTGCTTAAACATCGACGGCGGGTGCGGCTAGCCAACAGGGGATGCTTACTCCTCCCGGTCATCTGGTTGCCATGTCAACGGCCTTTAAAGTTGAAAAATTGGCAAAATTGAGCTAATTTGAAGCTCTATAATTTGGTCTATATGTAAAATCAATGGAAGATTTTTTATGCATCCTAAAGATTAGGACATATATTTTGAATAAGCTCACTAGTAGTGTCTGATATTGTAAAAGTGGCTGGTTACCATGACAACATAATTAGCTAATTTTGATATATTGATTTCAAAATGCTGTTTGTATTTTACAATTTTTCTTTTATCTTAATGGGTATTTAATAAGGAAATAGGATTTATTAAAATGAGCAAATTCAAGATTAACCCACTTGTTGCTATGTACATAAGTTACCTTAACAACGGTAACTATGGTCTTTAATATTACTTATTTTGCAACTTCAGAGTCATTTAAAAAAATTGCATCATGATGAACAGATAAAAAATGTTGGGAAATATCCAACACAAAGAGCTCTTTCAAAAACCGTGTAAAAGCTATGGGGAACATATGTTACCATGGCAACCATTTTTTATTATTTTCAAAAAACAGTAATTATTAATCCCAGGAAGTTACAATATAACAACAATAAAGATCAAGTAGACCTCTATCAAAATATGATAGAAAATTTTGAAATAATGTATGGTTGCTATAGTAATTTGGCCATACATTATAAAAATGATCATTTTTTTGTTGTTTTTCGAAGCCTTTTCCTCAAAAAACGAAACAGGCTTACACAACCTTTTTTACATATACGATAAAGCAAATTCTAAACTTTATTACTTTGATTAAAAAAAATCAGATTACTTAACTTTTGATGCCCGTATCCAAGGACTCAAATTTACTAAATTCAAAACTTATTTACTTCATTTGCGGATTCATTTTACTACAGCCCCTCTGTTAGTATTATACTAAAGGCTGCTATTTAAGGTGGCTCAACACACCTACCCCCCAAAAAAGATCCTCTCGTTTAATTTTTCTGAAACTCTCAGAATTTGATAATTGGTATACTAGATTAAATTTTGCAAAGTATGAACAAAATCAAACCTACGTAACTGTTTTTATGACGCTTTGAATTTTGGCGGTTTTGGGGTTTCTCTTCTATTTTTGCCAACGTTGCCAATTTGAAGAAAGTATGCCGCTTTTTAATATATTTTGCTGAATTTATTAATGTTTTTATGATTTAATTTTACATTCAAACTATTTTTTCATCTTTAAACAAAGAAATCGAAATTAACTAAGAAAATGGAGGAATCATTACAAATTTAAGATCATCGAGGAGGTTAAAAACTCGTTTTTCGATCGTCATTTTTTGAAGTTATATGCCTATTGTATGAAATTTATCGTTTAATTTTCTTGAAACAAATATCAAATGATAAACTATTGTATATGAGGTATTTCTATGCAATATGAACAAAATCGAACCTAGCGAACGAATTTTATGATTATTTTTGTAATCCCACCCCCTTATTTTCTACGTTGCAATCCATATTCATTCGACGTTATAGTGACGTCAGAGGTAAGAGTGAATCAGCGTATGGCTACAGGAATTTGTAGGAATTCTGGACCGAAACTGCCTTAACGGAAACTTTACAAAGCTTTCATTGTGTGTGTCCATACTTGCCATATTCTTGATATGTCCAAACAATAGAAGGCCAACCCCCCCCCCTCTCAAAGAAATTTAGGAAAAGTGAGAGTAAAAAGCGCGAGTCTAGAGGGAGAAAGACACAGAAATAAGTACTAATGCACTCTCATGCTGATATTGTTTTTTATTTGGTGAGGCAGGGACAGAGTTCTCGATAATCTTAAAGAAGGGGGCGATTCTGAAAGAGATTTTGCGATTAATCAAATTCCCTTTCCCAAGAAAGTAGGCGTCAGTTTTTCTCAAAGTAGGTCGTGACAAATAATCGAGTACCAACTTATAAATGGGGGGGGGGGGGGGGGGGCTAAGCGCTGTTTCGTATACGTTTCAGGACAGGGAAGAAATAGTTTTCTCTGACTTTTATGAATATGATATTTTAAAAGATCAGGCTATATGTTAAAGTCAGATTCAGGAGCATATCCAGAAACTCAACTACAGTGTGCACGTAACTTTTAATTGGATGACTTGCAATATTAGGAGGATTGAGGGCATTGAAGGATATTTATGTTATCAACATATAGCTCATATAATACAATATCTAGAAATACCATTTACATTGAAAAAAAATCAAAACAAACATCGAAGACAATCTAATTATTACGCACTCGTGTGAAGGGTATTTTGAAAAAAAAAATGGAAATGGGTCGCAAAGTGCAATGATTGTGAGCGTCAAAAATATTTCCTGAGAGGGGCTTCACATGAAGTTAAGAGAGAGTTCTTTATCACATAAACAATTAAGAGGCTTTGATTTGTTTTTTTATTTGCTAGGACGCCCTTTTTCTTTTTCCGGTGTTTTTTTTTCAAACAAATTGGGCGATATTCGGCCCCATTCCCCTTCCCTGGAATATATATTTTCCCCTTCTGTCGTAGAAATTTCCCCCATATGAAAGGTTTTTTCTGTGGCTAAAAATGTTTTAAAATAGTGTGTAGAATTTAACAAAATCAGAGATATACGGCAGTATGAATCTGAGAGAAGGGAAAAAGTAAACGAAAACTTATTTTTATGGACGTCATTCACTTTGCTCGTTCTCGATAATGCGTGTAGTTATCTGCATAATGGATACATCGTTAAACAAAGCAGGATTGATACTAAAATTCGTTCGCTTCAAGTTTTCAAATATAGAAACTTAATTCGATAACATTTAGCTGCAAAGTAGGAAGGTTGACAAAATTGCAGAAAAATTCTTCTGATTATAGATAATCAGAGATACAATACTTTAAAGATCTGATCCATTATATCGCTAAAATCTCTAAGAAATAGCCTGTTAGATAGTTAAACTAATATTTCCTTATTGGATTTGATTTCAAAGCAACAAATTGTTGAATTACCTATGATGACGTTATAAAAAGGAAACTTTGACAGCGATAGCCAGGGGTCTCATTCATGGATATTTTAGCACGTATAGATCAAACGATAAATCTAGCTGAAATTAATTACTATCAGATTGTAGACGATAACTTTCTGGTTTCATCGATACCAAACTTGCTGGAATCCGTTCTGAAATAAGCGGGATAGAAGAGTTTGAATGCCGAAAATTCCGAGCGCTGTGGACACTATTCATCAGCGAGTTCACACTATTTATTTGGCGCATTATCATGACGTCATAATCATAATGACGTCAATATTCTCGGTAAGAGAGCCACCGAAAAGATTATATATTCGGATTATCTGTGGAGCCACCTTAAAGCTATGATTATTCTAAAATATTTACCAAGTGTGTTTTACGTGTTTCGGTAGATATTATGATTGGTGTACTAGAAATGCGACTTTTTAAAAATAAGTGGTGGGTTATTGGGGTTTTTGTTGTTAGAGAACTAGTTCGTTCAGCTTATTTTTTCATACGCCACGTGCAGAAACATTCATTTTCTTTAAAATTTGTACGAATTCAAGATAAGTTCATGTTTGGTAATTATAAGAATTGAATTTGCAGAAGTTTAACATATAAATGCAAAGGAAAGAATGTATGATGGACATACATGGGATTTGAAAAATGGCAGACATGAAGTATCCTGAGATGCTACGTCTTTCGGTACATTTTTGGTACATAACAACTCACAATTTTTGGCATTATTACATTGTTAAGATTTAGGATCAATGACGTGACGAGGGTTAATTACCCAAAACGTGCATGTCTTGGCCATGCTGCAAATTGCTCTGTTCTTAGATGATGCAATGAATTTTAAGACGTGTAACATGCCGACCATAAAAAAAATGCAGTACGTCCTGACGTGCTTTAATTGTGTGGTTTTGTTTTTTGATTTTTTATCAAAGACATTGGCTCTCAAAACCCACGACTTAATGACAAAGGACTTATACTGCATTGAAATTGATACACATTACGAATGATTCTCAAACAGTGATGTTACATAAGAGCAAATAAACAGTTTGATACATAGAAAGAACATGATTATTTATTCATTGAACTATATGGTGCATAAACAATAACAATAGTTAAATGTCAATAATGAAATATATGTTTGTACAAAAAAAAAGGAAATGGCAAAATCGCTATAATTGTGTTGAAACAATTCATGCATGCAAATATTGAAATTAACATGGTTGTAAAATCGCAAACAATAAAAGTGTTATTATTAAGGATTGTGCAAAGTACATTATTCAGGGAAATAATATAGAATCATACATTGAGTAAAAGTGATAAACCATCCCTCCTGTTTTTCTTTTTTGAAAAGATTGGACAAGTCTATTCATAATACCTGCATATGTTTATAACATAAATTTTAGTGCAAATGTGTCACTAGATGGTTTACCTTGGTATTTATTTAAAAATCTCTTAGATCGTTATTGTTTACCTTAAGCCCCTATAACACCTACACGTTCTCTTGAGATATTCTTACTACGTCCTTGAAGTCCTTGAATTTTTTTATGAACGTAGTGATAAAGTGGCATTTTTCACTCGAAAGGGCTCTCCAAACAATAATTGACGACTCCAATACGTGCGCAATACGGCCTTTAGCGTCCGTAACACGTTACAAGTAGTAGCGCGTCCTTCCCGTCTTTAATACGTTTAGTCAAGTTCGCATTACGATCGGCCCCAAGTTCACACTACGACGAAGTGCTTACTACGTTCTCGAAGTCCTTACTGCGTTCATGCTATGTTCAATGGATAAATTGTTTGTACGAGGTCTATTTTGATTTTCTCGACCTCTAAAACCAAGAACATGGTAAGGACGGAAGAGAACAAAGGAGGGGATCTCCAACAAAACTAAGTTGTAGCACCCACAGCAAAACCCCAAAACACCAAATGCAAAAACACAAAGCAGGCAAGCACAAAAAGAGACGCACAAGAGACAAGGAACGTCAACGCACAGCACAGAAACATCAAACACAAAGGACTACACATAAACCAACGAGACCAATGGGCAACCGGTGCCGACTTAGGACGGCCATCTGCCACGGAAATAGCAGAAGGTATGGTTATCCTGGATTACGTGCGCACAACCCTCCCATTTATCCGATTACCCAGAGGTCTCGAAGAACGTACAATTGTGGTGTAAAACAACCTCCTCACTGTCAGATGACCACACACTAACAAGACCGCAAAACGCAGGGGCCCAAGCAACACAGATGAATATGTAAATGGATATAAAAAGAGGGCGTACGTAATACAATCCGTGCTCTGCTGCCGCGAGCTCATGTATGTTATCACCCGAGGAGTCCGACTGACATTCAGAGAGGACAGGTGGTCGGGGCCCTGTCTTCTCTATGGTTGCTGTTGATGCTGCAACTAGGTGTTGTTGGAGATCCCCTCCTATCTCTAAAGAGGTTTGGACAGGGCCCGTCATGGAGTCCCGTCGTCACAGTCAGTAAGAGTGCAAGTTTTAAGAATGCGCTTGTACAAGACTGTAGATTGGTCAAGTACCAAGCCTAGTGTCCGTCTGGTGACATTAGGATCATACCCACGGTATAAAAGGCGTTTGATGATTCTGACGTATTTTCGATAAAGATGTTGTCTATCTTTGATCCTTCTTATCTTGTTAATAATGTCACCATAAAATACAGGTTGTGAAATACCCAAAGTAATATACTCTGTTGCCTGTATTGGTCCGAATTTCAGAAGAAGTTGACGATAATTTTTGTAAAATTTCCAGAAAGTCTTTACTAGTTTGTGAAAGCGAAAACCTTGTCCTAAAAGTTTCTTGGTAATTTGTAAATTTCTACTATGAAAATCCAAAACATCAGTACATGCTCTAGCATACCGGATGAGCTGTGAAATATAGATACCATAGGACGGTAATCTAGGAACATCACCGTCATGCCAGGGGAAATTTACTATGTTAAATCCAAAATCATCTCTTTTGTCATACACACTTGTATGGATCTCTCCATTAACAATTTTGATATTTAGATCCAAAAATGGTGTTTCTGTGTCTGAAACGTTTGCCTTGTATAAAATCAATTCTTGTGGATAAATACCATTTTTATATTTCTCAAAAACAGGATTGTCGATAGCAAGAATATCATCCAGGTACCTAGAAGTACCAATGAAACATTTCACATCATCATTTTTCCTTTGTTTTTGAAGATTTTGGATAAATTTCTTTTCATACGTGTATAGAAATAAATCTGCAACCTGAGGCGCACAATTAGTACCCATTGGAATCCCTACAACCTGCTTGTAGAGTTTCTCACCAAATCTTACATAAATATTGTCCAAAAGGAAGGACAAGGCAATACACAGGTCACCACATGTCCATGATTTGTATGATTTGTAATCTGTGGCGGAAAAGAAACCCTTCGATTCAGAAGTACAAATATAAGTTTTCCCCTCTCGATCAAAACACCATTTAATGTGTTTGGACAGTCGATCATTTATTTTGTCGTGAGGAAGCGTGGTGTACATATTAGAAAAGTCGTATGAAGATATCGTATTTGCTTCAAAATTTCTTGATTTCATTTTGTCAATCACATCCCCTTAATTTTTGATAGACCAAAAGAAGTTTACGCCATTCCTGTTCATGACAGTTTCACAGTATTTTGCCACGTGTTCCTTTATAGCCGTGAAGTGACGATCTCCATATGATTATATGTAAAAGTTTTAGCCGTCCGTACTACGACCCTACTACGTCTGCGACACGTCTCTAATACGTCCATGAAGTTCTCAATACGTTCGCAAGTAGTCCTTAACACGTTCTGTCATCACCGCGTCCTCACTACGACTGTTTTGAACAGTTCAAAACGGTCGTGGTGGCTCGGCGTACGGGCACGTTGGTCGGCGTCCTCACTACGACCTCAATACGTATCAGTGAGTTCTTACTACGTTCCCCGCGTCCTTACTACGTTCACGCCACGTTTCGTACACTTTTTGCGGCGTAATGCGAACGCCATGCCAGAACGTGAAGGTGTGACAGGGGCTTAAGGTTGTTCTTTAGTTCTGTATATGTTTAGTTTGATGTTCATTGTGTTTAATTTCTTGTGTAAGAGTACCTGATATATTTTACGTAAAAAATAATTCAGCCAAAAGGAACATTGTATAAATGAATTGTGTCAGAGAATTGTCAAATGAGTTAAAGAAGATCCTGACGATAATCTCAACAGCACTCACAATAGAGCACAAAATTAAGCATCGACGGACCCCTAGCAAGCTAGAGGTGGGACCAGGTGCCCGGGAGGAGTAAGCATCCCCTGTTGGCTAGCCGCACCCGCCGTCGATGTTTAAGCACGAAAATGAAAACAATTTATAAAATTTATGCACTGTCTGACGTTATGTCTATATAGAAAGTGCTATGGCGACAATGTCAGGGAAATATATTCAAAACACTTATTGTCAAACCCCTCGTGGGGAACTTTTTTGTGAGTTCCACACGGCAAAGGGCATAAGTGTGACACTAATGGGTTAAAGAAGATCCCGACGATAATCTCAACAGCACTCACAATAGAGCACAAAATAAAGCATCGACGGACCCCTAGCAAGCTAGAGGTGGGACCAGGTGCCCGGGAGGACAAAACATCCAATACAGAGGAGGTTCACAAATTATAATGAAACGCATCAAATACGAAAATTGGCATAAGCTTAAAAGGATCCTTTCAATATCAGCATCTTGATTGATTCACTGAAACTATGTAGAAGAAAAGAGGGGATTACCAACAATAAATTGTTGTAAGCAAAGCTAAACACTCATTGCAAAAACACAGAGCCGACATGCCCAGAAAGATACGCAAATGGTTCAAGGAACGTCAAATCACATAGAAACATCAAACACAAATGAATACACATAAACCAACCGGTGCCAACTTTGAACAACCATCTGCCACGTCAGTACAGATGATGTGGTTACACTGGATTTTGTGCGCAAAATCCTCCTATTTTTCCGATTACCCAGAGGTTTCGGCTAACGTACAACTGAAGAAAAAGAAAGGAGGGTATTTCCAACAGCAATCGGTTGCAGCACCCACAGCAAAACTCCAAAACACCGAATGCAAAAACTCACAGCAGACATCCACAGTATCAGATGCAAAAGGTACAAGGAACACAAACTCGCACCCATAGAAACATGAAACATAAAAGACCGCACATAAACCAACGAGACCAATTGGCAACCGGTGCCGACTTAGGACGACCATCTTGCACGCACGTAGCAGACGATGTTGCTATCCTGGTTTACGTGCGTCCAACCCTCAAACTTTTTCGATTACCCAGAGGTCTCAAAGAACGTACCACTGTGGTGTAAAACAACCTCTTCACTGTTAGATGACCACACACAAACAAGACCGCAAAACGCATGGGCCGAAACAACACCGAACAGCTTCCAATTTGATTTGTTATATGATCAAATTACTCTGTGTGATGTTAACAGCCTTTATCTAAGCAAAATTATCAATGATTAAAAAAAGATTTCTAATTCTTTATTTAGTACATTTATTACACTAAAAAATGAGAAAAGATATTCCATACATGATCAGTTTTAAATTTCAGAATCCAAGTTCCTAACAACTGGCTTCCTGCCAAAGTGTTTTTAATACGCCACCAAAATTAATTTCACTAGCGCCATATGGTTGCATTTTTAGCTCACCTGAGCGAAGCTCAAGTGAGCTATTGTCAACGTGTGGCGTCCGTCGTCTGTCCGTTGTCCATCCGTCGTTAACTTTTCAAATTTTCGACTTCTTCTCAAGAACTACTGAAGGGATTTCGATGAAACTTGGTAGGAATGAAGTACCCATGGTTTCCTACAAGTGTTGTTGCTTTACGTCCAGATCCACCAATAGGTGGCGCCACCACGGCAAAAGTAGATCGCGGGGATACCCATCTTCGACAAACTCATTTTTCAGAACCGAAGCAAATATCAACAAACCGAAAACATCTGGATGATCTAGAAGGATGTCTTTACAAGTTTTGTTGTTTTTGGTTCCAGCTCAAAGTCAAATTTTTGACGCGGTTTTTTTTTTTTTTTGGACTTCGTCAGAAATGCTCATTATTAAAATGTTTCTTTGAATAACTCCATAAAAGTGTGGTTTTGTGCCCTTATTTAGTGCATGATTGTCATATTTAAGTTACTATTTGCATTGATATACATAACATGCTATAATCTTTTTTTTTTTTTTTTTTTTATGATTTTATTTTTATAAATATGGTCTCACTCCCATATCGGGAGTTCGCTTCTTTTCACATGGTAGAGGTTTTTGTTTGTTTGCTTTGGTTCCTGTTTTATCCTAATTTTGTATGTCCTCGGTTTCTGATTTTCTGAATTATCGATTTTGTACTGTATACAGGGATATGGTCATTATCCATATTTGTCATGAATAGATATGTTTACTGTGCACACGGACGGACCCAAGGGTTGTGGGTTGAAGTCCTGGCGTGGACACCCAAATATGTTTTCTTCCTTTTTCATTTTTTTCAATTTTGTCACATTTTTATGAACTTTTAATTGATTTGAATACTTTTAATTTCATTTTTGACCAAAATTATTTGTCTTCCTTTTTCATTTTCTTTCCGTTTTGCATACTCTTTCGCTGTGCATTTGACATATTTAAATCTCTTATTGCTGTGATATATACATTTCATGCCTAAATTACATATTTTTGATTGTTTTTAATTTTAAGAGATGGTTTATGTGTATATTGTCAAATTCTGGCACTTTCATAATGCAATATATCAGTAGGTTAAGAGTATGTATGGGTATCAGATGAGCGTTTGTGTCCCCTGGGGCTCTTGTTTGAATTAAGACGTCAACATTTACTTTACAGAGAGTACGCGGCCTCAAACCTTCGGCAGGGTCGATTCAGCAGCATAACCAGATAAAATCTTTGTTCAAAATAGCATTGTAGGGCTATTGCTAAGATGTTAACCTCTTTGAATTTCGATGCTATTTTTCGATGAAATGGCAAGAAATCCCTTCTCCTTACTTTATTCTGTCCAAATCAATGAGGTTAAGTAGATCCTGACAAGACTCTCAACAGCACTCACAATAGAGCACAGAATTGAGCATCGACGGACCCTTAGCAAGCTAGAGGTGGGACCAGGTGCTCGAAAGGAGTAAGCATCCCCTGTTGGCCAGCTGCATCCACCGTCGATGTTCATGCACGAAAATAAAAAAAAAATATATATATAAAATAATTGTCTTGTTTTTTTTATTTAACTGCAGATGTACACCATTATCATCTCTCCAGCTGATTTTCTCCTGAAACAATTAATTTTAGTCTAATTATAATATATTGAAACTTCACGCATCTATAACAATTTTGTTGTCAATAAATATTTACCGAAATCTTCATGTTTTATTATCGCGTACGCTTATATTTAATGTTATTCTCATTATCTCAAGATACTAAAAGTGTAATGAAGTTGATGGTAAGTACTTGTAGCATCCTACACCAATTAGCAAAAACTAAGTCTCCAAATTTTCCTTCACATCCAAAATACGGTATTATTTGAGATGGATGAAGATCTCGCGAAAATTGAACCATATAGAGTGGACAAAAGGATTCTGATAAAGTCCATTTTTTTACCATAGCTTTTGGTTTGATAGCTTGAAGCCATAAAACCCCATACTTAACTTTTACCTTTCAATTAGTATAAAGAGCATTCATACGGTTTCTAATAACACAATAAACGTCGAGGCTTGGTATATTTTCCGTTGAAAATGTGATCTAAAGAATTTACATAATGAACTTTGTTCATTCCAATGAGTGACCTTGAACTTTGAATATCGCAGGAAAATAAACTTTCTGGTTATAAACTTCATGATAATAATTTTTGATGAATTTATGTAGAGAGGTGCAATTAACGTAAAACTCAGAAACAGTTAGATGAGGAGTATATGAAGATTTTCAAGAAAAAATAAAGAAAGAGAAGAAACCCAAAATTTAAAGTAATGATATGATAAAACAGCACTAAATTTTTGTTGATATAAAGATTAATCAATATTAGTTAAGTATAACATTTTATTAGGATGATTCTTATGTATTAAATGTAAATGCGAGATATACACCGTATCCCTTTCATTATTGACAAATTGCTTTAAATTTTTGCACAATCAGAATACACAATTGGTATAAACAAAATGTCTGATGATAACGATAAAACTTAATTCAACTTGTCTACGAATTTATCGAGCAACCTATTAATAATAGATTAAATCATTTTCTATGGAACGCCAAAGCTGCCTTGTGACAACCAAAGCCATATCATTAAAGGACTGTGATACAACACGAAGCTATCTTTTTATATCATAGAGGCATTTCACTATATTACTCTGTCAATTCGATATATCATTGAGGCGATTCCCTATACTATAAAGACCCCCAAAACATCCGATGCAAAAACACAAAGTAGACAAGCAAGTGATCTGGTGATATTTGTAATCAGTTCTCATAAAAGAATACATTATTACTTCAGTATTTCACATAAAAAGAAGTCAGCTAAAAGAGACATAGTGTAACAGCTTTTTGTCGGAGTATTGCCAAAACATTCAATTCAGAGATGGTTAACAAGATGTATAATGGAAGGTATATTAAGAGAAAATTGGATCCTTTGCAGTTTCCATTTTATAATGGAGACACTGAAATTCTGATAATTTAATAACCGTGCACGCATATGCTGGGTACACGGAATCTAAATTTTTACATTCAATGGACACTGAGAAATGATGTGTAAAGTTCAAGTCATTTTGAGACTGAAACTGACATAATTGCATTCACACGTTGGAGAGATTAATACCCTGACGGGCGAATCTAGCAGCATTGGCATTGCTATTTTTCAACATTGAGACTATGTCTTAAGATGATGAAATTGTACGTTGAATAGTACTTCGAATCCATGGTGCAAATTAAAATATATCTCAAATGTGAACCGGTAGAGAGTCCTGGGCTTTGCTTTTGTTTATTACATGAATTGCATTATATGGATCTGAAATATTCCGTTAAGCTAAGTCTAAAGTCGATAGTGTAAATTTCAACAGGGCCTTCTCTGACATATTCTGTTCATACCTGTTTTTCAGAAATATAAGATGACATTACTTATCTTATTGAAATATTGGTATATCATCAATTACCTCATGAATTTCATATCAATGAGAAAATTATTTGGTAAAAGGCGTTAATTTGGAACTCTTGAGTTTTATTCCTTGGCATTGTAGATCAGTCAATCTTTAAATGTTCCCTCGAGCAAAAGAAATGTCACAGAATATTAATTCTGCATCGCCAAACAGAAATGATCATTTTGGACAAACTTGTTCGATATGGAAAATTTAAGTAAAAATAACATAAACGTCTGTATGAGATGTTTTGGCATTTGTTGGTGTTGCCTTTAAACGGAATCATGTTATTAATAAATTAGAATCCCTGATGGATATATCCTTCCACAGTAGTTTCAAAATATAGGATAAAATCAATACACAAAACAAATAGTATAATTATAGAATATTAAGAACAGAACAAACATTTGACGATTTCGTCTAAGGGTGCAAGGTGACAAAATGGAATTCAAAACGTTTCCTGTATTATGTATTTCGTGTTTGATGATAATTTCGACAGGAGAGAAAAGTGACTTGAAAACTGGAAAATTTTCTATCAGACTTTATGATTATCGGCTTCAAGTTAGTGCCTATATTTTAACCTCCCGGTCTTTAGTTGTTGAAAGCGAGGTAAGAATTTAACCTTAGCATTAAAGAATAGTCATAGTTGTGGAAAGAAAAATCATATTTGTTTCCTCTAGAGATTAACCTTTTTCACATACACACATCGAAACAGCAAAACAAGCA
Organism: Pinctada fucata; assembly: GCA_028142955.1. NCBI lineage: Eukaryota > Metazoa > Mollusca > Bivalvia > Pterioida > Pteriidae > Pinctada > Pinctada fucata. The sequence goes on along the minus strand of AP027108.1, from coordinate 58,378,886 downwards.
AGCGGTGGTATGGCAGTTGTTGTGAGTCATGTATTATTTTAGTTTTACTTTATGTGTAGGTACACATGTACTTAGTCATGTTATTTAATGATTTCATAATAATTCTTTCTAGATTTTACTATGTCATGTTTATCTCATTAGAGAATATTCCAGTATGTTCTTTGTTACATCATTATCATCACATGATTGTGATTTCTAGAATTTACTCTATTGTTAATCGTGTGTAATGAGTCATTGTTCTAGAAGCTTCTGGTAAATTCATTGGTATTAAGTATAAATACCTCTGAGGAACTGTGTTAAGAGAAACATTCGTACACATTCGTAGACACGATTCATTCATCTATTCTGATATACTGGGACACTTTATTTGTTGAGAGTTTAATCCATTTAACAACGTTTGGACGCCAATCTTTCGAGAACGTTTGTGATTACCAGAAACCATACATTCGATAGACTTTGTGGACCGTAACGGACACTTTGATCCGGACATTGTATTGTAAGTTGTAATCATTTGAAATATATATATTTTGTACATAATTAAACTTGTAAATTTATATTCTGTCTTTGTCTGATTTTTGCTGGCGTTTTGGGGTATTCTGACCCATAACAGAATTGGGGGCTCGTCCGGGATAGTAATCTCTGCGTACTTGCATTTTTACATAAAGATCGTTTTTGAAAAAAAAAAGGAAAATTCTCAAAACTTTTGCCAGCAGAAATCAATCATGGTATTTTCGGTCACTGAATTTTTGAAATCGCCGACTGTAGATGAGTTCGGATCATTGAAAAAAGATGATTTGATTGGTTTAGGTCTTCACTTGAAGTTAGATGTAAAATCTTCTATGAGAAAACAAGAAATTAGAAATATTGTGGCTAAAAAGCTTTTAGCTGAGGAAATCTTTTCGTCATACGATTTTCCTGTTGAACCTGTTTCAAGCGAAACCAAAATGTCAGAATATGAGTTTGAATTAGAGAAAATGAAAATTCAATTACAATTTGAAAAAGAAGAAAAAGAAAGAGAGAAACAGGAACGTATGCACGAGAAAGAACTCCAGTTTGAGTTAGAAAAGTTAAAGTTAGGGAAAAGCACTAAGGAAAATCCTGTTCCTTCGCCTGTCAAGTCTGAATTCGACGCCGCCAAAAACATCCGATTAGTACCAAAATTTCAAGAAAAGTCTGTGGACAAATATTTTCCACATTTTGAGAAAATCGCGGCCAATCTGAAGTGGCCACGTGATTTTTGGCCAACTTTATTACAAAGCGTACTTATTGGCAAAGCGGCTGAAGTGTACTCGGCGCTCAGTATTGCTGAGAGTTCAGACTATGACAAGGTCAAGGACACGATTTTGAGAGCATATCAGTTAGTACCTGAGGCGTACAGACAAAAGTTTAGAAAGTACAAAAAGTTTGAAAATCAAACATATGTTGAATTTGCTCGAGAAAAAGAAGATTTATTTGACCAGTGGTTTCGATCTAAGAAAATTCCCAATTCATTTGACAATTTGCGTCAAATAATTCTGATAGAAGAGTTCAAAGAGTGTGTACATCAAGATTTAAGAACTCATTTGGAAGACAAAAATGTTAAAACTCTTGAAGAAGCTGCTGTTTTGTCTGATACGTATGCTCTCACTCATAAGAAAAATTTTGTGTCAAAAACTCAATCTAGCGATAGCGCAAAAACATCAGATGTTCCAAAGAAAAATGTACAAGAGTCTCAGTCGTCCATTAGTTCCCAGTCACCATCTCAAGGTGGTTCTACGTCCGGACCTAGGTCCGAGCGTTCTGAGGCATCCCCAGGGGTGGGGTCGCTTCCTACATGCAATTATTGTAAGAAAAAAGGTCATGTTATTGGTGAGTGTTTGAAGCTTAAGAAGAAAAAAGAACTTAAGTCACAGGCCTGTGCGTCTGTTAGAAATGATAGGAAAGCCTTAGATTCGATTTGTTCTGACACTCCTGAAATTCAGGGTTCTAAGTCCAGTTCTGATGATTTTGTGGAGGATCATTATAAGCCCTTTTTGTCACAGGGATTTGTTTCACTCAGTGATTCTAGCGAAGCGTTGCCTGTTCAGATTTTGAGAGATACTGGTGCTGCCCAGACTTTATTGTTAGAGGGTTCATTGCCTTTGTCTGAGCACACTTTTACTGGTAGGTCAGTTTTATTACAGGGTGTGGAGCTAGGCGTCATTGATGTTCCCCTTCATAAAATTTATTTGAAGTCAGACTTAATTACTGGACCTGTTATCGTAGGTGTTCGACCTACTCTTCCTGTTCAAGGCGTTTCCTTGTTGCTTGGCAACGATTTAGCTGGCGGCAAAGTTGTAGCCGATCCGATTGTTTGTGAGAAAATCACGTCCGATGTCGTGTCCGATGATGAAGACGACGACTTGTACCCAGCCTGCGCAGTAACCAGGGCGATGGCCAGGAACAGACTAAAAGAGGCTGCGAGTACTTCTGCACTTAACGAGGACCATCCCTCCAAAAATATAGACCTTTCTGACACATTCATGTCTACCATTGATGACAGCGTACCTGAGACGTCAGTACCACTTCATGTTGACAAGTCTCCGGCAGTACCTGGTGATGATTCCCATCCGCCATTAGACAGAGATACAGATGCCTTAAGCCGTGAGCAGCTCCTCTCCGAGCAAACTAAAGATCCGGAGATCATCCGACTAAGCAAGAGGGCCCTTCCCCGAGAAGAAGCGGACAAAGTCGGAGAGTGCTTCTACATACAAGATGGCATCCTTATGCGGAAATGGAGACCACCCGATGCACCCCCTAATGACGTGTGGCGGGTCGTTCACCAGATAGTGGTTCCAGTAGCGTATCGCGGGGACATCATGAGTTTAGCTCACGACACACCCATGGCAGGTCATTTAGGTGTCAATAAGACTTATAATAGGATTTTAAATCACTTTTACTGGCCTAAGTTGAGAAAAGATGTGTCTGAGTTTTGTAAGTCTTGTCATAATTGTCAGATGGTAGGTAAACCCAATCAAGTTATACCACCTGCTCCCCTCCAACCCATTCCAGCCTTCGAGGAACCTTTTAGTAGGGTGTTAGTTGATTGTGTAGGTCCTTTGCCTAGGACTAGGTCAGGTAATCAGTACTTACTGACAATTATGTGTACTTCGACTAGGTTTCCTGAAGCCATACCTCTTAGGAATATTAAGGCAAAGACCATAGTTAAGGCCCTTACAAAGTTTTTCAGTTTCGTAGGTGCTCCCAAGGCTATTCAGTCAGATCAGGGTTCGAATTTTATGTCAGGATTGTTTCAGCAGGTTATGCATGAGCTAGGTATCAGGCAGTATAAGTCTTCTGCGTACCATCCTGAGTCCCAGGGGGCACTTGAACGCTTTCATCAAACCCTTAAAACTATGATGAAAACATATTGTCACCAGTATGAAAAAGACTGGGATGAAGGGGTTCACCTCGTGTTGTTTGCGGCACGAGAAGCGGTTCAGGAGTCCCTGGGGTTCAGTCCCTTCGAGTTAGTTTTTGGGCATACAGTCAGGGGGCCATTGAAGTTATTGAAGGAAAAATGGTTGACTGAGACTAGCGATTTGAATCTCTTAGACTACGTGTCTAATTTCAAAGAGAAATTATATAATGCTTGCAGATTAGCTCAAGAAAATCTCAAAACATCTCAAATGAAAATGAAAACATGGTATGACAAAGATGCTAGAAACAGAGTTTTTAAACCAGGCGATAAAGTTCTTGTATTTTTGCCTATCCCTGGTCATCCTTTGCAAGCTAGATATTTCGGTCCTTTTGAGATTGAGAGTAAAATTAGTGATGTTAACTATGTGGTTAAGACACCAGGTCGGCGAAAAGAAAAAAGAGTGTGTCATGTTAACATGTTGAAAGCGTATTTTGATAGAAGTGACCGAAATTATGTAAAACCAGTTTCCACTTTGGCCAATGTAAATACATTAGAAAATTGTGTTGAACCTGAATGTAATGAAGAGACTGTCGAAAAAGACTTCACTCAAAGTGTCCGTTTGAAGAATTCTGAAATTCTAACAAATCCGGAAGTGAAACTCGGACATCTGACTGTGCATCAAAAAGAGGAAGTGCACCAATTAATGCGGGAATATACGACCATCTTTCCGGACGTTCCAAAAAAGACGAATGCATCTCATCATGACGTCATTGTGGGTGATGCGTCACCTATCAAACAGCATCCCTATCGGTTAAACCCGATAAAACTTCAATACATGCGGAAAGAAATTCAATACATGCTCGAAAATGACATTATTGAACCCAGCAATAGTGATTGGAGTTCCCCATGTATTCTTGTTCCGAAGCCAGACGGAACTTACCGATTGTGTACGGACTTTAGAAAAGTCAATTCAGTCACCAAAACTGATTCTTATCCGATCCCACGAATCGATGACTGTATAGATAAAATTGGCAGTGCAAAATTTGTCAGTAAATTTGACTTGCTAAAAGGCTATTGGCAGGTCCCGCTTACCGAGAGAGCCAGAGAAATATCGGCATTTGCGACTCCAGATGGGCTATACCAATATAAAGTAATGCCCTTTGGTATGAAAAACGCACCAGCCACATTCCAGAGGATGATTCATTCGCTCCTAAATCATCTCGAAGGATGCGAGGAGTACATCGATGACGTCATCATCTACAGCGACACCTGGAATGATCATCTCCGAATCATGCGTACTTTCTTCGACATACTGGCGAAAGCAATCCTCACAGTGAACCTTGCGAAAAGTGAATTTTGTCATGCGACTGTAGAATATTTGGGTCACAAAGTAGGTCAAGGTTTTGTTACTCCTATCATTGCCAAGGTGGAAGCTATTTCAAAGTTCCCGATTCCTACCAATAAGAAAGAGATAATGAGATTCTTGGGAATGGCAGGATTTTACAGAAAATTTTGTCCAAATTTCCTGTCAGTTGTTGGTCCACTTACCAATCTGTTACAAAAGAGAGTGAATTTTGCATGGACCAATGACTGTGACGAATCTTTTAAGAAAATCAAACGTGTTCTTATGAATAGTCCTGTCCTGTCAGCTCCAAATTTTGATAAGCAATTTAAGCTTACTGTTGATGCCAGTGACGTAGGAATCGGGGCTGCTTTGTTTCAAGAAAATGATGATGGTGTAGATGGAGTTGTTTGTTATTTTTCAAAGAAATTGACAAAATGTCAAAAGAATTACTCTACTATTGAAAAAGAGTGTCTTGCATTATTGTTAGCTTTACAACATTTTGATGTTTATTTGAATGTTACTCTACATCCCATTCTTGTGTATACTGACCACAACCCTCTCACATTTTTGCACAAAATGTCAAACAAGAATCAAAGACTTACAAGGTGGAGTTTATTGTTGCAAGAGTACAATATCATTATTAACCATATCAAGGGCAAAGACAATGTGATTGCAGATGCACTATCGAGAGTTTCATGTGTGATTTTTGCAGAATTTACCACCTAAGTTTTCATTGACATTCAAACTTTTTTTAAGGGGGGAGGTGTTGTGAGTCATGTATTATTTTAGTTTTACTTTATGTGTAGGTACACATGTACTTAGTCATGTTATTTAATGATTTCATAATAATTCTTTCTAGATTTTACTATGTCATGTTTATCTCATTAGAGAATATTCCAGTATGTTCTTTGTTACATCATTATCATCACATGATTGTGATTTCTAGAATTTACTCTATTGTTAATCGTGTGTAATGAGTCATTGTTCTAGAAGCTTCTGGTAAATTCATTGGTATTAAGTATAAATACCTCTGAGGAACTGTGTTAAGAGAAACATTCGTACACATTCGTAGACACGATTCATTCATCTATTCTGATATACTGGGACACTTTATTTGTTGAGAGTTTAATCCATTTAACAACGTTTGGACGCCAATCTTTCGAGAACGTTTGTGATTACCAGAAACCATACATTCGATAGACTTTGTGGACCGTAACGGACACTTTGATCCGGACATTGTATTGTAAGTTGTAATCATTTGAAATATATATATTTTGTACATAATTAAACTTGTAAATTTATATTCTGTCTTTGTCTGATTTTTGCTGGCGTTTTGGGGTATTCTGACCCATAACACAGTAAACATTGCTCTCTTGTCATTAATTATGGAAAGCCCTCCAGCCGTAGTTTATTCTTATAGAATTTGTTTTTGGCCTTCAGAAATGAGAAAAAAAAAATAGTAAAAAAAAAAACCCCATTCTTGGTCGGCAAGCCTTGGGTTTATGATTTGGAAACCCAATGGTGGAACAATTCTATACTTCATAGCAGAGAGAGAAAAGGGAAGGATCTTCAGCATGACAACCCTGCAGACATCCAGCAAAACAAAACCACAATAAACTGACAGATTGACATCAGACAAAACTACAAACCGCACAATGACGCTAGAACATGATACAAAATAATCGAAACAGACGCACAGAAACATTTAACATCAAAGACAACACATAAAAGGAAGGAGACCTGCACCCGGCAACGACTTTGGACGGTTATCTGCCATTAGCAGATGCTATAGTTATCCGGATTACGTGCGCACAATCCTACTACTTATCCGGATCCACAGAGGTTTCCATAGGCGCACAACTGTTGTATAAACAATAAACTTCTCACTGAAAGGTGACATCACAAACGAGAAAGTTAAACGCAGTAGCCTCTAGTAACACATATTTTATGTAAATGTACCTAAAAAAATTATGGCATGCGTTTAACAGTCTATGCTCTGCTGGCTGAAGCGAGCCCAAGATCAATCACCTGAGAAGTCAGACCAACTTTCAGATAGGACAGAGAATCAGGACCCAGTCTTCTCTGATGAGATTTAAACAAGGCCCGTCATGGAGTCCCGAATATGATAGGATATAAAAGAGTCTTAAAGCCTGTTTGATAAGTGATCAACACAAATTTCACGACTCTAAAATGTAGGCCTTTCAACTTAATTTTCAAATCCAAGAATATTCCTTTAAAAGTGCTTCACGACATTTGAATCTGTGTCTGGATAGCATTAAAGAGCTTTGAATTAATAAAGACATGCAAACTTTCGAAAATTAATTAATTTTAAAAACTAAATTCTGAATAAAATCTGCTGAAGAAGGGAAACAATTCAAACTGTACTATTTGACAAACACTTGGTTACCGGGACACCTCTGGATTAACCGAGTTTAACGGGGTCCTTTAAATTGTGAAACGCACAAGAAAAGAAATGAAAAGTAACGAAACGAAAATTTTTTTTTCTTTGGCAAAGAAAATATGTATACAGATTTTTTATAATTGGAAATTCAAAACGTAGAAAAGGAGGAAAAGTAACCGGATAATTTAAATGTACGTTCGGGCATGGTATCCATTAGTTCACCTACATGCGTACTGTAAATAATTTGAAAGGTTCGGTACATCTTCTGTTAGTTTCGTTGTAAGCCCAGGAATACCATGAATAGGATCCAGATTCTCCTCAAGATACTTTGATACGGAAAACGAAGTTCCCTGGCCACAACTCGAGATGCATTTACAACGGAAAAAAGTTAAGCCGACCAAACGATTCGTAGAATTGAAAGAATACATGTAGGTCATTGATGTTCATTTGCTCGAAAATTGCATGATTTCTTTGCTTTACTTAAAAAGGACACTTAGGTTGGATGCCCCCCCCCCCCCCCCCAATATGTAACATTAACGGAGAAAACAGTTATGCCGACCGAACAGAGATTTTTTAGATGTAAGGACAAGCTCAGTGATAGTTTAGTTATGCCAATTCACCCGTTCTTTGCATGTAAAGAGCGAATTTTAGAAGTTATCATTTTGTGGTAGAATATTTTCTAGACTGTTTTGCCATGGATAGGAGTACCTTAAAATTGAAGTTATATCATCCCTTTTGGTTACTTTTTAGTGAAAATATCAAATATCAAAACCCAATGGAATAAAAAAAATCGATTAGAATTCTGATTATGACATTTGTACGATTATACAACACTAATGAAAATCAATTAATGAAAAAAAATACTCAGAATTGTCTCATGGTAGATTAAAAGTCATTAAGTGGCGCAATCTACGACACTTTCTCTCATGGGAATGCAGGAAGAACCGGTTAAACCGTTTGATTTTTTATTCATTCATTATATATTATTTTTCTTTCGCGTTTTGTGCTCATACATCCTTTATTTATCTCAGGCTATTGCAGCTAGATTACTTGTAGAATTAATCTATTATCAGGAAAGCCGTTACAAATGTACAAATGCTTTGATGTCATTTCGTTTACAAATATAACCATTCACATTAAAATCCCAATTTCGGTGTGTTTTTGGGGGATGTATGTATTACAAGACAGCTAGATATGTTTTTTTCTACATATTTCTATGCCCTCCTCTTCCACCAGATATTACTCCTATTCTGTCAAATGAAATTACATGTACGTCTGTCAGTCTTTTAAGGGTCAGCACTTAACAGTGTCGGTATAACAAGTTTATTTCTCATGACTGTTTAAACGCGAAAGTCTCTGAAAAATATTGAAATAATCAAACAGGTGAAAATAACCAAAGACTAACCAACCCCCAGTTATAGCAAATCCAGTCTTTTCAGTTTAGAATGAAAAGAAGTAAAAAAAAAATCTTTTAATTTTTTTTGCGTTTTGTTTTTATTTGTTTTGTTAAAGAAACGGTTTCCCTGAAAATAAATTTATTTGAAAACGTAAATTTTATTCCGAATGGTCTAGATTGAGGAAAAAAGGAGAAATAAAAAGTTTAATTTGAAAGTATGCAGTAAAGACCATAAAATTGCCGAATTTGTATAATGAAATCTCCATATATCTCTATTGTAAGAACGCAATACATTGTAGGTGGCGCCAGTGGAATGAATTAAAGCTGCGCACCCCAAATTCAAAATGATGTTTTCAAACGGCTATAACTGGGAATGTATGCGTTAGATTCGTCTGAAAACTTGAATTTATACAAATGAGGATGTAAACTTTCATATGAAAAGAAAGATTTTGCATCAGAGAATTTTGTAAAATTAATTAATTTTCAGGGACACCGTACAGGTCTTTTAGAAAATGAGAGGTACCGAACCCCATATGCCTGGAGAAAATAAATAAATAATAATAAGTAAAACCTGATTTTTTTTCAGAGAAAGTGTATTTCAACATTAAGCCTTTAAATGTATCAATACAAACACATTTAAGGTGCTGCAGTAATTATTGTCGTAAAAAAATCACCTTTCAGAGTGTAAATGATATAATTCTGCGTAACCGATTAATAATCGATAAAATCGCATCGGATCACCAACCGTTTGTAATCGATGATCAATTATGAAGGTTCAGCCAATTCTTTTTTTGTCATACCTATGATACCTATGACCAAGGGGATAGGAGGGGGGGGGGGGGTTACACCCTACATCTTATATTAGCAAGGGGTTAGATTACAAAATAATTTCATTTTGATAAGAAGATTTGTAACATTGAAATATTTTCAAATACTATACCACATTATCGGATGTTTGCACCGTAAAATCAGTATTTGCCGTCCGCAAACATTATGTCAGCATCTAACTGTCCACGCAGCTCACAAATCAGAAGTTTTTTCTACTTCGCCGGCAAACGTTCTGATTAAAATTCATATAGGGGATAAATCCCGAAGTCTTGCAACTAACGGTGTAAGTATTTTTTAAATTATTTTTTTAAATTTATTATTATCATTTTTTTTTGTCTCGCTAGTTTTCGATCACTATTGATGCTGTCTTCGTTATGCATACTTATCGACACATTTCATGTATTTTTTTTTTAATATTATGTCAATGACATTTATCTAGATACATACATGTATATCTGCCAATTTTATTTTAATATTTATTTTTCGTTTGCTCACCTTTTGCCATCATTTTCCCATTTATATACGTAGAGCTCCTCGTTAAATTTTAACGAATTCGGATACAGTTATGCCTAGATTAAAAGTTGTCATTATTACTTATTTGGTCAGTTACAGACCGTCTACGGAGATATGTCGGGTTGGTAAAATCTATGGAAGGCGAGGCGAAGCCGAGCCTTCCATGGATTTTACCAACCCGACATATCTCCGTAGACGGTCTGTAACTGACCAAATAAGTGTTTTATTTTGCCGAGGACCCCTTCATCACAAATTTCCCTTACCTTTGTGAATTAAAAAGTGTGTCACAAGAGTCATCAGCTAAAAATAGATTACGTGTAGTCTGAGCTATATAAACAATATTTTTTACCTTTTTCCATAAGCATTGGTGGTTCAGTGGTAGAATGCTCGCCTGCCACGCGGGCGGCCAGCGTTCGATCCCCGGCCGATACAGTTTTCATATTAACGTTCGCCATCTTGGATTTCCCACTTCGAATTTTTGTCTACTGACGGTCTATAAGAAAGTCTATAGAGTTATAGACCGCTTCCACGTGACGGGCTCTATCCAATCAGTTTTCGACATTCTAGTCCAAGGCGAAATAATTAGTTTTGTTTCATGGCCTCTCTTAAAACACAGCTGAAATGTAGATATTATAATACGCACTGGATCCCGCGGCACACGGGAGGAGAATACAAGGGAAAATATCACCACTATTTGATCGTAAACGAATGATTTAACAGTAAAATTTATACAGTATATATTTTTTTCTTTTTCGTTTTATTTCGTTTCTTTTCATTTCGTTTCTTAGTTTAAAGGCCCCCGAGTTTTACAGATATTATTAAGGAGTTACCTCCCTTAAAATGTTTTACTACAAGGAATTTTTTTTTCGGTCTAAAAATCGAATGTACAAATTTGTGCTATCTTTCTCTGTCCATTTATTGTTTTAAGTACATGAAACAAATCAAAGTATTCTGCTTAATCATACCAACTTTGTCCAACAACCAAAAAGAGATAAATAAATGAGAAATGTAATGACTTGAAGTGATTTTGCCCATTATGCTTATGAAGAAGCTCGAAATGTCCCGATTTCTGACACTTAGGATACGAGTTGTCGTTACTCTCAGTCGAAACCTAGCGGTCGTTGAAAGGCCTATAAAATGTGGCAGATAATTTTCGTAATTGCGAAAACAGACTTTTCCCTGAGACTTATTCTCGCTAATAAAGAACTAATTATGATTTATATAATACAGTGGTCCGTTCTCAAGGCAAAATTGTAAAGTAACATAAGCTGATTTTCCAGTAGATACTCTAGGGGGCAAACACCAGACATCACAGAATTTGGAGAAATTTTCATTACGACGTCGAAATAAAAAGCATGAAAACACAATGTCATCAAGGAGCTTCTAGATAGTGCGATCAGATGTGACGTCACAATGGATATGATGCTAAAGGATTGATGTCTGGTGTCTTTGTGTCTAAAATCAAGGTTGGGAACGGTGATATCTTTTATCTGGGAATTGGACTATTGGTCTCGTAAATATCAAACCATGAATAATCTATGTTGTCAATTTTTTCATGGAGCATACTTGAAAATTAGAAACTAACTGGTCTCACTCTCATATCTTGAGTTCGCTTCTTCTCATACGGTGGAGGTTTTTGTTTGTTTTCTTTGGGTCCTGTTTTATTCTAATTTTGAAAGCCTTCGGTTAATGATTTTCTGAATGATCGATTTGTGCTGTATATAGGGATATGACAAATAGTGATAATGACCATATCCCTGTATACAACACAAAATCGATAAGTTAAATTCAGAAAATCAGAAACCGATGGCATACAAAATCAGGATAAAACAGGAACCAAAACAGACAAACAAAAACCTCCACCATATGAAAAGAAGAAAACTCCCGATATGGGAGTGAAATCAGGTGCCCAGGAAGAGTAAGCATCTCCTGCTTACATGCAACACCCGCTGCTTTAATTTGGTAGAACTGTCACATCCGGTTACTTCCATTTCGGAAGACATACAGTACAATATTTGGTTTGATGATACGAATGGTCTATAACAGAATATCATCCACCATTCTGGAGAGTGGGACATCATAGTGTATGACGAGTTCACATATCGACCGTAGAACTTCCTCGGTGACGATGTTAGTAGGTCACAAACATATCCCTGACTGAGAAGCTTATCTGAAAGACGTCTAGCTCTCAGAACAAATTCCGTATATTTGGTACTTGCTCTGACATAGCGTATCAACTGAGAAGTCACGTTTGTCATAGAGTGAGGTGTTCATGTGACCATCAGTGTCGTAGGACAACATTATGTACAAAAGTCATTATCTATATTTGTCATTGAAACGATATGCTAAAAATGAATCGCTATATTTCATCTGTTGTTATGCGATATATTGTTTCTTCTGTTAAAATTGTTCCCCGTGACTCGAGGTAATCCAGGATAACAACACCATTTGGTACTTGCGTGATAAATGGCCGTCCAAAGTCGGCACCGGTTGCCCATTGGTGTCGTCGGTTTATGTGTAGTCTTTTGTGTTTGATGTTTACATGTCGTGTGTCTCTTTTCCGTCTCGTGCTGTACTCGTCTTTTGTGTTTTTGCATCGGGTGCTTTGCTGTTGACGCTGCAACGGGGTCTTGTTGGAGATCTTCTCCCTTCTTTGATGTTTTTCAAGTGTATTAATGACTTTTCTCCAGCTCTGTCGCCTGAAAGAAGCTTTGTTTTGGCCCTTTTCAATGTGACATCAAATATATGTTTTTTTGCTATTTCGGAAACTTGCCATTTCACCGAAAGATATCGAAATTAAAGGAGGTTGTTTGCTGCTTTGTCTACAGGCGCGAAGGCATATTTTTTGTTTATGTAAATTACGTAACTTGGATTTGTAATATCTTTCAGAAAACTTTCCTCTACTTATTTTTATATCGAAAGCAGTGAAAGTGTTACCAACATTTTGAGCAAACATAACAGTGAGATTTCTTCATTTAACATTCTTATTTCTAAGGTTTGGATATCCGTTCAATAAACTGCATACCAAAACTTGAGAAGTAACCTTACGAATTACGATACATTGCTCATCCTAGCAACTGCTCAACTACAATTTTGTCTAGATGTCTGACGTCAGCACTCACGGCTTTAAAGGAACATATGGCCAAATATTGTGAAACTGCCATGGATAGGAATGGTGTAAACTTATTTTGGTCTATTAAAAATTCAGATGATGACAAAATGAAATCAAGAAATTTTCAAGCAGATACGATTTCCTCATACGACTTTTCAATATGTACACAACGCTTCCTCACGACCAAATAAATGATCGATTGTTCAAACTTATTGAGAAGGGAAAACTTATATTTGTACATCTAAATCGAAGGGTTTCTTTTCCGCCACAGATTACAAATCATACAAATTATGGACATGTGGTGACCTGTGTATTGCTTTGTCCTTCCTCCTTCCTTTTGGACAACATTTATGTACGATTTTGTGAGAAACTTTACAAGTTTCATTTGTAGGGATTCATATGAGTACTAAAAATGCGCCTCTTGTTGCAGATTTATTTTTATACACATATGAAAAGGAATTTATCCAAAATCTCCAAAAGCAAAGAAAAATGATAATGTGAAATGTTTTACCGGTACTCCGCTGGAAGCATAACTGATGAAAATTTAATATTCGAAACACGTGTCTGGTGCAGGAAAAAATGGTTTGGAATATTCTTCATTAAGGTAAAGAGTTGGAATACTCCGTATAGTTAGTATTCTAGGTACCTGGATGATATTCTTACTATCGACAATCCTGTTTTAGAAAAATATAAAAAAAAATTATTTATCCACAAGAATTGATTCTAAACAAGGCAAACGTTTCATACACAGAAACACCGTTTTTGGACCTAAATATCAACATTGTTAATGGAGAGATCCATACAAGTGTGTATGACAAAAGAGATGATTTTGGATTCAACATAGTAAATTTCCCCCTGGATTGACGGTGATGTTCCTAAATTACCATCCTATAGTGTCTACATTTCAATGCCCATCCTGTATGCTAGAGCATGTACTGATGTTTTGGATTTTCATAGTAGATATTTACAAATTACTTATAAAAAATTTTTAGGACAAGGTTTTCGCTTTCTCAAACTAGTAAAGACTTTATGGAATTTTACAAATATTATTGTGGACACTTCTTCTGATCAACACAGGCAACAGAGTATATTACTTTGGATGGTTTGCAACCTGCATTTTAGGATGACATAATTAACAAGATAAGAAGGATCAAAGATACACAGCATAACTATCGAAAATGCGTCAGAATCATCAAACGCCTTTCATACTGTGGATATGATCTTAATGTCACTAGACGGACACTGGGTTTGGTACTTGATCAATCTATAGTCTTGTACCAGCGCATTCTTAAAACTTGCACTGTGACTGTGACGACGGGACTGCATAACGGGCCCTGTCAAAATCCCTTTAGAGAAGACAGGGTACCGACCACATGTCCTCTCTGAATGTTAAACGTCTTTAAATTCAATAGCATCGTTTAAAACCTGATAAATTTTCTGCATGGACCAGACATGCACGTTTCGGGTACTAAACCCTCGTCAGTGATCCTTAGTCTAAACAATGTGATATGGCCAAAAAGTATGAAAATTATATCCAAAAATGTACCAAATGACGTAGCAGAATGGGTCAGTCGTACTCCTCGGGTGATAACATACATGAGGTCGCGGCGGAAGGGCACGGATTGTATTGCGTAAGCCTGTTTTTATATCCATTTACATATTCATCTGTATTGCTTGGGCCCCTGCATTTTGCGTTCTTGTTTGTGTGTGATCATATGAAATGAGGGGGTTGTTTTACACCACAATAGTACGTTCTTCGAGACCTCTGGGTAATCGGAAAAGTGGGAAGGTTGTGCGCACGTAATTCAGGATAACCATGCCTTCTGCTATTTCTGTGGCAGATGGCCGCCCTAAGTCGGCACCGGTTGCCCATTGGTCTCGTTGGTTTATCTGTAGTCCTTTGTGTTTGATGTTTGTGTGTTGTGCGTTGACGTTCCTTGTCCCTTTTGCGTCTCTTCCTGTGCTTGTCTGCTCTGTTTTTTTTTTGCATTGGGTGTTTTGGGTTTTTCCGTGGGTGCTGCAGCCTGGGGATTTTGGAGATCCCCTCCTTTGTTTTCATCAAGGAAAATAACTGCAACAAAAATAGGTCAAGTGTGATATAATTCAAACTTGCTTTGTAACTATTCATAACCAAGCTATGTATCAAATTTCAGTTGAATATCTCTTTCCATTGCATAAAAAAATTCCGAAAAAATGAAATAACGACAGACGTAGGGACTGATTGACTGAAAGACAGACCAAGAGGAAATTAAGAGTCCCATTTGCCGTTCCAGGTACAACAAGAGGAAATGAATTTGAGCAGCTTATGAACAGCACTTTGGCTAGAAGCATCACTGATGAGAATTTAATATTGGAAACAAATGTCTCGTGCATAGTAAATTGGTTGAAATTCAAATCTTCAACAAGGAATAAAGTTGGAACTCTAGATTATTTATTGTCATTAAAAAAATGTCGTACTGGTGTTTTGTATTTATAAGAAATACATTGTAGTAGGGAGTTCTAAATTTTCTAAATACTAGGGTATCTTGCTTTGAGCCTAGTGATCTCGAAAAATATTGGAGATGTTTTAAAGATCAAATCCTATGTTTATAAACTCAATTAAAAACACAGAGCAAACACGGACCAGACACAGAGCTGACACGCATAGAAAGAGACGCACTTAAAAACACAGAGCAGACACGCATAGAAAGAGACGCAAAAGTGACAATGAACACTAACTCCCACCGTAGAAACACAAAAGACAAAAGATATTACATAAACCAATGAGACCACTTGATAACCGGTGCCGACGTAGGACGGCCACATGACACGCAAGCAGCGGACGGTGTAGTTATTACATGCGCGCAATCCTCCCATCTTTCCGATTACCCAGATATTTCGAAGAACGCACAAGTGTGGTGAAAAAAAACCTCCATACTGTTGAAGGAAGAAGGGGGTCTCCTCCAATACATAGTTGCAGCACCAACAACAAAACCCAAAACACCCACTAAAAATAAAAAGCAGACACGCACAGAAAGAGTCGCAAAAGGTACAAGGAACGCCAAATTACAGAGAAACATCAAACACAAATGACCACAGAAGATGAAACAGGGGCCCAAGAAACACATATCGATATGTAAATGGATATAAAAACAGATGGCATACGAAATATAGCCAGTGCTCTTCCGTCTGTGGCGAACTCATGCATGTAATCATCCGAGGAGAACAACTGACATGCAGAGGGGACAGGCGGTCGGGACGATGTATTCTTTAACGAGGTTTTGACAAGACCCGTCATATAGTCCTTTCGTCACAGTCAGCTAGAGAGCAATTCTTAAGACGGCGCTGGTACAAAGCTGTAGATTGGTCCAGTCCATTGTACGTCTGGTGACAGAAGGATCATATCCACGCTATAAAATGCATTTGATGAATCTAACACAATTTCGATGTTATTCTGTCTATCTTTTATATACTCTGTTGCTTGAATGGGTAAGAATTTTAAAAGATGTTGAATATACATTTTGTTAAATTTTCAGAAAGCCTTTTCTATTTTGTGAAAGAGATAACTTAAACCTGAATGTTCCTTCGTAATTTGTAAATTTCTACGAAGAAAATCCAAAACATCAGTGAATGGTCTAACATACCGGATGAGCTGTGATATGTAGATATCATGTGACGGTAATCTCGGAACATCACAGCCAAGACAGGAACAATTTACTATGTTAAATCTAAAATCCTCTCTTTTGTCATACATACTTGTATAAATATCTCTGTTTACAATTTTGATATCTAGATCCAGACATAATGTTTGTGTGTGTATCTAGCGTTTGCCTTGTTTAGAATCAATTATTGTGCACAAATAACATTGTTATACGTTTCAAAAACAGATCATGGTCAATAGTAAGAATATCATCGAGATACCAAGAAATGCCAATAAACAATTTAATATCGTCATGATTTCTTTACTTCTGAAAATTTAGGATAATCTTGCATACCTATAATCTAAGTACAATCTGTTTTGTTGGTACCGCTTCTTTATGAATAAGTAAAGACCTGAGCTATATTGCAGTACCAATTGCAAAGACAGGAAAGGATCTCAAACCACACCCTATTGTTGTACCAATAGCAAAGAAAAGATCTAGAAGAGATCTCCAAACAGACCCGGTTAAAGTACAAATAGAAAAGCATGGAGGGGATACCAAGCTAGATCAGGTTGCGGTACCAATAGAAAAGAAGGGAGGGGATATCCAACTAAACCAGGTTGCAGAACCAATAGAAAAGAAGAGAATATCCAACTAAACCAGGTTGCAGAACCAATAGAAAAAGAAGGGAGGGGATATCCAACTAGATCAGGGGGTAGTACCAATAGAAAAGAAGAGAGGAGATATCTAACTAGACCGGTTTGCAGTACCAATAGAACAGAAAGAATTGTATATCCACCTAGACCCGATTTCTGTACCAATAGCAAAGAAGGGAGGTTATCTCAAACGAGACCCGGTTGCTATACCAATTGCACAGAAAGAAGGGGAATTCCAACTAGACCCTGTCGCTGTACCGATATCAAAAAAGGGAGGTCTCCAACGAGACACGGTTGATGTGTCAATAACAAAGAAATAAGGTGATCTTGATTCAGATATAATTGCTGTACCAATGGAAATAAAAGGAGGGGATCCCCGACTAGACCCGGTTGCTGCGACAATAATAAAGAAGTAGACCCAATTGTAGTACAAATAGCAAAACACGAAAAAACCATTCGAAAACAAAGAGAAGACGAGCACAGGAAGAGAGAAAAGGAGACATTTGACATAGAAACATTAAAAAAGAAGACTTCACATAAACCAACAAGACATATTGACAACCGGTACCAACTTATGACGTCCATCTGCACTTCAATATATATCAAGTAAAGATGTTTCAAATTGATACATTTCAAAATTGAAATTTCAGTAATTTTTAAGACTGACAAATTAAATATAGATACCTCTTTTCTTGTTTCCGATAACGTTTTCCTGGCGCAAATATGTGCGTTTTTAGAGTTGTAAAATATCTTTAGTACATGTAACCATGTAAAGACTTGACAGATAAATGTGCATAGATTTACTGATTATCGAATTGGAGATTTCTTATTTACGTTAAAGACTAGAAGTACTAGAATTCAGTAAAATATAAATTATTTAGCTTCAAACGTCCATATTTATATCTTTTTCCCTTTAATTAAGGGGGTCTAGGACAGCCAGACTTAGATTTGATCCTATGATGTATTTTTCCTACAGATTATAAATATTAATAATTGAAACATACTTTTTCTACATGCAAAGTTTCATCAATGTTTTACCGTTAGTTTTGAAGCTACGAACGTACATTTCTACCCATTGAAAGCTCCAAAGTGGGCCGTAAATGTGACGTTAAAATTAACACACTTTAGGTAATGAAAAACAGTTACAAATCTTCTGTAGAGGCAGAATATTAACAAGTTCTATATTTGTCATTGCCATTTGTCTTCTACGTAAGACTCTAATTCACTTTTCTATGGCATTTTTAAGGTCGCCTCGTATCAAACTAACCCCTTTGAGATTACCCTCTGTCACTACAGTCACTTTACCATCATCGACATTCAACAGTAAAAAACTTTTTTTCTCACCAAGAGTTCTCTTATCACCTCTCAAATTTAGACCCCACAGTCGTATTTTACGAACTACTCCATCTGCAGGCTCTACATTCAACAACAGACACAGAGGGTTCTCAATTATTTCTAAGTGCAAAAGTAAAAGATGCTCGTTGTGTCACCTCATCAACTGCGACTCCATAATAACATCTAGTGTAAATGGGCAGAAATTCAAAATCGAGGTAGACCAAGACATCGATTGATCGTCTCAAGATCTTATTTACGTAATGACTTGAAATGCCAGAGGATGTGGCGCACAATATGTAGGTGAAACAGGCCAACCTTTAAAATCTCGTTTTAGGAACCATTCTTATAAGATCAGAACCTCACGTCAACAAAAACAAAGAAACTTTCTTTATAATCACTTTGTTAAATATAACCATTCTATTTCGGATATCACCATTACCCCAGTTCAGACTTTTCCAAAACGTAAAAATGAAAGTAAGACCGAAATTAAAAAAACGCCGACTACAAGCTGAACTTGCCTGGATCACCAAACTTCAGACTGCATACCCTCTTGGTTTAAACGATCAAATTTATGGACGAGGAAACATTTCCTCAGCTTCTACCAATATCAACATCTTTTCGATTCGCCCAAACACTAAAAGGAAATACAGGTCACACGGGGAAAGCCGAAACAGACAAAATAGAAAACGATCCAGAATATACCGTTCTCTCAACGATTTACTTACTATAGCACGCAATGGCGGAAGACACGAGCTGTTACATGCTCTGTCGTCAATACCAGTTATGCACTTGAAATCTATATTGGATGAAGCAGAGGTTGCATTCTTAAGAAACACTGATTGATTCAGACTTAATATCATTGTCTCATTCGCACAGTATAAACTTTATCCTATTGTGAAAAACACCTCACCGAAAAGGCGATTCATAAAAATTCCGTTTATTAACAAAGGTTTTGATCTTCTTAACATCTCTAATATTTTTCGGGATCATCGCGTACAAAGTACCATTCCTCAATATTTTGAAAATTTAGAGCCACCTCTTATTTGCTATAAGTACAAGAAACCTATTCGAAACTTTGTTTTTAACTATAATAAAGTTACAACGGATCCTGACATACTTGAATCGTGTCCTGTTTCTTGAGAATGTGCAACTTCTAAATATCTCTACCAACCAGCTGGCCATGTTGTTACAGGTGACTTTTCAATTATCCAAGACAGACAGCTCCGTGGTCTTCTTAAAAAAGGACCTAAGTATAGAATCCCATCCAAGATAGATTTTGTCAAATGCCGTGAAGGGCTTACGGAAGCCTTAGATAATAAAACGAAAAGATGGTGTAAATCAGAAGGAGTCGAACCGCATGCTCTGAATGACTGGAAAAACCTCATTTTAGATATAACGGATATTCGAATAGATAACTTCCATAAAAACCCTCATCTTTTTCACAATACACATTCCAAATCAGAAAGATATTTCAAATCCAAACTAAGTAAATTACATGAAAAATATGTCTTTGCACCAACTGATAAAGCAGCCAATAACATCATTATCATTTGAAAACGTTACTACATATCAACTTTGATTTCGGAACTTTCGTCTACTAATACATATATCAAAAGCAATGAACCTGCATCTAACATTTTAGGCAAGCATAACAGTGAACTGTCTTCATTCAATATCTCTATTTCTAAATTGGATCTCCCAACACTATATTGCATACCGAAACTGCACAAGTCTCCTTACAAATTTCGATTTATTGCTAATTCCAGTAACTGCTCCACTACAATTTTGTCTAGAAATCTGATGTCAGCACTTACTGCTATTAAAGAACACGTAACTAGATATTGTGAAACGGTTCTAAACAGGAACGATGTAAATTTATTTTGGTCTATTAAGAATTCAGGGGACGTGATTGAAAAAATGAAATCTGGAAATTTCCAAGCCAATACGATTTCTTCATACGACTTCTCTAATATGTACACCACACTTCCTCATGACAAAATTAATGATCGATTATCTAATCTCATTAAATGGTGTTTTGATCGAGAGCGAAAAACTTACATTTGTACATCTGAATCGAAGGGTTTCTTTTCCTCGACAGACTACAAATCATACAAATCATGGACAAGTAGTGACCTGTGTAATGCCTTGTCCTTCCTCTTGGACAATATTTATGTTAGATTTGGTGAGGATCTATACAAGGAGGTTGTAGGAATTCCTATGGGTACTAACTGTGCGCCTCTTGTTGCAGATTTATTTTTATACACTTATGAGAAAGAATTTATCCAAAATCTTCAAAAGCAAAGAAAATTTGATGAGCTGAAATGTTTCAATAATACTTCTAGGTATCTGGATGATATTCTAACCATTGACAATCCTGCTTTTGAATTATATAAGAATGAAATTTATCCACAAGAATTAACCCTTAACAAGGCAAACCTTTCAAATACAGAAACACCCTTTTTGGACCTAATTATCAAAATTGTAAACGGAAAGATTCATACAAGTGTATATGACAAAAGGGATGATTTTGGATTCAACATAGTAAATTTCCCTTGGCTTGACGGTGATGTTCCAAGATAACCGTCATACGGCATTTACATATCACAGCTCATCCGGTACGCTAGAGCATGTACTGATATTTTGGATTTTCACAGTAGAAATTTACAAATTACCAAAAACCTTTTAGGTCAAGGTTTCCGCTTTCATAAACTAGTTAAGACTTTCTGGAAATTTTACAAAAATTACTTTCAACTTCTTTTAAAATTCGGATCTATACATGCAACAGAGTACATTACTATGGGTATTACACAACCTGTCTTTTATGGTGATATGATAAACAAAATAAAAAGGATCAAAGGTAGGCAGCATAACCATCGAAAATGCGTCAGAATCATCAAACGCCTTTTATACCGTGGGTATGATCCTAATGTCACCAGACGGACACTAGGCTTGGTACTTGACCAATCTACAGTCTTGTACAAGCGCATCCTTGAGATTTGCACTCTGACTGACTGTGACGACGGGACTCCATGACGGGCCCTGTCCAAACCTCTTTAGAGAAGACAGGGCCCCGACCACCTGTCCTCTCTGAATGTCATTCGGACTCCTCAGTTAATTACATACATGAGCTCGCTACAGCCGGCAGAGCACGGACTGTATTACGCATGCCCTCTTTTTATATCCATTTACATATTCATCTGTGTCTCTGGGGCCTCTGCGTTTCGCGGTCTTGTTTGTGTGATGTCATCTTACAGTGAGGAGGTTGTTTTACACCACAATTGTACGTTCTTCGAGACCTCTTGGTAATTGGAGAAGTGAGAGGGTTGTGCGCACGTAATCCAGGATAACCACACCATTTGCTACTTGCGTGACAGATGGCCGTCCAAAGTCGGCACCGGTTGCCCATTGGTCTCGTCGGTTTATGTGTAGTCTTTTGTGTTTGATGTTTAAATGTCGTGTGTGTCTTTTCTGTCTCGTGCTGTACTCGTCTTTTGTGTTTTTGCATCGGGTGTTTTGGTGTTTTACTGTTGATGCTGCAACGGGGTTTTGTTGGAGATCTCCTCCCTTCTTTCTAGATATGATGTGGGCCATCGAATATGTATAGAATTATACATGATGACTAGGAGTTTTAAGAGAAATTGTCGAAAGGAGATAAATTTATGTCTATTTTCAAAATGTCTTTGAGTTGCTAATATTTAATAATAAAGTCCGTTTATCTGAAACCCTATCATTTAATTTTTGTACAATCTTGATATTATCTTCTTCATTTGACAAGTGAAACACCGTTAAATTGCTATTGAAATTTGACCGTCAATGTCGGCCAATATCGCCGTTTCTATTGTGACGTCATAATTGATCCAGAGCTTTCCGATGGGGTTCTTTCAGATACTGTTCTGGACCCCCTTAATTTCTATTTATTTCTTTTTGCAGGTTGAATGTTGTTTGCACTGTCTAAGTCATGGATCATTATGTGGTGCAGTTGGTGTTAAGAGGGAAGAGAGTGCGCATAACGGAGAGATAACATGCTATTTAATACCCATCCCCGTTCAATATAAGTGGCGGTATGAAGGCAGTGATCAAAAGTGGATACGCGTGGGCACTATCAATGTTTTCGCCAATTGAAACAATGAATGGGATTGTCATGATGACTTAATGATACCAGTCTATTAGGTCTTTTATTATAGTTATAGGCGTTTTCAACTTGAGTGATTATTCATATGAACGCATTGTGGTACCTAAACAATTTGCTTTTAATAAATCGGAATATGATTTAAAATCAATAGTTATATATATTTTTGTTTCTCCTTAAATTAAATTTGTTCCTTTTTGTATGTCAATGGCCGAATAGATATGGTATAATAAAGTATTACAATGGATATTTAATTGGTCTCGTTGGTGTATGTGATGTATGGTAAACGTCTTTAAATTCAATAGCATCATTTTAAACCTGATAAATTTACAGCATGGACCAGACATGCACGTTTCGGGTACTAAACCCTCGTCAGTGATCCTAAGTCTAAACAATGTAATATGTTTCTACATTATGTTTATATATATATTTTGATTTGTCTTACACATGTATGTGATTTCTGTAAGTACTATTGCTCATAATAAATAAACTATACTATTCTATACTATACTATACTATACTATACTATACTATACTATACTATACTATACTATACTATGCTATGCTATGCTATGCTATGCTATGCTATGCTATGCTATGCTATGCTATGCTATGCTATGCTATGCTATGCTATGCTATGCTATGCTATGCTATGCTATGCTATGCTATGCTATGCTATGCTATGCTATGCTATGCTATGCTATGCTATGCTATGCTATGCTATGCTATGCTATGCTATGCTATGCTATGCTATACTATACTATACTATACTATACTATACTATACTATACTATACTATACTATACTATACTATACTATACTATACTATACTATACTATACTATACTATACTATACTATACTATACTATACTATACTATACTCTATACTATACTTATCTATACTATACTATACTATAATAATTTAGGTATTTCACAACCTGCCTTATATGGTGATATCTGAAACAAAATGAGGAGGATCAAATGCAGACAGCATTACAATCGAAAATGAAACATCTGTAGAGAAGCCCCGACCACCTGTCCTCTAAAAATGTCGGTCGGACTCCTCTGGTGATAATATGCATGATCTCAGCTGACAGCATGTGGACTGTATTTCGTACGCCCCCTTTTTAAATCGATTTACATACCCATCTGATGATCTGTGTTCCTTGGGCCCCTGCTCTTTGCTGTCTCTTTTATGTATTCATCTTACAGTGTTGAGTTTATTTTCACTACAATTGTGCGTTTTAAATAACCGCTGTGTAACTGGAAAAATGAGAGGGTTGTGCGCACGTAATCCGGATAATTGCACCATATCCTCTTTAAAGATAAAACCAGAGGGCGCGACTGAAATAAATTTTGGTTCTGTCTGAAAAAAACGTTGGCAGGAAGCATAAGGGATGTGGATTTACTATCCGAAATTTGGTGTACATTTGGTATTTGCCTATAAGGTGCATTCTTGAGTATGTCCTTTCTTATTGAGGGTCTTTTACCTAGTTTCTCATACCGGATTTGACACTTTTCTATTTTGCAGTTGCGATGGGAGTTGCATGCAATTACAGGCCGCTCACTTCTTTGGGGCACCTGGTCCTGTCGCCATTCAATTAACGGCCGCTCAATTCTCTCGGGCACCTGGTCCTGTCGTCATTCAATTACAGGACGCTCACTTCTCTCGGGCACCTGGTCCTGTCGCCATTCAGTGACAGGACGCTCACTTCTCTCGGGCACCTGGTCCTGTCGCCATTCAATTAACGGCCGCTCAATTCTCTCGGGCAGATGGTCCTGTCGCCATGCAATTACAGGACGCTTACTTCTCTCGGGCACCTGGTCCTGTCGCCATTCAATTACAGGAAGCTCACTTCTCTCGGTCATCGGGTCCTGTCGTCATTCAATGGTTTGTGATTGCCTTGTTAATGGAGACTAATGCCATATTCCCCAGAATATTTCACTATTTAACCACGGTTGTTACTTTTTCTCTGGTATACTTAATCTCCTCACTTATATACTCTTCAAAAGAAGAAACGCATATAACAATATTATTATGTATTGTAAGCCGATGCGGGCTTACAAGCCATAATTCGTACTTCGTACTTCGCGTTGTGTGATTAATCAGTGTGCAGTTCTTTGTTGTTGACAGAAAACATCGTTGGAATTTTAACAAAGTTTATTTCACGAAACATTGTTTAACAGAATCCATAGCATGCGAGAAAGTAATCTGACAACGAGAAAGTAAATCTAACAATCGAGAAAGTAATTCTAACAATTGAAAAATGACGTATTGTATTTAAACAAGGGAGGAGAATTGCACAATATGATGGACATATTTCTAGATAATTTCGTGTTCATCCCTCAAAGATAAGGTTGTCTACAACTCTTCAAAGCATCTGAAATTATGAGGGATTGTACGTAAATACACTCAATATGCTGGTACTTCACGTGTAGATTTCTCCAAATCATAGATAAAACCAATTTGAATTAAGTTCTTATCAATCTCTGGACTTTCCAAGTGTTAAATAATCAATATTACAATTAAACATATTAAAGTTGAGAAAATATTTCCCTTAAAATCTTAAGATAAAATCATTAACTGAGATTTCATGAATCTGTTTCTAATCTTTTTCAAAATTATCTTTATGTGAATTAATATTAACGTCATCCCTTTTTCATGTAAGGAAATTAATTTACTTTTGTGTTCTGACAAATGCATCGATTTAGTTTAGAGTTATCACTCTTTCTACAGTGTGCAAATTCCCCAACATTAAATAATAATTCACCATAAATATTGTGGGGGAGAGGCCATATGGTTACAATACTCCCCCACTTAAGAAAATAACCAAAATATTCATTATCAAAATCATTAATTCGATTCAAATAAATTCAACTTTATAACTGACGTTTTAGTAACTTTCATCATTCTTTTTTTTTCTTTATTTGGATCTATGCTTGGTTATTTTCTAAACGCATGGCCTTGACACCACAATATAGATAATTGCATCATCTTATGTGACACCCAGTCAATCATGATCAAGTAAATAAACATAAATGACATGCAGATTAAAGTCCTCAATCTCAAGTTCATCACTGTCTTTATCAAGTGACCCAATGTTCATCATCATAATAAACTCATTATTGTTCATTCACAATGTCCTTGACATAATTATCAAAACATAACAAATTCATTCAAGGCAAGGCCAATACATCAAATAATAGTATGATATATCAATGTTCAATGTACATCATGCAAAAATCAAAATTCATGAACATAATATATTCAAGTATTATCATAAATACGCATAATACATTATAAAATTCACATTTACTCTGCTTTTTTCACTGAAATAACACTACACATGATTTGTACACTTCTTTGTCTTCTTATGGTTCTTCTTTGGATCGATCCTTAACGTCTTATTGTTCCTTTCCGTCGTACGGTCCTCCTTCGTGTTCTGTGTAACCTCCGTCGAGTTAAACGAATTCATGGACCTCGATTTCATCACGGAAGGAATTCTGCACCAATTGGATTTACCATCGTACCATCGGATGTTTGTCTATAATCTTCCGAGGACTAAATCGTCTTCTCGTCTTCGGCATAATCTCCAACGAAATTGCATCTCATGGTTTCTTCTAAGCAATCATTTCTTCTTCATTGATCTACCTCAGATGCATCTTGGTATTAGTGACGTTACCAAGATCCTCCCGTAATCCGGATGACGCCATGCACCCAGAATAGCGACGGGGTATAAACTTTCTCGATATAAAGCGTCAAGAAAGGTAGTTCATTAATTGCAAATTGTCCTTTGCATTGGATTCTGCACGGATCGCACATCCCTATGGCAGATTTCACTCTACCATAATCTTCGAATGTCTCTCCGTTTGTCATCGTGACGGGCTGGTTTAACATCCGGCCACACGGGTAACATCGTGCACAGAGATACCTGACGTCACTGCTTCGAGCTTCGTATTTTGGCTTCCGTCTTCTGTCCATTGGATTGACCTGTACACTCTTAATTGTCTCTCTTTTAACAACAGGCGGCTCCATTATAATAGCTGCTATTCAAAGTTCAAGGATATTCTGCATAACTATACTGTTTATCAAGCATTTTCCATCGTCATTTCTCCAAGTGATACCAGCATCTATTGTTCATTGCTATAACATATCTGCACGTCAAACTAAATTGTTCTTGGTAGTTATGACACCGGGTTTTCTCTGTACCCCTTGATTGACCAAAATTTTGAATTTACAAAAATAATTTAGAAGCCTGTTCCAAAACTCAAAAAATTTCCAAAATTATATCTCTCTCTTTTTTGCAATAATTCATTCATTTAACTTGTATTCATATATATAAATACTCAGCAGGCAATGTCATCAATCAAAAATTTAACTGATATGCACTTTTCATTGTTGTTATACGTCGTCTGTATTTATGTCGTTTGTCGTTTAAGTATCATCAAATCATTTGTCAGCTGATGATAGAACATGCATCATGAGACGACCGTCAATGAAATTCCAACACTGCCAAAAGGGCAAAAAGGGTCAATATCATTAACGCGTTGACATAAAATAGTGTGAAGCGAGAACTGAAATGCGATCACCAGAAGCTCTAGATATTGATTAAACCCTGATGTAAACCAGTGAAATCCAGTTAGAAATTACAAACAAAGAGCACCGTTAAAGTACACATTTAACTTGCTTAATTTTTGGTTGATTTATTCTTATCGAATATAATAATTGATTCATTTCAATGATCTCATTTTCAATTGTCTTTCACTATAGTTTTAAAAATTACTGTTTCATGTTAAAAAAATTATCAGTTCTCAAGAGTTTTACTTTTTTGAAATTAATTAATTTTTCACCTTACTTTCGAATTTTTCTTAATCCCATTTCCTCCCTTTCTTAAAAAAAAATATTTCTAATTTCATTTGTCTCATTCAACATTAAGAACTTTTATTTTATTGTCTATTTGTTGAATCATTGGTTTATATTTATTTTGAAGATTTTCATAGTTTTGGCACGAATAATGTTTTTAATGATTTGTAATTTTTACATACTTTCAGTACATAAGATTTATCATCCTTATCGTCTGTTTTTTTTTTCTTTTTCCTTCTTCCTTTTTTAACTAATTGTTACACGTCTTCAAATTAATCATTTATGAAGCAGATATTTTAGCATTTTGAGCAGTCATGAATTTTGTCATTTCGTATAAACTCTTCATCAGCAGCTGGGGATTAAAGGATAGAGAATTTTCAACAGATTTCTGTTGGGAAGCCTTTTCGTTATGTAAGAAACTCGTTTCCGTTTTCTTGGAAATAGCGTCTATTTCCATATTTTCCTCCTCGCAATGTTCAGGAGCTATTGGTAAGCTCACTACTGGAGATCAAGATTGATGTTCGTTTCATCGCCCTTGTCCGTACATGTATCGGGCATATCATGAGCTCTTAGTCGCCTCCGAAGTTCCATAAGTGGAATGTCATCTTCGTCAGACGAATCCTCTCTTTCTTGAATTCTGTGTCTTATTGCAACGTCTTGAGGAACAGGTTCATCATCATCACTGTCTGATTGGTCGGGTGGGATTACGTACGTCGTTTTACGTAATAAATTCCCTTCAGAGTCCCTCGGAATTTTCCATTCATCAATCTTTGCAGGTCTAAGATGTCGAGCATGTGCCTTTGTTGTATTACCATCAAGCTGATTTTTCACTATGAATGAAAGTGGTCCTGTTTGATCAATAATTCGAAAGTACGGTTGCCACTTAACATCAAGCTTGTTATCTCTTCTATGATTCCTTAAATATACGGGATCTCCAATCTGGAAGTTTTCCTCCTTACTGTTTTTGTCTGCGTACTTTTTCTGTTTCTTTTTAGCTTCTTTCATGTTTCTATGAACCAATGTAAACGATTTGTGCTGCTGTTGATGAGCGATTTGATGTTGATCTTCACCCACATATCTACGTCTTGGCTTTAAAATGGTGTCCAGTGGAAGTACAACGTCTCTATTATATAGGAGAAAGTATGGAGAAAACTTCGATGATTCATTGACATGAAACCTAATGGCGGCTAGTGTCTGATTTAAGTACAAATCCCACGTTTTGACGTCTTCTTGAATTTTCTTAGACATGACGTCATGAAGAGTTCGGTGAAATCTTTCGACTTTACCATTTGCTTGGGGACTGTAGTACGATGTCTTGATGTGATGAATGTTCATCGTATCCAAAGTTTCCTGTTCTTTCCTGTTGACGTTTTCTGTTCCGTTGTCCGAGATTATCTCCAGGGGCAACCAAATCTCGGGAAAAATTCTTCTAAAATAAGATGTACGATTCGATCTGCAGACTTGTCAGGCACGGCGAAAGCCTCTGGCCATCCCGAGTATATGTCTATGAAGGAGACAATGTATTTGTTCCCAGATAGTGTGGTCGGATATGGTCCAGATAAATCCAAGCCAATCTTTGCGAAAGGGTAAGGAGGTATTTCGGTTTCCTTGGTAGGAGGTTTTGATTTCTTGGAACTTCTTGTCTGACATGTGACACATTTCTCTACATACGCGTGAATTTTCTTGTACATATTCGGAAAGAAATACTTCAGACGAATGGAATCGTATGTCTTATCTACAGCCATATGACCGAGTTGATCATGGTACTGCCTGAGGACGACTGTCTCCATATCTTGAGGTATATACAGTCTTAGCTTTGGATCCTCAGAGTCCGGCTGAGAGAGGTAATAAAATAGTCCTTCCTTATCCTCAAAGTAGTGTGTCTGTTCAGCTTTCGTGGCTGTTCCTTTCCTTAGTCTGTACTTTATTCTCACGACTGCTTGGTCTTTTTCCTGCTCGTCTCTCAAGTTAAACTCCTCAGGTAAATCTGAGACAGCTTTTGTGATCTCTTGTCGATCTTCAACGTG
This sequence comes from Pinctada fucata, assembly GCA_028142955.1. Classification (NCBI taxonomy): domain Eukaryota; kingdom Metazoa; phylum Mollusca; class Bivalvia; order Pterioida; family Pteriidae; genus Pinctada; species Pinctada fucata. The sequence continues at coordinate 58,349,281 of AP027108.1, read as the reverse complement.
ACAGTTTGCAAAGTCTCTCGGGTTGAACTCATTTGAATTCAGTACTCCTATCTCAAATATTCTATCGTCAATATCAGGCTCTTCTTCGGATTCCTTGCACTTTTCGTTCGTCTTAGAATGCGGTATACGGGACAGAAGATCTGCACAGTGATTATCTTCTCCTTTGACGTATTCGATCCTGCAGTTGTATCCTGCAATGCTTAATGCCCATAGCTGTATTTTCTTGTTTTGCATTGGTGAATCTAAGAGGTACTTCAAGGGATTGTGATCAGTCTTAATGGTGAATTGAGCTCCATGTAAGTAATGGTTTAACTTCTGAAGTGCGTAATGGATAGCGAAAGCTTCTTTCTCAATAGTGGATCATTTCGTCTGTGTGTGACTTAGTTTGTGTGATAAGAAATAGATAGGTTTTTCTTCTCCTTTGTCAGTTTCTTGAGTAAGGCACGCTCCAACACAGTTATTACTTGCATCCGTATATAACACGTATGGTTTGTTGGTATCCGGGTATGCAAGGAGTGGTACTACAGTGAGACTTTCTTTAAGATAATCAAAAGCACTTTGGCATTCCTGGGTCCATTTAAATCTTGCATATTTCTTAGTCAAATTGATCAAAGGTTCTGCTATCTTCGAGAAATTTGGAACGAATCTTCTGTAATAACTTCACATTCCGATGAATCCTCGAATTTCCCTAACATTCGTCGGAGCTGGTAAGTTTTTGACTGCTTCAACTTTCTTTGGATCTGGAGCAATTCCATCTTTGTTGATAACAAACCCTAAGTATTCTGTCTCTTCCTTGAAGAAAGCGCATTTCTTTAGTTTCAGCTTTAGATTATGTTGTCTCAGTCGGTTAAATACTTCTTGAATGTGCCTTATATGCTGCTTCGGGTCATCTTGAGAGAAAATCAAAATGTCATCTAAATACGCCATGGCGAATCCCTCACATCCTTGTAGAACAATATTCATAAGTTCCTGGAATACCGCAGGGGCATTACTCAAACCAAAAGGCATCCTGTTAAATTCAAATAGACCTCGATGACATGCGAATGCTGTCTTCTCCTTGCTACTTTCGTCTAACGTTACTTGCCAGTATCCATGTCTTAAGTCCAATGTAGTGAAATATTTAGCATTTCCTATCAGTGACAAGATGTCGTCGATTAAGGGGAGCGGGTAAGATATCGGTCGAACAATTTTGTTCAGTGTTCTGAAATCGACGCACATTCTCTCACTGCCGTCTTTCTTCTTCGCCACAACTAAAGGAAATGACCAGGGAGATTGTGATCGTTGAATTATTTTGGCATCCAGCATCTCATCGATCGCCTTGTCAACAATTTGTCGTTTGTTTAGAGGGGTCCTATAAGGTCTGTTCTTAATTGGAGGGTGCTTTCCTGTGTTTATCTTCATTTGTACTGTCTTTGTTCCACCAAGATCCGAATCTGACTTAGCTATTAGATCTTTGTTTTTCTTTAGAAGTTTGACCACTTCTTGGCGCTTGTCCTCGGGTACATATAGATCCTCAAAGTCCTTCATTTCTGGCTTTGGTTCATCAACCTCCATTGGTTCTTCTTCGTTGAGAGCGTAAATTTCTTGTGGGGTCAAAGGTCGAGCCTTTCCTACTACGCTTCCTCTTCTGAGACGGTAACATTTGTTTGTCTCGTTAACAATCATAATAGGTACTTTGTTCGGAGATCTGACTGTATTCACGGATTCCCTAATTGTGAGTCCAGGTTCTTCTACGATACATCCGGGGTCAAGATTCGTGACCTCTAGAAGCCTTGAATCCGATATTTGGAAGCCTTTCTGTATTTTAACATGTCATATAACCGCTGTCTGTGGTTCGATCTTCATCTTTTTATTGAGCCTCAAAATCGATGAAATGTGAATATCTTCGTCCAGTTTCACATACGTTCTTCCTATTCTTAGCATTCCTAAGTCGAAGTAAAGACGTACGCCGTATTCCTTTAGCTAATCTCTTCCTAATATGAAGTTTTTATTTAGCGTGTCTACCACGTAAAAGTTTTGAGACATTTTCAGTCCGTTTATCGAAAAGTTAAGTGTTGTTTGTCCTAACACTTCAATAGGAGCACTATTTACCGCTCGTACACTTCTATTAACGCGCAACAGTTTTGGTTTTGGTGATAATCGATCAAAAGTCTTTTTATTCATGATGGAAACCTCAGCGCCAGTATCTACCAAAGTTCGGTATCTCATCTTACCTATCTTTATAATACAGGAGCTAGGGTTTCCAGCTAAATTTAATTGGAATACGGGTTTCTTACTTTTATTATTTCTTAGAATTTTAGTATATTGTCTGCTCTCTTCAACGGCTTCCTTTTGAAGAGAGCCTTGAAGTTTCCCTGATTTTGTTTGTGGGACGATCGCCGTAAATACCTATCATGTGAGTAATTAAGAACTCTGTGTCTATCCGGAAATCGGCGATTAGGACAATTCCGTCTATAGTGACCTTTCGCGTGACATAGCCAGCATTCTGTTGTTTTAGTTCTATTAGTGTGTTCTGACTTTGTCTGACCTTGTACTTGATTAAAGATGTGTTTGAAGTCTTCCGAACTTTTAACGGGAACGGTATTCACCAGTTTCTGTTTAGGTAGGGCGTTTTCACATTCATCTAATGACTTTTTACGTTTAGTAGGAGAAACTTCTCCGTTTTCATCGGATTCAGGGTCTGAATAATCGAGAGTCGGTTTAATACTTTGTTTATTTACGCGCTGGGCACATTCCCAAACAGTGTGTCCTGTACAATTGCATTTAAAACATTTTTGATTACTAGAATTTACAGCCAAATCTGAATTTTCATCATTTGTGAGTGTTTTATTCTGTGTATTTGACCTCAAATTACAACGTTTTCGTAAATTTTGCTCCTTCATTGCAATTTCAACTGCCTCATCATACCCTCTTGGATCACATCTCAGAACTCTCATTCGTAAGTAATCATAAAACAGACCATCACAGAAAATGTCAACCAATTGTTTCTGAATAAAGGCGTATTCTGTTTCATCAAAAGGAGCAGTGTATGCGTCTTCAGCCAAACGGAGTAAACGCTCTGAATACAACTGAACACTTTCCTCGGGGGTTTGTTTAATTTTACGGAGCTCAGTCATAGCTCTCTGATTATCAGTAATTTCAGCATTTCGCTTTTGCATCAACCTTTTGAGATTTGACCAGTCTGGAATTTCGCCCTCTGATTCAATTTCCTCTAAATACCGTTTGACAAAATCACCTACAGTGCCCGTACAAGTCATAAGAACTATTCTCGGTATGTCCGTATTATCGAGTCTAGCCATATGTGCGTACTTTTCAATTTTTTTGACCCACTCTTTAATTTGTGAAGAATCACCTTCAAACGATCTAACTACCTGAAGCAAAGGGACAGAAATAGCTGTTTGAAGACCTTTTACTTGATGAGCTATCCATTTCATTGCTTCATCACCATTGTCCGATAAACTACCAAATTTTGAGGAACTAGAACTTGTATTCTTTGACGAAGAATTTTTTTAGAACTACCCGAACCTAAATTTGCACCAACGTTCGAAGTCTGACAGTCGTGGTCTATACTAGTGAACTGAAGTGTCACTTTCTTGTTATAATTAGTCATTTTTTTGATTTTGAATTTTCAAAATAAATGTTCTTAACGTTTTCTGTCCAGTAAATTCTTTGATAAAAGAAGAAGAAAAATGTTTTTACATGGTCAACCGATCTGAAAGTACGTTGAGAAATAAAGTTGTGTCCTACCTCTCACTTTGACTGAGTTCATTTCAATATCCGTTTTCTGATTAAAATCCATGATTTCTATTTTCTCCGATTCGTGTAGGTCGACGGCCGATGCGGGCTTACAAGCCATAATTCGTACTTCGTACTTCGCGTTTTGTGATTAATCAATGTGCAGTTCTTTGTTGTTGACAGAAAACATCGTTGGAATTTTAACAAAGTTTATTTCACGAAACATTGTTAAACAGAATCCATAGCATGCGAGAAAGTAATCTGACAACGAGAAAGTAAATCTAACAATCGAGAAAGTAATTCTAACAATTGAAAAATGACGTATTGTATTTAAACAAGGGAGGAGAATTGCACAATATGATGGACATATTTCTAGATAATTTCGTGTTCATCCCTCAAAGATAAAGTTGTCTACAACTCTTCAAAGCATCTGAAATTATGAGGGATTGTACGTAAATAAACTCAATATGCTGGTACTTCACGTGTAGATTTCTCCAAATCATAGATAAAACCAATTTGAATTAAGTTCTTATCAATCTCTGGACTTTCCAAGTGTTAAATAATCAATATTACAATTAAACATATTAAAGTTGAGAAAATATTTCCCTTAAAATCTTAAGATAAAATCATTAACTGAGATTTCATGAATCTGTTTCTAATCTTTTTCAAAATTATCTTTATGTGTATTAATATTAACGTCATCCCTTTTTCATGTAAGGTAATTAATTTACTTTTGTGTTCTGACAAATGCATCGATTTAGTTTAGAGTTATCACTCTTTCTACAGTGTGCAAATTCCCCAACATTAAATAATAATTCACCATAAATATTGTGGGGGAGAGGCCATATGGTTACAATACTCCCCCACTTAAGAATATAACCAAAATATTCATTATCAAAATCATTAATTCGATTCAAATAAATTCAACTTTATAACTGACGTTTTAGTAACTTTCATCATTCTTTTTTTTTTCTTTATTTGGATCTATGCTTGGTTATTTTCTAAACGAATGGCCTTGACACCACAATATAGATAATTGCATCATTTTATGTGACACCCAGTCAATCATGATCAAGTAAATAAATATAAATGACATGCAGATTAAAGTCCTCAATCTCAAGTTCATCACTGTCTTTATCAAGTGACCCAATGTTCATCATCATAATAAACTCATTATTGTTCATTCAAAATGTCCTTGACATAATTATCAAAACATAACAAATTCATTCAAGGCAAGGCCAATACATCAAATAATAGTATGATATATCAATGTTCAATGTACATCATGCAAAAATCAAAATTCATGAACATAATATATTCAAGTATTATCATAAATACGCATAATACATTATAAAATTCACATTTACTCTGCTTTTTTCACTGAAATAACACTAGACATGATTTGTACACTTCTTTGTCTTCTTATGGTTCTTCTTAGGATCGATCCTTAAGTAAGGGTTATTCTACTGTCTCCGAGGGCGTAGCCCGAGGAGCAGTTGAATAACCCACTTGTTGCACGGCAATTGTTAGGCCATCAAACAATTATCACCGATGATTGACTAATTATAAGTCGCCATTCCAAGTAGGAGAAAACTACTCATGGTCAGTAGATGAGAATTTTATGCATTTTAAAAGTTGATTAAATGAAATTAAAAGAATTTGGTCCAGTCTATGAGTTAAATGAGAGAATATTTTTTTTAAATACAAAAACGAAATTAATATTGGAATTTTTCAAAGTAAATAGACCACATAGGAAGCGGATTTTAGGAGTTGCGGTTTAGGATTCCCCTTTACAAGTTTTCCAATAAATAAAAACTACGGGAATATTCCGCTATTATTATATCTTTAAATCAGTACATGATGAATCGAAATCGTAAGAGTTACATTATTCAATCGAAATCTTACGAGTGTTGTCTGGTTTCGTTGGTAGTTGATCCTGTGCAGATTGAAACGTTTTAAAACGCATGGATCTAGAGTGGACATGAAGTCAGGTATCATCCCCTCCCCCGGCCACTCCCCGCTAGAATTTGCTAAAAAAATGATTTAGACCCGCCTTTCCCTATTTTCTTTCAAAATCAAAGGCTGGACCCCTTTAGTTTAAACATATTTATTCATCACAATAATATAATACACGAATACATTTGGTACAATTAGTATATATGAAAGGATCAGAAAAAAGCTTAAAGCTTGTATAAATTCTTCTCCCAAAAATTCCTGTAAGTACACTGGTGAGAAAAAGAGGCAATTATGCAATCATGTGACAAAACGAAAAAATGCAATTAAACGTAAAAAGAAGAGAGACAGAGACAGAGAGAACAATGCAGTCATAATGTGATAGATGTGAGAGGGACAGAGAGAGAGAAAAGTGTAAAGTGTAAAGATATGATAATTAGGTCACAATACAGTCAACACATTGAGGTGATGAGAAAGAGGAAAAAAAATCATATAGTAATATATTTACAAAGGCGATAATCCTTGTCCAACTTAGATAATAAGATGTTTGTGTTGGTGGGGAAACCCCTTTCACTAACGGGATGGACCCGCCTCCTGGAAAAAAATCTAGATCCGCCCGTGACATAGTAGTTCAAACCTTCAATCGCGGGATTTTTTCCTATGAAAACAATTTTAGTTATTATTCTTATACTAAAGCGAACAATCGTTTCCTTTTTTCAAACGGGAGTAACGGACGTCGGGTCAATTAAGGACAGTTAACGGCTCATATGATCATTCAATGATTAGTTCAATCATTAATTCAATCATTGCTTCACAATGAAAAATATTGCACCGTCTGTAAAGGTGTAAATTATCGTCTACAACGTAGACCGTGCAACAACGTCTTATTGTTCCTTTCCGTCTTACGGTCCTCCTTCGTGTTCTGTGTAACCTCCGTCGTATTTGTTTGCTTTAATGACGGTATAGAGATAGGACAAGAAGTTTAGGTTTAATTACGATTTTTTGATTATCATAAAACCTCTTTTTAGGTAAAAACATGAAATTTTGAGTTTTCGACTTTTTATGTTTTTATGCATTTTACATGTTTATGAGAAGTTTGAATTTTGCCCAAGTCAAAGTTCATTGATACCCATGAACATTTTTTGACTTTAACTTCTTCGGGTCACTTCCGCTTTAATGCAATGCATGCTTACAATGTCCGATGCCATGCGTTTGGACATTGCGACGTGATCGAATGACTTCCATTTGTGAGTAATTCTCAGTAAACTTCAAGGATCAAAAGGTCAAATTTAGAAGATTTTTCTCCTTATGAAACAAATTTCTGTCGGTAAAACTGATGCACAAATTCAAGGATTGCGAAGCGCATACGGATCTCCGAAAAATACACAATTTGGTCTCTAAAAGAACATCAAGGGCATATTGTTTTTGAGTCATTTTAACTAACATTTAAAAACACTAAAGAGGTTCTAGTTGAATGCTTAGGGTCTGAAAATTCCATTTTGTACATTTGGTTTGATTTTGTCTATTAAAATGAAAAATGTGATTATTTTATATGTGCACTAAAGATGAAATGAACAAATACTATGCGTTACTTTTTTTGATGAGTATACATGTATATTCTGAAAACATCTGTGATTTTTTAACATTTATTCAAATAACCTACACCGATTGAACGCTAGGGAACATTTTGTTTTCTCTTATTGAGCAATGTTGAGGTTTTTATGACCAACCAAATGCACGTTTTTTTTATGGCAATATATTGACATTTGACCAACTCTGGAACTAAAGAGATAAAAGAAGATCCTGACGATAATCTCAACAGCACTCACAATAGAGCACACGATTGAGCATTGGCGTACCCCTTGCAAGCTAGAGGTGGGACCAGGTGCCCGGGAGGAGTGAGCATCCCCTGTTAGGCTAGCATGTGACAAATAACCGAAACTAAGATTTTATAGTTTCACAACAAATAAGCTGACAAATTCTTGAACAAATATGTATGATATTGTTTAAAGCATAAAACATTGGGCAAAATAATTATGAACTTACACGCTAGTTCATTTTTGCACTGTTTTACCTGGTGTACACCTGGTACCTGATATATTCACCTTTAATTTATAGAATTCCTGGAGGAATTTTCAATTTCCTGCAGGATTTTTTAATTTTCTGCAGGAATTTTTGTAATTCCCAAAGGAAAATAATGTCCTGCAGGAATTTCTTATTTTCCCACAGGAATTATTTTTTTTTTGCAGAATATTCCTGCAGAAAAAAATTCCTGCAGGAAATTATTTTTCCAGGAAGAATCTTAAAAAATCCTGCTGAAAATTAAAAACTTCTGCAGGAAATTATAAATTCCTGCAGGAAATTGAAAATTCCTGCAGGAAATTGAAAATTCCTGCAGGATTGTTATTTATTTAAGTTGAATATCTCAAGTACAAGGTGTATACCAGGTAAAACAGTTTGGATTCTGACTAAGTGTGATACCCCCTACCTGATGATAGTATTGGTTTTATAGTATATCCAAGAGCAGTTGGGTGCAAAAATGAACTAGCGTGTCAGTTCATAATTATTTTGCCCACGGTTATAACTTTCTTACGGGAACGAAAAAAAAAAAAAACGGATACAATAACAAATCATCAACGAAAGACAATGACCAACACTAACATTCAATTAAAAATCTCCAGAGTCCAGTGCAAGAACGGAATTCATCCAAACGTGCTGTATAAAGCAGCTATCTCTAAACATATTCAAATGTTAAACGTCTTTAAATTCAATAGCATCATTCAAAACCTGATAAATTTACAGCATGGACCAGACATGCACGTTTCGGGTACTAAACCCTCGTCAGTGATCCTCAGTCTAAACAGTGTAATATGGCCAAAAAGTATGAAAATTTTTATGTCAACCAAAGTTGATCGAACTATCACATGAATAAACATCAAAAAGGTACCTAACAGTTATTCAGTCTCAAAGTCGACAAGGCAAGGCAAAATCGTGAGAATTCCCATCGGAACGGCTGCGAACCCCGGAATGAACAACACTCCGAGGTGCAAGCAATTCTATTCAACCAAGAAGGAAAAGGAAGCTTTAGTCAGTGTAAGAATGGCAAAAACAGATTCAGAAAAAAAGATACCGAAAATCAAAACCAAATGCTTACAATTTTTGAAAAAAATCAGAATTTTCTCACGAGAAAATAAATTAGGACCAACAGACGGAGAGAATAGCGCACCTTATTTTAAAGTTCTCTCGCTGCATTATCTAAAATCAAGATGGTCTGAATCAGAATAACAATCTACATAAATCATTGTTGGAGCTATTTTGTATAGGAAAAATGTAGGAATTAGACAAAGGAAGCCTAGAGGGATCTCCAACAACACCAGGCTGCAGCGCCCACAACAAAAACCCAATGCAAATACACAGAGTAGACAAGCACAGGAAAAGACGCATATATTAGATGTGGGAATAAGACCTGCACTATAGCTTTAAAATGCAATTTCCTTTATCCCATGTAAACAAAATGATATCGTGTGGAATATGTTATTACAAATGCTCATTGTCTTCAATTTCATTTGCACCATTTTGGAGCAGATATATTTGCAGCACAGACTAGAGATACATGTTTCGGGGATTCAACAAATAGCAACTAATATGAATTCTTTTTCGTATCTGTATAAAAAAATGCTACCGGACGTGCATAATTGGTACCCATAGGAATTACAACAACTTGCCTATACAGATTGTCACAAAATCTACTACAAAGCCTGGATACTTCACTCTGACTGAATGTGACGACGGGACTCAATGACGACCCCGATCACATGCCCTCTCTGAAGGTCAGTCGGACTTCTCACTTGATTACAAACATGAGCTCGCTACAGCCGACAGAGCACTGACTGTACTGCGTACGCCCTCTTTTTATATCCATTTACATAATCATCTGTGTTGCTTGAGCCCCTGTCTTTTGTGGTCTTGTTTGTGTGTAGTCATGAAACAGTGAGAAGGTTGTTTTATACCACAACCGTATGTTCTTCGAGACCTCTGGGTTATCAGAAAAGTGGGGGGGGGGGGGGTAGTGTGCACGTAATCAAGGATAACCACACCGTCTGCTACTTGCGTGACAGATGACCGTCGGCACCGGTTGCCCATTGGTCTTGTTGGTTTATGTGTGCTCTTTTGTGTTTCATATTTCTATGGTGTGATGAGTTTGTGTTCCATGTCCTTTTTGCGACTCTTTCTGTGGATGTCAGCTCTATGGGATTTTTTTGCATTTGGATGTCTCCTCCTTTCTCTTCAATCTTTGACATGTCTCCAGTGATTATATAACCTGCCTAAGAAGGATGAAGGTTAGAGATAATTACCAAGAAATTGTGCTGTAATCATTATACGCCTTTCATACCGTGGATATGATCCTGCAGTCACCAGACGGACACTTGGCTTGGCACTTGACGAATCTACAGCCTTGTACCAGCGCATTCTAAGGAGTTTCACACTGACTTACTGTAACAACAGGGATCCATGACGGGCCCTATCCAAACCACTTTAGAAACAGGTCCCCGATCACCTGACCTTTTTGAATTTCAGTCGGACTCCTCGAGTGGTAACATGCATGAGCTCGCTACTGCCTGCAGAGCACGACTGTAATTTCATACGCTTTCCTTTTTTCACTCACGTTACCATATCTGTGTTTCTGGCCCCTGCGTCATCCTGGTTATGTGTATGGCCATTTTACAGTGAGGATATTATTTTACACCACAATTGTGCGTTCTTCGATACCTTCGGGTAATCGGAAAAGTGGGAGGATGATGCGTATGCAATCCGGATAATCACACTGTCTGTCATTAGTGGGCACCGATTGCCCATTGGTCACGTCTTTTTTGTGTAGCAAGTTGTGTTAAACGTCCCTTTTGCGTCCCTTTCTGTGCGTGTCTGCTTTTTTTTACATAGGGTATTTCGGATTTTGCTGTGGGTGTTGCAAGCGAATAATTTTGGAGATCCCCTGCTTCCTTTCATAGGCATGTTCAGTTTTAAAACAACACCACCTACAATACTTTTCGTCCATGCACTTGTATCTGGAGATTGTTCAATACATAAAATTACCCTTATGTTTGTACGGAGCCATGTTATTGTCTCCATCTCTTCGTCCGTTTTTTCTTCTCGTGACAATTTTTCGTTTTGTATTTTCAAAATTATATCAGCCTTTCTAATTGTGATTTCTGGATATTGATTTTGTGTTTTGTGTTTGATTTTCATTCATATGAGCGTAGAAAAATAACCAAGCAGCACACTGGTTACCAAATATTGAAGATGGAATGGAAATGAAATTGAGTTTCTAGCCGTTCTTTTAATTATTTAAAAGCAAAATGCAAATGTAAATCAATATTTTATTTGTTCAATCGAGTTTCCAACCAGCAAAGTATTTGTATCCATAGGAATCACTGTAAATATCTCCGCTGTTCAGGTTACCTGCTGTCTTTAGGAAAACATCATCATCTTCTGCACCTGACAGACATCTGTAACTCCATTCACATCGAGCTGAACTGATCCTGTAGCATCATGTTAACACACAAAGTCCACTCTCTGGTACAATGAAAACGCCCGAACTAGGATGGAAAGTTTTCCCCATTTTTTAACATAAAAGATAGCTGATGGTTTTGACCTATATTATCCAATGGTTTTGACATATATGTGTAGAATGCAACTGCAGATCGTGTTATTGCTAGATTTAAAATCAAACGCCCTGCAATTTTGATGTGAAATTATATAAAAACAATGTTAAACGTCCTATAAATTCAAAAGCATCATTTAAGGAAAGATGAATTCGAGTATGGACCAGACATTAATGTTTGCGGTACCGGAAGTAACCGTAAGTGGAATTTACGTGGAATGTCGAAAGCACCTGAACTCACTCCCATATTGAGAGTTTGTTTCTTTTCATGTGGTGGAAGATTTCGTTTGTTTGCTTTGGTTCTTGTTTTATCCTGATATTTATGCCTTCGGTTAGTGATTTTGTGAATTATCGATTTTGTACGGATTATTGGAATAAAAATCCTCTTCAGTTATCCTTAATCTAAATAATGAAACATGGCCAAAGAGTGTGAAGACGTAGCAAGATAGGTGGGATATGATGCTACAGGTCCCATGATTTGAAATTTCAAGAAATTTTGATAAAAGAGATTTTCTAATGCGCTGAAGAATCAAGCGAACTTGGCTATATGTTCATTTTAAGATAAACACCAAAGAAGTACCTATCAGTTATTCAGTCTCAAAGTCGAGAAGGCAATGCCAAATCGGAAGGACTGCGAACCCCGGAATGAATAACATTCCGAAGTGAGACCAGGTGCCCGGGATCTGTCAGCGTCATCTGATTGCATGCAACACCTGTCGCAACAGCTCCATGGGAACCTGTCAAATCCGGCGATTGTCACCATGTACATTTTGATGTACATATCAGGTAGGTATGTCTTGTTTTAGTGATGATGATAGCCATTCAGTCACAATGCAGAATGTCACTGATGTTTAACGTCTTCAAATTCATTAGCATAATTTTAGATCAGACAAATTTACAGCATGGATCAAACATGCACGTTTCGAGAATTAAACCCTCATCAGTGATCCTCAATCTAAACAATGTAATATGGCCAATATCTGTGAAAATTATGTCCTAAATATACAGAAATACAAAGTAAGATGACTGGGATATGATGCCGTAGGACCCAGGTTTTGGAAATTTGCGAAAATCTTGTAAACAGAAATATTCATATGCGTTTGAAGAAACAACCAATTGAAATTTATCGAACCTGGCTACATGTTCCCTCGGGGATTCCTGGTCCGCCAGCAGTGACACTCACCAAGTGGTACAAATGCTTAACGTCTTCAAATTCATTAGCATAATTTGAGAGCAGATAAATTGGCAGCATGGACCAGACATGCACGTTCCGGATACTTAACCCTCGTCGGTGACCCTCAGTCATTACATAAACATTAAAGAAGTACCTATCACTTATTTAGTTTCAAAGCCGAGACGGCAAGGCAAAATAGTTATATTTTCCATAGGAATGGTTGCGAACATCGGAATGAATAAAATTCCGAAGTGTGACCATGCGCCCAGGGAGAGTCGGCGTCTCCTAAATGTATGCAACACCCTTCGCAACAGCTCCATGGAAACTTGTTTAATTCGATGATTGTGTCGATGTACATATTGAATGTACACGTCAGGTAACAATGTAATATGCCCAAAGACTGTGAAAATTATTATGTCGAAACATGTACCGAAAGACGTAACAGGAAGGGTTGGATCTGATACTACAGGGCTCACGTTTTAGATATTTAAAGAAATGCTCACAACAGAAATTTTCAAATGCGTTTAAAAGTTGATCGAACTTGTCTACATGTGCCCTCGGGGACTCATCGTCCACCAGCAGTGACTTTCACCATATGGTAAAGTGTTAAACGTCTTAAAATTCAATAGCATTCAAATTCAATATGTTACAAATGTAGATACACTTTCATCGCTTTTGATACAATAATGCCGAAGGGTTCCAACTCTATACCTTCTTAAAGAATATTCCCAACCAATTTCCATGCACCAGACACGTGTTTCGAATGTTAAATCCTCATCAGTGATGCTTCAAGCGGAGCCTCCAAAATTCATTTCAGTAGCCCCCTCTTCAATTTTTTGAATATAGATTTGTATATTTACTTTACAGAGAAAGTATAAGTCGACGAGTCCCGTATCTGTATTAATAGTAGACGGAAGTCCTCTTGGATAACATTTATGTAAGATTTGGTGAGAATCTCTACAAGCAGGTTGTAGGAATTCCTATGGGTACAACTTGTGCGCCTCTTGTTGCAGATTTATTTTTATACATATATGAAAAAGAATTTATTTAAAATCTTCAAAAGCAAAGAAAACATGATGATATGAAATGCTTCATTGGTACTTCTCGGTACCAGGATGATATTCTTATTATAGATAATCATGTTTTTGAAAGGTGTAAAGATGTTATTTATCCATAAGAATTGACTCTAAACAAGGCAAACGTTACAGACATAGAAACACCAATTTTGGACCTAAATATCGAAATTTTCAATGGAGAAATTCATACAAGTGTATATGACAAACGAGATGATTTTAGATTCAACATAGTAAATTTCCCCTGGTTTGACGATGATGTCCCTAGATTACCGTCATAAGGTATCTACATTTCACAGCTCATCCGGTATGCTAGAGCATGTACTGATGTTTTGGATTTTCATAATAGAAATCTACAAATTACAAAGAAACTTTTAGGTCAAGGTTTTCGCTTTCATAAACTAGTTAAGACTTTCTGGAAATTTTACAAAAATTATGATCAACTTCTTTTGAAATTCGGACCCATACAAGCAACCGAGTATATTACGTTAGGTATTTCACAACCTGCATTTTATGGTGACATAATTAACAAAATAAGAAGGATCAAAGGGAGACAGCATATTTATCGAAAATGTGTCAGAGTCATCAAACGCCTTTTATACCGTTGATATGATCCGATTGTCACCAGACGGACACTAGGCTTGGTACTGGAAAAATCTACAGTCTTGTACGAGTGCATTCTTAAGACTTGCACTCTGACTGACTGTGACGACGGGACTCCATGACGGGCCCTGTCCAAACCTCTTTAGAGAAGACAGGGCCCCGACCACCTGTCCTCTCTGAATGTCAGTCGGACTCCTCGGGTGATAACACTAATGAGCTCGCTACAGCCGGCAGAGCACGGACTGTATTACGCACGTCCTCTTTTTATATCCATTTACATATTCATCTGTATTGCTTTGACCCCTGTGTTTTACGGTCTTTTTTGTGTGTAGTCTTATAACAGTGAGGAGGTAGTTTTACACCATAATTGTGCGTTCTTCGAGACCTATGGGAAATCGGAATAGTGGGAGGGTTGTGCGCACGTAATCCAGGATAACCACACCGTCTGCTATTAACGTGGCAGATGGCCGTCCTAAGTCGGCACCGGTTGACCATTGGTTTCGTCGGTTTATGTGTAGTATTTTGTTTCATGTTTCTATGGTGTGAGTTTGCATTCCTTGTCCCTTTTCCGTCCCTTTCTATGGGTGTCTGTTCTGTGTTTTTTACATGGGTGTTTTGGGATTTTGCTGTGGGTGCTGCAACCTAGTGCTGTTGAAAATCCCCTCCTTTATTTCCAAAATTATATGTGTATCTATTTTGACGTCATAGCTATCTTCATTTTTTTTATAAGCAATTAAATAACAAAAAAGCATGAATTATCCGTCCATCGATCTCCTTATCGTTATCTGATTTTACCCTACAGTTCAATTTATCAACGTAAATTTATTTATGAGACCTAAAATCAGTTCGACTAAAAAAAAAGCAGATTATTGAAATTTCAGTTATGAGATTAAGTTATGCAAAAATTTATGTGAATCGACTTTGAAGAAATGGGAAGGATCTCCAGCATAACCATTCTGTCTCAGCCAGCGAAACAAGTGACATATAAATTTGAGTGAAGGAGAATGGCTATACTGATTATGATTCATGCATATCTTAAATCTATAGAATGATACTATTTATAATAAATGTTTCATTTAAGGAATATAGATCAATAAAAGTTTGTTTTGGCCTTTTGACATTATCATATATATATTATCATGCCATTTTGAAAACTTGTCATTTCATCCCAACCTAACATCGAAATTAAAGGAGGTTAACTTATGAGCATCATCCTTTCAAAAAGGAGTGGACATGGTGAAAGGGAGGCGGGAGGAGGGGGGTTGGAAGGAGGGAGGAAGGGGGAATGAGGAGGGAGGGAAGGGGAAAATGGGAGGGAGGGGAGAAAGGGGACGGGAAGATGGAGAGAAGGGGCGGGAGGGGGAGGTAAGGGAAGGGTGAAAGGAGGGGCGGGAGGGGGAGGTCCGCCCCCTGTCAATGCTATTTTTGTCATCCATTTTATTCAACTATTGTACTGCATCGATCATACAGGAAAAGAAATTGCTCGAATTTAAATTCAAAAGAATAAAACCAGAGGGCCCCACTGAAATGAATTTTGACTGTAAGCATAGGTGATGAAGATTTAATATCGGAAACACCTGTCTGGTGCATTTGAAATTGGCTTTGAATTTATTTTCTTCAAGAAGGTAAAGAGTTGGAACTTTTCCGTATTCTTGATACCTATGCAAGTAAATGAAACAAAGTCAGTCATTGTCCATAATTTATCTTAAGTGGGGAACTCAGATAAAATCATAAGACTGAACGATGTCATTGTGTTCTGAATAAATGTAAGATAATTGTGCATGTCTACAGTACATACTTCCGTAAGAAAAACGATTCCTGTGATGATTTAAAACAATATTAGCTGTCAGCGGCTACAATTATTTTCTTGCAAAAGGTCTCTTAATACCTTCTAATTGTTATTAAAAGGTGATACACAAGTCATCCGAGGTGAACTAAATATGTTTTATAAAGAAACCCAGCATGAAAAACATACGTCTACAGAGCTGTCTGCACTCACTACGACTCCTGCTTAATTATACTTCGGCAGTCCGATCTCCGCCGAGTGACCCATGTGATATGTAGTGATAAATCGGGTCAAATCCTGCGCAGACGTGAAAAGCTTATTAGCGTCTTTTATCTTTGATAATTGAGATCTATATGATCTGCAATGTAAAGTCTTGTGTAATGTCACTGGGGCTGTAAGAATTTTAAAAAATGCTATTCTTGCTTAGAAAGGCGCTAATCCGACGTTTTTTTTTTAAATCAACCTTTTTATCAAACCGTCATCATTTTCTATGCGTTATAACATGCGTGAAAATCAGCAAATAAAACAATTTGCATTTGCTGACAGCTAATGTTGCTTTAAATGTCCATACCAATATAAACATGACAATACTTGTATTATATATCAATGTATTTCACTTCTCCCTTTCATTGCCAATACATTTAAAAGTCATAAGTAAGTTTATACCTTTAAACTCAGTATACGGTTGACCTACAGTCAGCTTCTAATTGTTGGATTACTCGTATAGCGCTATATCAGAGATCAGTATAATTCAGACTAAAAATAGTCAAGGTAAAACCCTGTTTGTCATAAATACACAAACGCGTCGAAGGTAATATGTAATTTAGAAAATCAGCATCCATCGCCATTCTTTTGATGATGATATAATTCTGAACGATTTCAAACATTTTATTAAGGATTAACTATGGAATTTTATAAGGTAAAATTGGAAGCTCTTGAAACAGCATTAATAGATAGTACAACAAACGTGTGTGATGTTACACAAGAACGTATCGACGATAATATAAAGGACATAGATGCGCAGAAAGATGATCTTAAGACGGCCGATGTAAGACTGATACTTGC
This sequence comes from Pinctada fucata, assembly GCA_028142955.1. NCBI lineage: Eukaryota > Metazoa > Mollusca > Bivalvia > Pterioida > Pteriidae > Pinctada > Pinctada fucata. The sequence goes on along the minus strand of AP027108.1, from coordinate 58,332,230 downwards.
GGGGAAAGAGTACGGATTCATGGAATCAGAGGTAGAAGCATTACGTGACATAGGTATGAGAAATAAAATAGATAGGAGGGATAAAAGAGACAGAATTTTGGCTCTACTTATCATACATCGAGGCGGAAGTGAACCAGAGAAACGAAAGGCAAAGTCTGTTTCGGTACCAAATATTCCGCGCCCAAGACCTGCTTCTAATCCACTAGGACAACATTTACAACAGGAGGGCAATAAAACTCCGAAAAAGGCAAAGACCTAGCTTGAAGAAATTCTGGCCCATTGTCAATATAGAGATGTGTCTCTCTAGCGTATCAAGACAATAAGCAAAGTGTACGGTACCGATTATTATTATTTATTATAATATTATCATCTTAATTATTCATGTAGAAAAAGACTACGCACATAAAACTTCATGTTGCCATCATGTATATTTTTGTTCTGATCTAGTTAGACTTCATCCGTCTAAAGAATAATTCTTGAATGTCGCTTTTTTATCGATGATGAAGAAAAAAGGACTGGCCCAATATTAATTTCATGGCAAAGGAATTAAAAGCAAATAAAATTTGGATGTTTTGAAGGCGAACATTAATTACAGTACAAATATTTGTCCATACATCCATACTGCCGCTTGAGCCTTTTTCCAATTCATGCTACTGAGTAGTACCTAACGCTGTACTATGTACATGAAGTTGCAATAAATAATCTGAATTATGTATATGAAGTTGCCATAAATAATCTGAATTATTTTCACGAGATAAAAAAAAAAAATCTGTGTTTGAATCTTTGATATTTCATTTCATTTTTGTTGCGCTAATCGTTTGGATACACAAGATTATTTGAAAAGTCAGATTTCTTATCACAAAGATAACATCAACTACTCAAGAGAAAACTATTTACAATTATTATATAGTCTTTTTATATTCCCACTCTCATTGGCTGAGAAATGTCACGTGACGAGTCATTATCTCATCATATTGACCTGTGAGGAGCGATTTCATTAAATATCACTACCGCGAAAACTCTTGCTTCCGGTTTACCATGAAATATCGAAAACGCGCGAAATTTATATCTGTGACGTCATTAACGTCATTTCGTAAACAGCAGCAAGGACCCTGAAGATGAGCTCAAAGTCTTGAATTTTGAGCCTATCTACGAATTTTGACTCTGAAATATTCTACATTTGACTCATTGAATGAATTCCATTACGTTCAGGATAATTCAGCGACAGAAAATGCTGATATTAACACGTCTTGAAACATTTTCAAAGAAAAGTCGATGTCAGCCATTTCGAAAAGGTACCTTTATAAAACAAAGGAGGGAGTCTCCAACAACACCAGGTTGTAGCACCCACAGCAAAACCCCAAAACATTCAATGCAAAAACACAAAGCAGACAAGCACAGAAAGAGACGCATAAGGGACAAGGAAAGTCAACGTACAACACACAAACATCAAACACAAAGGACTACACATAAACCAACGAGACCAATAGGCAACCGGTGCCGACTAAGGATGGCCATCTGCCACGGAAATAGCAGAAGGTGTTGTTATCCTGGATTACGTACTGATTAAGTCAACTATATAATAAAACAATTATGGACTTTTCACTCGGTGAATATGGTGTGATATTTTCTGAATTTGAAAATATTGACTTCGGCTGTTGCCTCGGTAAATTTTTTCAAATTCAGAAAATATCACACCATATTCACCTCGTAAAAAAGTCCATAATTGTATAGTATTCGGATGTCATCAAAATTCGGCGCTATATAATATTGACCTCCCTACATTTTTTATAATTGTTGGTATATAACTATTGTCTCATCCTATTTTATAGTGTCAGGTAACTTTTTCACACTTCTATATATAACATTGTAGATATTTGCAAGGCCAGCTAGAATTTTTAAATATATTTTTTTCTTTTTAATATGCAAACTGTATTCTTTTATTTAATGGACGGAGGGGAGTATCTTAATTAGTTAATCTATTGCGAGCACTAACCACTTACGTTTTATACAAACAATTATAATGCCTTGTTCACATGAATGCGCATTAAATCTAATTCGCATAAGATTTGATGCGCATTATTTTTAGTTCACACGGCAAATTCTAATGCGCATTAGATTTTGGTACAATTGCACTGATCAGCCATTATATAGCCATAATTTTCAAATCATAAAGGGCAGAATTTATTCCGACTCATAATGTTTTTCAAATTTTTCATCATCACCCTCGACATTATTAAGTTCCAGTAAAGATAAAGAAAGATATATGACGTCATTAAGAGATAAAACGACGTCATGGTATAGTGTTATTTTAAGTCAAAAGACGCGTTTCATTTCATAATGAACTAGATAGTATTTTAGCCTCTTATTCTATGATTCGAGGTCAAAGGATGGTTGAAATTGTCAAGTTGTTGTCTATACATACTGCAGAACTTAAGTACATCATATACGCATGCGCTAGATTAAATGCGAATTAAATTCGCTTTGCGTTCACACGACAAATTCTAATCCGCATTCAATCTAATGCGAATTAACGTAATGCGCATTAAATTTGTCGTGTGAACGCAGCCAAAATCTAATACGCATTAAATTCGATTTAATGCGCATTACACTTTCCGTGTAAACAGGGCATTAGATCAGGTTAAAATGTAGATTAAAGCTTGTTTAAATCAAATGATAGAACAAGAAGAGAGGTTCACTACAAGACTCAGACACAGCACAAAACACCGGAACAAAACTATGATCATAAAAAAAAAACTACAGAGAAGACAAACACTACATGACACAGATACAAAACAATAAAAACACAGAGTAGACAAACACTACAGAACACAGATACAAAACAATAAAAACACAGAGTAGACAAACACTACAGAACACAGACACAACACATAAAGCAAATGAGTTAAAGAAGATCCTGACGATAATCTCAACAGCACTCACAATAGAGCACCAAATTGAGCATCGACGGACCCCTAGCAAACTAGAGGTGGGACCAGGTGCCCGGGAGGAGTAAGCATCCCCTGTTGGCTAGCCGCACCCGCCGTCGATGTTCACGCACGAAAATGAAAAGAATATATAAAATGCATGCACTGTCTGAGGCCACGTCTATATAGAAAGTGCTATGGCGACAATGTCAGGGAAAAATATTCAAAACACTTACTGTCAAACCCCTCGCGGGGAACTTTTTTACGAGCTCCACACGGCAAAGGGCATAAGTGTGACACAAATGAGTTAAAGAAGATCCTGACGATAATCTCAACAGCACTCACAATAGAGCACCAAATTGAGCATCGACAGACCCCTAGCAAGCTAGAGGTGGGACCAGGTGCCCGGGAGGAGTAAGCATCCCCTGTTGGCTAGCCGCACCCGCCGTCGATGTTCACGCACGAAAATGAAAAGAATATATAAAATGCATGAGCAGCAGCAGAGCAAAACAATGAAAAAAATCCCACAGAGTAGATGGATACAGATATAATACATAAACTAAAACACCAGAGCAAAACGATAAAAAAGAATCAATGAGCAGACAAACACTCCAATACAAAGATACAAAACATAAAGTAAAACACCAGAATAAAATTATGAACAAACACAGGGTAGTCAAACACTACAGGAGATGCAAAAGGGACAATCAACACTACACACTACATCAAAACACATAATGGTTCAGATATCCGGATTATGTGTTCACACCCTCTCCCGATAGTGAGGTTATCATGTGGTATCGAAGATCACAACGTTGTGTTGTATAAAAAACTTCTATCCTTAAGATGACCATACAAACAAGACAGCAAAACACAGGACCCCAGGTACTACTCAGATGTGTATGGATATTACAAACAGAGATCGTACGAAAAGCAAAATTGTGCTCTGCCCGCTAGAGCTAGCTGATGTATAAAAGCACAAGAGGTACCTGATCTCCATTCAGAGATACGAAGTGTTCGTGACTGTGTCTTCACTAACGAGAAAAAATTCCAATGTTTTACCTGGATGGGGTATACCACAAAAATCATGCGACACGTGTCTGAGTTTTGTGGCATACCTATATCAAACAACAACAACAAAAATAATCGACTGATCCCTTAAAGGACACCGGACATTTTGCCTTTTCATTGATCATCTATCTTTCAACATCTATCAACATTTTGCCTTTTCATTGATCATCTATCATCATCATCTATCAACATTTAAACCACTTGGTGAGTGTCACTGCTGGTGGACCAGGACCCCCCCGAGGGCATATGTAGCCAAAAAGAAGGGAGGAGATCTCCAACAAGACCCCCTTGCAGCATCAACAGTAAAACACCAAAACACCCGATGCAAAAACACAAAAGACGAGTACAGCACGAGATAGAAAAGAGACACAAGACATTTAAACATCAAACACAAAAGACTACACATAAACCGACGAGACCAATGGGCAACCGGTGCCGACTTTGGACGGCCATCTGTCACGCAAGTAGCAAATGGTGTGTTCGATCAATTTCGGTTGATCGTTTCTTCAACGCATTCTAAAATTTCTGTTATGAAAATTTCTTAAAATTTGCTATTCAATTTGAAGACGTTGAACATTTATACCACTTGGTGAATGTCACTGCTGGTGGACCAGAAGTCCCCGAGGGCATATGTAGCCAAGTTCGATCAATTTCGGTTGATCATTTCTTCAACGCATTCTAAAGTTTCTGTTATGAAAATTTCTTGAAATTTCAAAAACGTGGGTCCTGTAGCATCATATTCCCCCATCCCGCTACGTCTTTCGGTACGCTTTTTCGACATAGTAACTTTCACTCTTTTTTGGCATATTACATTGTTTAGATTTAAGGATCACTGACGAGGGTTAAGTACCCGAAACATGCATGTCTGGTCCATGCTGCCAATTTATCTGTTCTTAAATGATGCTATTCAATTTGAAGACGTTAAACATTTCAGCGACTTTTTTTACAAAATACATGCAAAATATGCTACAAAAATAAATGACAAGATATTTCATTAGCTCTATTATATGACGTTAGATTGCTTCAAATTTTGTCTAATATAGTATGATTTTTTTTCTGTTTTCTTTTTTTGATATCTAATAAATGAATGTACTGTCTACGCTTTTCTAAGGTTTGCTGACTTGAGGATGAAGAAAATTTAAGATGATTTAAATGGATTTGAATACTAAATTTCCAATTTTTCCCTTTTTCGAAATGATTCATGAACACTTGTTATCATTTTAAGAGATCGAAAAACTTATCTTAATTACTGAAGCATACGAAATCGAAAAAGTGTTACAATTGATGACCACTTTACTAAATTTAGAATATACGAAATTCACACAAAAAGACTACAGATTGTTTTTATTGATTCGCGTATTCAAATTTCATAACTTAAAAGATTGGATACGATAGACTCATTTATGCATAACGAATATAATCTTCTTGAATATATTCAGCAATGGAAACTTACGCAATCGAACAACAAATTTATATTCCTACCGAATGAAATTATCATTTTCTGAACATTAACAAATCAAAATAATATAGAATAAACCAACAGACATACCTGTTACACATTTAAAGAATCAATTTTCACGAACAAAGTTTAGCCGTTCATATAAACTTGTGTTGAACTGTAAAGTACCAATGTTTTCATCTTTGGTCCTATTACACAGCATCTCTGACATACATTGAAGTACCACTGGGTTGTCCAGATGATGAAACTTGTTCGCAAATAGTTCAGGTCGTTTGTAAAGTGTTTGTAGATCGCGTATTCCAAAGATACATATCCCTCTTTCCCGGTGTCCATAACATGGAAGTCGCTTGGTTTCCCAGAGTTTAAGTCGGGTAAGAAACGGTTTGTCTTCTGGATTTCCTTGGAAAGAAGTTTTAAAGAAACAATAATAAATCACAAGACATACAGTTAAAAGATATCTATTTTTTAACTTTATAAAAAGACATATTTTACTCCGATGCCTACCCTTAAAGGCTCCAGGTGCCTCTATCTGAGGACTGAAATTGAGGACCCCAAAGTACATCTCATCCGGGACCTTCACACTCCGTGTCCAGTTCAGAATTTGTTGAGCTGTGTTGTTATGCACAGCGTAGTTTACGAAAGCCCTGCTAGCTGATATATGAGTGCAGCTTTTCAAAGGTCGTGCGCCCATAGGAATGTCGCCAGCATTTTTCCATCTAATGGGACTTGCTCTAAAAAAGAAAGATCGGGTATTGATATGGTAGTAAAGATAGGAACATCGAAGCGTTCCAATTATTTACTTTCTTGAAATAAATTTAGCCCAATTTTAATGCACCAGACACGTGTCTCGGAGAGTAAATTCCCGCCAATGTTAGTGATATAATGCCGAAGTGATGTTCAGACAAAGTCATATGTATATTAGCAACACTCCTTCCGATTTATCTTAAGAACTTAAATTTGTGCATTTACCTAGAATAGAGTTTGGAGTCGAATCAGTAGAATAGTTAAATGAAAAATATAACCAAAAAAAAAAAAAAAAAAAAAACAGTAGAGGATTTTTTCTAAAATGTTAACCTCTTTTAATTTCGATGATATTTTTGATGAAGTGACAAGTTTCCGAAATAACAAAAATATATAAACGTCAAAATGATTTAGGGCCAAAACAAATAATGAATACTTCACTTTATATACAGACATAACCTCAGACAGTGCATGTCTTTTGTATATTCTTTTCATTTTCGTGCATGGATATCGACGGCGGGTGCAGCTAGCCAACAGGGAATGCTGCTCCTCCCGGGCACCTGGTCCCATCTCTAGCTTGCTAGGGAGCCGTCGATGCTCAATTTTGTGCTCTATTGTGAGTGTTGTTGAGATTTTCGTCGGGATCCTCTTTTACTCATTCACTTATCATTTCCTTTATATACATAAAATTTTAAAGTTTTAAATCATAAACATTTTTCTTTTTCTCTATTAGTATAAATTCATGATTCGGAAATCAATTTACCTTTTGATAATTCCTTTTATGTCATTTGCGCCGTTAAAGACGGACAATATCTGCACAAGCTCAAAGTTTGTGCGTAAGGGAAACTCTTGTCCCGTGAGGTTAATGAAATATCTCCATCTTTTATATTTCAAGAGATCTTCCATGCAGATCAAGTCGGCCTCCAGGACCGAATATCGGCCCCAGGTCACATTTATTCTCCTTGAAGCCAAATGGACATTTTTAAAACAATTCGATATCAAAGACACTCTGTTGAATACTGCTGACTTTGCTTTCAAATCAACGTGGATACAATACACGTTCTGTGGTCGATAGATTTCCCTTAAAAGCTTCTCAAACTGAATAAAGTCCTTATACATGAGAATACTGAATGCAATTGGAAAATCATTCTCCTCCTTTGACAGCGATTGCATGATGAATCCCGAGTCTGTCTTGTACGTATCACATGAAATGGTTTTAGTTGAACGTGTATCAATATATGACAATGACCTTAGTTTATTTTTAATTTCGTTACATTTGTTTATTTCATTCTCATTCCCTTGTAGTACCTTCTGACAATTTATTTCGACATTTCTTCTTATTTTGCAAATATCTTGTAAAACGTTGATATCCGCTTTAACAGTTCTACCCTTGGTATCTCGTTCAGAGTATAATTGGAATCTCTTCATGTTATAGAATACCTCACTATTTATTATGTCACCTCTCTCCCTAAGAATGCCATCTCCTCTTTGTATGTTTGAGGCACGGAAAATACCCTGCATGCTAGATTTTTTCATCGGATGCGTTGATGGTCCTTTGTATTTTCCGTTAAGAGTTTCCCGCTTGATTATCTCTTGACAAATAATGTCATATATCCAACTAAAAATTGAGGTGAAGCAAACGGCAATTATGAAAACTTTGAATAAAAATCGTCCGTCCATCGGATTAATATTTTTCAATTTGAAACAGACCTCGTCCAACGTTTCTGCATAGTATGCCAATGTCTTTTAAATATTTGCTTTTCTATCGTTTTGTTATTAAACACCCAAGCGACATTTTTGCCAGCTTTAATGGAATACACACATGTTGCAGTCTTTAACTCATACATGAAAATAATGCAATATGCTTCTGAACGTAATGATGAAATAATATAATATGCAATGAGGAATGTCTGATGTTGATATAAAACATCTCTATTTATTCTCTGTCGATAAACTCTTATTTTCTCTTTAGTATTCTTACTTATTTCCTCAACAAAAAAAGCTTTGTAGAAACAAGGGAATAGGTTTTTGATAAAAAAGACCGCGGCTTATCGTATTGTTAACGACTTTCTTCTAACTATAAATATTTGTATTCTGTGTATATCGGAAATATTTTATTGTGCCTCTTGTTGAAGAAAGGAGGGGATCTCCAACAACACTAGGTTGCAGCACCCACAGAAAAATCCAAAAACACCCATGCAAAAAAACAGAACAGATACTCACAGAAAGAGACGCAAAAGGGACAAGGAACACCAACTCACAACATAGAAACATGAAACATAAAAGACTGCACATAAACCAACGAGACCAATGGGCAACCGGTGCCGACTTAGGACGGCCATCTGCCACGTAAATTGCAGACGGTGTGGTTATCCTGGATTACGTGCGCACAACCCTCCCACTATTCCGATTTCCCAGAGGTCTCGAAGAACGCACAATGATGGTGTAAAACAACCTCCTCACTGTTAGATGACCACACACAAACAAGACCGTAAAACACAGGGGTCCAAGCAACACAGATGAATATGTAAATGGATATAAAAAGAGGACGTGCGTAAAACAGATGAGTGTTGTTCAGTGTCACTGCTAGTAGACCAGGAGTCCCCGAGGGTACTTGAAGCCAAGTTCGATTAACTGCGGTTCATCGTTTCTTCAACGCATTTGAAAATTTCAGTTATCAAAACTTCCTGAAATTTCTGAAACGTGGGTCCTGTAGCATCATATTCCATCCATCCTGCTACGTCTTTCGGTATATTTTTGGACATTATAACTTTTACACTCTTTGCCATATTACATTGTTTAGTTTGAGGATCACTGACGAGAGTTAAGTACCCGAGACGTTCATGCCTGGTACATGATGAAAATTAATCTGACTTTAAATGATGCTACTGAATTTGAAGATATTTAGCATTTAGATAAGCGAATATTTGATCTGATTAGAATTCTGATAGTAAGCATTGGTTTAATGATGCAATTTCTGTATGTGCAAACATCAAATAGATGATGTATACAGCCGCTCTTTGCTTACTCCAGAACAAATCATTGATATGGTCATTCACTTAGGGTGACCCTAACTAGTAAAGGGAACTATAAGAAACTATTCTCATCGCATTTACTAAAGAAGGAAGGAGATCTCCAACAAGGCCCTGCTGCAGCATTAACAGCAAAACACCAAAAACACCCGATTCAAAAACACAAAAGACGAGTATAGCACGAGACGGAAAAAAGACACACGACATGTAAACACCAAAAAAGAAGGGAGGAGATCTCCAACAAGACCCCCTTGCAGCATCAACAGTAAAACACCAAAACACCCGATGCAAAAATACAAAAGACGAGTACAGCACGAGACGGAAAAGAGACACACGACATTTAAACATCAAACACAAAAGACTACACATAAACCGACGAGACCAATGGGTAACCGGTGCCGACTTTGGACGGCCATCTGTCACGCAAGTAGCAAATGGTGTAGTTATCCTGGATTACGTGCGCACAACCCTCTCACTTCTCCAATTACCCAGAGGTCTCGAAGAACGTACAGTTGTGGTGTAAAACAACCTCCTCATTGTAAGATGACATCACACAAACAAGACCGCGAAACGCAGAGGCCCCAGAGACACAGATGAATATGTAAATGGATATAAAAAGAGGGCATGCGTAATACAGTCCGTGCTTTGCCGGCTGTAGCGAGCTCATGTATGTAATCACCCGAGGAGTCCGACTGACATTCAGAGAGGACAGGTGGTCGGGGCCATGTCTTCTCTAAAGAGGTTTGGACAGGGCCCGTCATGGAGTCCCGTCGTCACAGTCAGTCAGAGTGCAAGTCTCAAGGATGCGCTTGTACAAGACTGTAGATTGATCAAGTACCAAGCCTAGTGTCCGTCTGGTGACATTAGGATCATATCCACGGTATAAAAGGCGTTTGATGATTCTGACGCATTTTCGATGGTTATGCTGCCTACCTTTGATCCTTTTTATTTTGTTTATCATATCACCATAAAAGACAGGTTGTGTAATACCCATAGTAATGTACTCTGTTGCATGTATAGATCCGAATTTCAAAACACAAAAGACTACACAGTGTCATGTTCTTATATTGCCATACACGATTTATATAAATCGTTTCTGACAATATAAGTAGGCATAAAATACAATTGTTTGGGGACAAAAAGTGCGGCGAGGGTTGTAACAATCTGAAAATTTTAAATGCTGTCTAAAACAATGTTTTCCAATTTTCAAGTTAAAGAACATCGATCAAATATTTGGATTTTCTTCTAGTCCTTTATGAAAAACTTCTGAAAATATGAATACGTAGTTGATTAATTCTTGGGAAAAAAAGGCCGAATTTTTTGGAAGCATCATGAGAATATGAATGTAAATTATTTAAAGATGAAAATGTGTCATGTTTCAAATTAGAGATAATATCAAACACTAAAGTGTTTCCTCCTTAGGATATGCAATGTGAATGCGTACAGCGATTTACATTTATTCATAACGGTTTGTTTGTATCCATCTACCTAAATGACCAAGAAGCAAAGTTGTTTTGATTACTCTTTATTTCGAGCGTTTATTTTTTGTTGAGTGCTATATGGTTTTTAAATTAAAATTCAACATGGAATTATCACATGTACCGATTTGAAATACATGTTATGGAAGAGAAAGGTTTAAGAAGGATGATAACACTGTTAAATCACATGGTTGCTTGTTAAAATGTTTATTCCCATTGTATGGTTGGTATAAGATATGGAAACATTTATGATCTTCTTTCTTCTATCATGAGGTGAATGGCTTCTCATGTGTTATTTTCTCTAATTGTTCGTTTATATATAACGTCAGACAGTGCATGAATTTTATATATTTTCATTTCCATGCTTCATTAACATCAACGGCGGGTGCGGCTAGCCAACAGGGGATGCTTACTCCTCCCGGGCACCTGGTCCCACCTCTAGCTTGCTAGGGGTCAGCTGATGTTTAATTTTATGCTCTTTTGTGAGTGCTGTTGAGATTATTGTCAGGATCTTCTTTAACTCATTTAAAGCAAGTGCGCGAAAATAGGCCGGGAGGGACCACGGTCAATACTCATGATATGTACTATCATCAGCGTTCTTTGAGACCTCTGGGTAATCGAAAAAGTGGAAGGGTTGTGCACACATAATCCGGATAACAACACCGTCTGCTACTGACGTGGCAGAAGGACGTCCTGAGACGGCACCGATTCCCCACGGTCTCGTTGATTTATGTGTAGTCAATTATGTTTGATGTGATGTGATTTGGCGTTCCTTGTACCATGTATGTCTTTCTCTGTGTATGTCTGATTTGTGATATGCAGTGGGTGTTTTGGGGTTTTAACTGTTGTTACTGCAACCGGGTGTTATTAGAGATCCCCTCCTTTCCTTTATAACAGGTTCCATCGAAAATTGAGACTTTATAAAACTGAAAAGTAAAGGATCATTAAAATTCAACTTAAAGTCAGAATCTCTTTAAAGAAAAATAGTATCTTGATAGTAAATTTGAAAAGTCAAATGGAATCAGAATCTTCTAGATGGGTTAATTGTACAAGACATCAACATATAGTTTCTTTGTCATATTTGATTTGATATGATTTGAGCTAAATTCACTCTTCGGTCTAAAAGTATTCTACTTTGAATCTCATTGTCACGTTTCGCAACTATGTTGGATTCGAATTGTCACCCATTCAAATATTTTTGCTTCGAGTAAACATCAGCGAGTCAGCACGAACTGGCAATTGCACAATCAAAGATTTTTCACGTGAAAAAAAAAATAAATAAAAAAATGCAGATGAGCAAGTGTAGGGGTTTACATGTAAGAGAAACACACGTGAATGGGAATTACAAAAAAACTCAAATGAGATAAAGAAGATCCTGACGACAATCAACTAACATTTAAGTTAGTGTATCCCTCGGGTCTCAAGGTCATATCATCACCTTTTTACGTGCGAGCATGTTCAGTAAGGTGGAATAAAAAGGAAGAGTTGACGGTTTCGCTCCTATCAACATTATCAATTTCTAACTCTCACATGAATTATCAAGAAAAAATCGATTGTGATAAGGTGACAACTTAATTTATCCCAACAATCCTACTACGACTTTTGGTATTTGTTTTGACACAATAATTTCCACACTCTTTTGCCATATTACATTGTTTAGATTGAGGATCACTGACGAGGGTTAAGTAACCGAAACGTGCATGTCTGGTCCATGCTGAAAATTCATCTGTTCTGATGCTATTGAATTTGAGGACGTTTAACATTACAATTTAAAGGTCAAGTGAGGTAAAGCAACGACTTTACTCCAACTTACATTCATAAACAACTGACATAAAGTGGCAACTCAACTCCAGTCTGCATTATACAATTAATATAATGATGCTATGATGATAATTAATATAATAAACATAAAAAAGTATCTATTATAAACTACCTCAAGTATAAGTAAGATGGGGTAAATTTTGACTTTGTCAAGAGATGCATGTGAGAGCTAGGCGTCTTTCAGATAAGCTTCTCAGTCAGGGATATGTTTGTGAACGACTAACATCGTCACTGAGGAAGTTCTACGGTCGATATGGGGAACTCGTCATATACTATGATGTCCAACTCTCCAGAATGGTAAATGATATTCTGTCATAGACCATTTGAACCATTCAACCAAAAATTGTACTCTTTGTCTTCCGAATTGAAGCGGCGGGTGTTGCATGCAAGCAGGAGATGCTTACTCTTCCTGGGCACCAGGTCTCACTCCCATATCGGGGGTTCGCTTCTTTTCATGTGGTGGAGGTTTTTGTTTGTTTGCTTTGGTTCCTGTTTTATCCTGATTTTATATGACTTCGCTTTTTTGATTTTCTGAATTATCGATTTTGTGCTGTTTACAGGGATATGGTCATTATCCATATTTGTCAGTTTGATTGTTTTATCTACTTACATGTTTAACGTCTACAAATTCATTAGCATCATACATGAAGTAATAAGGAGATATCCTAATCACCGAAACGCATCAAGCGAAAAAACAGATTAGACAAATACAGCACAAAACCCAACATTTGCAATTGAACATGACAATGAAATCACTCCGTTGCAGCACCCACAGCAAAACCCAAAAATTCCAAATGCAAACACGGATAGCTTACACGCACAGAAAGAGACACAAAGGGACAAGGAGCACAATTTAACACCATAGATACTCGAAACACATAAACCAACGAGACAAATTGGCAACAGGTGCCGACTGAGGACGGCCATCTGCCACGAAAGTAACAGACAGTGTCGTAATCTGGGTTACGTGCACACAAATCTTCCACTTTTCCGATCATCCAGAGGTCTTGAAAACGCACAATTGCGGTGTTTAATATCCTCCTCACTGTAAAATGAACATACAAGGATCCAAGAAACACACAGATGGATGAAGCAAGCTCATGTTCTGCCGGATGTAGCTAGCTAAAAACATCAAACACAAAATACACACATACGTCAACGAGACAAAAAAGGACAATTAGTGCAGACCGAGGGCGAATTGTGTGGTTATCCAATTTACGTGTGCACAACTAGTTTCAGTGTACTTAGAGAAAACGGAATGATCCCCAACATGACCACCATGCATGCACCCAGCCAGTGAAACAAACCCACAAGAAAATGACATGTGACAAAACTACAAACGGCAAAAATTCACACACGAAATTCGTATTTTTCATGATTCTGTATGATTATCTTTTATTGATTTCATCAATTAACATATAATAGATTAAAACTACTAATTGATAATCCGAAATTAACGCAAACAATATTTCATGATTTTACAATATTAAAACACGTAATACTAAGAAGAAAAAAAGAAAATTACAATATACATGTATTATCTTCCCTGCGCAAGAAATTTATCACCAGACACGCAAGTATAGTTAAGAAGTCAGTTCATGTGTTGTTGTTACGGTTACGGCTACTTGCTAGGGGTACTTCGATGCTCAACATAATGCTCTATTTGAGTGCTGTTGAGATTATCGTCAGAATCTTCTTTAACTCATGTAACGTATTTACAGTTACAGTTCAGGTTTGATTTATCTGTTGTTGTGTGGATGCAGTTGTTGTGTGGTTCATGTAATGTTGTTATGACTACAGTTCAGGTTTGATTTATCAGTTGTTGTGTGGATGCAATTGAGGTTTGCTTTATGTATTGTTGTTACAGAAACATATCTGTTGTTATGTGGATGCAGTTTAGGTATGGTTTATGTGTTGCTGTTACGGTTACAGTTCAGGTTTGATTTATCTGTTGTTGTATGGATGCAGTGAGGTGAAGTTTATGTAATGTTGTTACGGTTACAGTAACAGTTCAGTTTTGATTTATCTGTTGTTGAGTGGATGCAGTTAAGAAGTGGTTCATGTAATGTTGTTACAGTTACAGTAACAGTTCAGGTTTGATTTATCTTTTGTTGTGTGGATGAGGTTGAGGTTTGGTTTATGTGTTGTTATTGTTGTTACGGCTACATTGCAGGTTTAATTATCTATTGTTGTGTGGATTCAGGTGATATGTGGTTTATGTCATGTTGTTACAGTTACATATCTGTTGTTGTGTGGATGCAGTTGAGGTGTGGTTAATGTAATGTTGTAACGGCTACAGTTCAGGTTTAATTTAACTGTTGTTGTGTTGATACAGTTAAGGTGTGGTTTATATAAAGTTGTTATTACGGTTACAGTACAGGTTTGATTTATCTGTTGTTGTGTGGATGCAGGTGAGGTGTAGTTTATGTAATGATGTTTCGGTAACAGTTCAGGTTTGATTTTTCTGTTGTTTTGTGGATGCAGTTTATGTTAAGTTAATGTGTTGATGTTATGGCAACAGTTCAGATTTAATTTATCTGTTATTGTGTGGATGCAATTGAGATGTAGTTTATGTAAAGTTCTTACAGTAACAGTTCAGGTTTGATTTATCTGTTGTTGTGTTGATGCAGTTGAGTTGTGTTTTATGTAAGTTAACGTATTTACAGTTACAGTTCAGGTTCCGTGATCTTTGACAGCATTAGACTTCCCATTTGTGTCATTTGCCCTATTTCATCGAGCGTGAACACCATCAGATTTGTAAAACGAATCAACACAAATTTTGTTCCCTTATCGTATGTTGCCATTGCAACGGTATCAGCTGGAGTAAGCTTGAACAGATTCAGGTCATTTCCATCGTCATCTATTAATTCAATGGGAATCTGCTTAAATGAAAATTCATATGTGGGGAAATCAAAATAAAGGTAGAACTTGGAATCATCACGATCATAAAAGTAGAGCATTCTGTCCGTTATATCTCTTCTGTTTATTGCCCAGGCTGGTGTTGAGGGAAGAGAGGAAGGAGGAAACTGGAGTTGAAGGACATCTTGTATGTGGTCACTGATGTTCTTTGGGTAATCATCATCTTTAGTGAGTTTAGCGTTTCCTATATGCCATCGATAAACCATATTTCCTGCAAAAAAGTAACATATATAACGTTGTATTGGTTGAAATTTTCTTCATGGTTTTGAAGCTAGCTTTGAAATATGCTGCAAAAGAGATCCCGTCTATACGTTAAACGTCTTCAAATTCAATAGCATCATTTAAGACCAGAAATATTTAAAGTATGAGCCAGACATGCATGGTTTGGGTACTTAACCCATGTGAGTGATCCTCAATCTAAACAATATAAAAAGGCCAAGGAGTGTGAAAGTTATTATGTCCATGAAATGTACCAGACTACGTAGTAGGATGGGTGGGATATGATGCTACAGGGCCTATGGTTAAGATATTACAAGAAATCTTAATTATAAAGATTTTCTATTGCTTTGAAGAGATTATCAATCGAAGTATATCGACCTAGGCCACATGTGCCCTAGTGTTCCGAGTGTTGGTATCAGGAAGATTATTGAATTAGTTTTTATACGCCCGTCATTTGACGGGTCGTATTATGGTATGGCGAAGTCCGTCCGTCTGTCCGTCTGTCTCTCTGTCCGTCCGCCTATTGAACGCAATAACTTGATTATGCGTTAACAGATTTTCACGAAATTCATACATTATGATTGGACTGTGGAGAGAAAGCCGCCTTTCGATTTTCAAGTTCATCCGATTTGTTGTTACAGAGTTATGGGACTTAGATATCTTAAAATACATTGAAAATATACTAAAATAGTTAAAAATTATTTTAAATATATTTTTGATCGAAATGTTTTGAAATTGTGTATACTTAAGGTAGAAAGGATGCTCTTTGATATATGTAACGGGTTTTTAATTTTTTGGTCGCATAACTGAGATATTTGTAATGGGAGGGGGGGGGGTTTAATGCACAAACAAGTTAAGCTAAGGGCAAAATATAGGCGCATGGAACGCAATAACTTGAATATGCGTCTACGGATTTACATGATATTTCTACATTGTGATCAGACTTTGACGAAGAAGCCGCCTTTCGATTTTAAGATTCATCGGATTTGTCGTTACGGAGACATGGGACTTAGATATTTTAGATACAATGTAAAAATATACTAAAATAGTTAAAAATTCTTTAAAAATCTATTTCTGGTCAAAATGTTTTGAAATTTTGTATACTTCAAGTAGAAAGGATGTTCTTTCACATATATAACGGATTCTCAAATTTTTTGTCACATTATCCAGGAATTATGTGTAATGGGGGGGGGGGGGGTATATGCACATACATGTTAAGCTTAGGGCAAAATATAGGTGCATGGAACGCAATAACTTGAATATGCGTCAACAGATTTTCATGATATTTGTACATTGTGATCAGACTTTAAAGAGGAAGCCGCTTTTCGATTTTCAGGTTCATCCGATTTGTCCTTATGGAGTTATGGGACTTAGATATTTTGGTGTTGTGAAAGAAATCCCAACGGGCGTATCTTGCTGCGTGAGCGTAGGTTTTATTCTGTAGTCACTTATGCCTCATAAACCTACAATAAAACTCCATAAACTTTATATAACTTATAGGAATTATCGGAAAATCAATACAAATACATAGAATATATGATCTTTTTTACAATTTTAGACAATGATCTGTTCTGTTTACGGTATACCTGTATATACATCTATATGTCTCTGGTAGTTCATTACTGCGTCCCAAATAGTAACGTCCGGTAAGTCATTATATCCTGAGAAAAAGTTGGTAGCATTAGGCTCAAATCTGCAGACTCTGCTTACCAAGTCTCCTATCGTATCATAGAAGTATATACCGCCGTGTGTTATTAAGGCGAAGTCTTCATCGGAGCTGTGTGTACATTGGTCTTCCAAGTCCTCTACAAGATCTACGTACGCTTCCTTTAAAACACAGAAATAAAGATACTAAGAAACATAAACCGTTCTGCTAATAAAGTCTTATCAATCTACTACGTGCATTGTAATACATTAACTATCATGGACATATTGATGCTTTATCTCATTTGTAATTCAGAGAGAATTTACAGGTCTGAAAAAAAAAACCGGAGTGCCAAAAGATTACAACATTTTGTTGGTTCCCCGATAACTATCGACTCTTCACGCTGTAAATTGATAATCTGAGTCTTGTTGCCCCGAGAAAACGATTATTTTCGCCCCGCATCGCGATAACCCGATAATAAGCGGGACGAAATATTTCGCTCCGCACATCATCGCTACATAATTTTTGTTTTGTTGCGTAGCATTTTGTTATTTTAATTTTGTCGTCCACGAAATACGATAGCGAGGCGAAAAGTTCGACAACTAACGTGTTGTCGTGGTAACAAAGCAACGAAATGGTAGAAATAAGCTCCCATACCTATTACTTTCGAGTAAGATACAGTGTTTTGAATATCATATATGAACGATTTCTATGTATCTTAATCATTCTTATCTAAAACGAAGCTTCCAAATTTTACAGAATTGATATTTTGAATAGTTCACATAAGAAATGAAATAGAAATTAATAATCACTGCTCATTTAAACGTATAAAGTTACTGTTATTATTTACCTTTGGCATGTAAGGTACAGAAGTTGTAACTTCCTCAGAGATTGTTATGGCTGATAAATCGACTGAAAAAGATATTAACCATATGGAATATCGAATACCTTTATTTCAGGGAAATTGCAATATTAATACATAGTAGGCAACAGATAAAAAAAATCACTAGTCGTTTTGCATGTATCATAGATTAAAAAAAGAAGGGAGGAGATCTCCAACAAGACCCCGTTGCAGCATCAACAGTAAAACACCAAAACACCCGATGCAAAAACACAAAAGACGAGTACAGTAACGCGAAAATTACAATTCAATTACATAGCATAAGAGCGCTTTTTCAAACAACAACAAAACTAAGCAGCAAAAACAAGATGCGCGTTTTCCGTGCATGTAATCCTCCCGGGCACCTGGTCCCACCTCTAGCTTGCTAGGGGTCCGTCGATGTTTAATTTTGCGCTCTATTGTGAGTGCTGTTGAGATTATCGTCAGGATCTTCTTTAACTCATTTGTGTCACACTAATGCCCTTTGCCGTGTGGAGCTCGTAAAAAAGTTCCCCGCGAGGGGTTTGACAGTAAGTGTTTTGAATATACGTCCCTGACATTGTCGCCATGACACTTTCTATATAGACATAACGTCAGACAGTGCATGAAGTTTTTTATATTTTCATTTCCATGCTCCATAAACATCGACGGCGGGTGCGGCTAGCCAACAGGGGATGCTTACTCCTCCCGGGCACCTGGTCCCACCTCTAGCTTGCTAGGGGTCCGTCGATGTTTAATTTTGCGCTCTATTGTGAGTGCTGTTGAGATTATCGTCAGGATCTTCTTTAACTAATTAAAGATACAATGTCCCTGAAAATAAATTTTATTGAAAACGTAAATTTATTCCAAAGGGTTTAGATAGAGGAAAAAAAGCAGGCGTAAAAAATTTTTATTCGAAAATATGCAGTAAAGACCATAATATTGTCGAATTTGTAAAATTAAATCTCCATACACCTCTTTTGTAAAAACTCACAAGGTGGCGCTTTTGGAATGAATTAAAACTGCGCAACCCAAATTCAAAATGACGTTAACTTTTTAAACGTCTATAACTGCGAAAATATGCGTTAGATTCGCCTTAAAATTTGAATTTATACAAATGAGAATGTATGTATTTACTTTCATATGAGAAGAAAAATTTTGCATTATAAAATTTTGTAAAATAAATAAATTTTCAGGGACACCGTACCTTTAATGCATCATTACATTAGTTGTGTTTGCTTTACTAGTTGGAATTATAGAACGGCTTGTAATATTTAAAGCAACCACAATTGTTGTATACGATAAATGTCATACCTTTGTCTAGGACATGGATACTGGAATTTATTATCAGTTCTGTGATTCCCGTGTCATTAATATGAGAATAAAGGTTACATAACACATTCCGTTTGCTCTCCCCAGTTTTCTTTTGAACGGCTATTCTAGTGCACGACGTTAACGTCAAGCATGTAGCACAACACTCGATCTCAAATACAAATGCAAAAATATATGGAATATAAATAGAAATATTGTATTCTGTGTACAACGAGCTTTATTATAGACAGTGCATGTATTATAGATATTTCATTTTCGTGCGTGAACATCGACGGCGGATGTGGCTAGTCAAACAGGGAATGCTTACTCCTATGGGCACCTGGTCCCACCTCTAGCTTGCTAGGGGTCCGTCGATGCTCAATTTGATGTTTTATTGTGAGTGCTGTTTAGATTATCGTCAGGATCTTCTTTAACTCATCTTCATTGTGAGTGTTGTTGAGATTATCGTAGGGATCTTCTTTAACTGTCCATTTACGTATTCATATGCATGTGCTGGGGCCCATGTGTTTTATTGTCTTTTTGTGTTGTCATTTAACATTGAGGCGATTATTTTACACCACTATTGAGCGTTCTTCTAAAGCTCTGTATAATCGGGAATGGGATGGTTGTGCGCACGTAATCCGGATGACCACACAATTTGCTACATGTGTGGCAGATAACCGTCCACAGATCGTGCATTTGTCCTGTTGCTATATGTGTTGTCTTTCGTGTTTGATGTTTCAATGTTGTGTTTTGATGTTCCTTTCCTTTTTGCGTTTATTGTTGTGTACGTCTACAATATGTTTTACATTAGATAATTTTGTGTTTTGCTTTCGGTACTTTAGTATTATTGGAGATCCCCTCCTTTCTTTTAGATACATTATGTATTAAAAAGAATTATGAAAAAATATTATTTCTTGACAGTCGAGTCAAAGATGATTCAAATTGAACATTACATTTGGAAAATGTAATAGTTAACATTCTACTCAACGTCGTCTTAAAAAAAGATTTATGATTGGTCAACACTAAAAATTTCCATTACTTACCTTATTCCTCAAGGTCAATGATGATAGAAGATATAAAGGAAAATGTTCCTCATGTCTTATCTGAAGAAAGCTCGCAGTTTTTATGTTACGTTGTAAACCTAACGTTACAAACACAATTTGAAGTACGTACACAGAAATTATGATTTTCAATATCATTTTCATGACAGAGAAGCCAAAGCCTAAATTTTAATCATGTATTAGTAAATGTGTCTTTCTTTATATACATCAAATAACTGATCGAAATGATGCACATATAGATAATTAATAGTTAATCCAGGTAAAGAATAAACTCAGCCATTTCGTTTGATAAGGTCTCTGTGGTCTCTACGGTTTGTACGGTGATCTTATGATGGAGTAGGTGGGTATTATAATGATTATAAGACAAGCAAAATGTATAAAGCTCAAAATGACACCAGGATAAGCTTCTCGGTTGATTATATAGGTATATGGTAGAGTTGTTTCAATTTGTCTTGAAGAATAATTCCCAGAAGAAATACATGTAGTTAAATCTTTTGTCCATTGTCACTTCAAAGTCAGAAGAACAATACCTCTACCGAAAAGTGACATTAAAAGGATTAACAGAGAAACCCTCTTGACAATGGTAGAAAAGCTAATAAACAATATGACCATCAGCGAGTGAATATCAAACACAAAACGAAAATCAGAATCCAAAAATTATAATTTTCAATCGGCACACAAAGCTTGAAATAAAGTTTTTATTCAGCAAAGGGAAATTTAAAAAGTAAAGATGATATCAGATAACATGGAGGAGTAAGCGATATCTTGAAACTAACTATTTAAGGTATTCGGCTTAGCTATCTGTAAACAGCGTTAAAAAGGAGAAGATACAGGCATTTAAGGTATTCCAAATTACTTTTTAAATTTACCCTCGTTTTGTTCTATGATAGAGCATACCATGAGATATGTATTTTTGTTTTAAAATACGCAACTAAGATAATGAGATAAAGAAGATCCTGACGACAATTCCAACAGCACTCACAATAGAGCACGAAATGGAGCATCAATGGACCCCTAGCAAGCTAGAGGTGGAACCTGAGTAAACATCCCCTGTTTGGCTAGCCGCACCCGCCGTCGATGTTCATGCACGAAAAATGAAAGCAATGTCTAAAACATGCACTGTCTGAGGTTATGTCTATATAGAAAGCGCTATGGCGACCCCGTCAAGGAAAAATATTTAAAACACCTACTGTCAAACCCCTCGAACTAATGCTATAAGCACCGACAAGAACAAATATTACCATGGGAAGTATTATTGAAATAATACAGAAGAACAATGGCCGTCTGTGGATGATATTGATTAATTCCCAAAGAAGAAATATAAGGATTGTAAACATTTACATTAGTGATTCCCAAGTATTCTAAAATTTATGTTATCAAATATCTTGAAATTTCTAAAACGTGGGTCCTGTATCATCATATCCCACCCATCTTTCTTCGTCTTTCGGTTCATTTTCGGACATAATAACATTCACACTCTTTGCTCATATTACACTCGGTTGCAGCACCCACAGCAAAACCCAAAATCATCCAATTGTAAACAAATAAGAGACACTCACAGAAAGAGACTCAAAAGGTACAAGGAACACAAAGACATATTAAGAATGATTTTTTTTTTGCCTTCTTACTCTCCAGAGTTTAGTTTTAGCGTTTATAATAACAAGTTTGTACAAACAAATAAGAATTTGTTTCCGGTTTTGGTTTCGTTGTCTTTTTATGTTCCCAATTCACTGTTCATGTTATGTCGTTGTTTTGGTTTCGTTGTCTTTTGGTGTTCCCAATTCACTGTTCATGTTATGTCGTTGTTTTAGTGTCGTTGTCTTTTTGTGTTCCCAATTCACTGTTCATGTTATGTCGTTGTTTTGGTTTCGTTGTCTTTTGGTGTTCCCAATTCACTGTTCATATTATGTCGTTGTTTTGGTTTCGTTGCCTGTTGATGTTCCCAATTCACTGTTCATGTTATATCGTTGTCTATTGGTTTCGTTGTCTTTTGGTTTTCCATATTCACTGTTCATGTTATGTTGTTGTTTTTGTTTCGTTGTCTGTTGATGTATCCAATTCACTGTTCATGTTCTGTCGTTGTTTTGGTTTCGTTGTCTTTTGATGTTCCAAATTCACTGTTCATGTTATGTTGTTGTTTTGATTTGGGTGTGTTTTCGTGTTCCCAATTCATTGTTGATGTTATGTCGTTGTCTTTTGGTTTTGTTGCCTTTTGGTGTTCCAAATTCACTGTTGATGTTATGTCGTTGTCTTTTGGTGTTCCCAATTCACTGTTGATGGTGTTATGTCGTTGTTTTTGGTTTCGTTGTCTTTTGGTGTTCCCAATTCACTGTTGATGTTATGTCGTTGTCTTTTGGTTTCGTTGTCATTTTGTGTTCCCAATTCACTGTTGATGTTACGTCGCTGTCTTTTGGTGTTCCCAATAAACTGTTCATGTTATGTCGTTGTTTTGGTTTCGTTGTCTTTTGGTGTTCCCGATTCACTGCTAATTTTCTGTCGTTGTTTTGGTTTCATAATCTTTTTGGTGTTCCTAATTCACTGTTCATGTTTTGTCGTTGTTTTGGTTTCGTTGTCTTTTGGTGTTCCCAATTCACTGTTGATGTTATGTCGTTGTCTTTTGGTTTCGTTGTCTTTTGGTGTTTCCAATTCAATGTTCATGTTATGTTGTTGTTTTTGTTTCGTTGTCTTTTGATGTATCCAATTCACTGTTTATGTTATGTCGTTGTTTTGATTTCGGTGTCTTTTGGTGTTCCCATTCATTGTTGATGTTATGTCGTTGTCTTTTGGTGTTCCCAATTCACTGTTCATGTTATGTCGTTGTTTTAGTTTCGTTGTCTTTTGGTGTTCCAAATTTACTGTTCATGTTATGTCGTTGTTTGGTTTCGTTGTCTTTTGTTGTTCCCAATTCACTGTTCATGTTATGTCGTTGTTTTGGTTTCGTTGTCTTTTGGTGTTCCAAATTCACTGTTCATGTTATGTCGTTGTTTTGGTTTCGTTGTCTTTTGATGTTCCCAATCCACTGTTCATGTTATGTCGTTGTTTTGGTTTCGTTGTCTGTTGATGTTCCCAATTCACTGTTGATGTTATGTCGTTGTCTTTTGGTGTTCCCAATTCACTGTTGATGGTGTAATGTCGTTGTCTTTTGGTGTTCCAAATTCACTGTTCATGTTATGTCGTTGTTTTGGTTTCGTTGTCTTTTGGTGTTCCCTATTCACTGTTCAGGTTATGTCGTTGATTTGGTTTCGCTGTCTTTTGATGTTCCAAATTCACTGTTCATGTTATGTCGTTGTTTTGGTTTCGTTGTCTTTTGATGTATCCAATTCACTGTTGATGTTATGTCGTTGTTTTGGTTTCGGTGTCTTTTGGTGTATCCAATTCACTGTTTATGTTATGTCGTTGTTTTGTTTCGTTGTCTATTGATGTTCCCAATTCACTGTTCATGTTATGTTGTTGTCTTGGTTTCGTTGTCTTTTGGTGTTCCCAATTCACTGTTGATGTTATGTCGTTGTCTTTTGGTGTTCCCAATTCACTGTTGATGTTATGTCGTTGTTCTGTATCGTTGTATTAAAAGTTATAAATCCGAAAAAGGCACCTTTCTTCTAAATTTAATAAAACTTTGATAAGCAATGAACAAGCCAAAGCACCGAATTCAACAATTTAACGGATTATACTTTTTCTACACGTCCTGGGTGAAGGATTCTGCCAGCAAACAGTGGATGCTTACTCTCCCCGGACACCGGATCTCATCTTCATTAAAGATTCACAATCGCGTCTTTGCAGGATATTTGAGTTGATGTACTATTTAAATCACAATAGAATTTTTTGTAGAATCGATATTTATTTTAGGTGGAACTGTAGAAATCAACTTGTGGGGCGCTGCACACATCTTAATTGCTATATATTTAATTATTATCTGGTTAGTATGGACCTTTTTAAAGTACTTTCAGCGAATTAACGAAACGGAAATTTTTATTTTACTTGAAAACGTTTTAAGATGGAAACATTTGAATATCGATAGAAATGTTAAACTATGAGAGTATTATTTGGAAATGAAATTGATTTTCAGGTTTCATTTTTGCATTGTCCCTCTACACCTATGAAACAACACTTAAAATAATCTTTTTTCATGCACAATTAGCATACTCTAGATGTTAAATGTCTTCAAATTCAATAGAATCAATGTGACACTTAAAATAATCTTTTTTTCATGCACAATTAGCATACTCTAGATGTTAAACGTCTTCAAATTCAATAGAATCAATGTGACACTTAAAATAATCTTTTTTTCATGCACAATTAGCATACTCTAGATGTTAATCGTCTTCAAATTCAATAGAATCAATGTGACAGTTCTACCGAATTGAAGCGACGGGTGTTGCATGCAGGCAGGAGATGCTTACTCTTCCTGGGCACCTGGTCTCACTCTCATATCGGGAGTTCGCTTCTTTTCATATGGTGGAGGTTTTTGTTTGTTTGCTTTGGTTTCTGTTTTATCCTGATTTTGTATGCCTTCGGTTTCTGATTTTCTGGGTTATCGATTTTGTGCTATAAACAGGGATATGGTCATTATCCATATTTGTCAGTTAAGAACAGATAAACAGGCATGGACCATACTTGCATATTCGGGTACTTAAGCCTCGTCAGTGATCTTCAATCTGAACGATGAAATATGGCCAATGAATGTGAAAATAGCATGTCCAAACATGTACCGAAAGACGTAGCAGGATGGATGGGATATGATGCTACATGACCCATGTTTTAGAAATTTCAAGAAATTGTAACTTCCAATCTTTATTAAATTTAAAGACGTTTAAAATTTGAACTACTTGGTGAGTGTCACTGCTGGTGGACTAAGAGTCCCCAAGGGCACATGTAGCCAAGTTCGATCAACTTTGGTTGATCGTCTGTCTCTTCAACGCATTTGAAATTTTCTGTTACAAAATTTCTAGAAATTTCTAAAACGTTGGTCCTGTAGCATCATATCCCACTCATTCTGCTACGTCGTTTGGTACATTTTTGGAGATAATAATTTTCATACTTTTTGACCATTTTTCATTATTTAGACTGAGGATCACTGACGAAGGTTTGGTACCCGAAACGTGCATGTCTGGTCCATGTTGTAAATTTATCATGTTTTAAATGATGCTATTGAATTTAAAGACGTTAAACACTTGTTTATTACATAGATTTATGCCTGAATTATCAGAGACTATCTACATATTTAAAAGGATCGCTGTTATATTTAACATACTCAACCCTTGTTGATAAAATGACTTGGTCAATTATTGTTAAGCGTATTATATTGCTGTTCTCCAATGAGTACACAAAAAATGATTTCAATTTTCCAATGATTCTATTTTGCCGTTTGTTAATAAAAGGGAAATGTTCGTTTCTTAACTCGCTGTTAGCATTTTAGTTCAAAAAGGTTTAAACAAATAGAATGTTAAAGTTAACTTTTGTATTATTTTACTGTTCGTTGTGTTTCTTATTTGTTATTGCAGATTCCATTATAGCGGTAGGTCGAAGGATCAATGAAATTACTTTCATCAATTATATCTTTTCAAGTATATCTTTTTAGGTTTGTAATGGTTCCAATGGACATTCTAATGATTTTGCCTTAACTTCTCGACTTTGAGAATGAATAACTCATAGATAATTCTTTGATGATTATCTTCATTGAATGTATTCAGGCTGGCGCTAACCCTAACCCTTTATGTGTAGTCTTTCATATTTCATGTTTCTATGGTGTGAGTTGGTGTTCATTGTCCCTTTTGCGTCTCTTTCTGTTGGTGTCTGTTCTGTGTTTTTTTTTTTTTTTTTGCATTTGGTGTTTTGGGGTTTTGCTGTGGGTGCTGCAACCTAGTGTTGTTGGAGATCCCCTCCTTTCTGTTTCAATTATTTTTTATCATTACGTGGCCAATCGGCGAAACTTTGGCCAACACCTAGACATAACTTAGATTACCTATTTGGTCATTTTTCGTCGACACTATACTTACATAATATATGTACCATGATTCATGTGATATATGAATAATTAGTACTGTGCATATTAGCAGTGTCACCTACAATGCCGCCTGTCCTTATACTGGAGATTGCTCATTAGATAAGTTGTCCTTCTTGTTGTAATGCAGCGGGATTCATTTTCTCTGTCTGTTTGCTTTATTTTATTTTCTCGTGAGAAAGAATCCTATTGTTTTTTTCCAAGCCTTTATATTGTGGACATTTGAGTATTTTCAGCTTTTGGTTTGACTGCTATTTCACTGATCGTTATGCATAATTTTCTTATACTAATATATTGTAGAGTTGTATGATGAATATGGACTAGAACCATATCTCAATAAAGAAATCAAAATGCAAAATGCAAAAATCATTAAATGAAGGGCTTACAAAATCATACTAAAACAGGAAGCAACAAAAGCAAACAAAATATTCACAATATGAACAGAGTGTGAACTCCCAATTAGGGATTGAGACAAGGTGCCCATGAAGAGTCAGTATCCCCTGCTTGCTTGCAACACCCGTCGCTATTACTGTTATTGATAGAAGGCCTCCAGAATAATTTAATGACGTCATGGTATTTTCAAAGGGTCTCTCTTTGTTGGTACATTCTTTGATAATTATCCAAAAGCATTAATTTGTCTGAAGAAGTGTATCTGATATTTCATTTGGGATTGATTCTTAAACATATGTACAAATACATTTACAAATGTTTAAAATACATGTACATACACTTTATCCTACGAGCTCTGAAATGTTTTGTGATAAATCATATATATTTTTAAAGCAATAGGCAGAGTTATTCCTCTTTGTCTGTGTTTGATTAAGCTGATATAAATAGCAATGACATGTTTCTTTCAATCAAAGTGATGAGGAAAATAACATTGTTTATGAAACGAATAAACTTCGATGCGTTAAAAGGTCATTGTTCATGATAGGTGAAAGGTTCGTATGTCTAACATATTTTATACGGATATATACTATACAAGTTTGTCAATTCAATAACTAATGTCGTTATTGTGATTCTTATGTGTTCTACTTTGATCACTGCCGCCTGGTCTTCTTTCATATTTACTGGCACAAATTTCAAATCAATTGCTACAAATAGCGTTCCATTCATACATACTGTATCGTACATTTAAGTACCCAACATATGTGTTCTACCCTGATATTGTCTGAGACACTTTCCACAACCATGCAACAAAAGATTGTTTAATGAAACTTAGAAAAATGGAAGAAAAACTCATTTCAAGCTCGCGCACATCTAATGAGCTTTACAAATAAAATCAAATACTCAAATACACAAATTTTCGACCCCTTTGCCTATAAGGGGCCGATAATTTGTGTATTTGAGTGTGGGTTTGTATTCGTTATCACCCCTTCCTTCTGGAAGAAATATTTCAATCTACTATAACAAGCTTTTGTTTCCTACACTAGCGAAGAATATAAAATAAAAACTACGTAAACGCTTATTTATATATCGAAAAAAAATCCATCGAAAAAATCGAGTCAGTAGTAGTTCATACAAGATTCAAGGGTTTCGGGTTATTCATCACACTTGAGAGTACATTTTGCAACAATAAGTGCATTGATGTTTTATCACGTTTTGTAGGCAAGAAACGAATACTTTGTTTTCCATTCTTATATTCATCTGACAATTGTGTTTCTTGGGCCACTGCGTGATGCTGTCTGTTCGTCCGTTTTTCTTACAGTGAGAAGGTTATTACTACCAGTGTTCGTTTTTCGAGACCTCTGGGTAATCGGACAAGTTTTGCACACGTAATCCGGATAAACACACCGACTGCTACTTACGTGGCAGATGGTTGTCCAAAGTCTTCACCGGTTGCCCATTGGTCTCGTTGGTTTATGTGTAGTCTTTTGTGGTTTCATGTTTCTATAGCGTGAGTTGGTGTTCCTTTTGGATCTTTTTCTGTCTCTGTCTCTTTCTGTGCGTGTCTGCCCTGTGCTTTTGCATTAGGTGTTTTAGAGTTTTGTTGTGGGTGCTGTAAATAAGTGCTGTTGGAGATCCCCTCCTTTCTTTGTTTAAAAAGCACAAATACAAAATAAGACATAATCGATCAAAGTGTTGAAAAAACGAACAAAAATGTTTTTTTTTTTTATATAATATTACTTTTTTGTTGAATCATTAGGCAACTTATAAACGAAAATTCCATTCTGATTTGTTTAATCCCATCCACTGATATCCATTTAAACGTGTAAAAACATTAGGCAACTTATAAACGAAAAATCCATTCTGATTTGTTTAATCCCATCCACTGATATTCATTTAAACGTGAAAAAACATTAGGCAACTTATGAACGAAAATTCCATTCTGTAAAATTTAATCCCAACCACTGATATACATTTCAAACATATATTCATAGGTCTCACTCCTTTTGGGATTTCGCATCTTTTCATGTGACTTTGGTTCCTGTTTTATTCTGATTTCCTATGCCTTCGCTTTATGATTTTCTAAATTTTCGATTTTGTGCTGTGCATTGGAATATGGTCATTATCCATATTTGTGTATCCGGATAAGTGGGAGGGTTGTGCCCACGTAAGTCGGATAACCACACCATTTGCTTATAGCAGATGGGCGTCCAAAGTCTGCGCCGGGTGCACATTGTTCTCCTTCTTTTTGTGTGTTGTCATCAATGTTTGATAATTATGTACATGTACGTCTGTTTCGATTGTTTTTTATGATGTGCTAGTGAATATTGTTGTGTCTTTTTGCTATTTGTAGTTTTGTATGATGTCATTTATGTGTCACTTTCTTGTGGGTTTGTTTCTCTGGGTGATTGGAGGATGGTCATGCTGGAGATCCTTCCCTTTTCTCGTTAAATGTGATATATACATATAAAATACTAATAACTTATCTTTTTGACGTGCATAAGATCTTGAATCCATATTTTGACTTCAATAACAGAAAAGCTGTGATCTCAAACAAGACCCTGTTGCAGCACACACGGTAAAACATCGAACAACAATGAGAACACGAATTTTATCAACACACGTATTGCTTATTAAAAATAAAACAATTTCGTTCCCTTTTCAACGAAAAAAATTCTAACAAGTTTAGAGTCGGTTGTAAATGACAAAAGATTTTGATAAAGGTTTTGATTTATTCATCAAAGTTTAAAGGTCAATAATGTAAGTGTAGGATTAAGACTGAGTTAAGGTCTGTATGAAGATAAGATACCAAATGAGAGAATAGGATGATTTTTTAAAGACAAGGTTCGAAAATAAACCGAAAACTGTTATTTTCTTCGATTTTCAAAAAGATAAAAAATGATAAAATACAAATATTAAAAAAAAAAACCTTGCGTTTTAAAATAAAATTAATTATGCTAATAATCAAATGGAAATATACAAAGGTAACGATTATTAGATCATTGTAATGAAATTCTGTATTCTAATACCGATAATTCTCTGGATAGTACCTACCTTTGTTCTTCCATCAGAGAAATGATAAATATAAAGGCATTACACATAAAAGAAATAATAGACACATAATGAGTTCCATTCGATCCCACTAAAGTTTTGAAATTAGCGATAAGATTGTACAAATAGATAAAGAAAGGATCCGAATGAGGAAACTACATGTGACTAAATTTTTTATGTGACTTTATTGGGGAGGATATAGAAGTGTTTGTCTTCAAGAATCGCAATATCTTGATCTTAATTGATCTGAAATTCGGAATCGTAGATATATACTTGTTTATGTATATGTTTTTTTCCAAAACATTGTCGTAAAGGGCTGTCTGTAGCGGACGATTAACACAACATTCTTTTTATTATGGCCGTATACTCATTTTCATTAAAACAAATCACACTCGCAACTGAATGATTTTTTTCTCTGTCCTTCATTGTTTTATTGATTTCCACGCTTCACTGAGCATTCATAAAACAAATCGTACACGGCCTTTATTAAATAAATAAAAGAATTGCTTTTTCCCTTAGGGCACATGTAGCCAAGTTCGATCATTTTCGGTTGGTCGCTTCTTCAAACGCATTCGAGAATTTTTGTTTACAAAACATTCTCAAATTTCTGAAACCTGGGCCCTGTAGCATCATATCCCAGTCACCCTTCTACGTCTTTCGATACATTTTTGGACATCATAAATTTACAACTCCTCGGTCACGTTACATTGTTTAGAATAAGGATCACTGACTAGGGTTAAGTAGCCGAGAGGTGCATGTCTGGCCCATGTTGTAAATCTATCTGCTCTTAAATGATGCTTATGAATTTGAAGACGTTTAACATTGTGAAGATTTTAATTCATAATAACTGGGCCTTTTAACTGATAACTGATTCGTGATAACTGGGCGAATTGGTAGCTCCTGCTTAATCACCTTTTGAAACAAACATCCTTCAAAATACCGAGGTGCTTAAATATGCAAAACTGATTCACGTTTTCATATTATGCTTCTGCTTTATCTTTAACCATCACTTGCTGTTTTATTCTTATTTTGAGACGTTAGGTACCTAATGATCTATTTTTCATTCTGTTTGATCCTAACCACTGATATTCTTTCATACGTGATAAGTCACAAGTAGAAAACGACAAAATTGTACTTCCGCAATATTTTCATATAAATATTTGGGAAGCTTTTAAATGTCATAGATACACATTAAAAATAATGACTTATCTTTGTAATGTGAATGAGCCGCCAATATAAAGATCTTGAATAAATATAGTTTATATCCTGCTTTAATACTTATTGAACGATACTGCCAAACAAACATGTTGCTAAAGTACATTTTGCATTTGATGTTAACAGATCAAAGGCAACAGAGTTACAATCGAAATGTCGTCAGAATCACCTACGCCTGCTACATGTATACCGTGGATTTGATCATTTGTTTGGTACTTGACCAATCTACTGTCTTGTATCAGCCCAGTCTTTTTTCATATATTTATTTGAATTCTCCACATTAACTTCTCATAACAAAACATGCATGATAAAAATCCTGACAGCAATCTCAACAGCACGCGCTCACAATAGAGCACCAAATGGAGCATCGACGAACCCCTGGCAAGCTAAAGGTGAGACCAGGTGCCCAGGAGGAGTAGGCATCCCCTGTTTGGCTAGCCGCAGCCACCGTCGATGTTCATGCACGAAAATAAAAAATAAGCTACAGAACATACACTGTCCGATGTCATATCTATATAGAAAGTGCTATGGCGACCATGTCAGGGAAAATTCATGGCAGTTACTGCATGTAACATAATTATCTCATAAAGAAGCCGTTCTTTCAGTACTGTAATACAGGTATGACTGCATTATTATTGATTTGTAATATTTCAGAAAAAGAACAGCTTGTTCATAAAGCGATATTTATCCTCAGTATTTAAAAAAACAAATTAATCTTATCAGTAACAAAATACAGAAATTAATAACATTTTTATCGTTACCGCTGTTTAGATTTAATACAAAAAAGCTCTGAATTTAAAGTAATATTTATATGTCATCTTAGAAATGTTTTCTTTTAATCTTCCAAATACAGTTTTTACGTGATTGAATTACCATAAGAGATGGATTATTGTTTCTATGGTTTCACCACAAAAATATAGAATTCTGTATAAATCAATTAAAATTGGTAAAGTCTGACCTCAGTATATAAATACTTTTAATCATCGTATATTGAAATGCTCTTTCAATAGTGTCATCCGCGATTAAACACTTGTTTATTTACATTTTGCTAAAAATCATCATACGTGTCTTGTACAATAAAATTGGTACTACAGAAGACAAATTTCAATATTGATAATTTCAACCACTAGGCTGGTCTCACTGCTAATGGACTGTAAGTCCCAGAAGATATCGCTCATCTAGTTTAAATGTTCACGCACTGCATTGAAATATATTATAAATTTTCTATCATCAAATTAGATTTATATTTCTAAAACTAAGGGGTACCTCCATTGCATAGCTCTGTCCTTGCGCCTACTCTCAACGGTTTTTTTGGCCATAATTTTCACTTAATAAGCTTCTGAATAAAACCTACATAAAATTTGAAGCCGCTATTTTTTGGCAAGAGGTAATTAAAAGTCTATATTGTAGATGGCGCTAGGAAAATTCACTTTGGCTTTATTCAAATTGTTTGACATTAAGTTACAATATCTGAAACACGTGTCTGGTATAATAAAAATGGTACTATATTTCAATATTGACAAATGCTGCAAAGGAGGGCAGAATTCTTTTTCTTTTTCATTATTACCATTTACATTATATCGAGTAAACACTGTTAAGAAATAGAAATATCCCCGTGAAAACAATTGCAGATTGCGTTCTTCCTCCACAATCGACTCCACGAAGGGCCCTGTCCAAACCTCATTAGAGAACAGAGGGCCCCGGCCACCTGTCCTCTCTGAATGTCAGTCGGACTACTCGACTGATAACATATATGAGCTCGTTACAGCCGGCAGAGCAAGGACTGTATTACGCAGGCCCTCTTTTGATATTCATTTACATATTCATCTGTGTTGCTTGGACCCCTGTGTTTTGCGGTCTTGTTTGTGTGTGGTCATCTAACAGTGAGGAGGTTTTTTACACCACAATCATACGTTCTACGAGACCTCTGGGTAATCGTAACAGTGGGAGGGTTGTGCGCACATAATCCATGATAACCACACCGTCTGCTACTGACGTGGCAGATGGTCGTTCTTAGTCGGCACCGATTGCCCATTGGTCTCTTTGGTTTATGTGTAGACATTTATGTTTAATGTTTCTATGTGTTTTAGCGTGCATTGTCCCCGAGGGCATTTGTCGGGCAGTCTTTTAATTAGATGGATAATACTCAGGAGACCTACAAAGTGGCTGGGGCGTCACCAACTATAAAAAGGCCCAAACCTGTTGCGTCTATGGACACATACGCAACAGGTAATTTAGGTGTCCCTAGAATCAGTTTACATGACATTAGAGACGAAACATCTGTAGTGAGTAGAAACGATGTGTTTTGGTATAAACATGCAGATGGATATATTAAAATCAAGCCCTGTAAGATTGAATTGGTCGATATTACTAAAAGAGCACCTATTTTCACCAAGCGATTGCTAAGTTTCTAAGTGCGACACGAAGAACTGCAAAACGTGTAACATCCTTATAACAGACACTTCGTTCTCAAGTAATCTAGCAAAACAAACATTTAACACGCATAGTTTTGAAAACCTAAACTGTAAGACGTTTAATGTTTTCTACGGAATAGAGAGCTCACTTTGTGGATTGATTTATGTGGGTGAAACCAAAGGTCAGCTCCGAACCAGAATGTCAGGACATCTGCTTAAAATAAATAATAAAGGAAGTCAACTTCTTTATCGACATTTTGACCAGGCCGATAATTCTGCTTTATGAGAGTCAGAATCCTGGAAAAAATATATCACCACACAAACAATCCCAATTTGAGCACACCTTTCCGTCACAACAGAGAAGAGTTCTGGATTAAAAATCTTAACACTACAGCGCCCTATGGGTGCAACGATAATATCAGCAGCATAGGAAACTTAACAAGTCCCGGTTGTCAATCGGTAAATGTGACTAGCTTATTCAACAGACCAAAAGAAAGACCTCGAAGTCATGGCATTCGAAAATATAATAGGCCTGAGATACATATTTTCTCCTTCGATTTCTTTGTTCCATTTTTGAATGAGCCTCTAGGCCTGCATTATATTCGTACCAAATTATACTCCGTTCCTTTACGGAAGTTACACGAAATCTACGAATATACGAAGGACCTCACATTTACCGATACGCGTTCCCCAGAATACAGACTACAAGGAGTCATCTTGGATATTTCTACTTTTCGTTTATGTCAAGCTGTTAGATCAGATAAATCAGAGGAGAAAACAAACCGTCCTTTCATTAAAGTAAGATTTGCAAACAAAGGTATTGATAAATTGAATCTTGGTCAAATTTTGAATCACAAAGCTGTCACAGAAAAAAAAACCCCACCATATTTCAAAGGAAAAGAAACTCCTTGTATTTCCCATAGCTACACACCAATAGTTGCATCTCAAATTTACAATTACAAACGATTCTTGCAGTGTATTGATTTAAGTAATCCCTCACTACATCAACTTCCTTGCGAATGCTCTTCGTCGGATTTCAGGTACTCTCCTTGTGGACATGTTATTACTGGTGACCTTAGTAAAGTCAAAAACGATAAGTTGAGAGAAATGTTAAAAAAGGGTCACAAATACTGAGAAAGTATGTCCTTTACATGTAACCAAAATGTCAAAATTATTATGGACTCTTGTGAGGAATATGAAAGACGTTTGGCCATGAAAGAGGATGTACAACTCGACACCCTTTCCGAATGGATAAAATCCATCAGAGGGTAACTTTTATCTAGAATTTACCGATTAAAATCAACTGTGAACACCAGATTCAAGTCTATATTTAAAGAACCTGATCTTATCACAGATCTTCCCTACCTCCAAGAATATTATGTCATCACACCAGCGGACAAAGCCTCAAATAATTACACATTTACTTGCAAAAAGTACTATTTCGACAGTCTAGTTAAAGAACAAAGGAGAGTTTTGTTTAAATGCGACACCTGGAAATCCCGCTTTCACCCCAATAAACCTTTCTGCCTCTGAAATAATAGATAACCACAAATCAGCTCTTGCTTCCTTTGGCTTCGACACTAAAAAATTTATAGATTTACCATACTTATACTGCATACCATAAATGCATAAGAATCCGTACAAACAACGTTTCATCGCTAGATCCTCAAAATGTTCTACCAAATCTGTATCGATCTTACTCATCAAAGTTTTCTCTGAAATCAAATCAGGGCTTCCAAAATATTGTTCGACTGTATATTCTCGCAGTGGTATCAACCAGATGTGGATTTTAAAGAATTCGAAGGAACTTTTAGAACATCTGACATCCACTCATTTTAGTAGAGTTCATTCGATCAAAGCCTTTGATTTTTCGACACTTTACACTACAATTCCACATTCCAAATTGAAAGAAAGTCTCGTAAAAATTATAAGTTATGCATTTACAAGTAAGAACGGTAATCGCAAATACAAATTTATTGTTGTTAACTATGACAAAACCTACTTTGTAAAAGAAAAGTCCGCTTCTTAAAATAAGTACACTGAAACAGATATTATTTAGATGATAAACTTTCTGATCGACAACATTTTTGTGGTGTTTGGAGGAAAGGTCTTCCAGCATATTGTCGGTATTCCAATGGAGACTAATTGTGCCCAACTCCTTGCCGACATTTTCCTTTACTCGTACGAAGCTGAATTCATTCAATCTTTGGTCTCTGAAGGAAACAAATACTTAGCTTCTGACTTTAACTCCACTTACAGATACATAGTCGATGTGTTGTCCATCAATAATCCAAAATTATTACGTGAGCAGTATCTATCATTCGGAGCATGAAGTCAAAGAAACTACAGAGACAAATAATTCAGCACATTTGGACATAATGTTGTCCTACGACACTGATGGTCACATGAACACCTCACTCTATGACAAACGTGACGACTTCAATTTCAGCATTACAAACTTTCCTTTTCTGAGTAGCAACATTCCTTCATCGCCTGCTTATGGCGTGTTCATATCTCTTGATACGCTATGCCAGAGCAAGTACCAAATATATGGATTTTGTTCTGAGAGCTAGGCGTCTTTCAGATAAGCTTCTCAGTCAGGGATATGTTTGTGACCGACTAACATCGTCACTGAGGAAGTTCTACGGTCGATATGGGGAACTCGTCGTACACTATCATGTTCATCTCTCCAGAATGGTGGATGATATTCTGTCATAGACCATTTGAACCATCCAAGCAAAGATTGTACTCTATGTCTTCCGAAATGGAAGTAACCGGATATGATAGTTCTACCGAATTGAAGCGGCGGGTGTTGCATGTGAGCAGGAGATGCTTACTCTTCCTGGGCACCTGGTCTCACTCCCATATCGGGATATCGATTCTTTTCATATGGCGAAGGTTTTTGGTTTTTTGCTTTGTTTCCTGTTTTATCCTGATTTTGTATGCCTTTGGTTTCTGATTTTCTGAATTATCGATTTTGTGCTGTGTACAGGGATATGGTCATTATCCATATTTGTCATTGTACCATTTCCATCTTATTTGGGGTTTTGCTGTTGGTGCTGCAACCGAGTGTTGTTGGAGATCCCCTCCTTTCTTTTACACAACTGTATATTTTATTTATAATGTAAGATAAGGAAGTTAGTGTATAAAATCAAGCAGAGAGTTACCATCGACTGTTCTATTCAAATGCGGAAATAATGACCCTCTATTGACTTAGAATTCAAAACATTATCGATGTTTGTTTAGTTTGATTTATGCGTTTTAGTTTTTTGGAGGGGGACTCTATTTCGGTAGATTGCAGTGTTATTGTTTTGATCCTTGCTTTTTCTTTTTTTTTATTCTTCAAATTATTGTTGTTGTTTTTTCAATCTCTTTTAGTTTTTCTTTACATGTTGCTGTCTTGGTGTCTATAAGTCTCAGCATACTTCCATTGGCTCTTCCTTTAAAACTTTGAAAATCATCTCAGTTGTAAAAGTCACGAGTACTTGTGTGTTTCCCTTAAACTTTGTACTGGACCAATCTACAGTCTTGTAGGAGGGCATTCTTAAGAAATGAAGGGAGGAGATCTCCAATAAGACCCCGTTACAGCATCAACAGGAAAACACCAAAACACCCGATGCAAAAACACAAAAGTACAGCACGAGACGGAAAAGATACACACGACATGTAAACATCAAACACAAAAGACTACACATAAACCGACGAGACCAATGGGCAATCGGTGCCGACTTTGGACGGCCATTTGTCATGCAAGTAGCAGATGGTGTGGTTATCCTGGATTGCGTGCGCGCAACCCTCTCACTTCTCCAACTACCCAGAGGTCTCGAAGAACATACAATTGTGGTGTAAAACAACCTTCTAATGTAAGATGACATCACACAAGCAAGACCGCGAAACGAAGAGACCCAGAAACACAGATGAATATGTAAATGTATATAAAAATAGGGCATGCGTAATAGAGTCAGTGCTCTGCCGGCTGTAGCGAGCTCATGTATGTAATCACCCGAGGACTCCGACTGACATTCACAGAGGACAGACTTAAGACTTGCACTCTGACTGACTGTGACGACGGGACTCCATGACGGGCCCTGTCCAAACCTCTGTTTAGAAGACAGGGCCCAGACCACCTGTCCTCTCTGAATGCCAGTCGGACTCCTCGGGTGATAACATATATGAGCTCGCCATAGCCGGCAGAGCACATATTCATCTGTGTTGCTTGAACCCCTGCGTTTTATGGACTTCTTTGTGTGTGGTCATCTAACAGTGAGGAAGTTGATGTACACCATAATTGTGCGTTCTTCGAGACCTGTGGGAAATCAGAGTAGTGGGAGGGTAGTTTCGCACGTAATCAAGGATAACCACACCGTCTGCTACTTACGTGGCAGATGGCCGTCCAAAGTCGGCACCGGTTGCCGATTGGTGTTTTAGGTGTAGTCTTTTATGTTTATTGTTTCTTTGGTGTGAGTTGGTGTTCCTTGAAGCTTTCTCGTTTCTTCTTGTGGGTGTCTGTCTGTCTGTCTGTTTGTTTGTTTTTGGATTGGGTGTTTTGGGGTTTAGCTATGGGTGCTGCAACCTAGTGTTGTTGAAGATCCCCTCCTTTCTTTCTCATCAGTTATGTTGGTGTCTGTTTGTTTGTTTTTGGATTGGGTGTTTTGGGGTTTAGCCATGGGTGCTGCAACCTAGTGTTGTTGAAGGTCCCCTCCTTTCTTTCTCATCAGTTATGTGGGTGTCTGTTTGTTTGTTTTTGCATTGGGTGTTTTGGGGTTTAGCTATGGGTGCTGCAACCTAGTGTTGTTGAAGATCCCCTCCTTTCTTTCTCATCAGTTATGTTGGTGTCTGTATGTTTGTTTTTGCATTGGGTGTTTTGGGGTTTAGCTATGGGTGCTGCAACCTAGTGTTGTTGAAGATCCCCTCCTTTCTTTCTCATCAGTTATGTTAATCCTGTCTTACTACTTCTTTGTACTGTTTAACATTGAATATATAAAATATGCATGTTAAACGTCTTTTAATTCAATAGCATCATTTAAAACCTGATAAAATTACAGCATGGACCAGACATGCACGTTTCGGGTACTAAACCCTCGTCAGTGATCCTCAGTCTAAACAACGTAATATGGTCAAAAGGTATGAAAATTATTATGTCTAAAAATGTACCAAAAGTCGTAGCAGAATGGGTGGGATATGATGCTACATGACCCACGTTTTAGAAATTTCAAGAAATTTTGTAACAGAAAATTTCAAAAAACCAAAGTTGATCGAACTTGGCTAACAGAAAATTTCAAATGCGTTGAAGAGACAGACGATCAACCAAAGTTGATCGAACTTGGCTACCTGTGCATTTAGAGTACAGTGGAACGGAATTTTTATCAATACCTCCCCATTATGATATTTTCAGTATTCTTTGTTCTCCTGAAAGACACAAAATTCATCATTAATTAAACATACTTCATAGATACGTTAAGCATACATCAAATGGAAAGATTGTCAGTAACTTTTTTCTATTTTGCCCAACCACTTTCATTATTATTGGAATAGAATAAGTTTAACTAAATTAAATCATATAACATATCATTTTATGCATCATTCCCCATTATCATAGTTTCATCTGACTATGCGAATTTCATTTAATATTTAATGTCTCAGTATGCAAAAAAAAAAATGTTCAATTTATTCAACAGAGAGCTGCATTGAACTGATTAATGTCAGAGCGTTCTTTAATTGGTTTTTACGGCAAAGTGAGTATCAGATATCTACATCACAAATACAATAATATATTCTCTGAAGGCTACGCACAGATCAGTCAAATAACAAATAAATGTAAAAACAATTGAATATGGACAAATATTACAGAATTATGTATTTTAGTTATTAATATTAGAAAAAGGAATATTCATAATAAAACACCAACCTTACATATAGCTAATAAGAGTTAGTGATGTGTAATCTAAAAAAGCAATGGAATACGAACCATTTTTGCAGGAAAATTATATTTCGCTGGAGCTTTAAAAGGATACATATCGACAGAATTAGAAATATCCAACACGGAATGCTTGAGGCTTGAGGCGAAGATTAAAGTGGAGATATGATAAAACAAAATGAGTCAAATAGAATGGTTATTCACAATGCTTATTTGTGCGTCCTTTCTTGATATAATAGCGACTAACAGGAACGTAACAAGAAATTATGACTTTGTACCGGGGAATTTCGAAAGTGAAGTCACGAGCCCTTCGCCATGTAGCAGCACGAGTTCATGCGCAGCATTTTGTACATCTTCGACAGCGTGTGTCGGTTTCTTATTTAACACGGACACAAGTCGCTGCCAGATTGTGACACATGACATTTCTGGTTCAGGATCCCCGTCAGCGTCGTCTTGGAAATACTTCTTAAGAGGTATGACACTGAAATTTTACTACAAAATATGTTCTGCTTTAATTTCTGTTCTACAACATTCGCAGATTCCGATGTTAAACATTCCTTGAACCAAGCTTCAGAATTTCAAGTTCTAATCATCAACATTAGCTTAACATATCCACAGGATGACTACGCCAGTATAAGACTGAATTTGTCAATCTGACTGACAAAAATGGTATAATGAAAATTCTATATCCAAAATGATAAAAACTGCTGGACGTTGGCAATACTCAATGTTTCTAATGAAATGTTAAACTTCTTCAAATTAAAAAGCATCATTTAAGACGTCTTTAAGACCAGACATGCACATTTCGGGTCTTTAACCCTCGTCAGTGATCATCAATCTAAACAATGTAATATTGCCAAAGAGTGTGAAAATTATCATGTACAAAATTTACGGAAAGACCTAGCAGGATGGGTGGGATGTGATGCTACATGACCCACTTTTCAGAAATTTCAAGACATTTTGATAGCATAAAATTTCGCATGCGTTGAAGAGACAGACGATCAAGCGAAGTTGATAGAACTTGGCTAATTGTGCCCTCGGGGACTTCTGGACCAACGGCAGTGACACTCACCAAGTGTTTGAAATGTTTAACTTCTTCAAATTCAATAGCATCATTTAAGAGCAGATAAATTTTCAGTATGGACCAGACGTTCACGTTTCGGGTATTTAACCCTCGTTAGTGATTCATTGCTTTTTTTCATTTCATTTCATTTAGTTTGTTTTGTTTTATTTTGTTTTAATCCTTTATGGTGCGCCTGCTTTAAGTACAGAACTGAGGGATACGTTTCCCGTTACCTCCACACTGAGGAGTTTTGTTTTAATTGAAGCGTGCTAAAATTTATAAACACTCTTTTGAACGATTCTTTTTGGCACAAGCAGTACATGTGTTGGCCCTTTATCAATGTG
The DNA here is from genome assembly GCA_028142955.1 of Pinctada fucata. NCBI lineage: Eukaryota > Metazoa > Mollusca > Bivalvia > Pterioida > Pteriidae > Pinctada > Pinctada fucata. The sequence goes on along the minus strand of AP027108.1, from coordinate 58,291,292 downwards.
ACATCATATTTCAACCCTTTGTAGCCCTTTAGCAATATAGTAGAGCAACGAAGTCGCTAACTTTGAAATTTTAATCAACCCACCTAACACAGGGCTTATTTTTATATCAAACGAAAGAATATAACATGGACATCAGATTTGACCTGTCGTAAAAGAAATCGTATGGTAAGAATTACTGTTAATTTAGAGAAAAGCGGAAAATGAGTAAAATTCAAAATCAAAGATAGTTTCCAAAAATTATCATCCTTTAATAAGTAAATAGTCAAACTGACCGAAATCAATGTCAATATGCTAATTGGCGTCAAAGGAAAAAAATTGGATCAAATTGATTTTTCTAATTTCAACTTCATGGATGAATGAGCACAAAGATAAATGGGTAAAATTGAAATTTTCAATTCTTTCACTTCAAAATTGTGAATGTTAATTCGAAGATAGAAATTAAGATACAGAAACGATATTTTGATATGTGAATGTGTTTTAAGGAATGTTTGATAGAGATTGATTGAAAAACTTAAGAGTATCAGGCAAATAAAGTCCCCCCCCCAACTTTGTTATTAGCGATTGCAATATAAAGAAGGAGATGTTTTCTCGATAATACGGAGTAAAACTAAATAATTACGGCTAAATTAAGTTTTAACATATAATATTGAATGAAAAGTATCGCTTTATTTCAAAGAAGACAACAAATATTCATCAATAAATTTGAAAAAAAAATTCTGTACTATCTATGTTCTGGTAATTTCAAACATTGTGATATGGACGCATTTTGTCAGCCGAATTTTAGAAATAATTAAGTAACAAAGATTTTATGATTAACAAAACATGGAATTATGCGATGCATTTTAGTTCCACAAGTAAGTAGCGTAGCTGCCTATACGACCCCATCACATTCAAGGCATTTTCTTTCTGTTTGTCGCTAAAACGTAGCTTAAAGGCATCATACTACAGGTATTGTCGTAGCAAACTGACATGACCGGGCGGATCTTATTTTCACCTTGTCATCGGAAGAGTTTACTTCTTCTTACCAGGTGATGAAAGTCATATAAAATTACAGGTAATGAGTATTTACTCTAATTACGATATGCATTTCATAATCTATCTACCCTAAAATTGTATCAATTCGTCTCAATCGCTTGATTGAATTAGCTCCGCCGGTCAGGTTAGTTTGCTACGACAATAGATGATAATGGGGGATAGCCTCTGATTTCTAGTTTTGGTTCTCTAGTTTCTGATTGGTTGATCGTTGATGGCCATTATACGATATCAACGATATTGTATGTTTTTGTTGAGTTTTTTTTTTACTGTCTGTTTACTGTTTTTCATGCTTCATCCTTGTCTATAATGAACTTTTTTTTTAATTTCTCTGCATTTGTTTCTATATAAATGAAACGGAAAAGATACAAACTAAAAGTGAACATCAAACAACCACATTTACAAGAATCAAAGACGCTCACATAAAACTACCAACCGAGAAGCAAATCTTTAGCAATATTAAAATAGAAACACAATAAATTTAAGGGTGCTCTATTCTCTGAGGTTCCACGCCGAACTGTCAACATATCAGTCTCGTCGTTATAAAAGTTAGATTTCACTATGTTATATCGCATCTTGGACTCTTTAATATCCATCGTTGAAGATCGATGCTTTGCTGTTGGAATAGTTTCTTCTTGGACACATTTCACTGACTATTCTTTGCGTCATACATTTAACACTTTTTCAATTTTATTCGGAGCTCTTTGGGAAATACGGCCATAGACGTGCTAACATTCTAGGCTCCTGTTGCAGCGAATTTTCCGTTGTCAACAGACGGTTCCTCTTCGTGATAAAGCCTTTTATTTGTTGTATTGTAGACGTATGTAGTACTTATGAATGTAGGAACTGCCCAATTAAATTACCAATATTACATATGACAATATGGTGTTTGTGCTTATGTACAACATTATGAATTAAAGCCCTCCCCCCGTGACCCTTGAGGACTTTCTTTTGGATCCCACGGAGGCATCAAAGGGGTTCTCTGACTCAGTCTATCTTGAAAAGCATCAACTTAATTTTGTAACAGTTACAAATCTGAACGAAGAGTAAGTGCGGATGCTAAAAGGGATAAATCGCACAACGTTTAGCCAAGGCATATCGTAATGTTTAAAACACAGATAACGAAGAGCCCAAACTCTGACTAATGTACTTTACATGTATATTCACATCTCTGTGGTACTGAAATTAACGTCAAAAGCTACTTTTCATAACTTTATGTTAACTTCAATGCATTTTTCTTCAAATCAATTATTTTCATTTCAACTTGTCACGGAAGGGTTTCCATACACGGTCTTACCACGACATAACAAAAAGAAGTATTTTTCATTAATTTTTAAACAGTATGATATAGTTCCACTTTCTGCATTTAACTTTTATCAAAAATATGTTTGTATACAGGTTGATAGGTACGATTTGATAGAAACTGTAACACGTGGTAGACCGAATCTTCATCTACGGAAACTAATTTGTGAAATGACGCTTAAATCAAAAGTATGTACGCTTTAGGTTTTTACATTTATTTATAGCCCTTTAGAAAAATGATCGATAAAGAGGCATTGGAAATAATAAACATATATTTGTCGTTATGTTTAGAGACAAAATATAAGCTCTGTGCTTTAGAGAAAATATTAACACGGATTCTTCATATTTCACAGAAATTTGCATAAAACTGCAATTTTTCGAGGGAGGAGAAAATATTCTTCCTCCAAATCAATTATATAACATGTGTACATAAACTAGTTAAGACTTTCTGGAAATTTTACAAAAATTACAGTCAACTTCTTTTAAAATTCGGATCTATACATGCAACAGAGTACATTACTATGGGTATTACACAACCTGTCTTTTATGGTGATATGATAAACAAAATAAAAAGGATCAAAGGAAGGCAGCATAACCATCGAACATGGGTCAGAATCATCAAACGCCTTCTATACCGTTGATATGATCCTAATGTCACCAGACAGACACTAGGCTTGGTACTTGACCAATCTACAGTCTTGTACAAGCGCATCCTTGAGACTTGCATTCGGACTGACTGTGACGACGGGACTCCATGACGGGCCCTGTCCAAACCTCTTTAGAGAAGACAGGGCCCCGACCACCTGTCCTCTCTAAATGTCAGTCGGACTCCTCGGGTGATTACATACATGAGCTCGCTACAGCCGGCAGAGCACGGACTGTATTACGCATGCCCTCTTTTTATATCCATTTACATATTTATCTGTGTCTCTGGGGCCTCTGCGTTTCGCGGTCTTGTTTGTGTGATGTCATCTTACAGTGAGGAGGTTTTTTAACACCACAATTGTACGTTCTTCGAGACCTCTGGGTAATTGGAGAAGTGAGAGGGATGTGCGCACGTAATCCAGGATATCCACACCATTTGCTACTTGCGTGACAGATGGCCGTCCAAAGTCGGCACCGATTACCCATTGGTCTCGTCGGTTTATGTGTAGTCTTTTGTGTTTGATGTTTACATGTCGTGTGTCTCTTTTCCGTCTCGTGCTGTACTCGTCTTTTGTGTTTTTGCATCGGGTGTTTTGGTGTTTTACTGTTGATTCTGCAACGGGGTCTTGTTGGAGATCTCCTCCCTTCTCTTTACATATCTAATGCATTGATTGCAACGACTTTCTATACAAAAAAGAAAAAAAATAAAGGAATACCGAGGATATAAACGATAAATATTTTGTTTTAATTTTTCACGATTTAATCGCTTTTTACCGAATTTAAACAAAATCTTACCGTGGCATATTCTTTACGACAGCTGTATTTGAAAGAAGGGGTATTCAGCAAAAAGTTCAGACCAAAGTCAGGCCTGTGCTAGGTGTGTTGATGAAACTCGAAAACTAAGCTTCTTTTTTAAATTGGTCGCTCTACTAATATGACATCATATACATTTTTTTGCTCTTTCGGAAAGTTGCCATTTCACCGTAAAATATCATCGAAATTAAAGGAGGTTAATATTTCAGCACCATCACTCCGATGCTATTTTGAACATAGATTTTATTTGGATATGCTACTGAATCGATCCTTTGGAACCGCGCACTCTCTGCAAAGTTAATGCAGAAATTTAAATTCTAAAGATAACACAAGAGGGCGCTAGTGAAATGAATTTTAGCTGCTTATTAAAAGTGCTTTGGCTGGAAGCATCACTGATGAGAATTTGATATTCAAAACACGTGTCTGCTGCATACAAATTGGTTGGAAATTTTCTTCAAGAAGGAAATTAAATGATTCGAGCATCACCGGTGAGAATTCTTGAAATGTGTACATGGTGCACTGATATTAATAATAGAAATATATATATGGTTAATTATCCGAAACGTGCATGTCTGGTCCATGCTGCAAATTTAGCTGTTCTTAAATGATGCTATTGAATTTAAAGACGTTTTACATATATTTCAATATTGACAATTTAACCACTAGGTTGGTATTTCTGCAGGTGGATTGATTAGTCATCGGGACATCGTTCACCTAGATTCACCGTGTTTCGGCACTTGACTTGAAATATATATGTAAATTCTCCTTCAGAAAATTGAATGAAAATTTTCTAAAACTGAGGGATATCTCCCTGATGGAATAACTTTTTTCCTTAGCAGGTTCTGTGGCAGAAATTCTAGGTCAAGCTTAGACTTAAATTTTCCTTCGTAATATCATATAATTTGGATTTACTCTTTTCTGGCTTCGAGCATCGCTGAATAGGCATGGTCCATTTGATATTCAGGGGGGGGGCTTGGATTTTTTGTCGTAGCAAGATTATTTTTTTCGCCCTGGACCGGGGAAAAATTATTTTTTTCTTGCAAAGTTGGAGCAAGGAAATTCTTTTAAGAAAGTGATGCGCATATCAAGAATTATGTTTGAGTTTTATCAATAAAAATTATTTATATTTTTACCCAAAACTCTAAATATTAATCTGTAACTTTATTAGTTTATTTTTATGCAAATATTCAATTCACTTTTGAAAAGAGAGATAAAAGATTTTTACAATACAATTCTTAATATTTTTTATAAGGTACATGTATGTAACATGTATAAGAGGGTCTGAGGGGAAGGTCTCCTAGACAAATTTTTAAATGTTTCTAAGAATTGTAAATTGGTGAAGTTCTCCTTCCAAGCTTACAAGAACATAAAATTAGATTCTAAGGGATATATGCAACATTTATAAATAGCAATACATAAATATCGATAATATATTTAAGCTTTTAAGGAAGCCCCTTTTCATCCACATACATGTATAACTTTTGATATCTTCAAATATATGAACTCTGCTATAAGTAAAGAATGTTTTGATAGAAAACTATGCCGAGCGAAGTGAGGCAAAACTTTTTGATACAATTTGAAAACTGCGACGAGCAAAGCGAGCAGAAACGTTTTAAAGAATTTTAGCGAAATTTTATGGTAATTCTTCAAATGCAGATTATTTGTAAGAGCAAGATTATTTTTTTCTGTCACACCATAAGCAAATTTATTTTTTTCATCAAAATTGAGAGCAATTTTTTTTCGAAAAAAGAACCCAAGCCCCCCCCCCCCCAGAATATCAAATGGACCCTGTCTTAGACATAACTCTTCACTGTTAGATGAACACACACAAACAACACCGCAAAACGCAGGGAAAAGCAACATAGATGAATATATAAATGAATATAAAAAGAGGGCGTATGTAATACATTCCGTGTTCTGCCGACTGTAGCGAGCTCATGTATGTTATCACTAGAGGAGTCCGACTGACAGTCAGAGAGGACATGTGATCGGGGCCCTGTCTTCACTAAAGAGTTTGGACTTCAAACCAAAGCGCTTTTCATAAGCCGCCCAAATTCATTTCACTAGCGCCCTCTGTTTTAAATTTTAAAATTTTCATTCATGTATCAATACACAATGGTAAACAATGAAAACTTTCATTTATGTACAATTCAAGTATCAATTTACAATAGATAAAAGAAAAGATGCTGATGAATTTGAAGTCGTTTAACATTTGTACCACTTGGTGAGTGTAACTACTGGTGGACAAGGAGTCCCCGAATGCATATGTAGCCAAGTTCGATAAATTTCGGTTAGTCGTTTCTTTAAACGCATTTGAAAATTTCTGTTTACAAAATTGTCTCAAATTTCAGAAACCTGGGTCTTGTAGCATCATAATCCAGCCATCTTGCTACGTCTTTTGGTAAATTGGGATGTTTTGGACTATATACCACTCTCCAGAATGGTGTATGATATTCTGTCATAGACAATTTGAACCATCCAACCATAAATTTTGGCTATATAACCACCCAACCAAAGATTTGGGCTTTATACCATATCCATCCAACCAAACCAAATTTGGGCTACATACCGTAACCATCCATCCGACCAAAGATTTGGGCTACATAACCATTCAACCAAAGATTGTATCCTATGTCTTCCGAAATGGAAGTAACCGGATGTTACAGTTCTACCGAATTGCAGCGGCGGTCGTCGTCCATGCAAACAGGAGATGCTTACTCTTCCTGGGCACCTGGTCTCACTCCCATATTGGGAGTTCGCTTCTTTTCATATGGTGGAGGTTTTTATTTGTTTGCTTTGGTTTCCGATTTATTCTGATTTTGTATGCCTTCGTTTTTTTGATTTTCTGAATTATCGATTTTGTGCTGTTTACAGAGATATGGTCATTATCCATATTTATCATTTCATTATTTTGATTGAGGATCACTGGCGAGGGCTCAATATCCGAAATGCGCATGTCTGATCCATGCTTTAAATTTATCTGCTTTCTAATGATGCCAATGAATTTGAAGACGTTTAACATACAAATATCACAAAAAGGGCCATTATGGACAATGTAAATACAACCATAAAATAATCCTAGAGATGTCTTCATGGAATGCTAGGGGTTTTTTCTGATAACAAAGTGTTATCACCTCCTTTCTTTCGTTTATTCATTCATTGTTAAACGTCTTTTAGTTCAATAGCATATTTTAAAAACTGATTAATTTGCAGCATGGACCGGACATACACGTTATTTCTTCTTCTAAAGAGTAAACGGTAAAACAATCACGTTCAGGTAAAAATCAAAGCGGTACCCATCAGTTTTTCAGTCTAAAAGTCGAGACGATAAGGAAAAACCGTGAGACCAGGTGTTTGGAAGTGATACCAGAAGACCCCGGAAGTGATACTAGACGAACCCGGAAGTGATACCAGACGAACCCGGAAGTGATACAAGACGACACCGGAAGTGATACCAGACGACCCTGGGAGTGATACCAGACGACCATGTCATTCACTCTATGACAAATATGGATAATGACCATTTCCCTGTATACAGAACAAAATCGAGCATTCAGAAACCGAAAGTATACAAAATCAGGATAAAGCAGGAAACAAAGCAAACAACTGAAAACATCCACCATATGAAAAGAAGCGATTTCCCGATATGACACCAGGTGCACAGGAAGTGTGAGCATCTCCTGCTTGCATGCAACACCCGCCGCTTCAATTCGGTAGAACTGTAACATCCGGTTACTTCCATTTCGGAAGTCATAGAGTACAATATTTGGTTGGACGGTACAAATGGTCTATGACAGAATATCATCCACCATTCTGGAGTGTGGGACATCATAGTGTATGACGAGTTTCCAATATCGACCGTAGAACTTCCTCATTGACGATGCTAGTCGGTCACAAACATATCCCTGACTGAGAAGCTTATCTGAAAGACGCCTAGCTCTCAGAACAAAATCCGTATACACAAGGAAGATTGGTTTTAGTTTTAGTGTTAAATATCATAAATGTTACGCTTCCTCCCTTTCAATGTTCTTATCATGAACATTATTCACACAGAAAAACAGGGTAGTATTAGTCCTTATGCAATTCATCCAGGAAAAAAATATTGATTGATAAAAATGAAATAACTTTTCTGTACTCTTTTCTTTAGTTAGATCATGTTTATTACACCTTATGGGTCTTTTTATTTTAAAACAGAAGTATTTCAGAATAAGATGTTTCGATTTTTTAAAAGGAAATGTATGTTAACAATATCTTATTTATAGATTAGATTATACATAATAAGAAGGAAGCCTGCGAAGAGTCCTTGTTTCTAAGTACGCTTTTCTTCTGGTCCATTACTTTTTCTAACGTTAAATTGTTTTTGTATTGTAGAACCTCGTGTTTGTCCCAGTGGATGGGTTCAATTCAATTATGTTTGTTACTATTTCCATAATTCCGGAGGCTCGTGGGATTGGGCGAAGGTAAGCATAAAAGAATGATTACCCTAAAGACATGCTTGAAAAGGAAGAGGTTTTCTAAATATTCCAATTTCCTTAAAAAGATGTATCAGAATTGTAGGACCGTACATCCCATTAATTTTGTTCATACTGACACCAAGAAGTATCATGAAAGGTACATTCGATCTGTGTTGATTACTCTCCTCATTGAACAAAAATAAAGAACGTTAAATTTTGATAATTTAAAAGTAAAACCAAGGTAGGGTTTATAGTGTCGTTCGCTTGAGCCTCTTGAGACTTCCACAAATACCTCCCTGACGAAACTTGCACAATCCAGTGCATTTTTATTTCCTTAGGAGTATACAAGCTAAAGTAATAATCAATAGAAATACAAACCACGAATAACGAATCTACATGATACATTTACGTCAAAATTATTCATTGGAACGTCACATCGATAAATAACAGGAAACAATAAAATTTTATCTACAACGGACTAGGTATGCTATATTCCCTAAATCATGTAAAGTTTTGATGAAAATTACTTTTATTGATAATAAATGAATCAACTATTTTCAATATATGTCCCACAAAGAAAGAACCCCTTGTTTCTTCTGAATTTTAAGTGATATGTGTAAAAAAGAAAGTGAGCCCCTTCCAAGTTTCTATTTGACCTCATACTTTTTGCTGTATGAAACACAATCATATTGTATTCTTTCAGAACCAATGTCATGCTATCGGAGCTAAGTTTGTTCAGATAACAACGGAGGATGAAGACACGTTTATACGGAATCATATCCTTTCTATTGGATATACCAGTAAGTTCCAAAGATGCACTATATCATTTTGCAAACGTAACATCTTGATAAAGCCGTGTTACGATAATGTAACAGCAATTGACGCATGCAACTACAGAAGCAAAATTCCTAGTCAAAATAAAAGAACAATAGCACTAGGTCATACAGGAGCTTTAAGGATTTTTTTATAAATGAAGGTAAAACTCCCACAGAAAAATAAAAAGAAAACAAGCTGATTTTTATTTCTTATATAATAATAAATGAATGTAAATCAAACATAAATCCCAAAATCAGAGTCCAAAAAGCGTAATATGCATATACGTTCTTGAAAGTACATTAACAACCTATAGGTTCTTCTTTAATGTTTATTATACAAAAAAAAAACCAGCAAAGATAGAAAGAAAAATTCCGACATTGAAAACGGTTGAAGGGTATTTTTTTTCATGAGGAAAAAAAGGAATGAAAAGACGGAGACGATATAACAGGACAAAGGAAAACAATATTTAATAACCAGTCTCCGAAATCAAAGTTATTTTTATCTCTGAAGTTTCTTTAAAATGTACGAGATATGGCCTTCCATGAATTTCAGCGGTGTTCAAAATTGATCGCTTCTGCCTGATTGTCATCCGACCTTGGAAAAAAAAACATTCGTAGGAGACAGTGTTACAGTAGGGGATATATAATGGCTTGTATTAGGAAGATAATGATTTCAAATTTAGCATGAAGAATCAGTATGAATATATCTGTCGAAATATTCTAAATTGATTAGCCACATTCTGAGTACTGAAATTATTACCTGTCTACATATATAGATACTGAGTTTGAATGACAAAAATGGAAAATGAACATATTAAATTACAACGTACAATAATCGATTATACAGAAAATCATCAACCGAAGGCATATAAATGTTTAACGTCTTCAAAATCAGGAAACCAGAACCAAAGCAAGCGTTACCAAACTGGAAACTACAACACACGTTAAAGAAGCGAAATCTCAATATGGGATCGAAATCACGCTCTCTGGAATACTCTTTACATAACCCATGGTTCCATCATGCAAAATGGTAGAGCGGATATTTCATGTGTCCGATACATACATGTTTTGTACACCGTATTAAGACATTTCCGTCTATATTGTTGCTCTTTGGTAGCAGAGTAGGATTTTTGTTTTTCTTTGATTTTGGAGAGAATGCCGAAGACTCATATGAATAATTCTATAAAACTCGAAATCTGATTTGTTTACACGGTCATGTGCCGGTGTTGCTTACTTATCGAGTCTCCCTGGGACCAGGGCGTTACCCTAGGGGAATATGATTTTTCTAGGCTGAATAAATCTTCTTATCCCTCACACTGTTGTACAATCAGTGTAAATTATACATGCGCATGTAATGTTTATCTAGGATTCTTTCTAGGGTATTGATCACTACGTCATGGTGGACATGTAGCGAAACGTATCGCCTCCCTCACGCTGCTTTCTAAAAGTAATATAAACTACAACGAGTTTATTAAGGTCTATAACTGATTTCAATGTGCAATTAAATCACCTCGTTAACGTAAAATGGTTGTAGTGTCAGCTGCTAATACACCTACTCTGTTAATGTATTGGAGTTAAGCATTAGCTGAAGATGAATATGGACACTATAATTAACTATGATTTCAGCTCACATGAGTAACTCTCACGAGAAGTATCGACATGAAATTGTGTTTAAATCTATTGAAGGATCATATAAGGAGAAGAAATATAAAGTTTAAATGCTTGCGTGAAACTACAGTACTGCAACCACTTTTGTTTGACAATTCTATCCTATCCTATCCACCATCCTACATCGTACATCCACCTCCTATCAACTCTATCCTATCCTATCTTATCCTATCCTATCCTATCCTATCCACCTCATTCCAACCCAATTTTATCCCATCCTATCCTACGTCCTATCCTATCCGCCTTTGTTTCTTTCTCATCATGTTTTGCGAGATTATCATTAGAACTAAATTTCTTGACGCTAATCTATAGATAAGTAGTAAATTATCTGTACGTTTTGCTGTTTTTCGATTTTCTTAAAAGAAAAATGATTTAGCTGCGCTTGCAGTGAACGAAACAAAAATATCACAACAAACCTCCAAGTTCATTTTTTATTCAGTTAAAATTTTGGTCTATTACAGATTCCGGGAACCGTGATTTTTGGATTGGCGGTACAGACATAGCTGTAGAAGGGGAATGGAGGTGGATAGAGACAGGAGAGCTATACACCTATACCAAGTGGGGACCCAGTAATCCAGACAACAGGAATGGAAACCAACATTGTGGAATACTGTTTCAACCAACAGGATATCTGTGGCATGACACAGAGTGTACAAACACAAACTCTTATATTTGTGAATTGTGATACTCCTTGTGGTCCATTGTATGAATGTCCCTCTGTGTTCCGTCACAGAACTTGCTGTCATAATGTAGCTGATAACCTTCCAAATGCTGCTCTAGATGCATATTGTTTATTTTCTTGCTTTGTTTTGAAATTCCGTCCTTGATTTTTGTATTTGATTTTATTCGCGATGACATTGGGGTTGTTAATTTTCTTTCCTTCTATTGTCTGTGGATATATCCTTATTCATGTCGCCCCACAACGTACAGGAAACATTGTTTTTCCTTCGCGTCCGTCTGTCCATCTGTCACACATCGTGTCTGGGCTATATCTCTAGAACCGTTTGCCAGATCATATTGATATTTTAGTATGTTGCTGCTTATGACTAGAAGATTTCACATCATCTTGACCCATGGTGATGTGACCAAGGTCAAGGTCACCTAGTACATTGTAATGAAATTGTATAAACATTTATGTCCGGGCTATATCTCTTAAACTGGTAACCGCATCGCTTCCATATTTAATATTTTGTTGCTTATGACCCAAAGGTTCCACATAACACAGGTCATGTGACCAAGGTCAAGTTCATATAGCACATTTTAAATAAAATCATACATACATTTCTCTCCCGGCTATGAACTGTTTACCTGATCGCTTCCATAATTTAGTATGTTGCTTGTCCATGCTTTACCGTTTGAATTGAATATCCTATCACTAATTCAGTTTGTTGTTGCTCATGGACCATAGGTTTCAAATCACCTATGATTTTGAAAAAAAAAAACTTTTTGCGTGGTACGCATATGTAGAAATAATCATCTTAAGTCCTGTTATTGGTTGGAATTTTCATAAAGCTATATTCATCTGGCTTAAAGCTTGGAGTTTACAGCGTTTTGTTCTTCGAACCTGCTTGTATATCTATCATTACCGCTTTCAGTTAAAGGTATATAAATTTGTAAAATTGGTAATATGGCATTTATTTTTCTCATCTCTTCGAAAATGTATTACTTATGACATGGTTGTATTAATGGTGTTCATTTATACATTTATTTCTTTGAACAACATTTTTTCATGTAAGAAATAATGAGCAGAAAGAGGAACATCTAACATGGGTTGAAAGTTCAATTTCATAGATATTTTTGCTAAAAGTGCTAAAATTGCTAGCTTTTCATGATGAAACCAGAATGCAGTTTGGAGTCACTTTACTTTTCAAGACTTTAATCTTAATTCCTTAAATTTTGTGATTGCAGTTATTAACAGCATACACGCTTTCGAGGCAATGTTATATGTTCATAAACAGGACGTGGTAACTGAATAACTTAGTAGCTGGTATGATGGTGTTTCTTTTAAATCTCCACTATACAAACACCAAGTATCGTAAATACTTATGTCGTTCTTGCATGAAATTGTTCTCTCTCTGTTTTTGAATAAAAAAATATTTTCAGGCAAGAATTTGTGAATCACAATACAGACATTTCAAATCTTTTTTTTTTTATTTGCACTTTGTATCTTGTATAATATGGAACAACATACAGTGCAAAAATAGAATAACAATATTTAAGAAAACAAGAGGCCAAAGGGAGATACATAGCATTGCATACAAAAGAATGATAGTAGATAATTTTGTACAGGCCCTTGAGCACTGTAAGGTTTTGAGAGATTCTGCGCATCAGTTTCGGAGATGTCGAAAATGCCTTAGCCAATCAGAGTCCTTGCAGTTGGTGACAATTTCTATTAACGAATTGGCATGAAAAAAAAAACATAAACGTAGAAGAGGACCTTGACTTCTTGCTTTTTGTAAGGTTTCGTTAAATTCTGTTCAGTGGTTGCAGAAGAAAAGCAAACAATGTTTCAGCCAATCAGATGAGTTAAAGAAGATCCTGACGATAATCTCAACAGCACTCACAATAGAGCACAACATTAAACATCGACGGACCCCTAGCAAGCTAGAGGTGGGACCAGGTGCCCGGGAGGAGTAAGCATCCCCTGTTGGCTAGCCGCACCCGCCGTCGATGTTTAGCACTGCCTCGGTGGCAATGACAAATATTGACAAAATCATATCCCTACTAAGAAGTTTAAAATCGCCAATCGAAAAATCATCTAACCAAGAGCATACAAAAACAGGATAAAACCAAAGCTAAGACAAAGGAACAGATATAAAAAAAAATCTACCGTATGAGGAACAGTGAAACAGGTGTCCAGGAAGAGTGAGCATCTCCTGCTTGCATCGGAAATCAGCACTTCCTTCTTTCGGTCTTGACACCAACACATTTGATCTAGATTTACCGTACTGTATCGTATACCAAAAATGCACAAAAATCCGTATAAACTACGTTTAATTCCTGGTTCCTCAAAAAGTTCGACCAAATCTGTATCGGTCTTTCTCACCAAAATTTTATCTGAAGTCAGGCCTTGTTCAAACGTTTTTTCGCGTAACGAAATAAACCAAATGTGGATCTTAAGACACCTCAAATCAACACAGTTCAAAAGAGTACACTCTGTTAAACCGTTTGATTTTTCGACATTTTACACTTTTTTTACAACATTTTTCTAAAATGCTGTTTTTGTTAAAAACCTTTTTTGGAACTTGATTCAGCCCTGAAAAAATTTGATTGTATCTCTTCCGCTGTTCTTCCTTTGACGGAAAAGGTTGTTCATGAAAAATATGATGTATTGAAGATTTCTCATTAGTATTTTATTCTAAAAGATTTTATGCAAGATTTATAAATTATATGATGGTAATTTATTCTGGTCAAGAATAGACGTATATTTGGAGAATACTTATTAATAAACAGAAAATTTTGTATCTGTCCGTGCACCAAATAATAACATGTGGCGAGCATTGAAAAAGTTCTGTTCAATTGTTCTCCGAATACACGTCTATTCTTGACCAGAATAAATTACCATCATATAATTGATAATAATGATCATATGATAGGCCTAAAATAAATTCATATAAAGTAGATTTAGACAGTATTAACTTGGTTCAATCATGGAACATATCATTTGTGTATCACGTAATACCCCATGGTGACATTACAAATATAATGATATACTCACTGAAGGCTACGCACAGATCAGATCAGTAACAACTAAATGTAAAAACAATTGAATATGGACAAATGTTACAGATTTATGTATTTTAGTTATTAATATTAGAAAAAGTAATATTTCATAATAAACACCAACCTTATGTATAGCTAATAAGAGTTACTGATGTGTAATATAAAAAACAATGGAATACGAACCATTTTTGCAGAAAATTTTCATTCGCTGGAGCTTTAAAAGGAAACATATCGACAGACTTAGAAATATGCAACACGGAAGGCTTAAGGCGAAGACTAAAGAGGAGATATGATAAAACAAAATGAGTCAAATAGAGTGGTTATTCCAAATGCTTATTTGTGCGTCCTTTCTTGATATAATAGCGAGTAACAGGAACGTAACAAGAAATTATGACTTTGTACCGGGGAATTTCGAAAGTGACGTCACGAATCCTTCGCCATGTAGCAGCACGAGCTCATGCGCGGCATTTTGTACATCTTTGACAGCGTGTGTCGGTTTTTTATTTAACACGGACACAAGTCGCTGCCAGATTGTGACACATGACATCTCTATGTCTGGATCACGATCAGTGTCGTCTTGGAAATACTTCTTAAGAGGTAATACATTGAAATTTTACTACAATAAAATGTTCTGTTTTCATTTATGCCCTCATTGCTTTCTACTTTTTATTCGCAGATTTCAATGTCAAACATTCCTTAAATCGAGCTACTCCGATGCTTCATATTTTCAAGCTCCAATCTTCAACATTAGTTTAACATAACCACAGGACTTTGCCAGTATAGTACTGAATTTGAGAGCATTGAGTGCAATAGTGTTCTATCTGCCATTTTCCTTTTTTTGTCTCGTGAAAATCAACTTTGAGAATTCTGCCACTGTGTTTGGTATTGTAATGATATGATCCATGTCATAGAGCATTATATGTCAAAATAATACATGCAAAGTAGTTATTTATAGAAATTTTTTATCGTGACGAGCTTCGCACTTCGCACTTCGCACATTGTAGAATAAGTGGCGTAGCTGCCGTTCGTGTACAAACTCATAGGCAGAGTCATCTACATTTTGATACGTAAACTCAATGGAATGGTATATTGGACTTCCAGTACAACTGGCGCGCTTTTTTCGGGAACCCACTTATGAAATTTAAATCTAAATGAAGTTCGAAGTGCGAAGTGCGAAGTTCGTCAAGGTGAAAAAAGTCTAATAGACATGTTTTCATGTTCGCGGACTTCGAACTTCGGATACCGCACTTGGAAGGGACTATGTCACAAAAGTAAATTGTTAAAGTTATCAAAAAGAACCTAGAACATTTTGTATGTGAATTTATTCATTAAGAAGTGATATTAAACATATTTAAGGCTCTCGAGTGTTATTTAGTCTATCCTGCGTTCAGATTTTACTTTTTCAATTTTACTTTAACATGACCCCTAAAGTGCGAAGTCCGTGGTACAAAGTCCGAAGTACGTCAACTAGAAAAATGTCCAATGTGTGTAATGTTTATCACACAGTTGCGTTTTTCTCATGAAATTCGATTTTTTTTTTCATGGAGATACAACAGTGAGGCTAAAGCCAAGTGAACTTTCCCTAAAAAATTAAACTTTATTTATTTAACAACGGTTAACAAACAAGTTACACAACTTATATTAATGTCTCACGTTGGCTCAGATATTGTCGTTAGGGTGTCCAAGGAGCAGGAGGAAACCGGAGTACCCGGAGAAAAACCCCCTGTAGAGGCCTGGGTGCATTTTCATTTAGTGCATAAGTGTTTCAAAAACAATAAAGACTTTATTAAAAGAATAAAATCTTATTTATTAACGTTGTTCCGTAATAATAACAATTTAAAACAATAATTCTCAAACCCGTAACATGAATGACACAAAATAAAACTTATTTGAGGTAACGAAAGACGATGCAACATCACCACCAATATCTCTCAATAGAGAATTGGAATTCATTTTTTAGCAGCGGGAGGAGATAGAACAATTTGTAGGTGCCGATGGTATGTTTATCTCATATTTTTATCAACAGAGAAAGTACACTTCTGCACTCAATGCGCGATTAGTAATGACAAATATGGATAATGACCATATCCCTCTTTACAGCACAAAATCGATAATTCAGAAAATCAGAAACCGAAGGCATACAAAATCAGGATAAAAGAAGAACCATAGCAAACAAACGAAAACCTTTTACCTTATGAAAAGTAGCGAACTCCCGATATGGGAATGCTACCAGGTGCCCAGGAAGAGTAAGCATCTCCTGCTTGCATGCAAAACAAAGGACAACACCCGCCGTTTCAATTCGGTAGAACTGTCACATCCGGTTACTTCCATTTCGGAAGACATTGAGAACAATCTTTGGCTGGATGGTACAAATGGTCTATGACAGAATATCATCTACCATTCTGGAGAGTGGGACATCTTAGTGCGTGACGAGTTCCCCATATCGACAGTAGAACTTCCTTAGTGACGTTGTTAGTTGGTCACAAACATATCCCTGACTGAGAAGCTTATCTGAAAGACGCCTAGCTCTCAGAACAACATCCGTATATTTTGTACCTGCACTGGCATTGCGTATCAACTGAGATATGAACACGCCATGATCAGGCGATGAAGGGATGTTGCTACTCAGAAAAGAAAAGTTTGTAATGCTGAAATTGAAGTCATTGGTCTCGTCGGTTAATGTGTAGTCTTTTATGTTTGATGTTTACATGTCGTGTGTCTCTTTTCCGTCTCGTGCTGTACTCGTCTTTTGTGTTTTTGCATCGGGTGTTTTGTTGTTGATGCTGCAACGGGGTCTTGTTGGAGATATCCTGCCTATTGATGGACAACACATCGTCTATGTATCTGTAAGTCAATTGAAGTCAGAAGCTAAGTATCGTTTCCCTTCATAGATTGAATTAATTCAGCTTCGTACGAGTAAAGGAAAATGTCTGCAAGGAGTGGGGCACAATTATTCCCCATTTGAATTCCGACAATTTGCCTGATCACACTCCTCCAAACACCACAAAAATGTTGTCGATCAAAAAGTTTAACATCTGAATAATATCTGATTCAGTGTACTTATTTTCAGAATCGGACTTTTCTTTTACAAAGTAGGTTTTGTCATAATTAACAACACTAAATTTGTATTTGCGATTACTGTTCTTACTTGTAATCGCATTACTTATAATTTTTGCGAGTTTTTCTTTCAATTTAGAATGTGGAATTGTACGCAGCTACGTAAATTTGTTCCACGGTATGACGTTAGAGAAAATTCCGCTAAAACGTTGCATGACGTTATAAATGACGTCACGCTGGTTATCGTATCCTAAGGATATTTCAAGGGATAAATTTTGCTGGATCGATTTTGAATATTATAGTGCTTTCATCCTATTCCTTACATAAACTCTAAATGTTCCAAATGTTTTATTTACAAGAAGTAATGAACGACTGTGTGTTTTCCGCAGTTTTGCACATCGGGTCATTGCAGGTTAAGCATGCGCACTCTGAGTTCAGGGTTACAGGGAAGCTTTTGATTAGAAACCGCTTCTTATTCACAGAGTAATCGCTGATTTTCAATTAGTAAATCGATTTTAACATGAGAAATATAAATACAACATGTATACGGTATACTTTTATTTAGATTATTTATATAATAATATATGGTCCATAATGAGCTCATTAGTGGAGTTTTACTGATTTACCGGCTTTAAAAATATTATTTCTTAGTCATTTTCATATCTATTTAGTTGTTGTTGAGGGGGTTTTTTTTTTGGGGGGGGGGAGGAGAGGGCGCCAGCTCGTGTGTGTTAAGACAGTTTTGTCTAAAGCATTATTTTAATATAACATGTTTAAATAAGATGCGAAAATACTTTCGTCAGTATCCGTCTATACGGGCACCATACATGTACATGTATATAGTTTCAACATGACTGAATCAATTCAACTTGTAATAGAATAAATATAAGCCGAAACAAATAATAATGATAATAAAACAAATTGTAATCAGCAGGAGATCCGATGGGTTATATTTAGACTGAAACTTGATTATCCTGGCCGGGTAAGAAAAGAACCAACCTGCACCCCTCTCCCCCTCCTCTCTCTCTCTTTGGAATCTGATAGTTTAAAATAACTATGAAAAATCATCTTTGTTACATACAAACTTTGTAGATCGCCGAATTCAGTTGAAAGTTCTAAGGGAATCCTGGTTACAAACATAGAGTTCAATATTTGATCAGCAGTTTTAAAAGTTCTAACGACAACCTTTATCACCAGAGTCATTCTCTTTCACAAACTTTTCCACAAAGAAAATATATATTATTTTAAATAACATACTAAATGACGAGGCTTGACCCTCAACCCCCCCCCCCCCCCCCGCTTTATTTATATATGTGTATTTGTATATTACATTCTTATCGTTATAAAGATGATACATGAACTAAAATAAAAAGAAACTTTACAATGTAGCATATGTATTCATTTGGAATATGTGAAAACCCGTGTTATCTATCTGCACTTTATATGTACACGTATACATGACAAATGTGGATAAAGACCATATCCCTGTATACAGCACAAACTCGATAATTCAGAAAATTAGAAACCGAAGGCATACAAAATGCATGTGCTGCATGTTAATGGTTTCCCGCTAAATTTCAATGACGTGATCAAGATCACATGCGCGTTTAGGCCCTATCTGAAAATAGTCTGATAAAGGGTTGTTGAAAAAAATGTAAATTGCAGGTGACTACCCTTGTACGATTGCAATATTTTTATGCAGAATCTAAAAAGAACACTTTAATTTACCAGGATATTGCTGGGCATTTAATGGAAATTGTAATAGTTGTCGAAACGTGGATGCAAAGTCGAGTTTTGTAGGGTTTTTACCACTTCTTTTCCTTCTCGGTATCTTTTCTCCTCTTAATTGTTTTAAGTTTTACAATGCCCAGTGCATTTCTCAATCTACATGATTTACTGAAAAAAATGATATAATATCTCTATCATTTTTTCCTTGTTTATCACTTGCAAAAGTCAATTTAGAATCGGGACAATTTAAGGCTGTCACGTGACAGAGGGGGATTCCCCCTAGTGATGTTTTTCTTCGCTACCAGATACCTACAAGAATGTCGAAGGGCTCCAACTCTCTACCTTCTTGAAGAAAATTCCAAATCAATATACATGCACAAGACACGTGTTTCGAATATTGTATTCTCATCAGTGATGCTTTCAGCTACAAGATATTAAAGAATATACAGCTTTGAACTAAAGAAAGAACGTTTCAGCTGTGATTGAATGTTGAATGCAAGGCACTGTAAAAATGGAATATCTTAAGCGCGACGTCAGCGTGGAGCACCTTAACGTAGCCGCGTAGTGTAAAGTGTCGAAAAACCGAAGGCTTTGATCGAATGGACTATATTAAAATGATTTGATTTCAGATGTTCTAAAAGTTCCTTCGAATTCTTTGAAATGCACATCTTGTTGGTACCACTGCGAGAATATACTGTCGAACAAAATTTTTGAATCCCAGATTTGATTTCAGTTAAACCTTTGGTGAGTAAGATCGATACAGATTTGGTAGAACATTTTGAGGAACCTGTTTGTACGAATTCTTATGCATTTTAGGTATGCAGTATAAGTATGGTTAATCTAAATCTAAATTGTTAGTGTCGAAGCCAAAGGAAGCAAGAGCTGATATGTGGTTATCTATTATTTCAGAGGCAGAAAGGTTTATTGGGGTGTAAGTGGGATTTCTTTCCAGGTGTCGAATCTAAACCCAGCTCTTAAACTAGACTGTCGAAATAGTACTTTTTGCAAGTAACTGTGTAATTATTTGAGGCTTTGTCCGCTGGTGTGATGGTATAGTGTTCTTGGAGGTAGGTAAGCTCTGTGATAACATCAGGGTCTTTAAATATAGACTCGAATCTGGTGTTCACAGTTGATTTTAATCGGTTAATTCTAGATAAAAGTAACCCTCTGATGGATTTTATCCATTCGGAAAGGGTTCTCTCTTTCTCTTTTTCTTTGCCTAACGTCTTGCATATTCATCACATGAGTCAATGATAATTTTAGAAGTTCAATAGCATAATTTAAGAACAGATTAATTTGCAGCATGGACCAAACATACACGTTATTTCTTCTTCTAAAGAGTGACCGTTATGACTCTCAAGTTCCGGCATCATTACGGTAAACACCAAAGCGGTACCCATCAGTTATTCAGTCTAAAAGTCGAGAAGATAAGGAAAAAACATGAGAGCAGGTATCCGAAAATACTATTAGACGACCCCGGAAGTGATACCAGACGACCCCGGAAGTGATACCAGACGACCCCGGAAGTGATACCAGACGACAATGTCATACACTCTATACACAAGGAAGATTTGTGTTATTCAAACCGAAAATTTAATGTTAAATATATATAAATGCTACGATTCCTTTCTTTCAATGTTCTTATTATGGATATTAGTAACACAGAAAAACATGGGAGTATTCGTCCTTATGCAATTAATCAAGGAAAAAAATATTGATTGATAAAAATAGAAATAACTTTTCTGTACTCTTTGCTTTAGTTAGATCATGCTTATCACGCCTTGGTGTGGGCCTTTTTGTTTTAAAGCAGAAGTATTTTAGTATAAAATGTTTCGATATTTTTAAAGGAACGATATATAGATTAAATTATACATCATAAGTAGTAAGCCTGCGAAGATCCCTAGTTCCTAAGTACGCTTTTTTTTTTGGTCCTTTACTTTTTCTGACGTTAAATTGTTTCTGCATTGTAGAACCTCGTGTCTGCCCCAGTGGATGGGTTGAATTCAATTATGTTTGTTACTATTTCCATAATGCTGGAGGATCGTGGGATTGGGCGAAGGTAAGTACAAAAGAATGATATAACCTAAATACAGGCTTGAAGAGAAAGAGGTATTCTAAATATTCAGACTTTCCTTAAAAGAATGTATCAGTATCGTAGGACCGTACAGCCCATTAATTTTGTTCATGCTGACGCCAAGAAGTATCGAAAAAGGTGTGTTGAAGACTCACCTCATTGAACAAAAATAAAGAACGTTAAATTGTGATAATTAAAAAGTAAAGCTAAAGGTAGGGGTTTATAATCTCGTTCGCTTGTGCCTCAGGCGACTTTTACAAATACCTCCCTAACGAGACCTGTACAATCAAGTGCATTTTTATTTCCTTTTGAGTATACAAGCTAAGGTAATCATAAATAGAGATACAAACCATGAAAAACGAATCGATATTATCCCTTAACGTCAAAATTATTCATTGGAACTTCACATCGATAAATGACAAAAAAACCCCAATATTTTGTTTTTTCTACAACGGACTAGGTATGCTATATCCCCTAAATCATCTATAATTTTGATTAAAATTACTTTTATGTAAAAATTATAATGAATCAACTATTTCAATATATGTCGCGCAAAGAAAGAACCCCTTCCTTCTTTCCAATTTTAGGTGATACATTTAAACAAAAATAAGCCCCTTCCAAGTTTCTATCCGGCTTCATATTTATTGCTGTAACAAACACAATCATATCGTATTCTTTCAGAACCAATGTAACAACACAACCATGTTCTTTTTTCAGAACCAATGTCATGCTTTAGGAGCTAAGTTTGTTCAGATAACAACGGAGGACGAAGACACGTTTATAAGGAACCATATCCTTTCTATTGGATACACTAGTAAGTTCGAAAGATGCTCTATATCCTTTGCAAACGCAATTGTAACAGCAATTGACGCATGAGACTACAAAAGCAAGATTCCTAATCAAAATAAAAGAAAAATTAGCACTAGTTCATACAGGATCTTTAGGACAATAAAAACTAAAGGACAACAGATAGCAAAGTTATTTTCTATCTCTAAAGTCTCTTTAAAATGTAGGAGACATGGCCTCCCTCGAATTCTAGCGGTGTTCAAAATTGATTGCTTCTGCCTGATTCTCAACCGACCTAGAAAAAAAAACAACAACACTCGCAAGTGACATTGTTACAGTAGGGATATATTACGGCTTGTAATAGGAAGATAATGATTTAACATTTAGCATGAAGATCCAGTATGTTATTATTCAGATGTTAAACTTTCTGATCGACAACATTTTTATTGTGTTTGACGGAAAGGTCTTCCAGCAAATTGTCGGAATTCCAATTGGGACCAATTGTGCCCCACTCCTTGCCGAAAATTTTCCTTTACTCGCACGAAGCTGAATTCATTCAATCTTTGGTCTCTGAAGGGAAAAGATACTTATTTTCTGACTTCAACTTCACTTACAGATACATAGACGATGTGTTGTCCATCAATAATTCAAAATTCGCGGATTACCTGATCAGTATATATCCATCAGAGCGTGAAGTCAAAGAAACTACAGAGACAAATAATTCAGCATCCTATTTGAACATAATGTTGTCCTACGACACTGATGGTCACATGAACACCTCACTCTATGACAAACATGACGACTTCAATTTCAGCATTACAAACTTTCCTATTTTGAGTAGCAATACCCCTTCATCGCCTGCTTATGGCGTGTTCATCTCTCAGTTGATACGCTATACCATAGCAAGGACCAAATATACGGATTTTGTTCTGAGAGCTAGGCGGCTTTCAGATAAGCTTCTCAGTCAGGGATATGTTTGTGACCGACTAAGATCGTCACTGAGGAAGTTCTGTGGTCGATATGGGGAACTCGCCATACACTATGATGTCCCACTCTCAAGGATGGTGGATAATATTCTGTTATAGACCATTTGAACCATCCAACCAAAGGTTGTACTCTATGTCTTCCGAAATGGAAGTAACCGTATGTGACAAAAAAAGAAGGGAGGAGATCTCCAACAAGACCCCGTTGCAGCATCAACAGTAAAACACCAAAACACCCGATGCAAAAACACAAAAGACGAGTACAGCACGAGACGGAAAAGAGACACACGACATGTAAACATCAAACACAAAAGACAACACAAAAGCCGACGAGACCAATGGGTAACCGTTGCCGACTTTTGACGGCCATCTGTCAGGCAAGTAGCAAACGGTGTGGTTATCCTGGATTACGTGAAAGTTCTACCGAATTGAATCGGCGGGTGTTGCATGCAAGCAGGAGATGCTTACTCTTCCTGGGCACCTGGTCTCACTCCCATATCGGGAGTTTGCTTCCTTTCATATGGTGAAGGTTTTTTTGTTTCCTTTGGTTCCTGTTTTATCCTGATGCCTTCGGTTTCTGATTTTCTAAATGATCGATTTTGTGCTTTAAATAGGGATATTGTCATTATCCATATTTGTCATGAATATATCTATCGAAATATTTTTAATTGATTAGCCACATTCTGAGTGCTGAAATTTTACCTATTTATATAGATACTAATTAGAATGACAAAAATGGATAATGATCATATCATATTACAAGGTACAATAATCGATTATTCAGAAAATCATCAACCGAAGGCATTTAAATGTTAAACATCTTCAAAATCAGGAAACCAGAACCAAAGCAAACGTTACCAAACTGGCATCCTCTCGATACAAATGTACGTAATACCTTACTCCCCCTTGTAGGATGTCATACACAAAACTACATCTCCGGTGTCGTAGTGCAGACTCATCAGGCAAAAAGTTCGTATAAACTACTAAGTGTTTGTTAATGTGTTTGAATGATTTTACTCCAAACTTGCTTCTATATTAAAGAATAATATAAAATGGACTCTGATCTTGTCGTATATACTCTCAACTACGACACTCACCGGAGACGCAGTTTTGTGTATGACATCCGACAAGGGGTAGTTCGGTATTACGTACATTTGTCTCGAGAAGATGCCAAACTGGAACCTCCAACACACGTTTAAGAAGCGAACTCTCAACGTGGGAGCAATATCAGGCTCTCTGGAAGAGTCAGTCAACTCTTCACATAACCCATGGTACCATCATGCAAAATGTTGGAGCGATAAATTCATGTGTCCGAGACATACATGTTTTGTACACCGTATTAAGACATTTCCGTCTGTAATAGTGTTCTTTGGAAGCAGAGTCGAATTTTGGTTTTACTTTGATTATGAAGAGAATGCCGAAACCTCATATGAATAATTCTATAAAACTCGAAATCTGATTTGTTTACACGGTCATGTGCCGGTTTGGCTAAAGCGTCTCCCTGGGACAAGGGCGTTACCATCGGGGAATATGATTTTCTAGGCTGAATAAATCTTCTTATCCCTCGCACTGTCGTACAATCAGTGCAAAGTAATCATGCGCAGATATATTTACATATGATTCTTTTTCTTCATCCCATATCGGGTATTGATCACTACGTCATGATGGGCACGCAGCGAAATGTTTCGCCTCCCTCACGCTACATGCTAAAAGATAATCTGAACGACAACGAGTTTAATCAGGTCTATAACCGATTTCAATGTGCAATTAAATCACCTCGTTAACGTAAAATGATTGTGGTGTCAGCTGCTAAAACAACTACTCTTTTAATGTATTGGAGTTTAACATTAGCTGAAGATAAGTATGGACTCTGTGATGAAGTTTAATCTTAGCTCACATGAGTAACTCTCACGAGAAGTATCGGCATGAAGTTGTGTTTAAATCTATTGAAGGACCATACAAGGAGAAGAATATGAAGTTTAAAAGGTTTATTGAAACTATTTTAGCTTCCTCCGAAGTTACAATTACCCTCCTTTAAACATTCTATGGTACATGTATATAATTTTCTGCATATGTTTGGAACGTATCTTTTGACAAAGAAAAACCAACCGTTATCATATGTCTCCGTACATTTTGATAGAGATAAAGTATTTCTTTTTAACTTTCGTCTATTACAGATTCTAGGAATCGTGATTTTTGGATTGGAGGTACAGACATAGCTGTGGAAGGGGAATGGAGGTGGATAGAGACAGGAGAGTTATTCTCCTATACAAAGTGGGAACCACGTAATCCAGACAACAGGAATGGAAATCAGAATTGTGGTGTTCTATATGAGCCGACTGGATACGTGTGGCATGACACAGAGTGTACAAATAAAAACTCTTATATCTGTGAATTGTGATACTGCTTGTGACCTCCATTGTATGAATGTCCCTCTGTGCTCCGTCACAGAACTTGCTATAGTATACATGATGTCATGATGTAGCTGGTGACCTTCCAAATGCTACTCTAGATGCATATTGGTTATATCTTAGTTTGGTTTGTAATTCCGTCTTTAATTTGTGTCTTTGATTTTATTCTCGATGACATTGGGGTTGCTATTTTACTTTGTTTTTTTTTTTTTGTCTGTGGATGTCTCCTTAATAATAGCTCCCCACAACGTGGAGGAGACATGTTTTTTCCTTCGCGTCCGTCTGTCAATCTGTCACACATGGTGTCCGAGCTATATCTGTTGAACCGTTTGCCAGATCATTTTCATATTTTGTGGTTGCTTATGACCCGAAGGTTTCACATCATCTTGACCCAAGGTGATGTGACCAAGGTCAAGGTCACTTAATACATTTTAATGAAATTGCACATACATGGTATATACATTCATATCCGGGCTATATCTGTTGAACTGTTAACCGGATCGCTTCCATATTTAGTATGTCGTTGCTTATGACTCAAAGGTTTCACATCATTTTGACCTTAGGTCGTGTGCCCACGGTCAAGGTCACCCAGTATGCTTATAATGAAGTAGTATATGCTAATTATGTTCTGGCTATATCTCTTGAAAATAATAGAATGATGTTGCCAATAACTCTAAGGCTTCACATCATTTTGGTCCAAGCTAATGTGACCAAGGCCAAAGTAACTTAAAGGGAGGGGGAGACATCTGGGGTTTCTTTTCTGGAAAACATTTTTTTCATTTCTTTTTTGCGTGGTATACATATGTAGAAATAATTACTTTAAGTCCTGTTATTGGTTGGAATTTTGATAAAACTATATTTTTGCACATGAACCTCCTGCTCCTCTGGCTCATAACTTTGATCATACAGCGTTTTGTTCTTCGAACCTACTTGTATATCTATCATTACCGCTTTCAATTAAAGGTATATTAATTTGTAAAATTGGTAATATGGCATTCATTTTTCTTATCTCTTCGAAAATTACTTATGACATGGTCTTAAAAGTGTTCATTTATACATTTATTTCTTTGAACAACTTTTTTTTCATATAAGAAATATTGAGTAGAAAGAGGTACATAAAAAGAAGGGAGGAGATCTCCAACAAGACCCCGTTGCAGCATCAACAGTAAAACACCAAAACACCCGATGCAAAAACACAAAAGACGAGTACAGCATGAGACGGAAAAGAGACATACGACATGTAAACATCAAACACAAAAGACTACACATAAACCGACGAGACCAATGGGTAACCGGTGCCGAATTTGGACGGCCATCTGTCACGCAAGTAGCAAATGGTGTGGTTATCCTGGATTACGTGCGCACAACCCTCTCACTTCTCCAATTACCCAGAGGTCTCGAAGAACGTACAATTGTGGTGTAAAACAACCTCCTCACTGTAAGATGACATCACACAAACAAGACCGCGAAACGCAGAGGCCCCAGAGACACAGATGAATATGTAAATGGATATAAAAAGAGGGCATGCGTAATGTGACATGGGTTGAAAGTTGATTTTCAACGATATTTTTGCTAAAACTGCTAAAATTGCTAGCTTGTCGTGATGGAACCAGAATGCAGTTTGGAGTCACTTAACTTTTCAAGACTTTAATCTTCATTCCTTGAATTTTGTGATTTCAATTATTATCAATGTTATATGTTCCTAAATAGGGCGTGGTAACTGAATAACTGAGTACCTGGTATAATGGAGTTTTCTTTTAAATCTCCACTATACAAACACCCAGTATCGTAGATACTTATGTCATTTTTGCATGAAATTGTTCTCTCTCTGTTTTTGAATAAAAAAATATTTTCAGGCAATAATTTGTGAATCACAATACAGACATTTCAAATCATTCTTATTTGCACCTCTGTATCTGGTATGATATGGAACAATTACATACAGTGCAAAAATAGAATAACAATATTTAAGAAAACAAGAGACCAAAGGGAGACACATAGCTCATCTGAACTGCATACAAAAGAATGATAGTAGATAATTTGGAAGAAGCCCTTGAGTACTGTAAGGTTTTTAAAAATTCTGTGCATCAGTTTCAGAGATGTCGAAAATGTCTTAGCCAATCAGAGTCCTTGCAGTTGGTGACAATATCTATTGACGAATTGGCATGAAAAAACATAAAATTGGTAGAGGACCTTGACTACTTGCTTCCTGTAAGGTTTCGTTAAATTCTATTCAGTGGTTGCAGAGGAAAAGCAAACGATGTGTCAGCCAATCAGAGCCCTGCCTCGGTGGCCATGGCAAATATTGACAAAACCATATCCCTACTAAGAAAAACAAAATCGTCTATCGAAAAATCATCTAACCAAGAGCATACAAAATCAGCATAAAATCATAACTAAGGCAAAGGAGCAGATTTAAAAAAGAAGAGAAGTGAAGTAAGGTGTCCAGGAAGAGTGAGCATCTCCTGCTTGCATCAGAAATCAGCACTTACTTCTTTCGGTCTTGACACCAACAAATTGGATCTAGATTTACCGTACTGTATTGTATACCAAAATGCACAAAGATCCGTATAAACAACGTTTATTTGCTCGTTCCTCAAAATGTTCGACCAAATCTGTGTCGGTCTTACTCATCAAAATTTTATCTGAAATTAAGTCAAGCCTTGTTCAACCGTGTATTCACGTAGCGGTATAAACCAAATGTGGATCTTTAAAAAGTCGAAAGAGGTTTTATAACATCTCAAATCAACACAGTTCAAAAGAGTACACTCTATCAAATACTAGTAGTTTGATTTTTCGACACTTTACATCACAACTTCATATACTTAATTGAAAGAGATGCTGTCACAATTTATTAGCAACGCATTTACGGGTAAAAACGGTAATGATCGTAAATATGAATTCATTGTCGTAAATTACGACAAACCTTTCTTTGTAAAAGAGAAACCTGAGTCAGTTTACAGAATCAGATGCCATTAATATATTGAATTTCCTAATCGATAACATTTTTGTGGTCTTTGGGGGTAAGGTCATGCAACAGGTTTTTGGCATTCCGATTGGAACCAATTATGCCCCGCTCATTGCTGACATATTTTTATACTCACATGAAGCTGAATTTATTCAATCCTTGATCTCGGAGGGCAGCAAAAAAAAACCCAAACAAACAAAAACAGTTATCTCTTAACTTCAACTTCACGTACAGATGCATTGATGACCTACTGTCCATTAATAATCCAATTTTGCAAATAACCTTGAAGGTAAATTCCCATCGAAGCGGTTGTGAACCCCGGAATGAACAACATTATGAAGTAAGACCAGGTGCCCGGGGAGAGTCAGCGTCTCCTGACTGCAAGCAACACCCGTCGCAGCAGCTCCATGTAAACCTGTCAAATTCGGTGATTGTCTCGATGTACATTTTGATGTACGGATCAGGTGAGAGTGTTTTGTTTGGTGATGACGACAGCCATTCAATCACAATGTAGAATGTCATTGATCATTCTGGACAGGGGGAACTGATACAAGTATGCTTTTATCATATCCCCGTAGCGACCGAATAACTTCCGCAATGATGATTTCAGTCGTTGTGTGATATAACCTAGAACAAGTAGCTTACTTGCAAGCCGCCTAGCTCTTATGATGAAATCTTCATATTTGGAACATGCCCTGGCGTACCGTATCAGCTGAGAAACAAAAACGCCGAAAGACGTAGCAAGATGCCTGTAGCATCATATCCCAGCCATCTTGCTACGTCTTTCGGTATATTTCGGACATAATTGTCACAGATTTTGGCCATATTACATTATTTAGATTGAGGATCACTGACGAGGGTTAAATACCCGAAATGTGCATTTTTTTGTCTGTAGGACATTGTTCCGCCCTGAGTTACAGAACCCCACTTGTTCATTAATAATATACACCTTTGGTAAATGTGGCATGCTGTAATGCCCGGGATGGAACATTGTTGTGGAAACATTTTTCTTTTTTCCATTGATTTCTATAGAAGAAACGCACATTTTAACAAAAATATCGGTTTTGTTATTGATAATTTATTCAATGGGACATTAGATTCAGATATGCATGGAGTTTATGGATATTTCTACTGAAAAATATCTTCAAATTTGCCATTTTGAAATTTCGACTTTTTCAGGGCAGATTTTACGTTACAGGTCCTTACGGATTTTTATAATCTCATGCGATATAAGGAGCTGTTAAAATAAGGCGTAAAATCTGCCCTGAAAAATCGAAATTTCAAAATGCGAAATGTTAGATTTTTTTCGGTAAAAATGTCAAGTTAATTGATCCATGTATGAACCTGCTATCAGATGGGATAATTTATTCAAAATAAGACCGATATTTGGGGTCAAAATAAACGTTTTTTACAAAGAAATCGATGGAAAACGGAAAAGTTTTATACAACATCGTCCCCCGGTCGCTTTACAATGCCGCTTTCACCAAAAGTGTATATCAATAAAACACATTTTTTGGCCGAGTGGGGTTCTGAAGCGATGGGGGAACAATGTCCCACAGGCGAAAAACGAAAAAGGTGGATGGATGATTATTTTTAAATATGTCTCTAGAGCGATAAAGTGTGTTTTAATTGCCATTTTTTTCATTTTATATCATTGAACAATATATTCAGAGTGTGTTCTGATAGAATAGTTAATCATTTGGAAGGAAATAAACGCAAAAGTTCTCTATTTCTACACCGTCTGTATTTCGCGCCAGAAAGCTACATACGTAGCTGAGAAGAACGAAATAAAACCGTTTTTTCCAGATTCCGGATTGCAGAATTTGCCGATTATATTCATATAATAACCTCAAAGTTAATTTCAATATCCAATTTAGACTTGAAAGGGTAACAGAAACACAATGATCATTAAAAATGTGTACAATAATGCATTTTGTGTCCATTTTCGTTCGATATTCGACGTTTTCCGTAATTTTTACCCCTATCTCTTCAACTCGTAATCATAACATCTTTCACCAAACTTATTTGAATAAAATACCTACTAGGAATCTTATAATACTTTATATTTTTATCCTGACTAACTTTTATCTTAATGGGAAGGACAACGCATGAGAAATAATCAAGTGATTTCAGGAATAAATCCGGTCCTTATCTTAATAGCTACTTTAGCTATATATAGAAATAAAGGGTTAGGTCGTTACATAAAGTGATGATGTACATTCTGTGGGCAAAGAAAAGGCAGAATCTTGGCTTTTAGATTTAAACATTCTAATTCTCTTAACTGTATCTCGAGAAAAAAAAACCTTTTTGAATTTTAAGGTCAGCTATCGAATGTAAAGGCAATATTTTTGGTTGAAAATACATATTTGAAGAAAATATTCTAAAACATAGTCAAAAATATTTGTTTGCTTGTATTTAAGATGAGGTATACCGGTCAGATTTTAACACCTTTTTAACTAGAATATCAATGAACAAAGTGACGGGCGATTTTTGCAGCGTTAGTTTTGCTATTCCTGTCTGATTTTATTTGTATTACATACATATAAATACAAAACACCCTTCTTTCCTCTATTTTTCTCCTTCTCTGATTTTACATGTAATCCGAATCTGTTTCAGACATGTCATTATCTATTATTCACGACCCGTAAATATCTCTACAATGATATGCATCTATTATTTACAATAACGTAAAACCACGTTTGTAGAGATGTTGTTTTTTGTAGAGATATGATCTGTTGTTACATTGAAGTCCTTTCTACCAGAGTGAAATGTACCCATAGATCCAATTTATTTATTCAACACTTCATCAGCATGATATTATCATTTAGCAACTTTTCCTAGAAAACTCATTTTCACATCCGATACTTCAATGATTATTTCTCTCACTGAATAGTTCGAATGACCGAAAACTGTAACAACATTATAAGCGGTTAGATGAACAATATTTCTATAAATGATTTTTTCTTCCATGAATTAATTCTTAAATATAGTAAACATTTAAAGCGTAGTGACATTCTTGTAGATTTGGCAATTCCACTTGATCAAGAAAGCCATTCGGAATTAGGTCATGATTTTGTAGAAGTTTTTTTTTTATCATAGCCAATTTTTCAAAACTGTATCACTACTCAACCATGTGATTATATGAGATCGACTGACTTAATTACTGCTTTGCTGTGTTTTTAATGTTGTTTGGGCGGAGACGATACAATGAAAACAAAAGTAATATGCATATTATGCTCCTATCGGCCAAAATATTCTAAAACATTTTAGGTAAGTTTGGTGAGTGTCACTGCTGGTAGACCAGGAATCCCCGAGGGCACATGTAGCCAGGTTCGATCGATTTCGGTTGATCCATGATCATATACAGCCGGCAGAGCACGGATTATATTACGTACGCCCTCTTTTATATCCATTTACATATTCATCTGTGTTGATTGAGCCACTGTGTTTTGCGGTCTTGTTTGTGTGTGGTCATCTTACAGTTAGGAGGTTGTGTTCGCTCTTAGAGACCTCTGCAGCTGGGTTATCGGAAACGTGGGAGGGTTATGCTGCCAATTTATCTGTTCTGAAATGATGTTACTCAACTTGAAGACGTTTAACCTTGATACATTTGCTGATTTTGTCTTTATTTGTAAAGCTAAATTAGCAGGTGTTGCTAAGATGCTAAGATATAAGGTGATGTCACTTACAATGGTTTTTGGTCATTTTCTCTTTCTTTATTCTGACCAACATACAAATTCCTTGTTTCTATTGAATACTACAGCTAGTGACATTAAAATAACCTTAATAATAGTCTCGTCGGTTTATGTGTAGTCTTTAGTGTTTGATGTTTACCTGTCGTGTGTCTCTTTTCCGTCTCGTGCTGTACTCGTTCTTTGTGTTTTTGCATCGGGTGTTTTGCTGTTTTGCTGTTTTGCTGTTGATGCTGCGACGGGGTCTTGTTGGAGGTCTCCTCCCTTCTTTACTGATAAACCACACGAGAACATGTTTAAACTTTGCACATTTCACAGCGCCACCTACAGTGCATTCCATCAGAGTCTGGTGATTGTTCATGAGATTAAGTGCTTCCAGTTTCTATAGAGCTTTGGTATTGTGTCTGTCTGTTCTTCCAGTTTCTATAGAGCTTTGGTATTGTGTCTGTATGTTCTTCCAGTTTCTATAGAACTTTGGTATTGTGTCTGTCTGTTCTTCCAGTTTCTATAGAGCTTTGGTATTGTGTCTGTCTGTTCTTCCAGTTTCTATAGAGCTTTGGTATTGTGTCTGTCTGTTCTTCCAGTTTCTATAGAGCTTTGGTATTGTGTCTGTCTGTTCTTCCAGTTTCTATAGAGCTTTGGTATTGTGTCTGTCTGTTCTTCCAGTTTCTATAGAGCTTTGGTATTGTGTCTGTCTGTTCTTCCAGTTTCTATAGAGCTTTGTTATTGTGTCTGTCTGTTCTTCCAGTTTCTATAGAGCTTTGGTATTGTGTCTGTCTGTTCTTCCAGTTTCTATAGAGCTTTGGTATTGTGTCTGTCTGTTCTTCCAGTTTCTATAGAGCTTTGGTATTGTGTCTGTCTGTTCTTCCAGTTTCTATAGAGCTTTGGTATTGTGTCTGTCTGTTCTTCCAGTTTCTATAGAGCTTTGGTATTGTGTCTGTCTGTTCTTCCAGTTTCTATAGAGCTTTGTTATTGTGTCTGTCTGTTCTTCCAGTTTCTATAGAGCTTTGGTATTGTGTCTGTCTGTTCTTCCAGTTTCTATAGAGCTTTGGTATTGTCTGTTCGATTCTTCTTCTCTCTTCATAAACTGACTCGGTGGCAGCACCCACAGCAAGGAACCTGATGCGAAAACACAGAGTGGACAAGCACAGCAAGAGACGTAAAAGAGATATACAACATAAAAACATGTGAGTTAAAGAAGATCCTGACGATAATCTCAACAGCACTCACAATAGAGCACCAAATTGAGCATCGACGGACCCCTAGCAAGCTAGAGATGGGACCAGGTGCCCGGGAGGAGTTAACATCCCCTGTTGGCTAGCCACACCCGCCGCCGATGCCCACACACGAAAATGAAAAGAATATATCAATCACATAAGACTATACATAACCCAACGAGACCATAGGCAATCGGTGCCAGTTTGGCTGGGCATCTGCTTCACAATTTACAAATGGTGTGGTTGTCCTAAATACGTGCGATCAACTCTCCCATTTTTACGATAACCCAGAGGTCTCGAAGAACGCACAAAATTGGATTTTAAAATCACTGTAAGAGAACAACACTAAATAAACAGCAAAATGCAGAGGCTCAAGCAGTACAAATGAATATGTAAATGGATATAAAACAGAAGGCATTTGAAATACATTCCGTGCTCTGCCGGCTGTACATAGCGAGCTTATGCATGTTATCACCCAAGGTGTCCGACTGACGTCCAGAAAGGACAGGTGGTCGGGGCTCTGTCCTCTCTATAGAGGTTTTGACAGTGCCCCTCATGGAGTCCTGTCGTCACAGTCAGTAAGAGTGCATGTCTAATGAATGCACTGCTGATACAAGGCTGTAGATTGGTCCAGTATGAGTATATCAGTTAAAACAACAATACCCATCGTTTCTACAATATAAAAAGCGCTCGATGATTTTGACGCATCCACGATAATTATGCTGTCTACCTTTGATCCATCTGATTTTCTTTATTATGACACCATAAAATGCATGTTGTAAAGACCCAAAGTAATAGACTCTGTTGCTTGCATAATTCCTAATTTGAAAAAGAAGCTGACATTACTTTTTAATGAGAATTTTCAGAAAGTCTGAACTAGTTTATGAAAGTGGAATCCTTGACCTAAAAGTAACGTGTTAAAAAATAACCAAAATGCTCTAGCGTACCGGATGGACGTTCTGGGCTGTTTTTTTTTTTTTTTATCAATTGTTAAGTTTTTTTTATTGTGATGTTTGGATTCTGATTTTGGGATTTTTGTTTGACTTTGATTCACTGATGCAGCAGTGTCATATTCCCTTTGTGTAGCAAATCTCATATCGATTGGGGATTCACATTTTGCCTACCTGAGGAATGTTTTGATTGGGGATTCACATTTTGCCTACCTGAGGAATGTTTTGATTGGGGATTCACATTTTGCCTACCTGAGGAATGTTTTGTTTGGGGATTCACATTTGCCTACCTGAGGAATGTTTTGTTTGGGGATTCACATTTTGCCTACCTGACGAATGTTTTGATTGGGGATTCACATTTTGCCTACCTGAGGAATGTTTTGATTGGGGATTCACATTTTGCCTACCTGAGGAATGTTTTGTTTGGGGATTCACATTTTGCCTACCTGAGGAATGTTTTGTTTGGGGATTCACATTTTGCCTACCTGAGGAATGTTTTGATTGGGGATTCATATTTTGCCTACCTGAGGAATGTTTTGATTAGGGATTCACATTTTGCCTACCTGAGGAATGTTTTGATTGGGTATTCACATTTTGCCTACCTGAGGAATGTTTTGTTGCTTCTAACATTGGTTTTGTTTTTGGATTTAATTCACTTTCAAACCATTTTGCATTAGCCACATTCGATTCTTCTTTGTGATATAGTTGCATTTAACTCTTAAATTTGCGACTGAATGGCTGCCATCATTACCAATCAAGAAATATTTACATGATATGTACATCAATAAAGATATGTATATCGAGACAATCACCGAATTTGACAAGTATTCAAGGAGCTGTTACAATCAGGAGACGCTGATTCTCCCCGGGTACCTGGTCTCACTTCGGAATTTTATCCATTCCTAGGTTCACAACCGTTCCGATGGAAATTCTAATGATTTTTTCCGTGCCGTCTCGACTTTGAGACTGAATAACGGATGGGTACATCTTTGAAGTTTATAGTAGTTCAGCTAATGACACGGTTAGTTTCATGTACCTTGCCTATAAGGTCTATTAAATATACAGGTCTCTGTGAAACTGATGTATAATTAACTGTATAATTAAGCAGTAAGAGCAAGACAGAGCATTGAGACATCATGTCATGCTACGATATGGTTCACATGATATCACGTTTCGTTAAATGTGTTTTTTATTCAAAACGAAAACGTCCCTAATTGTATTTATTGATTGCAGATAAGGACAAATGAAAGGACAAATGAACAATTTCACTCAAAAAAATCCCAAAGCAAAAGGAGTTTTCATAATGTTAGTCATTGAATAAAAATATTATTCTTTATGCTATTACGGGAAATAAGGAAAAATACATGAACTTGTCAGACTTTGCATAAAAGCGGTATTACATATTCAAAACATTCTATCAATATTGACATTGTTACTTCTTCTAAGCATTATTAAATCGAGACTTTTTTTATCAACATGAATAAATAGGGTTCGCTATACAAATTTCCAAATTTGACGATGAAAGAGAGAAAGAATTAGAAACGATCGAGTTTTATGCTCTTTGTTTCTTCTTGCATAATTCATCATGTTTAATAGATTTATACAATTATATCTTTCCTTTTTGAAATATCTGATTGAAATGTCAGGTATTTCAATATTCACCTTTATCTATTACGATGACTGTTAACATGAGCGGACATGCAAAAAAAAATTAAATCGAAGCCACACATTAGTTAAGTTGTGGTCACAGTTTACTTAACCTTGCGCACAGTTTGTTTAATTGAGCTAAACTGTGCGAACGATTAAGTGAAGCAGTTTATCCGAGTCTCCGAAGCTGAGATTGTGTGAATAAGTTGTTGAACTGTGCGCACGATTTAATAACTGTGAGAACGACTTAACATAAACTGTGGGAACAATCTAATAAACTGTGACAACAATTTAGTAAACTGTGGGAACGATTAAGCTAAATCGACCGTTCGGTTTAGCTTAAACTGATTATTTGTACGCACAATTTAGCTAAATCGTTCGCACAGTTTTGCTTAAACAGTGGGAACGACTTAATAAACTATGCGCACGATTTAGTAGGCTGTGGCCACGATTTAATTTTTTTCAAACATGTCCACTTTCAGCCACCATAATTTATCGATATCGATTATATGATAATAACTGTTGATATAGATTTTCAAGAATCTGATCTAGGTGATATCATAATGATTATATATTAACCGTATTTACTGGTATTTTTGAAATCAGTGTTGCTACCTTCAAGATTTTAATCATCTTCATGTAGCAGATGGCACACGGGCACAAATAACAGTAATGGTGGTCCGCCAATGAAGTCTACCTTGAGATTATTTCGGCGGGGGTTGATTTGATCATTTTCTTTTTTCCCTCCTTTTTACTATTACAAATTTATACGTAAAAAAAAATCATTTAAATTTCCATCGAAATTAACACAGGGGCGGTATCATAGCTTGCATGGGCACAAACAATTTCTTCTTTATGTTTGCATGTAGAGGAAAGGGTGAGTACTAAAAAAAAGGTTTGTTTACCACGCTATGGAACCGCACCCTTGTGAAAAAAAAAAACGAAAATACATACAGTGTAGTAAACAGCAAAATGTTTTTAATTTGTCTTCTGCATAATATATTGGTTTGAAACTTTCTTCAATATGATATAGAGTTAGATCACTACCTTATTGTTATCCACAAGTATAAGCTTTTTCAAAAAAAAAATGCCTGACCTTAACAAAATAACATTGATAAATTTACTTCACCGACCCTCCTCACCCCGTAGTATATATATTGACTTGATTGACCCATGATAAAATAAAACAAACAGTAACACGTCGATAAAAGTCTATATCTCAGTATAGTATACATTCCTGATATGCACTCGTAATAAACTCAGTAGTGATGCATAGAAGCCACCCCTCCCCCCTCAAAAAAAACTATAAGACAAAAACAAGTGTATGATGTATACAAACGAGGGCTTCTGATAAGTCCAAGTGGATCCGCTATTGTGTGCAATATAGGTATGTAGTACTGATACCACCAGACACATACTTTCTCATATTTGCAACGTGCCACGGGTTTGTACATGTACTCCTACGTTTTTATGATGAAAAATAGAATTAGCAAGTTTATAATGAAAATGAAGAAGTTTAGCTTATCGATACGTATACCCCCAGCTTCATCTTCATGTATAAGCGTACATGTTAAAAGAGCGATAACTCTTTAATGCGAGATTGCTGTTTTATTTAATCTTGTAAATGTTTGTAAACGTCGCTTTCATCATTATATCATGCAAACGCCACATTGACTTCTTGTTTCGTTTCATGCAATTCAAATCTAGGTGTACCTGACCTTACGAGGTCAGACAACAAATATAGGAATCTGGGTGTTGGTTCTCATCATTTTGAACCGTTCACAAGGATTGCTGAAAATTGTAGTGAACGTAGATCTAGGCCTGTGTGTACGAGCGAAACATACTTTACATACGGCCTTTCCTTTGACCCTGTTTTCTCTGGCCTTTCTCTATTGCCGAGCTCAGGCTTGCCTGTCAAATGAGGGTGAGACGGCAACTTGCAACAAGGTCATAGGCGGCACAGGCTTGCAATATAACCTTGCAGTCATCGCTATTTTCCTACGCCATTTCACGCAATGATAAAACCCGAGAGGCATCGCAAGTACGGCATGTCGTCACAGTGACGTCATTCGGACTTCTGACGTAAACAGTGCAAAAGATTCAAAGGCAGAGGCACATATTTGAGTGTTTAGGGACAAGTAAATGGGCGATGAAGGAAACGATTGTTATCATGATGTAGGAAAATTTACAAGACTCTCGTCTAAAGACGGTAGGTTTCGATTTATAGCTAGAATTTGTATTTTTACTGGAGACTTCTCGCTCAGCTGATCGTGTTGGCAACGTACGAAGGAAGAAAGAATCCCTGATACTGCATCGTAATGCATCGAAAGAAAAGCATTGCATGTACACTGTATACCTCATAAATGTAGTCAAACCTGATGGTATATACTTGTGATACTTTATTCAAAAACATGAAGCCCCAGTTCCAGTCTACAAGAATCTTGCAGACAAACAATAGGCGATGATGGCAGAGGTAGATTTCAAAGTGAAGAAAAGCGGAACTGAAATCGGACGCATGCGTAGGAGATTGGGTGAGACGGGTATCATTTTCTAGATTTATTTTAGATATATCGATCTCTCAACAATTTTGAATAACAAGTAACAACAATAAATGTATAAAGAAATAATAAGGCAGACGACAATGAAATGAATAAATCTATAACATCTATGCATCGAGTCCGTCCATGGTCAAGTCAGCCACTTATAACATGTATATATAATATTCCTACACTAAACTAAACAAATATGGTTCTCTGACAAAACTAGTACGTCACTCCTTTGCTAAACAATAATGGAATTACTGTATGAATATATATACATGTTATCTAATCCCACAAGAGCTATCGCTCTAAGCAGCCCCTAACTACTCCTTTTCTCCGTAATTAGGCATCATACAGTATAACATTTTGTACTAATAAACTATCGATCTCATACAGAAGAAAAGTATTCACAAACATCTCAAAATAACAATAGATTCTAACTTTTGGTTAGAGGCTAAATATGCACCTCTCGCTTATATATGACGTTATAACAAGCATGACGTATCGCGGAATCCCAAGTAATGAATCAAGACAGGCATTTAAACTACATGTATTTCAACACAGAGAAGCCTGAGATCATCATTCACAAGATAAACAATGCAATATGCTCGTGGTTTCTAGTGTAAACAAAGATCAGAGGCAATTCTGACAATTACATCCATAACAAAAATGACGTGTTTGATTAAATCATAGCTACTATAGTATATATATATATGTAAAAATGTGACTACCATATAGGCAGTATGATCTCTATATCATCTAACGACCATGCCTTGCCATTGACTTAAACAATGACAGAAAATACGTCGATGACTCGAGTTTCTCCATTGATTGATTTTCACTTCAATAGAAAGAAGAAAAGATAGGATCAAGTCGGATAAAGACAAATCCTCAGTTTTTATTATCTCTTGTAAAATCAGCGCCATGTGTACAGATCATGTCTGTTATCTGTCATACTCAGTGTAAGATTATACATAAACATATTGTCTCCTTTCATCCTTTTATTTTCTACAAAATCAAGTTTTGTTTTTGATTTGGCTGATTTCAGTCAGCTTAGAAGATTTAGCGGGACAATGAGTTGTCTTTGTGTGTGCATGATAGAGTAAATTCTAAAATGGTAAGAGGAATTTACAATATTTTACATTTATTTATTTCAACTCATATATACATGTGCGAGTAAGTAACATACGAGTTGTGTAAGTTTGAAGAGCGCAAGGGAATTAAGTCATTTATAGTAATCGTAAGTATTTCACAAGTCCAACATGACCAAACCCTCTTGGGTATCCCAGAATGAGTTCTATATTCACTGTAGGGCTTATTGTTAAAATCAGCTCGGTATAGCGAAGATATAGTCGAATTTAAAACTGATTAAATTATTGTTTGAATCATTTATAATATGGTTGTCTTTACTATATAAAAATGTTATAAGAGAAATTTAATGTAAGAAAGAAACGTGACATAGTGAGATCCTGACGATAATCTCAACAGCACCCACAAAAGAACACCTTTTGAGCAAGCTAGAGGTGGGACCGCGTGCCTGGGAGGAGTAAGCATCGACGGACCCCTAGGAGTCATACGTATCATTATATTATATCAACTTTTGGTAAATTCTTATTAATTGAATCAATTCTGTATAAAACCAAATTATTAATTTTATCTTATAGTAATTTCGAAACCTCTTATATTTTCCAGATAAACCAACTCAGACGTGTGTCTGCTGTATATTTGGTATTGATTATCTTTCTAGGTTCCTTCCTCTATTTCTATCACATCTACATGAAACAAAAATGTAAGTACATTGTACAAACCCTAATAACAATTTCACCATAAATGCTTTTATTTTGTTGAATATGAAGCAAGCTGACTATTGCAGCATGTACCTCCAGTACGCAATACCACCGAGTGGCATTGAAACGTATGATGTTGTAATTCCTTACGGAGGTTTTTGATTGTTTTCTCATCATTTAAGTGATACTGCACAATACTGATGACACTTTGCAGTATATTGTTTTAGAGAATGTAATATGTAGGAAGAAATGATATTAGAATCATAATACAAAATTAATTGAAACACTTCTACGAAAATTCCTTTATTTTTTCGTAAGAATTTTTTTTTTGTGAAACTGGACACAGATCTATGACATGCAGTTGGATGCGTAGGGTGTTCCTTAATCATGAAGTATAAATCATTTACACTGAGTTCATTAGTACTAGATCTGTGATTTCATTTATTATGGAATATTTATATTCATGACGATGATTAAAATTTTGCAATTTCGTCATCTTTTCATGAATATTCATTAATTGTCCAATACTTCCCACGATGAACATTTCTGAAAAGAAAATCATGAATTAGTTATCATAATTGGCCATATCAGGAAAAGTAAATATTTATAGATCATATAATATTCAAAATCAAGGGATAAAAATATTAGTTTGGTGAAATTTTTACAATACATATTTCAGTTATAAAATGTTTGATTGTTTAGCGTTTTAGCTAAATGACTTGATTATTCCCGGAATTCATATAACTGTGTCCAGAGAGACTATGTATAAATATTACTGAGAAAAATGCAGTTTTTACAATTATGGTAGTTTGGTGCAGTATATGAATATTTAATTTATTGATATTCTCCGTACGCATTATCTACAGCAATTCGCACATTAAACTCAAATGGAGATGATTAAAATTCTATGTAAGATGACTATTGTACAACGGATATACATTAAAGGCTTTTTTTATATATTTCAACCATAATGATTCATTATAAACATTACAATTTTATTTTCAGTTCAACAAATAGTTATCAGACAAACAGTTCCAAAAACTGAAATTCAGAGACCAGGTAAATTTACGAGATTAAATACCATTACATGTATACATGATAACAAAATGAGTTACATATATGTAACTTTCATCGCTGCATTGGATTTTTATGAACATTCAATGACTTTACTTTTCATTCAGTAAAATTTGGCATTTCTCTTTCTTTCCTATATCCCAATGCAAAAATCTCCTCTTTTTTTCAAATTCAGAGCAAGATATGGAAGAAAACATATTGGAAACTAGAAATTCAACACCCTTCAAAACAACAACAACGCCGATATATATCACTGAAACACTTCGTAACATTCTCCATCAAAATCAGAACCAGACGACAAAACTTGGAAACGTCACTTCCGTTCTCCTCTTGACTTATCTACGAAGTGGATCAACCTTTACTGCGGATCTTCTTCAACAAGCTTCCGGGATGTTTTATGTATATGAGCCTTTGAAGAAACTGCTTCCGAATGGATATTATTTGAAAACAGGTCAGGAGTGTTATTATTTGAGTTACCCGGAAATCTGCAGGTCGGTATTACAACACTGTGTGTAACGGATTCTATGTTCCGAAAATTTAAGTACAGTTGAGTAATAAAAACCATTAAAATTAATTCTGATGACTTTGACTTTCGTATGAATTTTTAAAAATTAAATCAGCAGCAACAACGAGTATTTGGAAAACAGAAAAATTGGTAAAATCCCATGAATTTCAAATTTGCGTTTCTGCAAATTAAATCTTACCGATTATCATTTTCGGATAGGTTAAATGAATATTCTTTGAAATTCATTCATTTTTATGAATACGAGACTTCTAACAATGATTTCATTTCTTTTTTCGTTTTCAGAAATTCGACGCAGTTTGATAGCATGGTAGACATGATGACATCATTTTACGACTGTAACTTCTCGCCAAAATTCATTCCGCCGGAAAAACACAGTGACGCTCAAGTGAAAGTACAGGAGTGCCTTCATGAAACGCATCGGAATGCGTCATTCTGCAACAAGAGTGTGCGTTCCCTCTGTGATGCGTCATCTGTGCGTATGATTAAAACAATACGTCTATCAATGGATGTTATAGATATATTGAT
Source organism: Pinctada fucata (assembly GCA_028142955.1). Taxonomy (NCBI): domain Eukaryota; kingdom Metazoa; phylum Mollusca; class Bivalvia; order Pterioida; family Pteriidae; genus Pinctada; species Pinctada fucata. The sequence continues at coordinate 58,248,875 of AP027108.1, read as the reverse complement.
GAGGCGTATTCCTACGCTTAAAATAGTCCATCTTATACGAGATCCACGCGGTATGCACAAATCTCGTAAAAAGGGAGGATTTTTGAAGGAATTCAAACTAAGGTCACATGACGCCATTAACGTGTGTAATAGATATCTTTATGATTTTAACGTCTCAGAAAAATTGAATTTGACGTACCCTCACAGAATTAAACGTGTTCTTTTCGAGGATTTAGCTTCAAATACACTTGAATATGCCAAAGATATCTATAACTTTTTAAATTTGAATTTCCCGCCAAAGCTGTTTGACTGGATATCTAACCATACGTCATCCAATCAGAAAGATGGATATTATGGGACAATTCGTGCCAATTCCTCAGCTGTGGCCAATGAGTGGAGAGATAAATTAACTCGGAAACTAATTAAAGAGATTGACGAGGCGTGTGAGGCAGTGTATGATGTTGTTGGTTATACACCTTTTCAACAGTGAAATAAAACAAGAGGCCCAAGGGGGCCACATCGCTCACCTGAGTTGCAGACAAAGGGTTTAAAGTCACAAAAATACTTCTACAGATCAAAGCCCTTGACAGCCATATTTGTTGACCTATCGACAAGAAAAACACAAACTTGACAGAGGACCTTGAGTACTTGCTTGCTGCAAGGTTTCGTGAAATTCTGTGCAATGGTTGCAGAGGAGATTTCGAAAATGTGTCAGCCAATCAGAGTCCTCGGCGGCCATATTTGTTGACCGATCAGTACAAAATACTCAATCTTGGTTGAGGACCTTGAGTACTTCCTTCCGGTAAAGTTTCATGAAATTCTGTGCAGTGGTTTTTTTGCAGAGAAGATGTTGAAAATGTGTTAGCGAATCAGAGCCCTCGGCGGCCATATTTGTTGACCGATCGGCACGAAAAACACAAACTTGGCAGAGGACCTTGAATACTTCCTTCCTGTAAAGTTTCATGAAATTCTGTGCGGCGGGTTGCAGAGGAGATGTCAAAAATGAGTCAGCCAATCAGAGCCCTCAGCAGCCATATTTGTTGACCGATTGGCACGAAAAATACAAACTTGGTAGAGGACATTGAGTACTTCCTTCCTGTAAAGTTTCATGAAATTCTGTGCAGTGGTTAAAGAGGAGATGTCGAAAATGTGTCGGCCAATCAGAGCCTTCGGCGGCCATATTTGTTGAATGATCGGCACGAAAAACACAAACTTGGTAGAGGACCTTGAGTACTTCCTTCCTGTAAAGTTTCATGAAATTCTGTGCAGCGGTTGCAGAGGAGATGTCGAAAATGTGTCAGCCAATCAGAGCCCTCGGCGGCCATATTTGTTGACCGATCGGCACGAAAAACACAAACTTGGTAGAGGACCTTGAGTACTTCCTTCCTGTAAAGTTTCATGAAATTCTGTGCAGCGGTTGCAGAGGAGATGTCGAAAATGTGTCAGCCAATCAGAGCCCTCAGCGGCCATATTTGTTGACCGATCGGCACGAAAAACACAAACTTGGTAGAGGACCTTGAGTACTTCCTTCCTGTAAAGTTTCATGAAATTCTGAGCAGCGGTTGCAGAGGAGATGTCGAAAATGTGTCAGCCAATCAGAGCCTTCGGCGGCCATATTTGTTGACCGATCGGCACGAAAAACACAAACTTGGTAGAGGACCTTGAGTACTTCCTTCCTGTAAAGTTTCTTGAAATTCTGAGCAGCGGTTGCAGAGGAGATGTCGAAAATGTGTCAGCCAATCAGAGCCTTCGGCGGCCATATTTGTTGACTGATCGGCACAAAAAACACAAACTTGGTAGAGGACCTTGAGTACTTCCTTCCTGTAAAGTTTCATGAAATTCTGAGCAGCGGTTGCAGAGGAGATGTCGAAAATGTGTCAGCCAATCAGAGCCCTCGGCGGCCATATTTGTTGACCGATCGGCACGAAAAACACAAACTTGGTAGAGGACCTTGAGTACTTCCTTCCTGTAAAATTTCATGAAATTCTGTGCAGCAGTTGTAGAGGAGATGTTGAAAATGTGTTAGCCAATCAGAGCCCTCGGCGGCCATATTTGTTGACCAATCGGCACAAAAAACACAAACTTGGTAGAGGGCATTGAGTACTTGCTTCCTGTGAAGTTTCGAGAAATTCTGTGCAGCGGTTGCAGAGGAGATGTTGAAAATGTTAAAAGTTTACGCCGGACGGACGGACGACGACGACGACGACGACGACGGACGGACGGACGACGGACAGCGCGCTATGACAATAGCTCACTTGAGCTTCGCTCAGGTGAGCTAAAAAGTTGTCGTTTGAGATGTGAACCGGTGATGTATGAATGTAAATCAATATGACTTCGAAACAAACAAAGTCATCCATATAAAGTTAAAGGAACATAAAAAAGGAAAGGGGTAGAGCCACGAAGCCCGTTATTGGCCCTAATTTTGAACATTGTACTTCATAGAATTTTTAATGGTGATTTGACATTTATAAACGTTCTCTACTGAATCACGAATCTATCTTTCATAAACATTGCGTTTATCAATAGCATTAATTTTAGCCATTTGAAAACACCAAAATAGAATACTAGCACATGTACTTCGAATGCTACGTACATACAAATATGAAAATTAAAAGGAGAAAAATAAAGATGCAAAAGCAATATGAAACTATTTTAAAATATTATCATATGTTATTTAGACCGACCATTTATGAAATTAACCTTTCTATCATTTAATTTCCATTGTTATTATTAAGAAACGAAGATCTGATTAGCCGAGAAATTGCGTTGATACTTGTACCTGCATCAACCCAAACCGGATGTACGCGCTTAGCAACGTTCTAAGCAACGCCGTTGACATAACAGTTTCAAAGCTGCAAATAAACGTTAAAACGCGACTAAATGAAATGATATGTAATCAATGTAATATTTTTTTATTGATCGAGGTATCAACACCAAAAATTGAGGGAATACTTAATATGCATCTTGCGCTATGCGCACAATGCAGTATTGATGATGATGATGATGATGATGATGATGACGACTACGATGAAGATGATGATGATGATGATGATGATGATGATGATGATGATGATGATGATGATGATGACGATGATGATGATGATGATGATGATGATGATGATGATGATGATGATGATGATGATGATGATGATGATGATGATGATGATGATGATGATGATGATGATGATGATGATGATGAGGAGGAGGAGGAGGAGGAGGAGGAGGAGGAGGAGGAGGAGGAATACTTCCATGAGGATATGGTTGAGTGTTTGGAGGAGGAGGAGGAGGAGGAGGAGGAGGAGGAGGAGGAGGAGGAGGAGGAGGAGGAGGAGGAGGAGGAGGAGGAGGAGGAGGAGGAGGAGGAGGAGGAAAAACTAGATAGAGCCACACGGGCAAACATACCGACTAATTTTATACATGTATAATTTCAGACATACAAAGTTCATTCCGATGAATTAAGCAAACATCAAATTTTTTGCGATCACAGACGACAATAATCCTCAAATTGTTAATCTACATGTCAACTAATTATTTCTCTGACCTTTTGGTGCCTTTAATTCATTACTTATTAACTCCTTATCGGGATTTTTATAATTGTTCAAATGCCATATTAATTTGGCTGAAATAGGATTAACTGATCGGTAAAACCAGTTTGAATTAGAACGTCAAACGGTGAAACAGAAAGAACATAAACTTGTACATAGTTAACATAATGAGATTAAATCTAAATCAGTAGGGAAAGCAATTCTTAGGAATTAAATACCCCCCCCCCCCCCACACACACACACACTTTCCCGTAATTTTTATGTGCAGTTTGTAACTCTTAGTAAGATAAACAATATGGATTTTAATTTTCATTGAACATAATGAATGCCTCAATCAAAACGCGCGATTCCTTCTTCTTCTTCCAATAACGGATATAGATAACGACGAGGTTATCAAAATGTCCATCTTCCCCTTTCTCGTAGAATTTGTATAATTGTAGAATCTCATCCCCCCACCCCAATAAAAAAAGCCAAATAACTAGAAAGCAAAAGATAAAAACCAAACAAACCCAAAATTCAAATTTCAGGCTACCATATGTTTTACAATGAATACCCGATGCTGACCTAGCTATTTTCGTCCTCAACAAATTCTTCCCCAGATAAAAATCATGCATAACATCAAGAAGTCAATTTGACACATATTATGATTATTATGATAAGACTTTTCATACCTAACACTTTTGTGGATAAATATTGAAACAGAGGTTCTCATTGCGATCAAACCTTAATATAAACACGTGACATTACCTGGTACATGTATTTAAAATCAAAACGGACGGGCTATAATCCGGTTTTAAAAACCTCCTGCCCTCCTACTATTAAGGGTGTTTTACAGTTTTGTTATTTTAGTATATGAACCATGTGTAATTGTACTTAAAGACACTAAATAGGCTTATTTCTGAAAAGTAGATCTTATAAATACATCGCTGAAGGACTTTTCGCCTGGATGTGTATTCGGACAATACAATAAGTTTAGGGTACCCCGGCCAGATATGACATAAGGGAGAGAGGTTAAAACTCTCATCTCTCAATGACAGGTGTATAAATGGAAAAATAAATTCCATAATGACAAAGTAATATTCTTTAGTATAATTCCCTAAGAATGGTAATGTACCTGGCATGTATGCCTTAAGCCTTCAGGGAGGAGAGAAGGGGGACGGGAGTGATATTGGAGAAAGAAGTGATGGTTAGGAAGGGGAATGGAGAAGGGGAAGGAGTTATAATTAAATGTTTATGTATAATTGCATGGACTCGGACGAAACATCCCCCTTTATTTCTTCGTAAACCCTTTCTCCATAAATGAATTTGTTCCAGGCTTTATATGTATTCAAATCGAAGTTTTCTCTTCACCAAAGAATGATTTTACATATTTCAGTTCGTCCACTGACCAACTTTCAAATTTCTGCATAATCATTTTCCCCTAATTAACTTTGCTTTTATGTCTGTGATTTGATTTGTTAAATTTCGAATAGAAACATTTAACATAATCTTTAACATTAGATAATATTTAAAGAGAAAATTAGTATGCATAATGGAATTATATCCGCCGGAAACATTTGACCGTAGTACCATATCATTCCCTTATTTAGAATATAAACAGACAGTGATCGATCCGCCCAGGGCGTTAAGCGGCTCATGTTGTATTAATCCGCGGTACCCTTTCTCGGTCAGAAGTCAAATGCCACAGTAGACCACAGGGTTTATGGACAGAATTCTTTAAGGTTCTGACTGACTGGACAATACGAGTAATACGGGGCTGGTGAACTCTCATTTCAAAATCCGTGATTGCTTTTTACGTTCGCACTTTTTTTCTTGCTGCTGACTTGACGAAAAGAAGAATAATGTATTATATAGGATTAATTATAATGATGGCAAGTAAATTTAATTCAAAATTAGATTCTTTTAAACATCTTTAATTTTACACCCAACAGATTCTTTTTAATTGTTTAATTTAATTGCGTATCTAATTCTTAAATTGTTAACTCCTTTTACACAAAAAGAATACTTTTCTTTACAAACTGAAAAAAGATGTGTACGTCTCTTCAAGCAATTATTCAGTTATAAACGCTTTAGATTAACAAGGTAACTTAAACAAAATCAAAGTAACCATTTCATTAGTATACTAAAAGTATTTAAGTTATATCTAATTTTCGAAATCAACCAAAGACTTGATGTGCCACTCTAATACAACTTTTTTTTTTCAGATCTCATTAACTGTCTCAGGTAAGTGGTTTTTTTTTTTTCTTATTTTGTTTTATCATTTTTTGAACAGTGACTGAATACTATGAATGTCTCTTTATAAAACTTATAAGATATGTTATATAATATAATATGACTAACTGACAAAAATATATGTCGTACTGTTTTAGTTTCTGGGCTTTTTTTTTTTTTAATTCTATATCTTTGTTAGTTTTCAAAAAAATATTGCAACCTTGTTAAAAAATCGTTCGACTATAGAAAAAAAAAGATATTGCAAATATAAAATAATTCGGAAAAAAGATCAAATTGTACGAAAGGAAATATCAACCTTGCTCATAAATTATTATGTGTATCGTGTGGGAAGAAATTTTCGGAAGATCCCCCCCCCCCCCAAAAAAGGCCGATGAAAATGAAATGAAAACAAGATTGTATACATATAAACTTCTTGTCGTTTCTTCTTTTTCCCGAACATTTGTTTCCCCCTATTTTTTTTTTTTTTATTACTATTATTTTCTTCTCCCCAATGTCTATAGGTATAGAAATCTACATCATATATTCTTTTTTTTTCTTCTCTCCAATGTCTATAGGTATAGATATCTACATCATATATTCTTTTTTTTTTCTTCTCCCCAATGTCTATAGGTATAGATATCTACATCATATATTCTTTTTTATTTTCTTCTCCCCAATGTCTATAGGTATAGATATCTACATCATATATTGTTTTTCAGACGCCCAGGACGCAGGCGGAGCCCAGCTGAATCCATTCAACCCTGGTGAGGATGATCCATTCAGAGTTCGTGAAAGTGATTTTAGAACTGAAAACTTTAATCCGAATTCTATTGAGGGTGACGGTGAGTAATAAATAAGGAATGACTGTAACTTCCCCCCCCCCCAAAAAAAATGTTTGTACATGTATCAAGTGGCCCTGTATCGCGCACATGAGCCGAATTGTTCGAGAAAGCAAGATTACGTTTTTGAACTAAAACATGCTGCGGCTTAACGCTGTGGAGAAGTATATGAGACAGAGGTAATTTGCATCTTGCTCTTCAGAGCTGGTCCAATGGCGTCATATGAGGGCGTCAATTATTATTCGTCTCGAATGAGGTACTGGTTTAAACACAGGGTTTAGTCACAAACCCTCTCCCCTGTACAACCTTTTTATGCCCCCGTTATCGAGGATTCGGGGGCATTTAGTTTTGACTTGTCCGTTTGTCTGTCTGCTTGTCTGTTTGTCCGCAAAAACTTGGTCATAATTCATGAATAGTAATGGATAGGGCTTTGATATTTCACATGTGTATTCCTTGTGACAAGACGTTGCCATGGATACCAAAATTTATGACTCGTGACTTTGACCTTGGAAATTGACCATATTACAATTCTTACTAACAAAGACTTCGACGGGGGCATTCGTGTTTCACAAACACATGATTTTTTACTCTGGAAGTCTTTGATAAAAATTAGAGCGGTACGGATGTTACAGTACTAAGAAAGAGTCTATCCGTTGTTTTACTATAGAGGGTGTGTGCAGTTTGTGATTAAACAACGAGATCTGTGTGATTAATGAATTCTGCAGAGCAGTTACAGGAAAAAAAAAAACATGAACAATTCCCGACGAAGGTATGACGAGGATGACGGCATCGCTATGTAACCCTACTTGAGCTCTGCTCTGGTGAAGTAAACTGACAACTGAACCCTTCCCAACATTTCATTGAGGCATTTATCACTGGTGTTAAACCGATGATAGTAACTTTAGTTACTATCATCCGAAAATGGCGGACACAAAAACAGGCAGAAACGATTTTTCCCTTTTATTTTACTTATTCTAGTGTATATTAACAATCTGAAGCGATGGAAATATACATATACAAAGTATTATTATAGGGGAACCTTCATAAATCTATTATCTTTCTATTTAGAGCAGAAAATAGGCAGCGAAATTTTCAGCCAAGACGATAGTAACGCAAATTCCTTATGATAGTAACTCAAAGCTCCCGAAATTCATGGGATGATAGTAACGCACCCTCAAAAATCCAGAAGGGGCATTTTAACCAGTACGTACTAAGAATTGGGCATGCAAGATGTTTTCTTTTTACGTAAATTCACTTTAATGACTGCCACAGATTATTCTGCAGTTGAAAACGACCTTTTAAAGTCACTAACCTTGATCCACCACTGGAATATCACCATGTAGACGTAGTCAATACTGCAAATGCAGATACATCGTTATTTATCCAAGTTTGCTCAAAGTTGTTTACAGTAAAAACGCCTCATATGGTCACCCATTTGGATTTATATGAAGCATGCATACTCAGATGAATATCAAGCATTGAATTTCTTCAGTTTACATAATACCTGCGCTCCTTGGCCATGTAAAACAACACAAATAAATGATGAATAATCCCACCAAACGAACTTTTCTTTCATACGGAAATTTACGTGGTTTTATATTTGTTAGGTTTTAAACGGACAATCAGTGTCTTACGTTTCCGGAAGAAGACATAGTTGATACATGTATATTGATAAATTTGTTATTTCTTTTTTATGCACTATGTAATAAGCGCTGTTTAAAGCCATTCATTTTAGAAGTTAGGAAAATATCAGATTAAAAAACATAGGTAATCACAGATTACAAAGCTCACCTCGTGACAGCAAAATTCAATTCAAACATATTTCTTAGTACATGTATATTGGCTTTTAAAGGCAAAACCACTCAAGCAGAAAAAGTAGGTCAAGGTCATTTTATGAAAGTTTGATCAAAGATACATCCAATATGCAAGTTTGGTACATGTAGCAGTTATACTTTGCTCAATATTGGCTTTATAGAGCAAAATCACTCAAGCGGAAAAAGTAGGTCAAGATTATTTTATGAAAGATTGATCAAAGATATATCCAATATGCAAGTTTGGTACATGTATCACTTATACTTTGCTCAATATTGGCTTTTAAAGGCAAAATCACTCAAGCGGAAAAAGTAGGTAGAGGTCATTTTATGAAAGATTGATCAAAGATACATCCAATATGCAAGTTTGGTACATGTATCACTTATACTTTGCTCAATATTGGCTTTTAAAGGCAAAATCACTCAAGCGGAAAAAGTAGGTCAAGGTCATTTTATGAAAGTTTGATCAAAGATACATCCAATATGCAAGTTTGGTACATGTATCACTTATACTTTGCTCAATATTGGCTTTTAAAGGCAAAATCACTCAAGCGGAAAAAGTAGGTCGAAATCATTTTATGAAAGTTTGATCAAAGATACATCTAATATGCAAGTTTGGAACATCTAGTACTTATACTTTGCTCAATATTGGCTTTTAAATGCATAATCACTCAAGCGGAAAAAGTAGGTCAAGGTCATTTTATGAAAGTTTGATCAAAGATACATCCAATATGCAAGTTTGGTACATGTAGCACTTATACTTTGCTCAATATTGGCTTTTAAAAGCGAAATCACTCAAGTGGAAAAAGTAGGTCAGATGCTGCATCCGATGCATGGGTCCATCTCGGCATCCAAAGATGAATCACTTGTGCAAGTTTGGTTACTGTAGCATTAGTACTTTGTTAGATACTGAGCTACCCCAAACTTCTTAGCCAAATCACTCAAGCGTAAAATGTAGGTCAGATGCTGCATCCAGTGCATGGGTTCACCTCAGCATCCAAAGATGAATCACTTATGCAAGTTTGGTTACTGTAGCATCAGTACTTTGTCAGATACTGAGCTACCCCAAACTTCTTAACCAAGTCACTCAAGCGGAAAATGTAGGTCAGATGCTGCATCCGATGCATTGGTTCACCTCAGCATCCAAAGATGAATCACTTGTGCCAGTTTGGTTACTGTAGCATCAGTACTTTGTCAGATACTGAGCTACCCCAAACTTCTTAACCAAGTCACTCAAGCGGAAAATGTAGGTCAGATGCTGCATCCGATGCATGGGTTCACCTCAGCATCCAAAGATGAATCACTTGTGCCAGTTTGGTTACTGTAGCATTAGTACTTTGTCAGATACTGAGCTACCCCAAACTTCTTAACCAAGTCACTCAAGCGGAAAATGTAGGTCAGATGCTGCATCCGATGCATGGGTTCACCTCAGCATCCAAAGATGAATCACTTGTGCCAGTTTGGTTACTGTAGCATTAGTACTTTGTCAGATACTGAGCTACCCCAAACTTCTTAACCAAGTCACTCAAGCGGAAAATGTAGGTCAGATGCTGCATCCCATGCATTGGTTCACCTCAGCATCCAAAGATGAATCACTTGTGCCAGTTTGGTTACTGTAGCATCAGTACTTTGTCAGATACTGAGCTACCCCAAACTTCTTAACCAAGTCACTCAAGCGGAAAATGTAGGTCAGATGCTGCATCCGATGCATGGGTTCACCTCAGCATCCAAAGATGAATCACTTGTGCCAGTTTGGTTACTGTAGCATCAGTACTTTGTCAGATACTGAGCTACCCCAAACTTCTTAACCAAGTCACTCAAGCGGAAAATGTAGGTCAGATGCTGCATCCCATGCATGGGTTCACCTCAGCATCCAAAGATGAATCACTTGTGCCAGTTTGGTTACTGTAGCATCAGTACTTTGTCAGATACTGAGCTACCCCAAACTTCTTAACCAAGTCACTCAAGCGGAAAATGTAGGTCAGATGCTGCATACGATGCATGGGTTCACCTCAGCATCCAAAGATGAATCACTTGTGCCAGTTTGGTTACTGTAGCATTAGTACTTTGTCAGATACTGAGCTACCCCAAACTTCTTAACCAAGTCACTCAAGCGGAAAATGTAGGTCAGATGCTGCACCCGATGCATGGGTTCACCTCAGCATCCAAAGATAAATCACTTGTGCCAGTTTGGTTACTGTAGCATTAGTACTTTGTCAGATACTGAGCTACCCCAAACTTCTTAACCGGACGCGGACGCGGACACGGACGCGGACACGGACGCGGACACGGACGCGGACACGGACGAGGACGCGGACGCGGACGCGTGGGGTTATAGCATAAGCTCACTCAACTTCGTCGAGGTGAGCTAAAAAACCTGTTCTTTGTAAACAAGGATTTATTTCAACTTTACACACCCAACTGTGGCCGGCAAAATAGACAATCAGATCTATGACGGAGCTGAGGCCAAAGACTGAAAGAAGTATAGAAATAGTATTTATACTCCGAAACTCAGTCCTTTATAACTCCACTCCAAAAAAGACCTGAAATAAATATGGTTCTTTCATTTTTTTTGAAAAATGATAGTCAAGATTCATTTTTTAAAATTACCGACTTTACTACATTTACAAGTATCTTTTGAGACCTATGAGATACATGAAGTTTTATTTTTATGCCCCCGGAATCACAGATTCGGGGGCATATAGTTTTTGGCCTGTCCGTCTGTTTGTCTGTCTGTTTGTCTGTTTGTCTGAACTAAAAACTTTAACATTGGGCATAACTTTTGAATGGCAAGTGATAGGGCTTTCATATTTCACATGTGTATTCCTTGTGACAAGACCTTTCCATTGATACCAACATTTTTGACCTCATGACCTTGACCTTGACCATTGACCTACTTTTCAAAAACTTTAACATTGGGCATAACGTTTGAATGTTAAGTGATAGGGCTTTCATATTTCACATGTGTATTCCTTGTGACAAGACCTTTCCATTGATACCAAAAGTTTTGTCCTCGTGACCTTGACCTTTGACCTACTTTTCAAAAACTTTAACATTGGGCATAACTTTTGAATAGTAAGTGATAGGGCTCTCATATTTCACATGTGTATTCCTTGTGAGAAGACCATTTCATTGATAGCAAAAAGTTTTGACTTCGTCACCTTGACTTTGACCTTTCACGTACTCAACAGAAAATGACGTTTATACTAACAAAGATGCCACCTGGGGCATTCGTGTTTCACAAACACAGGCTTTATTTTTTCTTTTTCATTTACAGTAAGCTGACAGATGAGAGAGAGAGAGATTATTTCCCTTTTGGTTAGCACTGAAACGTTTGTTCTTTTAAAGACATGGTACATGTATATTTGTAGCTATCTAAGAAGAGTACATTTTTTTTACAAAGGGATTAAATTATGTCGATTTTTTTTGTGTGTGTAATGTTTGTTGGAAAAAAAATAATTTCTTACATTCCCTAGATAGGCAAAATACAATCCTGAATTCGCAGATATACGCAAGTAAATCATCTCCTACAAGGACTGAAATAAGATTAACTTGAAAATTTTCGGTTCGCCGCGCTACCAGTTTTACATGTAAATTTTCAAAAAATGACAGGAAATTTAACACAATTTTGAATTTTAAAATTTTGAGCCTTCAATTTCCCTTTAAAAAAGTCTGGATCCGCCTATGTATGATTATACTCAATACCTGTATAGGAGTGATAAATAAAAAAACATGTATAATTGAAACTTCAACCCCCCCCCCCTTAAACACGCACATTTTTCTCTTTTTGGTCTAATTGCGGCCTATGAAATGGTGATGTCCGTCTATCTGTCTGTGCCAACAATTTTGTTCAGCCGTTGCGTTTGATATTGATCTAGAAAATATCATTTTATATACATGTAGTTCTATTGTACAAATTATACGTGGAATTTCATATTTTAACATTGAATCGAGATAGGAAAGGAGTTTTTTTTTTATTGCAGGTATTGACCTTGGCCTAGACTGGCTTCGAGCCTGGTGATGTTATAAACAGCTGTTTTCGATGCAATAAGATACTTAGTACTTTAAAGTCGTAGAACGTTTTAAAAATGTAATGTTCAAACATGCATGTTTATTTCACAGTAGAATTTTGGTGGAGCCGAATTTTTTTAGAAGTCATCAAAATCGTTGATTATATCACCGGGGGTTTTTTTTTGTGCCTTTTTCGGTGATAACGTATTTCTGTTGTTTCTGAAAATGATGAGATAATTCTGTATTTTCTATCTTTATTTTCTGGTGTCCGAACGTTTAGTCGTAAATACATATGATATATAGAAAAACAAATTGTCAAATATAAAATAGATTTTCATGGGGAATTTGCATAAATGTAGAGACTACTCGCTTAACAGAGGTTTTACCAAAATGATGTCCAAAAATAGTGTAACATTTGAATAATAATTTCGTACAAAAGAATTTCCAACAATGAAAGTAAACAAACATAATCACATATATAAAATGCATGTTAACAAAATTAATGAAAGATACATGTAACGGAAATTAACCTTCTTCAATTTATAATAAAGTTGTTGGAATCCTAATTCTTTCATTTCACCAAAGTAAATCACATAAAAGTGGCATAAAATATAAAAATGACTTCTAAAAATTATAGTAAAACCTTAACGGAATATAAGAGAATTTTATAGAAAATAGTGACAAACGTTACTTTGAAATTTAACTTAAAATAAAACCATATTAACCTTTTATAAAATAGACAAAATGTCCTACCTGAAAATGATGAGATAATTCTGTATTTTCTATCTTTATTTTCTGGTGTCCGAACGTTTAGTGAAGTCAAAACGCCGGACGGAACTATTTAAAACCAGGTTAGGACAATTAGCGGTAATTACTCAAAGCCGACTTTTCACTTTAGCGGTGACACAACAAGTTTCAACAATTTCACTCAAACACCAAGCTCTTATTTCAAAAATAGTTGCCAAACATAAACAATAGAAAATTGAGAAGTAACGGCTTGGATGTTTGGAAAACATGGTGATCGCGGATTACTTGACATGTATTTTCATGATTTGAAAGCCGGATTTTATAGTTAAGACGATTTATAAATATAATACAAAAATACTGTTATCCAAAAAGAAGTTAATAATTTCTGATAAAAATGAGTGAAAGAAAATAAAATTTACTTTTATAAAAATACGAAATAAATAAATAAATGCTTTTAACTTGAATTAGTTACTAGTCGAAATGACCCTATGATAATACCCCCCTGCTACAAAAATCTTTGTCCTCAAAGATTAACAAAGTGTAAAGAAAAAAAAATCGACAATGATATATACATAATAATATACAATGAAAAACATATACATAGATTCAAGCTAAAGTTCAATGTATTAATTGATTATATTAAAAACCATGTTAGGTTTTGACAACGGAATCTTTGTTGCACGCATTGTCATATAATCAAATCTCAGATAAAAACAAAATAAACATATGTACACTCACATTAAGTCATTCTTAATAGAAATGTATCATTTTTTTCTTCTAAAGCATCATACTCTATTCAATATGTTTGAGAAACCCGTGTTCCGATATGAAAGAAAAAGATGTCGTAAATAGTTCTTCCAAAAATTCTTCCAAAATTCTTTTACATTTTTTTTTTCTTTCAAAATTGTCATTCAGTTTGAACGAATGTTAAACGATTTCAAATTCGATAGCATCATTTGAAGATAGATCTGAGCAGATCGTTGCTATGACAGAACCAAGCAGATATAACGTCCGTATACTCAGTTGAGTGTACCTAATGGGAAAATAAAGACAGATTTAGAGGGGACCTCAAAAAGCATTCGCTGAGAAGATATCGTCGGTTTATATTGTCCGGACTAGCACTAATCAAATCAGTATTAATCAACCTTAACAACGTTTGCAAGTTCAAGGAGAACTAAAGAAAGGAAATCAGAAGTGTAGAAAAGACATAGGTACTTCACGGAACAGATATACAAGTTTATACATCTATAACTCTACTTAGTTTCACATGTAGTCGGCGTTGCCGAGTTCTACCAATGCATGCCATGTTTGGTACGAAGTCAGCTCAGTCTATTGATGTCGCACTTATACTGTCCAACGAGGAGTTTTACCTTGATCCGTTGCCTTTCAGTTTAAATAATCCATATGATATGAATAGGAAGAAGTTTCTGCTCACTATAGACATCAGAATCAAATGTGGTATCCTAGCCTAGATTTGAAATTGTCGATCGATCTAAAATACAATTTGTCGGGTTTTAGAAAACGTAATTGTTCTTTTCCGTTTGTGGTGTCCATTTCCGTTTATGGTGTCCGTTTCCGTTTATTGTGTCCATTTCCGTTTATGGTGTCCGTTTCCGTTTATGGTGCCCGTGTCATGGGTTTGTCACGTTGTCTTGGTGCATGATACATGTAGCCCTGTATGAGTAAGCTACACATCCAGCGATTCCTCATGTTTTCTATCTTTAGATCCTCATGATAATTTAGGGCATCAGTGGACCGTGATCGGAGGGCTCTCCACCAACTTATCACCGGGTTTTTTTTTGCCTTTTTCGGTGATAACGTATTTCTGTTGTTTCTGAAAATGATGAGATAATTCTGTATTTTCTATCTTTATTTTCTGGTGTCCGAACGTTTAGTCGTAAATACATATGATATATAGAAAAACAAATTGTCAAATATAAAATAGATTTTCATGGGGAATTTGCATAAATGTAGAGACTACTCGCTTAACAGAGGTTTTACCAAAATGATGTCCAAAAATAGTGTAACATTTGAATAATAATTTCGTACAAAAGAATTTCCAACAATGAAAGTAAACAAACATAATCACATATATAAAATGCATGTTAACAAAATTAATGAAAGATACATGTAACGGAAATTAACCTTCTTCAATTTATAATAAAGTTGTTGGAATCCTAATTCTTTCATTTCACCAAAGTAAATCACATAAAAGTGGCATAAAATATAAAAATGACTTCTAAAAATTATAGTAAAACCTTAACGGAATATAAGAGAATTTTATAGAAAATAGTGACAAACGTTACTTTGAAATTTAACTTAAAATAAAACCATATTAACCTTTTATAAAATAGACAAAATGTCCTACCTGAAAATGATGAGATAATTCTGTATTTTCTATCTTTATTTTCTGGTGTCCGAACGTTTAGTGAAGTCAAAACGCCGGACGGAACTATTTAAAACCAGGTTAGGACAATTAGCGGTAATTACTCAAAGCCGACTTTTCACTTTAGCGGTGACACAACAAGTTTCAACAATTTCACTCAAACACCAAGCTCTTATTTCAAAAATAGTTGCCAAACATAAACAATAGAAAATTGAGAAGTAACGGCTTGGATGTTTGGAAAACATGGTGATCGCGGATTACTTGACATGTATTTTCATGATTTGAAAGCCGGATTTTATAGTTAAGACGATTTATAAATATAATACAAAAATACTGTTATCCAAAAAGAAGTTAATAATTTCTGATAAAAATGAGTGAAAGAAAATAAAATTTACTTTTATAAAAATACGAAATAAATAAATAAATGCTTTTAACTTGAATTAGTTACTAGTCGAAATGACCCTATGATAATTACTCCAATTCAATAGATTCAACTGGAATTTTAAACTTAATCTTATTAATATGTACTAGTATATCATGAAGTCAGAATAAGAGGAGCTAGGAGGGCATGAAAAATTCTAGCCATCATCTAAATCTCTGCAGTCACGCGTTACTTTTA
Source organism: Pinctada fucata (assembly GCA_028142955.1). NCBI lineage: Eukaryota > Metazoa > Mollusca > Bivalvia > Pterioida > Pteriidae > Pinctada > Pinctada fucata. The sequence continues at coordinate 58,232,727 of AP027108.1, read as the reverse complement.
AATAAAATTCTGCTAAATTTACAAATTTCTCATGAAAAAATTATTTTGTCTACTGCCGTTATCTGTTTAAAAACCCTCAAAATGATTAGTTATTATCTAAATGTGTTCTTCTCTTACACAATGCATCACTGTAGCATTTGCGACGTATATGGCGGGAAGAATAAACATCAGTTTTGCTGCATGACGTCAACAAATCTCGTAACGTCGTAACATACATGAATTCAATTCTAACAACTTCTTTGTTGAAAGGCGATGTTCGAAAAGTATGTAAAATTGTATAATGCATACATAACTGAAACTTCAAGGCCTTAATAACGACATAATAGATTAGAATTTTAAAATAAAGTGTTAAGCGATTTACATGTAGATGCTACGTAGCTAAATTCAGGCTTTTAAACCAAATAAATCAATTAATTCTATCACAAAAGGCGATTTTCAACATTGCTGCTCATCGAGTTACTATCATTTTCATTTCCAGTTACTATCATCATGCGTCGTCAGGCATTTTTGCGTTACTATCATCATCGATGATTTTTTGACCTGGCATTTTCTCGAATATAACGTTGAAACAATGAAATCTAATGGTATAATTGGAATTTTATATCAATTCTCTTCAAATTGGCCGCTTCAACTTTTTGTTATACATCGCATAAAAGACAATATTTGGAAAAAATCGGTTCTGCCTATTTTTGCGTCCGCCATCTTGGGATGATAGTAACTAAAGTTACTATCATCGGTTTAACACCAGTGATTTATTGCACAAATGATATTCTGAGTCAATATTTTAGAAAAGATCGGACACTAAATTTTGATACATGATATATTACTTCCTGCACTTAATTTTTGCTTTCCATCATCAGGATTCAACGTGCCAATCCTCATTGGGCACGGAAACTATCGAAAGCTATCCGAATATCACCGAGATCATATAAATTAACTCTATATAAATGGACGCGATTTCGCGTGATTCTCATTTGTACAATGGAACGTGTTTTTTTTTTATGTTTTTTTTTTCAATTATTTGGTGCACATGAACTCCCATTTATGAATAAAGGGGAAAAAGAATGCATTAAAAATGTCCTACCAGCAACTGAGATTACTGGACGTAATTTGATGAAATTTGATATTATGATTACAAATGGAAATTGTTTATATAAGGAATATTATTATTGTTATCAAGGCGTGTCACTTTGCTGACCGGGTCATCCCGTAATGGATGTAGATAATGTTTTAAGCTAAATAACGAAACAAGCATTTTGATGACGAGGTAAAAAGATCGAGGATTTACTGACCTACGAATTTACATTTATGCTGAAAAAAAAAAAAACGATAAGAATTCCAAATCCTCAAAAGAAATTTTCTGTTGAAGAGTAGTTATACTCTCGGAAAGAAATGAAAAGATATAGTTCCGTTATTTTCACATCGGTAATTACAAGGGTAAAATAGTAAGATGCTGAAAAATATATGAAATGTTTTACATTCAAGAACCATGGTCTAAAAATGAAACAAACTTCAAACTTTATTTTGTTAAATCTATTTTACCAAAATACCTAAGGTCCTTTCTCTATTAGATTCCTGCAAATGTTATTTTTTCCTGAAAACGCCAGTATTATTGATTAAGATGTCTACGAAACTTTATTTTTTTCTTGTGCAAACACATGGAGGTCATTTTAGTTTTATTATCACTTATTTCAGGTGATTGCGGGCTGATAGCAGATCTAGGTATTCTGATTGATACGTCCAGAAGTCTGGGTCCTTATAATTTCCAAAAAGAGTTAAGATTTGTCAACGAGATTCTGAGTCATTTCAGGATCGGATATGAGCAGACACGAGTTGGCGTCTTGTCTTTCAGCGCGGGAACGAGGCTGGAATTTACTATGGACAAATATTTCAATTCAGAGGAGGTGTTAAGAGCGGTCAAAAATATCAACTATACAGATGGAATGTGTACCTTGATATACAGGTACATGCTCAATGTATAAACATGTATCAAATCATTTTACTTCAAAAGCGGTCAAAAATATCAACTATACAGATGGAATGTGTACCTTAATATACCGGTACATGCTCTATGTATAAACATGTATCAAATCATTTTACTTCTAAAACCACGAAACAATTAGATACACAAACAGAAAGAAAAAAGAAATAAATTTGGAAAAGATCGAAGTCACTTTCAGCCAATGAATACTTTAAAAAGATTAAGGAAACTAACAAAACTAAAGAAAAAAAGAACACATGCATTAAACATGACAAAATTCAACAATGAAATTGTTTCTGAAAATGTGAGAAAATTTCAAGAGAGAAAATCGTAAATGGATGTAGCAGACTCTTTGCTTTGATAATTTGCCTAATTGAGGGCCTTTTACTGATCGTAAGTTATCATCAACAGTCATCAGTCTATAAAACAGATAAAAGTTAAAGAAACATTTCCAGCATATCTTACGAATAATTTTCCTTTGTGTCTATTTAAAATTGCTGAGTAAGACGAACATGAGGCTGAAGGAATCTAATTTTACAAACAATTAAACACGATCTTTTCACCTTTTATCCCTTTCACTTTATCTATACCCTCCCTTTTATCATAATAGGGGCTTAGAGCAGGCCAGGACGGACATCTTCAATACAGACACCGGCGCTCGACCCGACATACAAGATGTAGCGATAGTCCTAACAGACGGAGAAACAAATCCAGGTGCGACCTTTTATATTATCTCAGTAAATAATGCCCGTGCGGTCACTCAAGTGTAATTTAAATTTTCCTACAATACGTTATGTATCCAGAAGTGTTTATTTGTAATTATCACTTTAAATCGGATCTCGTTTTTCTAAATTAAGCAAATCTATGCGCACTAAATGCCCACCATCTGCGACATGGTTGTTGGACAGCCGTGTATTTGTTGAATAAACAAAACGAAGATAAAGTACAACTGTGGCTAGAGAAAAATATGTAAATTATGTGATCATCATTTTAAAATCAGTATTTATACAAGAAATGAAAAGTCCAAAGAAAACTTCATCAAGTTAAATAGACTATACAAACGGTAAGCTAAATGTATGCCAGGGTTTAGTCACAATGTACACAGATACATGCTGTCATAACTCTTGATACATACATTTTCACGGTTGCATATCACGTGATATGTAAATAATATGTTTCACGGGAATACCCATTCATTAAACAAGGTAAATGCTGTCTACATCTACTACATATGAACTCATTGTATGCATTTCATATGGCAACCATTACCGTTTATGTGATGGTAATCTATTCTGGTCAAGAATAAAGATATATTCAGAGAACACAACAGAAATTTGTCTGTGATATGGTGCACGGACAGATACAAACTTTTCTGTTTACGTGTTCCCTTAATGCATGTCTGTTCTTGAATAGAAAAGATTAATTACCATCATATTTAGATACAATATGGTCATACGATGAGCCTAAAATAAATTCATATAAAGCAGATTTAAACAGTATCGACTTGGTTTAATAAAAGGTGATTGCTGTGGAACTTATCGTTCGCTTATCATATGAAATGCAACCGTGATTTTGTGCATGTATGTCTCTCGACGGATGACGGAACAAATGCACCGTTGTCGGAAATGAAGAAAGACTTTGTCCATAAGCAATTTAAATTTTCATTGAAATTTCCCTACCCAAAATTTCAAAGGCGCCAACGTTCCTGACATACAATGCACTGAAATAGTTATCATGGTTATGTACTAGACAAGCTGGTTAGCTGAAAGATTAAGCTTTAGAGCCAAGTTCATGTAAGCTGTAAGCTATGTATTAAGGCTGGACAGAATAGAACCCCCCCCCTCCTCCCCTTTTCCAATTATGACAAGTGCTGATTAAAAAATTCAAAGTAAGATTTTTTTCATGTGTACACTCTATGTTCGCTGCCGCTCGCTATCTTAATTAATTACGATTATGATTAGTATGTTACTATTGCAATTAAAAATACATAGCTAAGCATGACAATTCCATAACCAGAATCATAAATAAAATAACTTCGCACTGAACATCCTGCTTCTTGACTTTTATAGTTACATTTTAAAAATCACCTTTTTAAAAATAGGGATTGTTCTTACTTTTACCATAGGGTCCACAGGCGCCAGATTCCTAGAGAGAAAAAAAAATTTTTAAAGACGCATCTTAAACTCACGTTTCTCTTCTCTTTGCTCTTTAGGATAAAGAGAAGAGAAAGGGCGTTCTAGATGGGTTATAATTTTCCTTCTAGGAATCTGGTGCCAGTGATAGGGTCCAGTGTTAAAGTTCAAACGGCTAGTTCTCGGTGTTATCATGAAACCACGAATTATATTTTGATTTCATATCAGGTATTTGAATATATGAAAATAAAAATAATGTAAAAGTTGTTCTTTTGGGAATATGCATGAGCATCTGAGACCTGAGGGATGCTCTACCTTAATTCGTGTACATACGAGCTTTTAGCCGAAAAGACAGAAACATGATTACAATACAAGCGGGGTAACTCTGCATCCAGACTGAAGTCTGCGTTCTCATATATAGTAATAGTAGTACATAATAGAACATAATATACGATCATAGCTTTAATTCAACCAATGTAATATATCTGAATAACTGACATAATACAGATAGAAATTTTTAAAACAAATCTACTTCTATACTATATATGTCAAGGCCGTATGGACCCGTACTCCCTACCTTACGCCAAGACCTTGACCCGACAGGAGGCCAACAAACTAAAGATGAACGGTGTGAACGTGTTTGGTATCGGGGTGGGCCCCAGGGTGGATCATGCCGAGATGATAGGTATCTCCAGCGGGGAAAGGAACTACCTGAGGGTCGGGGATATAGACGACCTCAACGTCAAACAGCTACTGGACAACGTCATAGGCAAGATCTGTGAAAGTAAGTTTACATTAATATTGGTAAAATCATGGGAAATGCTTGTTTGTATGATAGGCCCAAAAAGAAAAGTGCAAAGTTTAATATATTTTTGAAGCGTTCATGGCAAACTTTCTGTCGATAATGCAAATTTTATATTATGAATTGTCCCTTCTGAAGTTCCACATAATTTAACTTTTGGTCTTGATTTTTCACAAAGTTAGTTATCTAAAGCCATAATATGTTTTGGCACCAATCGATTTGACCATAGTCAAATATCGATCAGTTTAGCAAAAAATTGAAACTATGATTACATGTATCATCAAATATGACTTTGTTTGATTTTGTGGATCAGAAATGTTATAAATTTGCATGTAATGTCAATGAATAATGATACTAGTATATACAACTGTAATCTCAATATCCAATTTACTTATTTCTTACGCTACCAGGTAAACCCAGGGCAAGTATGTTGAGGTCGCGTTATTAACATGTTTCAAGGTTTGGAGTTTTTAAGGTGTTGGAATCTTTCTCCCTATTTCACACAGCGAAATTGACGTCTTTATTAAAATCCCTTCTCGATAAAAAAAAAAAAAAGATTCAAGTCCATTTTAAACTCCTTAGATGGAATTCTACATATAACCCTTCTTTTTCTTACCTAATTATCATCGGGTTTTACATCAGATTCATTTGATAACTGCTGCGATCATTCAAATAATACCCTTGGGAAGAAAATGATAAAAATAAAATGAGATAACAGCAAAATATCTTTTCATCATCATCATCATCATCATCATCATCATCATCATCATCATCATCATCATCATCATCATCATTTATTCAATCTGATTAATATATTCATTTCAATATCATTCCTGCAGAACCCGAGAAAATAGTGCAGCCTCCCGTGCGCAATAATTGTAAGTATAAGTCTGTGCGCATGACGGAACCGGAAATGTATCTGATTCATGTATTTATCATTTTACGTCTGCATGATGTTTTACATATTTTCACAGTAAAATTTTAATGTAATATAGCTATCTAAGCGTGAATATGCAGTGCATGCTTGTTTATACTGTCTTACAATTTCTTTTGATTTCCTTGCTTACAAAAAATTGCTGTTCGCGTCATAAAACTGCGCAATAAACTGTGCATGTATTGTATACAAATAATAATACATTGCAGTTTCGCTCATAAAGGATAATTTTTTAAATTATTATTTTCTGTAACTTTTGCACATAGGGCATCTACTTAATTACTAACTTCTCTTTACGTACTTACAAAAATTAAGTAGCCATTGTACATGTACTCTTTAACAGAAAACAGATTTTGTTACGATCTGCACGCATATGTATTCTAATACAGTATGTTTGTTTTGGTAGTTTATTTACTGAATATATAAAACTATTATATTGTATTTATGAAAATTGTCATGTAAGGAATGCATACAAACATACTTACATACTTTATGTTATATTTACCCGTAATTCGTAAGTATATATTATACATTTTACCGAATCATTTTAATATTTTTCTGTGGATTCTTATATATACGGTCAAAGTTAATTAATAAATGAATTAAACATGAGCATGGGTGCCTTTGTAATTTTACATTGTTTGAAAATAAATATGTAATTTTTATTTATGAAAAATATCAGACTTTCATAAAAATTTTAAAAAATTTGAATTTAAATGTCATATTTTGATAATTGAAAAAAAAATGATACTTGAATATTGAAAACTTTGATCACCATGGTAATGTCATAATAACTTGACCTATGCTGTATTACAGCGTGCACTAACAGTCCTGCTGATATCTTCTTCGTGGTTGACAAATCATCCAGTTTACGTTCCATGGAGAACTTCAACAAAGAGTTGTCGTTCATAGCCCGGTTTGTGGACGGTTTTAACGTAGGACCGGGACCAAGGGATTCAAGAGTTGGACTGCTCACTTTCAGGTGAGAATATTTGAAAATTTTAATCAATACACGTAATAAGTAATTTTTTTACTCGTCTTCTCAACTACTATTTATTCATATGGTCATGATGGATGATATAAGCGGATAATAAGATAATAAATGTGAGAGATTAAATTATTTGAAGTTTAGGTGTTTTTATTTATTTATTTATTTATTTATTTATTTATTTATTTATTTATTTATTTATTTATTTATTTATTTATTTATTTATTTATTTATTTATTTATTTATATATTTATTTATTTATTTACATGTTCATCTTTATGGATTTATCATTCTCGATCCTTTTTGTTTCATCCCTATTTCCATTATTTAAATACTCCCGTTTCTTTCGTAGCATAATTCAACTCTGATTCGGTCCATCAGAAATTCGCATTCTTCAGTTCAATGTTTTCGATATCTGCTCATTAGTTACTGAGTTATGCATCAAGATGTTTTTTGTTCTTTTTTCCAGCACGGACGCAAAATTTGAGTTTGGTTTGAATGACTACAGAACGAAGACGGAGTTACAGAATGCCCTACTTAACGTCAAGTACACCATGGGAGACACTTATACACACAAAGCCTTAAACATGATGCTGGAACAAGGATTCAGGTTCCAGACCAGGCCAGGGGTACCACGTATAGGTAAATAGGCCAGGGGTACCACGTGTAGGTAAACAGGCCAGGGGTACCACGTTTAGGTAAACAGGCCAGGGGTACCACGTATAGGTAAACAGGCCAGGGGTACCACGTATAGGAAAATAGGCCAGGGGTACCACGTATAGGAAAATAGGCCAGGGGTACCGCTTATAGGTAAATAGGCCAGCGGTACCACTTATAGGTAAATAGGCCAGGGGTACCACGTATAGGTAAATAGGCCAGGGGTACCACTTACAGGTAAATAGGCCAGGGGCACCACATATAGGTAAATAGGCCAGGGGTACCACTTAAAGGTAAATAGGCCAGGGGGTACCACTCATAGGTAAATAGGCCAAGGGTACCACATATAGGTAAATAGGCCAGGGGTACCACTTATAGGTCAATAGGCCAGGGGTACCACGTATAGGTCAATAGGCCAGGGGTATTACTTATAGGTAAATAGGCCAGGGGTACCACGTATAGGTAAATAGGCTAGGGGCACCACGTATAGATAAATAGGCCAGGGTTACCAGGTAAATTGGCCAGGGTACCACGTTAAGGCAAATAGGCCAGGGGCACCACGTATAGATAAATAGGCCACGGTTACCAGGTAAATAGGCCAGGGAACCATGTAAACTAGGTAAACAGACTAGGGGTATCACGTATAGGTAAACAGGTCAGGGGTACCACATATAGATCAATAGGCCAGGATACAACGTATAGGTAAATGGGCCAGGGTACAACGTATAGGTAAATAGGCCAGGGGTACCAGGCCAGGGGTACCACGTATAGTTAAATAGGCCAGGGGTACCACTTAAAGGTAAATAGGCCAGGGGTACCAGGTAAATAGGCTATGGTACCACGTATAGGTAAACAGGCCAGGGTTACCACGTATATGTAAATAGACTAGAAGAACCGCATATAGGTAAATAGGCCAGGGTTACAAGGTATATAGGCCAGGGTTACCACGTATAGGTAAATATATCAGGGCTACCACGTATAGGTAAATAGGTCAAGGGTACCACGTATAGGAAAATAGGCCAGGGGTACCACGTATAGGTTAATAGGCCAGGGGTACCGCTTATAGGTAAATAGGTCAGGGGTACCACGTATAGGTAAATTGGTCAGGGGTACCACATATAGGTTAATAGGCCAGGGGTATCATGTGTAGTTAAATAGGCCAGTGGTACCACGTATAGGTAGATAGGCCAGGGGTACCACGTAAAGGTAAATAGGCCAGGGGTACCACGTATAGGTAAATAGGCCAGGGGCACCACGTATAGGTAAATAGGCCATGGGCACCACGTATAGGTAAATAGGCCAGTGGTACCACGTATAGGTAAATAGGCCAGGGGCACCACGTATAGGTAAAACAAGATTGTCAGATAGGCCAGGGGAACAACGTATAATAGTTAACACTATAGGGACTAAACTATACACTACAGACCAGCCCAGGGGTACCACGTATAGGTAAAACAAGATTGTCAGATAGGTTAGGGGTACCTCGTATATGTAAAACAGGAATGTAAAACAGGCCAGGGATATCACGTTCACGTATAGGTAAACATGAATGTCAGATAGTCCAGGGGTTACAACGTATAGGTAAACCAAGATTGACGAAAACCACAGGGATGAAAGAATTCGTCTTCAATTGTTGACAAATGCAATTTCAAACAGCAGGATAAGGTAGAAGAAAATGATAATAAAGCCATTATAAAGAGCAAATGAAAAAAAAAACCGGTCAAATCACGTGCACTGTTTATCAATCAGCTAAAAACTCACAAAAGCAGGTGCTCGGTAAGAGTGTACATCTCATTCGTGATCTCAGTACACAAGCTGTTACTCACTCCCATATAGTAGAAGTATTATTTGACTCTTACAACAATGACCAATTTTATAAACGAAATATTCTGTGTTTTAAATTATGAAACTGGGACGTTTGGCAACATCATACAAATATATCTTACAGGAATCATCATGACGGACGGTCATTCCACTGACCCATACAGTCTCAACATCGCTGTGGAGGAGGTCAGGAAATCTGGCATTGATGTTTTTGCGATAGGTAAGAAATATTGTAGGAAACAATTCTGATGTTATTTACATTTAGGTGTTTTGTTGTTATTGTTGATGTTGTTGTTCCAGTTATTATTGTTTTCATTTTTCTTGCATTTTTAATCTTCATTTGTATCGTTGCTAGGTTTAGGATTCCTGCTGTTGATGTTTTTGTTGGTGCTGCTGTATTTTTATTGCTTTTTATGTTGATGCTTTTGTTTTTGTTTATATCGTCGTTGTTGCTGTTTATGTTGCAGTTGTTGCTACTTTTGTTGTTGCAGTTTATATTGTTGTTTGTTGCTGCTGTTGCTGCTTCTGTTCTTGCTGCTGTTATTGTTGTTGTTTATGTTGCTGCTGTTTTTGTTAGCGTTGTGTTGTTTATGTTGCTGCTGTTTTTGGTAGCGTTGTGTTGTTTATGTTGCTGCCTGCTGCTGCTGCTGTTGTTGTTGCCGTTTATATTGTTGTTGTTTGTTGCAACTGTTGCTGCTTCTGTTCTTGCTGTTATCATTGTTGTTGTTTATGATTCTGCTGTTGTTGTGAGCGTTGTTGCTGTTTATGGTGTTGCCTGCTGCTGCAGTTGTCGTTGTTGCTGTTCATGTTGTTGTTGTTGTTTGCTGTTGCTTCTGCTGTTATCGCTGTTGCTCTTTATGTTGCTGTTGTTGTTGTTATCGTTGTTGCAACTTAATTTTTTTTTTGCTGCTGTTGCTGCTTCTGTTTTTGCTGTTGTCTTTGTCGCTATTTATTTTGTTGCTGTTGCTGCTAATGTTTGTTGTTGTTTATGTTACTATATTTTTTTTTCTTTTGCTGCTGATGTCATTGTTTTTGCTGCTTTTGTTGCTGTCCTTTTATTTCTTGTCGATTTTGTCATCGTCATCTTTTCTTCTGTTGTTATTATCATTTCATGCTGCCGATTATTTTGTTAAATGTTGATATATTTCGCTGTTGTTGTTTTGATTTTCACCTCCAAGTGTCTATATTAATCTTGTTTAATAAGTAAGAATTAACTGTATCATTCTTAAGTAACGTGCGATTGTTGATCAATCTATGCGTTCAAATATCAAAAACGATAGAGAAGAGTTATAAGAAGTTATAATAACTTATAATAAGTTGTAATAAGTTATAATATGTTATAATATAAGTTATAAGAAGTTATAATATGTTATAATAAATTGTAATAAGTTATAACAAGTTATGATAAGTTATGAAATGTAATAATTATTAATATGTTATAATAAGTTATAATAAGTTATGATAAGTTACCACCTTTTCTGTCATTTGCAGGATTCGGTGATTACGGTCTCTCTGAGCTCAATCTAATGGCTACTGACCCAGATTCTACCCACGTGTTTGTGGTTGATGACGTCACTTCCCTTGATTACGTCAGAGATGATCTATACCTTCAGGTGTGCGACACTATTGGAGTGAAATCAAATTACACCTTAACATTCGGACTGGAGAATAACAGAATTCCGTGAAAAAAAAAAACTAAAAAAAAAAAACAAAAACCTCATCGACCAAAATTGACAACGATAGTGTAATTAATACATGCATGTCAATTTTAATTTGTAATGTATGAACGTGCGTACTTTTTTATCATTATTTTCATATATAATCGGATATAAGAATAGTGTAAGCAATGTATACATTAATAATCTTTCTATGCAAAATGAGTTAAAACCGGTTGGATTATTGAAAAAAAAACCGCCAAAATGTAGATCATGATCAGCCAAAGAGCAATGCGTGGAGGATTTCTTAATACATACAAATATATACAACAGTGAGACGTAGTTTTATACGAGAAGCGAGGGATAAATGGATTTTGTTTCAAACTACAATTGGTAAATGTTGCTCATGTATAAAATTCAGTTCATGAAACTTGTAGAAATCAATGAAATATATATTCATCTTAATTACATTAAGTACATGTGAAATGTATTCATTTTGTATAAATACACATTTTGTGATTTATAAAAATCTGTACGAAATAATAAAACTTTATTATCATATATGACTTATTTTCTCAATATATTAACTATGATCGTCAGGATCTTCTTTACCTCATTTTGTGTCACACTTATGCCCTTTGCCATGGAGCTCGTAACACCCCCCCCCCCCCTTCCGAGGGGTTTGACAGTAAGTGTTTTAAATGTCTTCCCTGACATGGTCGCCAAAGCACTTTCTATATAGACATAATCTAAAACAGTGCATCCTTTGAAAATATTGTTTTCAGTTTCGTGCATGAACATCGACGGTGGGTGCGGCTAGCCAACAGGGGATGCTTACTCCTCTTGGGCACCTGGTCCCACCTCTAGATTACTAGGGGTCCGTCGATGATCAATTTGGTGCTCTATTGTGAGTGTTTTTGACATTGTCATCAGTATCTTCTTTATCTCATTTTATATCATTTCCACATGAACACGGATTACGCGTCTTGTTGATTCAGAAGTTACACAAATATGTACATTGGCATTACCTCATACCTGTATTTAATAAAATATTCATACAAATTACCAAAAATTATTATTGTACGAAAAAGGACAAATTACAGTACTAAAACTTTACAATAAAAAAACATACACATTACTAAAACTTGTATTTTACAAAACAAAAGAACCATGTTTATTACTTAAACTTGTGTTTAAAAAAAGAACCATGTTTCCTACTAAAACCTGTGTTTTACAAAAAAAGAACCATGCTTATCATACTAAAACTTCTATTTTACAACAAAAAAAAAATAACAAATATACACATTACCAAAAACATTGTATTTTACAAAAAAAAAACCCATACACATTACTGAAGCTTGAATGTATTTCACACGAAAAAAACATACACATTACTAAAACTTGTATTTGAAAAAAATCCCATGCTTATTACTAAAACCTGTGTTTTACTAAAGAACCATGCACATTACTAAAAACTTGTACTTTAATACAAAAAATCGTACATATAAAAAAAACTGCATTTAAATAAAAAAGAAAATGTAGTCATTACTAAAACTTGTATTTTAATACAAAAAACATAAACATTACTTAAACTTGTATTTAAAAAAAAAAAATCCTGTATGTGATAATGTATGCGACTTTTGACGATCTCTGATTGCCAGACTATAAGATGCATCCGGGTCATTGTCCTTGCAAAACGTCACATATGTTTTAATCGTTTTCTTCCAAAATTGATAGAGACAAGAAAAATTCTTTTTGGTGGTAATTTACGTTCTATCATAAAACGGCAATCAAGTTTACACAAGGTAAAATATGCGTAAACTATCTGGAATCCTGAAGTTTCAATTGATTACGCAAGTTGGTGCCTTAAGTTTAAGTTGAGGAAACTTTATGGAAATAACAAGATTACGCTTGTGTACAAACTATTTGGAATTTGAGCGAATAGTCGGGTTACGCAAAGCGTAAACTTGAGTTTCAGCGACGGAATCCTTGCGTAAAGTATATGGAAGTTTAAGGTTTCCGCAAAGTTTCCATATGGTTTACGCATTGCGTAAACTTGTTTTTCTTCACCCAGTGACAGTAACATTATTTTCTGATTCCAAGAATGTGAAGATGTTGAATGTTAAATGACGGCGTTTTATATAAAATGCGTTTGATAAGGCATGTTACCTGAATCATGAATAAATTTTCAGTGCTTACATCTTTACAAGTTTAACATGGGACTCCAGAAAAGAAATGTTTCGTTGGTGGTATTTGAGAAATTAGCGGTTTCGGATTTGGTAAGAACAGAAAAGAGGAACAATCTATATTAACGCTTTAGAGGTTAGCGGGGGCATGTGAACGAGTGATGCAGAGAAGTTTGTTTGTATTAAATGTCTTTTATGATTAGCAACTTAAAGAGACATTATAATAATTAAAATTAAAGAAAATATTTTTAAAACTTGAATACTAATAACTCCCCTAAAACGATGAGATGAGAAGAAAAAATAGTAAACAGCGAAGCTTTAAATTTAAACTTTGTTGTTATTCTTGTTTGCTTTTGCTTTTTACTGGTAATGTTTCTTTTTTGTGTTTTGTACCCCCCCCCCCCCCTTTTTTTTTTTTTTGGTTTTTCGTTCGTACATTTCTTTTACATTTTCTGTGGACCGCAGAGTGAAGCTAAAATATTTTCCTTAAGTAAAGAATGACAAAGAAAAACCTGCCATCAGACGTACCATGTAAAGTGGTCAGATAGAAGTCGATACTTTATTTATTACTGATCCCGGACAAACAAACATGTCGGCTTGTATAAAGGCACAAACTATCTGATTATGGCCATGAGAAATAAAATCAAATATCCACATCAAAAATCAAATATACACAAAGGATCCGTCCAGCCATTAAACATGAATTAAATATCACTTTACCTTTGAATAAAATGTCAATTAGTATTGGTTGACGTGGACATCAAGGCATTAACTTATTTACACAAATACCGCGTTTAATGATAATTGAACATTTGTCCATTCAAGGCAAATGACGCGTGCAGTTTATATGAAATTCGAACACGAAAATGCGCTATCACATGACGTGTTTTACGCTCCGTTTGTGTTTTGTCGGACTGTTACATAAAGATACAAAACAAATAAATGAAAGGATATTGCGGAATGTAACGTTGCTGCTTGGCCTCCCAGCGTGATAGAGTTATCACAACCAAACGGTTTTTCATAAAACTCAGAAGAAAACCATGTAGAAATGTGCAAACAGCGAAAGTAACCATCCTTTTTTTTTCTTTTCTTTTGGAACCTGTTTCATTCAATTCACCATTTTCCTAATCTTTTTTTTCACTTTCATTTTATTCAAAGGGAAAACACAAAACTTTATCAACTATTTTTTTTATTAGGGGCATAATTGAAAAGCTTCCCTTTACACAAAATAAACAACCAATTCGATACAAACTACAAACAGAAATGTATCTGACCTATTGGGCATTAGCACAAATTGACCTACGTACAAGGAGGGGGGGGGGGGGGGTGGCGGCGGCGGCGGCGGCGGCGGCGGCGGGGGAATGGGCTTAAGTACCAGTTTGTCGAACTTAGGGACTGTGCTTATATACAAATGTATTTGAGAAAGCAAAAGAATTGCACTAGCTATCATGACACACATTTGTAAGAAACAATAATACCCGCACTCAGACTTATAGTGTACTAACTACCATTTGACAATTTTCTAGAAAATTGACTTTGAGGTTTAAGTGCCTAGAAATAATATCTATCATGAAAATTTGAGGAAAGCGATATTTTTGTAATAATATTTAATGAAACACAAATCTATAGCCCTCAAAACTTTGTATATTCTTAAATCGAGATGGTCAAAAAATGGAGTTAAAACAATTCTTACTGACAACTTACAAAAATTCCATACAATTTTGATAGAACAAAAATCTGTCGGTTTCATTGATCTTTTGGAAATAGAACACCCTTCTATCAAACTTTCAGATACATTTTTAGTACAAAGAAAGAATGGACATAGAACAAATTGTTACTAATAAAATATGAAAAAAAAATATGATATTGCTTTTAGGCCTCGCATTTTTAAAAAATAAGTTTAGGAGATAGAACAAGTCGTCACGGTTCCAATCACATGTTCAGCTCAATTTTGACAAAGAGGGAGTAAGAATACTATAAGACTGAGTGCGCGAATGGAATATGAACTAGATTTCTCAGGATATTTAGATGTCCGGAGTTTCGTACATGCACCATCACCGAATTTGACAGGTTTTCATGGAGCTGTTGCGACGGGTGTTGCATGCAATCAGGAGACGCTGGAATTCTCACGATTTGTTCTTGCCTTCTCGACTTTGAGACTGAATAACTGTCAGGTACTTCTTTGATGTTTAAATTGAGAAAAAAGGAATCTGAAGCGCTAGAACTAAAAAGTTACAACAGAAGGAAGTCATTAATGTCCATTCCGAGGGAGGGACTTTGGAAGGAATAGAACATACAGTGTAATGAATTATATTCGAAAATAAGTGGAAGAAGTTGACGGTACGAAGCTCCGCATCAATAAGTGACAAATTTATATGGATAATGACCTTATCCCAATACACAGTGCAAAAATCGATAATTCAGAAAATCATAAACCGAAGGCATACAAAATCAGGATAAAACAAGAATTAGAAACAAAAACCTGAAAAGAAGCGAACTTTCAATATGGGAGTGAGACGAGGTGCCCCGGAAGAATCAGCATCTCCTGCTTGCATGCAACACCCGTCGCTTCAATTCAGTAGAATGGTCACATCTCGTTACTTAGTTTTGTAAAATCAGGCGTAGTTAATGATTAGAAGACAATGCAAACAACTTTAAGTATTACTGTGTATAGAAGCATGTAGTATCTACTATTATACTTGACTTAGTTTCAATGAAAGTATAATACAATATAGGTTTTAGTTCTAACCATGTTCATCATTTCTTTCAAAAAGTACGTCAAATTTTAGTACATAGTTGTGACCTTTTTACTTACAGGGACTTAATCCAGTTCTGATAAGGACTAAATCTAGTTTTGATCTTCTTTTTAGCTCACCTGAGCCAAAGGCTCTAGTGAGCTATTGTCATAGCGATCCGTCCGGCGTCCGTCGTCCGTCGTGTGTCGTGTGTCGTGTGTCGTGTGTCGTCTGTCGTGTGTCGTGTGTCGTCTGTCTGTCGTAAACTTTTCACATTTTCGACTTCTTCTCAAGAATGGCTAAAGGGATTTTGATGAAACTTGGTAGGTATAAAGTACTAATGGTCCCCTACAAGTGTTGTTGTTTTTCGTCCGGATCCCTCAACAGGTGGCGCCACCACAGGCAAAAGTAGGTCACAGGGGGTACCCTCCTTTGACAAACTTCTTCTTTAGAACGGAAGCACGTATCGACAAACCGAAAGCATCAGGATGATCTAGAGAGATGTCTTAAGAAGTGTTGTTATTTTTGGTTCCACTCCGAACTCAAATTTTTGACGCTTTTTTGACGTCTCTTCGGACTTAGTCAGAAATGCTAATTTTTGCACTATTTCTTTAAATAACTCAATAAGTGTATGATTTTACACACTCATTTACTGCATATTTATCATATCTAACTTAATCATTGCTTTGATATGAATTTTATGCTTAAATTTTATTTTTTTGATTTTTTATGAATTTTTTTCTTATGTAAAAAGGAAGGGGGGGGGTGATTTTCATACATTTTCTGCTTCTTTTCTATAACCACTCTTCAGATTGTCATGACAATTTGTAGGTATGAGGTACTCATGCATGGTACCCTACAAGTGAAAGAATTTTGTCAAGATATCCACTTTTGGATTTTTAAGGAATATTTTTTAAGATTGTACATAGGTATAGTGTATGTTTTCCATGCCCAATGGACCCATGGGGAGTGGCTTCAAACCCCGGCGGGACCCCAACAAATTTTTTTTCCCTTTTTAGCTCACCTGAGCCAAAGGCTCTAGTGAGCTATTGTCATAGCGATCCGTCCGGCGTCCGTCGTCCGTCGTGTGTCGTGTGTCGTGTGTCGTCTGTCGTGTGTCGTGTGTCGTGTGTCGTCTGTCTGTCGTAAACTTTTCACATTTTCGACTTCTTCTCAAGAATGGCTAAAGGGATTTTGATGAAACTTGGTAGGTATAAAGTACTAATGGTCCCCTACAAGTGTTGTTGTTTTTCGTCCGGATCCCTCAACAGGTGGCGCCACCACAGGCAAAAGTAGGTCACAGGGGGTACCCTCCTTTGACAAACTTCTTCTTTAGAACGGAAGCACGTATCGACAAACTGAAAGCATCAGGATGATCTAGAGAGATGTCTTAAGAAGTGTTGTTATTTTTGGTTCCACTCCGAACTCAAATTTTTGACGCTTTTTTGACGTCTCTTCGGACTTAGTCAGAAATGCTAATTTTTGCACTATTTCTTTAAATAACTCAATAAGTGTATGATTTTACACACTCATTTACTGCATATTTATCATATCTAACTTAATCATTGCTTTGATATGAATTTTATGCTTAAATTTTATTTTTTTGATTTTTTATGAATTTTTTTCTTATGTAAAAAGGAAGGGGGGGGGGGTGATTTTCATACATTTTCTGCTTCTTTTCTATAACCACTCTTCAGATTGTCATGACAATTTGTAGGTATGAGGTACTCATGCATGGTACCCTACAAGTGAAAGAATTTTGTCAAGATATCCACTTTTGGATTTTTAAGGAATATTTTTTAAGATTGTACATAGGTATAGTGTATGTTTTCCATGCCCAATGGACCCATGGGGAGTGGCTTCAAACCCCGGCGGGACCCCAACAAATTTTTTTTCCCTTTTTAGCTCACCTGAGCCAAAGGCTCTAGTGAGCTATTGTCATAGCGATCCGTCCGGCGTCCGTCGTCCGTCGTGTGTCGTGTGTCGTGTGTCGTCTGTCTGTCGTAAACTTTTCACATTTTCGACTTCTTCTCAAGAATGGCTAAAGGGATTTTGATGAAACTTGGTAGGTATAAAGTACTAATGGTCCCCTACAAGTGTTGTTGTTTTTCGTCCGGATCCCTCAACAGGTGGCGCCACCACAGGCAAAAGTAGGTCACAGGGTGTACCCTCCTTTGACAAACTTCTTCTTTAGAACGGAAGCACGTATCGACAAACCGAAAGCATCAGGATGATCTAGAGAGATGTCTTAAGAAGTGTTGTTATTTTTGGTTCCACTCCGAACTCAAATTTTTGACGCTTTTTTGACGTCTCTTCGGACTTAGTCAGAAATGCTAATTTTTGCACTATTTCTTTAAATAACTCAATAAGTGTATGATTTTACACACTCATTTACTGCATATTTATCATATCTAACTTAATCATTGCTTTGATATGAATTTTATGCTTAAATTTTATTTTTTTGTTTTTTTATGAATTGTTTTCTTATGTAAAAAGGAAGGGGGGGGTGATTTTCATACATTTTCTGCTTCTTTTCTATAACCACTCTTCAGATTGTCATGACAATTTGTAGGTATGAGGTACTCATGCATGGTACCCTACAAGTGAAAGAATTTTGTCAAGATATCCACTTTTGGATTTTTAAGGAATATTTTTTAAGATTGTACATAGGTATAGTGTATGTTTTCCATGCCCAATGGACCCATGGGGAGTGGCTTCAAACCCCGGCGGGACCCCAACAAATTTTTTTTCCCTTTTTAGCTCACCTGAGCCAAAGGCTCTAGTGAGCTATTGTCATAGCGATCCGTCCGGCGTCCGTCGTCCGTCGTGTGTCGTGTGTCGTCTGTCTGTCGTAAACTTTTCACATTTTCGACTTCTTCTCAAGAATGGCTAAAGGGATTTTGATGAAACTTGGTAGGTATAAAGTACTAATGGTCCCCTACAAGTGTTGTTGTTTTTCGTCCGGATCCCTCAACAGGTGGCGCCACCACAGGCAAAAGTAGGTCACAGGGGGTACCCTCCTTTGACAAACTTCTTCTTTAGAACGGAAGCACGTATCGACAAACCGAAAGCATCAGGATGATCTAGAGAGATGTCTTAAGAAGTGTTGTTATTTTTGGTTCCACTCCGAACTCAAATTTTTGACGCTTTTTTGACGTCTCTTCGGACTTAGTCAGAAATGCTAATTTTTGCACTATTTCTTTAAATAACTCAATAAGTGTATGATTTTACACACTCATTTACTGCATATTTATCATATCTAACTTAATCATTGCTTTGATATGAATTTTATGCTTAAATTTTATTTTTTTGATTTTTTATGAATTTTTTTCTTATGTAAAAAGGAAGGGGGGGGGGGTGATTTTCATACATTTTCTGCTTCTTTTCTATAACCACTCTTCAGATTGTCATGACAATTTGTAGGTATGAGGTACTCATGCATGGTACCCTACAAGTGAAAGAATTTTGTCAAGATATCCACTTTTGGATTTTTAAGGAATATTTTTTAAGATTGTACATAGGTATAGTGTATGTTTTCCATGCCCAATGGACCCATGGGGAGTGGCTTCAAACCCCGGCGGGACCCCAACAAATTTTTTTTCCCTTTTTAGCTCACCTGAGCCAAAGGCTCTAGTGAGCTATTGTCATAGCGATCCGTCCGGCGTCCGTCGTCCGTCGTGTGTCGTGTGTCGTGTGTCGTCTGTCTGTCGTAAACTTTTCACATTTTCGACTTCTTCTCAAGAATGGCTAAAGGGATTTTGATGAAACTTGGTAGGTATAAAGTACTAATGGTCCCCTACAAGTGTTGTTGTTTTTCGTCCGGATCCCTCAACAGGTGGCGCCACCACAGGCAAAAGTAGGTCACAGGGTGTACCCTCCTTTGACAAACTTCTTCTTTAGAACGGAAGCACGTATCGACAAACCGAAAGCATCAGGATGATCTAGAGAGATGTCTTAAGAAGTGTTGTTATTTTTGGTTCCACTCCGAACTCAAATTTTTGACGCTTTTTTGACGTCTCTTCGGACTTAGTCAGAAATGCTAATTTTTGCACTATTTCTTTAAATAACTCAATAAGTGTATGATTTTACACACTCATTTACTGCATATTTATCATATCTAACTTAATCATTGCTTTGATATGAATTTTATGCTTAAATTTTATTTTTTTGTTTTTTTATGAATTGTTTTCTTATGTAAAAAGGAAGGGGGGGGGGGTGATTTTCATACATTTTCTGCTTCTTTTCTATAACCACTCTTCAGATTGTCATGACAATTTGTAGGTATGAGGTACTCA
Organism: Pinctada fucata; assembly: GCA_028142955.1. Lineage (NCBI taxonomy): Eukaryota > Metazoa > Mollusca > Bivalvia > Pterioida > Pteriidae > Pinctada > Pinctada fucata. The sequence continues at coordinate 58,212,538 of AP027108.1, read as the reverse complement.
TGCATGGTACCCTACAAGTGAAAGAATTTTGTCAAGATATCCACTTTTGGATTTTTAAGGAATATTTTTTAAGATTGTACATAGGTATAGTGTATGTTTTCCATGCCCAATGGACCCATGGGGAGTGGCTTCAAACCCCGGCGGGACCCCAACAAATTTTTTTTCCCTTTTTAGCTCACCTGAGCCAAAGGCTCTAGTGAGCTATTGTCATAGCGATCCGTCCGGCGTCCGTCGTCCGTCGTGTGTCGTGTGTCGTGTGTCGTCTGTCGTGTGTCGTGTGTCGTGTGTCGTCTGTCTGTCGTAAACTTTTCACATTTTCGACTTCTTCTCAAGAATGGCTAAAGGGATTTTGATGAAACTTGGTAGGTATAAAGTACTAATGGTCCCCTACAAGTGTTGTTGTTTTTCGTCCGGATCCCTCAACAGGTGGCGCCACCACAGGCAAAAGTAGGTCACAGGGGGTACCCTCCTTTGACAAACTTCTTCTTTAGAACGGAAGCACGTATCGACAAACCGAAAGCATCAGGATGATCTAGAGAGATGTTTTAAGAAGTGTTGTTATTTTTGGTTCCACTCCGAACTCAAATTTTTGACGCTTTTTTGACGTCTCTTCGGACTTAGTCAGAAATGCTAATTTTTGCACTATTTCTTTAAATAACTCAATAAGTGTATGATTTTACACACTCATTTACTGCATATTTATCATATCTAACTTACTTTTTTTCTTAGATTGTCATGAAACTTGGTAGGTATGAGGTACTCATGGTTCCCTACAAGTGAAAGAATTTTGTCAAGATATCCTCATTTGGATTTTTACGGAAAAACATTCATAGATACAATGTAGGTTTTCCATACCCAAGAGTAGTGGTTCAAACCCCGGCAGGACCCCACTTTTGCAGTTTTTTTCTCCTTTTTTTATATTTATCGTTAGAATAGAAAGTGTGAAAGAATTCTGTCAAAATATCAACTTTTAGATTTTTCATGATTTTTTAAACAGACAAGCTAGTTTGGCTTTGTGTACTTATTTTCGTACGTCGAAATAACTCAGGCACACATGCAATCAAATATATACTCTGAATTTATTTTTGAGATGTTGACTTTTTCCATACATGCATATTATATAACAATTTCCCTATATAATGATTATTTTCTCCGCTTTATTTTTGTATCTATGGTAAACAAAGTCGCCATATATCTTGTGTTACAGATTTGATTGGTTAATTCCTCCACGCCCATTTAATAGTCACGGTGGGTAATCTCGCAACGCAGAACAATAGGTTTATCTAAAATTTCGTGTATTACAAATTATTTTTCACAAAAAGGGGAATGTGATGCAGTGTAAGGATGCCTTAGATACGAGTTTTATCGAAAGTAAGAGAGGTAATATCCTTTTATAAAGCCGAAAAACTATCGGCATGATTGGTGTAGATGAAAGTGAAAGTAGAACGCCGATCGTGTTTGTGCATTATAAAAAGCTATAATATCCACCTTATTTTGGATACAACTCATAGTTAGGGCGTTGTTACACTGCATCACATTTCCCTTTTTGTAATAAATTATCTATTTTGCGCAAAAATATTGAAAAATAAATTGTTCTGCGTTGCGAGATTACCCACCGTGTTAGTACTGTACACGTGATACATTTCAGGAGATTAATAGATGATCTATCGTGCAAACAAAATAGTACTGCCGGTATTTAATAGATTTTATTTAATGTGCATATACTGGGAACACTTTCATGCTTGTTATTATTCATGTACTTGGAACAATTTCATACTTGTCATCATTTATAAACTTAGCTCGAATTTCCTTTGTCTTAGACTCTCTTAGATGAATTGTATACGGACTGATTTCTTGAAGAAACATCTAATGAGTAATCCCTTCCCGAGGATTTTGAGAATGTATAGGACATTTGATATATCTGAAATTCTTGAAAACAAATGAGTAATTTCTTCCCGAGGATTTTGAGAATGTATAGGACATTTGATATATCTGAAATTCTTGAAAACAAATAATTCAGTTCAGAGTTCTTGAAATCTTTCAATGAAATGTTGGACCACAGGAAGCTGTTGTTTTAAAAGAGGAAATAAATTATGATTCACAACCTTAAGCCACTGTGTTCGACATCTTGTATGTATACAACATTTCTAAAGACGAACACAAGAGGCTTTGAAGGTCGTGAATAATAAAACATTTTCTCTCATAAAACGACAGGTTCCTGTGGTCAGACATTTGGGAATTTTTATCTGTCCAAATAATAGATAGAACATGAGTTTTTATCGGACCAAATAATTTTTTATCAGCAAATCCGATGCAGCTGATACTTTTCATGAACTCTGTCAGCTAATAATTTGTCCATGTAACAGTCCTATCATGAGGCGAAACATAGTTAACAGTAAATAACGATGTGGTAGGTCTGCTAGTTGGACAAGCTTTACAGTATCATGGGCCTATTAATTTGTTTCCCTAAAAGCAGCATACACCAGAGTATTAAGTTTATTTCATTGTTTTATTCTTTTTGTCTGTTTCTTCATCACTTGCTGCACATTAATGTGGAATTTTACAAAATGATTTTTTTGATGTTGAATAATTGAACTATACACTAGCTGGGCATATGACTTTGGATCACATTATCCGTCTATTCAAATCAGTAAAAAAGATAATGTTTTGAAATGTTACTATTTCTTCTTGTTTGTACTTTTAAAGGCTGTAAAAAAAATCTTGTCTGCATCCGGCAAAAATCTTTTTAGAAAGAATGTAGGCTCAAATCGTGATACTGGCACTATCAATTTTACGTCTTATTCAATGTCAGTATGTCAATTAGAGCACCCATGGGTATCAGGTGAGCGTTGTGCCCTCCTGGGGCTCTTGTTTTTAAATAGTGTCGTTAATAATTTCAAATCTTTGAGAATTCAAATAAAATAAAAACATAAAAGATATTTGATGATAAAATCTTCTCAGATAAAAAAAAAACAATTAAAAAAACGATTGTTATGCAACTGTTACATTGAATTAGTCTGAAACCCTCTGAAGAAACGTTGTCAATTATAGAGGCTTCATTTTCAATTTGTTCAGGCAGCAAAAACCTCAAGATGACCCTCTACAGACAATTTGCTCGAATTCCTTTACATAAAGTTTTCTGTCAATGACATCCATCATTTCCATTCAGCCCGGACCTGCATTAATGACGATTTCCTCTTTTCTAAGAGCTTTTGTAAATTTTATTGGCTTGACATTGATCAAACTAGCACATTTAGATACAGTGTTCTGCTTAACTACGTGAGCACTCTTGTATCAGAGCGATGCATTGGAAGTGACAATCTTATTTCCTTGATGACACGATTCTCTTGTGAGGCAGTTGTCCACGAGAGTACTTGCTAGAATTCCTTTTAATATGTACTTGTAACAATTTTGAAATACTGGGATGTTTTTGTTACATTATATGAAAAAAAAAACACCATACGCCGGAGATTTTTCCTTTTTTATCTTTTTTCTAGCGAACTTGATAAAAGTATAAAAAATATTTGTAATCTAAAACCCATAAGTAGTATAAGGCCTCAGTATAATCGAATAAAATAGAGGGTTGAGTGCGCATAATCCGAAAAAAAATCACGACATTTATCAAATATAATCTCTTCTTTATGTGTTGTCCTTTATGCTTCAATGTTGAATTTTCCAGATAATGTGTCCTAGTTTTAAATAAAACACTTTGTATGCTCTCACGTTTATTTTTCGTAGATAAACACAGAAAAGAGAAAAGAAACACAAAAATGACAAGGAAGAAATCAACCACCTTACAAAAGCCTATATGTAAACCAAATAGATAAATAGGCAATAGATTAGACTTTTTCGTAATTGAGGAACACCTCGAATAATCTCGAAATAATTTGCAAGGGCCCGTCATGGAGGCAAGTCGTTATAGTCAGTCAGATTGATATTCTATATAAAAATTGTGCTTCTACAAGAGAGAAGAACCCTCCCATTTGTCCGGTTATACACTGTTATTGAAGAACGCACAAACGCTTTTTATAAAAGCTTCCTAACTGTTAGATGACCACATCACGTTAAATTTAGTCAAAATTCATAGGCATCATCTAGCTTTCTAGAGGTCCGTCGATGCTCAATTTGGAGCTCTATTGTGAGTGCTGTTGAGATTATCGTCAGGATCCTCTTTAACTCATTAAAAGAAGATAGATGATTTTAAGCATGGACCAGACATGACGTTTCGGGTATTTAAACCGTCGATTTATTTATTCAAATAAGGTGAGAACCTAGTAACACACAGATGAATAGTGAAACGGATATCAAAAACACAGGGCGTACGTAATGACAGATATGGTTAATGACCATATCTCCATACACAGTGCAAAATCGATAATTCAGAAAATCATAAACCGAAGGCATAGAAAATCAGGATAAAACAGGAACTAAAGCAAACAAACAAAAATCTCCACTACATGAAACTTGCTCTGTCGGTTGGAGCGAGCTCATGTATGACATCACAAGATGAGAATGACTGACATTCAGAGAGGAAGGCGACACTTTGTCTTCCTTAACCATGTTATGTTTACAAAGCTCGTCATGGAGTCCCGTTCTCACACTCTCTCACTAAAGTTTGCTTGAAGATGAAGGTTTCCTTATAATGAGAAGGCTTTCAATATTTTGCTCGAAGATATAGCGTTTTCTAATAATTAGAAGGCTTTTTCTCCCACTTGAGACTGATAACTCCAAAATTTTTCTGGGGTGAGACTAATCGATCTCGTCCTCTGTCGTCATCGATCTCACCCTGTGACGTAATCGCTACCAAAGCGTCGTTATGGAAGTAAGGCAACAAACAGGTATTGGTGAAAAAACAATTAAACAATAAAATTTGAGGGAGGTATAATTGTTAAACGTCTTCAAATTCAATAATATCATTTAGCACTTTCTATATAGACATAACCTCAGACAGTGCATGTAGTTTAGATAGTTTTCATTTTCGTGCGTGAACATCGACGGCGGGTGCGGCTAGCCGAACAGTTTGAAGCAGTTTTATTGATACAGAGGATGCTTACTCCTCCCGGGCACCTGGTCCAACCTCTAGCTTGCTGGGGATCCGTCGATTCTCAATTTGGTGCTCTATTGTTCGTGCTATTGAGATTATCGTCATAATCTTCTTTAACTCATTTGTGTCACACTTATGTCCTTTGCCGTGTGGAGCTCGTACAAATGTTCCCAGCGAGGGTTTGACAGTAAGTGTTGTTATGGGTCAGAATACCCCAAAACGCCAGCAAAAATCAGACAAAGACAGAATATAAATTTACAAGTTTAATTATGTACAAAATATATATATATTTCAAATGATTACAACTTACAATACAATGTCCGGATCAAAGTGTCCGTTACGGTCCACAAAGTCTATCGAATGTATGGTTTCCGGTAATCACAAACGTTCTCGAAAGATCGGTGTCCAAACGTTGTCAAATGGATTAAAGTCTCAACAAATAAAGTGTCCCAGTATATCAGAATAGATGAATGAATCGTGTCTACGAATGTGTACGAATGTCCCCTTAACACAGTTCCTCAGAGGTATTTATACTTAATAACAATGAATTAACCAGAAGCTTCTAGAACACTGACTCATTACAAATGATTAACAATAGAGTAAATTCTAGAAATCACAGTCATGTGATTATAATTAATGATGTAACAAAGAACATACTGGAATATTCTCTAATGAAATAAACATGACATAGTAAAATCTAGAAAGAATAATTATGAAATCATAATATAACATGACTAAGTACATGTGTACCTACACATAAAGTAAAACTAAAGTAATACATGACCCACAACACCCCCCCCCTTAAAAAAAGTTTGAATGTCAATGAAAACTTAGGTGGTAAATTCTACAAAAAACACTCATGAAACTCTCGATAGTGCATCTGCAATCACATTGTCTTTGCCCCTGATATGGTTAACAATGATATTGTACTCTTGCAACAATAAACTCCACCTTGTAAGTCTTTGATTCTTGTTTGACATTTTGTGCAAAAATGTGAGAGGGTTGTGGTCAGTAAATACAAGAATGGGATGTAAAGTAACATTCAAATAAACATCAAAATGTTGTAAAGCTAACAATAATGCAAGACACTCTTTTTCAATAGTAGAGTAATTCTTTTGACATTTTGTCAATTTCTTTGAAAAATAACAAACAACTCTATCTACACCATCATCATTTTCTTGAAACAAAGCCGCCCCGATTCCTACGTCACTGGCATCAACAGTAAGCTTAAATTGCTTATCAAAATTTGGAGCTGACAGGACAGGACTATTCATAAGAACACATTTGATTTTCTTAAAAGATTCGTCACAGTCATTGGTCCATGCAAAATTCACTCTCTTTTGTAACAGATTGGTAAGTGGACCAACAACTGACGAGAAATTTGGACAAAATTTTCTGTAAAATCCTGCCATTCCCAAAAATCTCATTATCTCTTTCTTATTGGTAGGAATCGGGAACTTTGAAATAGCTTCCACCTTGGCCATGATAGGAGTAACAAAACCTTGACCTACTTTGTGACCCAAATATTCTACAGTCGCATGACAAAATTCACTTTTCGCAAGGTTCACTGTGAGGTTTGCTTTCGCCAGTATGTCGAAGAAGGTACGCATGATTCGGAGATGGTCATTCCAGGTGTCGCTGTAGATGATGACGTCATCGATGTACGCCTCGCATCCTTCGATATGATTTAGGAGCGAATGAATCATCCTCTGGAATGTGGCTGGTGCGTTTTTCATACCAAAGGGCATTACTTTATATTGGTATAGCCCATCTGGAGTCGCAAATGCCGATATTTCTCTGGCTCTCTCGGTAAGCGGGACCTGCCAATAGCCTTTAAGCAAGTCAAATTTGCTGACAAATTTTGCACTGCCAATTTTATCGATACAGTCATCGATTCGTGGGATCGGATAAGAGTCAGTTTTGGTGACTGAATTGACTTTTCTAAAGTCCGTACACAATCGGTAAGTTCCGTCTGGCTTCGGAACCAGAATACATGGGGAACTCCAATCACTATTGCTGGGTTCAATAATGTCATTTTCAAGCATGTATTGAATTTCTTTCCGCATGTATTGAAGCTTAATTGGGTTTAACCGATAGGGATGCTGTTTGATAGGTGACGCATCACCCACAATGACGTCATGATGAGATGCATTCGTCTTTTTTGGAACGTCCGGAAAGATGGTCGTATATTCCCGCATTAATTGGTGCACTTCCTCTTTTTGATGCACGGTCAAATGTCCGAGTTTCACTTCCGGACTTGTCAGAATTTCAGAATTCTTCAAACGGACACTTTGAGCGAAGTCTTTTTCGACAGTTTCTTCATTACATTCAAGTTCAACACAATTTTCTAATGTATTTACATTGGCCAAAGTGGAAACTTGTTTTACAAAATTTCGGTCACTTCTATCAAAATACTCTTTCAACATGTTAACATGACACACTCTTTTTTCTTTTCGCCGACCTGGTGTCTTAACCACATAGTTAACATCACTAATTTTACTCTCAATCTCATAAGGACCGAAATATCTAGCTTGCAAAGGATGACCAGGGATTGGCAAAAATACAAGAACTTTATCGCCTGGTTTAAAAACTCTGTTTCTAGCATCTTTGTCATACCATGTTTTCATTTTCATTTGAGATGTTTTGAGATTTTCTTGAGCTAATTTGCAAGCATTATATAATTTCTCTTTGAAATTAGACACGTAGTCTAAGAGATTCAAATCGCTAGTCTCAGTCAACCATTTTTCCTTCAATAACTTCAATGGCCCCCTGACCGTATGCCCAAAAACTAGCTCAAAGGGACTGAACCCCAGGGACTCCTGAACCGCTTCTCGTGCCGCAAACAACACGAGGTGAACCCCTTCATCCCAGTCTTTTCCATACTGGTGACAATATGTTTTCATCATAGTTTTAAGGGTTTGATGAAAGCGTTCAAGTGCCCCCTGGGACTCAGGATGGTACGCAGAAGACTTGTACTGCCTGATACCTAGCTCATGCATAACCTGCTGAAACAATCCTGACATAAAATTCGAACCCTGATCTGACTGAATAGCCTTGGGAGCACCTACGAAACTGAAAAACTTTGTAAGGGCCTTAACTATGGTCTTTGCCTTAATATTCCTAAGAGGTATGGCCTCAGGAAACCTAGTCGAAGTACACATAATTGTCAGTAAGTACTGATTCCCTGACCTAGTCCTAGGCAAAGGACCTACACAATCAACTAACACCCTACTAAAAGGTTCCTCAAAGGCTGGAATCGGTTGGAGGGGAGCAGGTGGTATCACTTGATTGGGTTTACCTACCATCTGACAACTATGACAAGACTTACAAAACTCAGACACATCTTTTCTCAACTTAGGCCAGTAAAAGTGACTTAAAATCCTATTATAAGTCTTATTGACACCTAAATGACCTGCCATGGGTGTGTCGTGAGCTAAACTCATGATGTCCCCGCGATACGCTACTGGAACCACTATCTGGTGAACGACCCGCCACACGTCATTAGGAGGTGCATCGGGTGGTCTCCATTTCCGCATAAGGATGCCATCTTGTATGTAGAAGCACTCTCCGACTTTGTCCGCTTCTTCTCGGGGAAGGGCCCTCTTGCTTAGTCGGATGATCTCCGGATCTTTAGTTTGCTCGGAGAGGAGCTGCTCACGGCTTAAGGCATCTGTATCTCTGTCTAATGGCGGATGGTAATCATCACCAGGTACCGTCGGAGACTTGTCAACATGAAGTGGTACTGACGTCTCAGGTACGTTGTCATCAATGGTAGACATGAATGTGTCAGAAAGGTCTATACTTTTGGAGGGATGGTCCTCGTTAAGTGCAAAAGTACTCTCAGCCTCTTTTTGTCTGTTCCTGGCCATTGCCCTGGTAACTGCGCAGGCTGGGTACAAGTCGTCGTCTTCATCATCGGACACGACATCGGACGTGATTTTCTCACAAACAATCGGATCGGCTACAACTTTGCCGCCAGCTAAATCGTTGCCAAGCAACAAGGAAACGCCTTGAACGGGAAGAGTAGGTCGAACACCTACGATAACAGGTCCAGTAATTAAGTCTGACTTCAAATAAATTTCATGAAGGGGAACATCAATGACGCCTAGCTCCACACCCTGTAATAAAACTGACCTACCAGTAAAAGTGTGCTCAGACAAAGGCAATGAACCCTCTAACAATAAAGTCTGGGCAGCACCAGTATCTCTCAAAATCTGAACAGGCAACGCTTCGCTAGAATCACTGAGTGAAACAAATCCCTGTGACAAAAAGGGCTTATAATGATCCTCCACAAAATCATCAGAACTGGACTTAGAACCCTGAATCTCAGGAGTGTCAGAACAAATCGAATCTAAGGCTTTCCTATCATTTCTAACAGACGCACAGGCCTGTGACTTAAGTTCTTTTTTCTTCTTAAGCTTCAAACACTCACCAATAACATGACCTTTTTTCTTACAATAATTGCATGTAGGAAGCGACCCCACCCCTGGGGATGCCTCAGAACGCTCGGACCTAGGACCGGACGTAGAACCACCTTGAGATGGTGACTGGGAACTAATGGACGACTGAGACTCTTGTAAATTTTTCTTTGGAAAATCTGACGTTTTTGCGCTATCGCTAGATTGAGTTTTTGACACAAAATTTTTCTTATGAGTGAGAGCATACGTATCAGACAAAACAGCGGCTTCTTCAAGAGTTTTAACATTTTTGTCTTCCAAATGAGTTCTTAAATCTTGATGTACACACTCTTTGAACTCTTCTATCAGAATTATTTGACGCAAATTGTCAAATGAATTGGGAATTTTCTTAGATCGAAACCACTGGTCAAATAAATCTTCTTTTTCTCGAGCAAATTCAACATATGTTTGATTTTCAAACTTTTTGTACTTTCTAAACTTTTGTCTGTACGCCTCAGGTACTAACTGATATGCTCTCAAAATCGTGTCCTTGACCTTGTCATAGTCTGAACTCTCAGCAATACTGAGCGCCGAGTACACTTCAGCCGCTTTGCCAATAAGTACGCTTTGTAATAAAGTTGGCCAAAAATCACGTGGCCACTTCAGATTGGCCGCGATTTTCTCAAAATGTGGAAAATATTTGTCCACGGACTTTTCTTGAAATTTTGGTACTAATCTGATGTTTTTGGCGGCGTCGAATTCAGACTTGACAAGCGAAGGAACAGGATTTTCCTTAGCGCTTTTCTCTAACTTTAACTTTTCTAACTCAAACTGGAGTTCTTTCTCGTGCATACGTTCCTGTTTCTCTCTTTCTTCCTTTTCTCTTTCAAATTGTCTTATTTTTTCTTCTTTTTCAAATTGTCTTTCTTTTTCTTCTCTTTCAATTTGAAATTGTCTTTCTTTTTCTTCTTTTTCAAATTGTCTTTCTTTTTCTTCTCTTTCAAATTGTAATTGTATTTTCATTTTCTCTAATTCAAACTCAAATTTTGACATTTTGGTTTCGCTTGAAACAGGTTCAACAGGAAAATCGTATGACGAAAAGATTTCCTTAGCTAAAAGCTCTTTAGCCACAATATTTCTAATTTCTTGTTTTCTCATAGAAGATTTTACGTCTAACTTCAAGTGAAGACCTATACCAATCAAATCATCTTTTTTCAATGATTCGAACTCTTGTACAGTCGGCGATTTAAAAAATTCAGTGACCGAAAATACCATGATTGATTTCTGCTGGCAAAAAATTTATAGAGAAAAATATTTTCTATTTTTTTCAAAAACGAACTTTACGTAAAATGCAAATATGCAGAGATTACGATCCCGGACGAGCCCCCAATTCTGTTATGGGTCAGAATACCCCAAAACGCCAGCAAAAATCAGACAAAGACAGAATATAAATTTACAAGTTTAATTATGTACAAAATATATATATATTTCAAATGATTACAACTTACAATACAATGTCCGGATCAAAGTGTCCGTTACGGTCCACAAAGTCTATCGAATGTATGGTTTCCGGTAATCACAAACGTTCTCGAAAGATCAGTGTCCAAACGTTGTCAAATGGATTAAAGTCTCAACAAATAAAGTGTCCCAGTATATCAGAATAGATGAATGAATCGTGTCTACGAATGTGTACGAATGTCCCCTTAACACAGTTCCTCAGAGGTATTTATACTTAATAACAATGAATTAACCAGAAGCTTCTAGAACACTGACTCATTACAAATGATTAACAATAGAGTAAATTCTAGAAATCACAGTCATGTGATTATAATTAATGATGTAACAAAGAACATACTGGAATATTCTCTAATGAAATAAACATGACATAGTAAAATCTAGAAAGAATAATTATGAAATCATAATATAACATGACTAAGTACATGTGTACCTACACATAAAGTAAAACTAAAGTAATACATGACCCACAACAGTGTTTTGAATATTTTTCCCAGACTTGGTCGCCATAGTACGTTCTATATAGACATAACCTCAGACAGTGCGTGGATTTTATATCCTGTGTTTTTTTTTTTTTTTTTTTTTTTTCGTGCATGAACATCGACGGCAAGTGCTGCTAGCCAACAGGGAATGCTTACTCCTCCCGGGCACCATGTCCCACCTTTGGCTTACTAAGGGTCCCTCGATGCTCATTTTTGTGCTCTATTGTTAGTGCTGTTGAGATTAACATAAAGATCTTCTTTAATTCAATAAGAAGAGATCAATTTGCATCATGGACCAGACATGCACGTTTCGGGTACTTAATTAATTCTTCTAACTGATTCGGGTACTATGACTAATTCTCATCCTTCGTGTAAAAAAAATAGCTTGCCCAAGACTCGACAAGCTTACGAAATCTGTACACTCGGGTATAAAATCGCCATCCCTCCCTTATGGTGCTGTTAAATTATATCAATGTTTGTAATCTAACCCCCTGAGTATAATGAGGCCTTAGTTTAACTGTAGTATATAATAGGATTATGCGCACGTAATCTGCGAAAACACAGCATTAATTAAATATCAATTATAACATCCATGTCCCAAGGCCATTCCTTTTGCACACTTGTCTTTTCTATTTATTTGTTGCGCTCATTACTTCTTTGTTTGAGAAACAATGTCTTTGTCGTATTTTAAGAACTGCAAATAGGCTCTCAGCATCAATATAAACTTGAACAATGGAAACTGCACATAAAGTGTAGATGACGTAGAACTACATTTTAAGAATGTAAAGATGTTTGTTTGCTTCGGAATTTGCCTGACATTCAAAGTGTCCTGCTTTTATTCCCAGCCTGTAATTCAGAATGTTTTATTGTGATGAATTATTCTATGCATTCAATATCCATGTTTACATTACATAAGTAGAGTAAAGTATTATTCATTAAAATCGAAGAAATCTAGATGTAACACAGTGTTTGTTGTGTGATGAACAATGGCGATAAATCATGCATCAAGACTTGGTAATATTAGATATTTTCTCCTCTAAGAAATAAGTTATCCTCACGTTTTCATTCCTTCTTGCCATTCATTTTGAGACAAGTTTCAATTACATTTTACAAAATTTTATAATAGATGAAAGCAATGCATGCTAACCTATATCCTTTGCAAAAGAATCCAGACAAGAATTGACATTTTCGGAAAAGAAAAAAGTTTCAAATCGGTATCCAGAGAAAAAATGTCACTGTCGACATTTATGAGCATCACGTCTGCTTATATGATATTTTTGGTTTAATTGATAATATCTTTGGCCTGCAGCGGAATCTGTCCGCCTGTCTGTCTGGAATGGTACACATTTAAGGTGGGTCCCTACCTGACCGTTTAAGGTTTGTCATTTCCCCGTACATACCATGATTAAATCCAAGTATTTTTACAATAAACATTCACTACTGATCAGTATGTGTTGTCATTCCCGACAATTTTGTTCATTGAGAAATATGATGAAAGTTTGACTGATTTATTTTTCATGACGTGCATTTCAAACATCTTCGGAGTTTTAGGGATGCCTTAATGTAATAACCCAAATAGTTTTCATAAGGAAGATGTAACACTAATGTTGGGTTTTTTCTATATTTTACACTTTGATCTAGTGAAAGAATGTCAAAAGCATTAATTTTGAACTATAAATCTTATCTTTCAATCCATAACATGGCTCTTAACATAATTGTATACCTGCACATGTGTTTTCGTTATTCGTTTATATAATTTTGTGACTAAATGCAAAATGAAAAAAAAAAAAACTTTTGCAGAACCTTGGATATAGTCAATTTTATTAGTCAAAAAATAAGCCGAAACAATGTAACAATGAAATTGGGCAAAATATAAATCTTGATTTAATGAAATAACAATACCAATATCTCACAACGAAAACAGATGTTATCCAACTCAAGCACAAAATGCAATGAAGCATTATTGCATGTTACTTAGTGTAGCTCATCCCTAGCCGTGTTTTTATTCCTTTACTGTGTTGCAAATGATTTATGGAGACTTGGGCTTTGCCTTTATAAGAAAACCGCTTTCCTAATACATCTGGTTTCTGCATGAATAACATGTAGGAAGAAGTCCTTAAATACAAATTGCTCAGATATAAATCATTGTGAATCCACGTGAACAGGAGACATACATATTACAAAATAAGGTTCCGAATATGAAAAATCTATAAGAAGCCACCTAGTAATAGAAAATTCAAAATTATATCATTTTTTTCTTTCTACACTATTTGACTTTGTGATATTGGTAAGTGTACATAAAATCGTACCAAAAGTATTCAAATACTTATATAATTAAGACTGTTTGTTGGTCTAGGGTTTAAAAAGGAAAAAAATACATAAAATATTTCTCAGACTACTTCTGCATCAATCATAACGGAAAATTCACTTGTGAGATTATAACAAATAACACACGTTATGCGAGAGAAGGAAGGAGGAAATCTCGGTTACAGAATCTTCTGCGGAAACACAGAGTAGATAAGTACAACTAGAGACACAAAATAGACAAGGGAAATGGAAGGATCTCCAGTACGACCACCCGGCACACACCCAGCGAAACACCCCCACAAGAAATTGACACATAAATGACAACAGACAGAACGACAAATAGCAAAAAGGCAAAACAATATTCACTTGAACATCGTACAAGACAGTCGAAACAGACGTACAGGAACATCAACATTAATGCCAACACATAAAAGGAAGGAGACCAATGTGCACCCGGCGCTGACTTTCGACGGCCATATCTGCTATAAGCAAATGTTGTGGTCATCCAGAGTACTTGCGCATATCCCTCACACTTATCCTGATACAGAGAGGTCTCCATTCACGCACGATTGTCTTATAAACATGAAACTTCTCACTGTTAGGTGACATCACAAACGAGATAGTTCAACGCAGCAATCTCTTGTAACACACATTCCATGGCATGAATGCTCTGCTAGCTGAAGCGATCTCAAGATCAAGCACCCAAGAAGTATGAACAACTTTCAGATAGGACAGAGAATCAGGACCAAGTCTTCTCTATCGAAATTTGATCAAGGCCCGTCATGGAGTTCCGTCGTCACGGTTGGCCAGTGTGCAACGTTGGGAAAAACACTGGTACAAAACTGTATATTGGTCCAGTACCATGCCCAATGTTTTTATTTTATGACTTTGGGATCATATCTACGGTAAAGTAGGCGACCGACTATTTTCTTACATTTGTGGTTGAAGATTGATCTGATTTTGTTTCTTAAATGAAGGTTATTAAATTCCTCAAGATACATACTCTGATGCTGGAGTTGTCCCAAATTTTGAAAGAATTTCAGAATAGCTATTTTAAATTTCCAAGAAGGTTTTTACAAGTTAAAGAACACTAAATACAAGAAGTTGTAAAGCGAAAGAGATAAGATGAATTAAGGAAACATGACCAGAGGAATTAGCAAAATAGCAAAGACATATTTGAACATGTAAAACAACATATAAGATGTAGAATATGTTATGTTTTCACCCGGAGTTAGGAGTGGTCAGATTTCATCGACCAAGGTAATGTAATGTGGATATTTATGCCTCTTTTAATCGTTTGGAGTAAAGTTATGCTCATGTCTGATGCCTTTGTTTGTAAATTGTAAGGAAGGGATCTCCAACAACACTCGGTTGCAACACCAACAGCATTACCCCAAAGCAGACACACACACAGAATGAGACGGGAATGGTACAATAAACGCCAAATCACATAGAATTATCAAACATATATGACTACACATAAACCAACAAGACCAATGGGCATTCGGTGCCGACTTAGAACGACCATCTGCCACGTCAGTAGCTGACGGTGTGGCTATCCTGGATTACGTGTGCACAACCCTCTCACGTTTCCGATTACCCAGAGGTCTCGAAGAACGTACAGTTGTGGTATAAAACAACCTCCTCGCTGTTAGATGACCACTCATTAACAAGACCGCAAACACAGCAACACAGATGAAGATATAAATGTATATAAAACAATGGCTTATATTCAGAAAGGACATGTGGTCGGTGCCCTCTCTTGGTTTGGACATTGCCCGTCATGGAGTCCCGTCGTCACAGTCAGTATAGTGCAAGTCTGAACAATGCGCTGGTACAAGACTGTAGATTGGTCAAGTACCAAGCCTAGTGTCCGTCTGGTGACATTAGGATCATATCCATAATATAAAAGCCGTTTGATGATTCTGATGCATTCTGGATGGTTTTGCTGTCTACCTTTGATCCTTCTAATTTTTGTTCATAATGTCACGACAAAATGCAGGTTGTGAAATACCCAAATACAAAAATTTGAATTCTAAAACTAAAACCAGAGGGCGCTAGTGAATTGAATTTTGGTGGCTTATGAAAAGAACTTTGGCTGGAAGCATTACTGATGAGAATTTAATATTCGAAATACGTGTCTGGTGCATAATAAATTGATTTGAAATTTTCTTCAAGAAGGTATAGAGTTGGAACCTTTCTGCATTTTCACAATTCGATGCAATCGAAAGTTAATTTGATAATGTTAATTAATCAAACTAGATAAATTCAACTTAATCACTTCTGACATAAACCAGCATGAACAAGACATACGACTTTATTTAACAATTTTTTTGCAGAATCGATGTGAGTTCGTCAAGTTTATTTTCTGGAATCAACAATTGTTTGTTTTTCCATTTTTCATCTCTCTTTAATCCTTACGTTTGTCGTAAGATACCAGTGTATAGAATTTAAAAAAGGGAAAATGTCTACTGTCTAAGTGTGGAGACAGGCAACTGAAAAACGGTCAGAGGGATCATTGAATAAGGACTGGCCGGTGAATAGGATTGCTCTAATCTTGTAAATACATTCAGGTCCTATGTTACTATCCATTAGCCGATAAAGACCTTGTCAAATACACCGTGGTCCGGGCTATTCACTCAGTGCTATAGTGGTAAATACACTTAGCTTACAAGATATTATTTTCTAGATTTCTGTTGATACATGAGCTGCATACTTATGATCCCTGTGACAGATTCAATTATATTAGAATAGAAAGTGAGTTGCAAGGGTAGACATATATCCTCGTGATACAAAAAGCATGAAGTTTCATCTTTTATAGTGAGAAATCATAAACAAAAACCAAGAAAAACATGGTATGGACTTGGTTTTGGTCGTTTTTTTTTTTTTTTTTTGTCTAAACGGCAATTTTTCCCCGGAAATTATCAATATACCAGAATAAAATATACGTATAATACATGTGTTACAAATACTATAAAACGCACCATCTTACAATCTTGGTGGTTGAGATTTTTTGTTTGTTTGTTTTTGTTTTGTTTTCTTTTTGTTTTTGTTTTTCGTTTGACCTGGGATAGAAAGTTGGTCATTTTCAACGACCAATCATAATGATGCACTATAAACTGAATTCAAACGATGTCTCTTACTTTTGAGTAGAATAGAATGGCTGAACTCAATATTTCTGATTTTCACTGATACTTTAAGAATTTGACTCTAATAATAAGGAAGTGTACCAACTTTTTACCTTCAAGAAAATATCAAACCAATTCCCATGCACCAGACACGTGTTTCAAATAGTAATTTTTTAAAAGTGATACTTAATTAAAGGTCGAAGTGATTGTCAGACACAGCCAAGTGTATTTTAGTAGCGCCCTCTAGGTTTTGTTAAATATCATTAGAGGGATGGTGTTAAGATGTTAACCTCCTTTTATTTGATTTTGATGATATTTTTGGATGAAAAGACTACTTTCCGAAATAGCAAAATGATTATGATGTCACCTTAATGAGTCATTTTTTTTTTATTTTATTGTGTTGTGACGAGATCAACTACATTCAGTACAACAGGGCCAATTGCTTACATGTATGTATCTACAGCTATGTCACTATAGTACGTTTTAATGCCAATGACTTATATCA
The DNA here is from genome assembly GCA_028142955.1 of Pinctada fucata. Lineage (NCBI taxonomy): Eukaryota > Metazoa > Mollusca > Bivalvia > Pterioida > Pteriidae > Pinctada > Pinctada fucata. The sequence goes on along the minus strand of AP027108.1, from coordinate 58,195,160 downwards.
GGAATGCTTCCTTTGTTCCATGTTTATCAGACAAGGGAAGAAAATGTCTTATGCGGATGGATATATTTGGAGATTCTTTTAAATTCCAAAATAGTCCTACTTAGATCTCGTGGTAGTGGCAGTTCAAACATACGTATAGGTTATTCTAAGCTTTACAATTTTTGTCTTTTCCATCTTAAATGGGGAAGGAAATGTATTTTATCCCGATGGAAAAAGTCTAAACTATTCTCTTTCATCACAAACAAGACTAATCAATTTTAGTCCTCTTTCTCAAGTTTACTAAAGTAGGCCGAGACTATATTAGGCAATCTGATGCTATTTAGATTGAATGATAAAACACACTAGATTTTGTAGAACGTATTAGCTGTGGATGGTCTGCTTTTGTCTGTGGTCACCGTATCCTGCCATATAATTGCGAGGGAGGTATTGTTATAATTATACCTCTAGAACGTTATAAAATAACTCCCCCTTCGCCTCCCTCGCAACATATGTTGATCAATATTTAGCAAAACTCTAGGACGTGATATTAAGGAGTATTTCCACTATTAAATCTCTTGCTAAAGGCACATTTCTTTCTAGTTTGTGGTAAATTTTACACGATACGGTATTAAGTGCAAAACATTGTGTTTATGTCAAAGAGAGAGAGAGAGAAAAAAGATTTGTATTTCATGAATATATGATTCTTTGAAATCATTTGAATGTCGGCCATTCTTCTATCCGCCCTAAGAAATATTAGCGTGTATGATGTTAATCTGAAATTTAGAAGAGCTGTAATGTTGTTCATATAATTTTGAAAATACAAAAATGGGAGAAAATATATATTCTTTTTTTTTCATTGTGATTTTTTTTTTTGCTATCAACAAAATTAGTTTTATTAAAATATCCGTAATAATCCATCATTCAATAATTAATTAAATCCAAGATTAAAATAACTTAAGTTTATTCATGTATTGGTAAGGAGAATGATGTCAGATAAGGTGTCTGGAAATGGTACGCCTGTCCTGCTTGCCAGCAACACAAGTCCACATTCCCCAGGAAGACTTAAATAACAGTCATCTATAAAAAAAAGAACCTGTTGATAAGGAAACGTTTGGATTAAAGAAGATCATAACGACAATCTCAACAGTACTCACAAAAGAGCACCAAACTGAGCATCGACGGACCCCTAGCAAGCTAGGAGTGGGACCAGATGCCCGGGATGAGTAAGCATCCCCTGTTGGCTAGCTGACCCGCCGTCGATGTTCATGCGCGGAAATGAAATGGTTTCATCTATATAGAAAGTGCTATGACGACCATGTCAGGGATGTAGCATGCATAATATATCTTTTTAACGGAAAATGATTTCCATCTGCACATGGCAGATAATTACAAGATGAGACATATGAAGTCTAATCTTATATGTAATTGACAATAAATGAAGTCAAACGTCCAAGTATTTTCCTGCATAAAACTATTGAACACACTTGACAATAGGATATTGCACTATACGTGGATGGTTAGTTCTTGGAAAGAATTGTGCTCTACTTCTTCCTGATATTCTTCTATGCTCATATAAAGCTGACTTTGTTCAGTCTGTGCTCTCTCACAGAAAGATACATCTAGCACTCCATTTCAACTCCACATACAGATATAGCGATGTAGTGCTCCCAATAATCCGAATTTTGCTGATTACCTGAGCAAAATCTATTCATGTAAACTAGAGGTTAAAGAAACCACTGAAAGCATTAATTTCATTCATTACAGCTTCATATTAATTAAGATAAGAAGTACCTATCAGTTATTCAGTCTCAAAATCGAGAATCAAGGCAAAATTATTATAATAGGGGAACTCCGACAACACGCACAGCAAAGCCATTAAACACCCAATGCAAAACCACAGACGCAGACGGAAAAGGGAAAGAAACATCAATTAACATCATAGAAACATGAAACACAAAATACCACACATAACCAACGAGACCAATGGGCAATCGGTGCCAACTAAGGACGGCCATCTGCCACGTAAGTAGCAGACAGTGTGTTTATCCGGATAACAATGTAATATGGCCAAAATCTGTGAAAATTATGTCATGAATATACCGAAAGACGTAGCAAGATGGATGGGATATGACGCTATAGAACCCAGGTTTTAGAAATTTGAGATAATTTTGTAAACAGAAATTTTCAAATGCGTTTGAAGAAACGACCAACCGAAATTAATCGAACTTGGCTACGTGTGCCCTCGGGGACTCCAGGTCCACCAGCAATGACACTCACCAAGTAGTACAAATGTAATAAAAAAAAAACAAACCTGAAATGTACGAACATATGAGGTAAATATCTCTTGTTTGGTGATGATGACAACCGTTTAATCGCAATCTCATGTTTTCCTTTGACTAAAATGGTCACCTGAATACTTCAATATATAAGAAAGGAGGGGATCTCCACCAAGACTGGTTGCAGCACCAACAGCAACACACCAAAACACCCCAAGTGAAAACACAGAGAAGGCACACACAGAAAGAGACAAAAAAGGACAAGGAACAGCAATCACGACATGAAACATCACACATATAAACCAACGAGACCAATCGACAATCGGTGCCGACGGCCATATGCTTCGTTAGTAGCAGATGGTGTGGTAATTCGGATTACGTGCGCACAACCCTTCCACTTTTCTGGTTACCCAAAGGTCTCGATGAACCCACACTTAGTGCGTAAAATAACCTCCTTACTGTAAGATGACCATGCAAACAAGACAGCACAACGCAGGGACCTAAGCAACACAGATGAATATGTAAATGTATATGAAAATGTGGGGGCGCCCCCTGCCTATGGTGTATTCATGCATATCGCAAATACTACGCTATGCAAGCACAAACTACAACAACTTCGTTTTGGTGGCAAGAACCAATTGTTCAGTTGACAGCGACTGACTTATTCACTACAAACGATTGTTGTAGACGATACAATGAAAATGTTATACATTATAACATCTCGTTGTTATCCTTGTTAGAAGCTATTTTATATCAGAACCATCCGAAATACCAAAGTTAACCATTTACAGGATATAATTTATTCTACACGGCCTAAAAGACGGTTGTTGCTAGCAAACATGAGATGCTTACTCTCCCCGTGGACATCGGGAGTTCATCTCCATTTGGGATTCCTTTTAAGGTTAGGGGAGATAACTCTATTTTCATATCACATAATACTTGAAACCGACATTAACAATACATGGTATAAGCTCAGATTGTTACATCATTTTAGAAAAAAAAATAATCATTGAAACTTTCATTGCTGAATGGATATTTTGGGTAGAAATGCATATCTTTCAATGAGAAATCGCCGAAAATAGGAAAAGATTTTTCATTGCATGCGTTCTGCTACCAAGGATTCAAACATCGCAATATTTACTATCCATTATACACTTCAAAAGTGAGATTTCTAGAAATTCGAACTTCAAGTAAAAGTATGTTTTGGGGGTCAAAATGTACATTTTTGCATAAATTGTTGTGTTATTTATAGAAACAGTCATTTTGCTCAAAAACTAATTCGGGTACATATTGATTTGACTGCTGTAGGATAAAGCAACGCCATAGATATATATGTAGAAAAAAATATTGGGTAGCTTGCGACCTTCTAGCTATTGATAAAAATGATGAGTTGTTGCCATGGCAACTAGCAACATAGTTTTTATACGAAGTTACTCTCCTTAGAACTGATTATTTTATCAGAATTTCCCAAAATAGCCTTTAATTTATCCACAAGCTATAGGAATCTTAAAAAATAAGGATATATATGAATTTTTGAAATTTCATGCATTTCAGAGGTATGTTAAGTCATGAAGTGGTATTCTTTGAAATGACAAAAAATGGACGTTTATAGCCAAAACACGAGACGGGCAAATTTAGATTTCTTGGTCTGAATAGTTCGAAAAGTCGCCACCCTGACCTTAATTTTGCTTCTTTGCAGAATGTTTGACTTTATTGTTATATTTGTTGTGAAAATACCCCCTTTATAAGAATAGTTCATGAAACTTTGTGACAGAGAATTTATGAATTTATCTTAAGTCAATGTTCAAAGCACTATGACACTAGGAGAAAGATGTCCTCGGAAAGTAACAGTTGACCAGCATAGATACCAACCTAGTGATAGAAATTAACAATATTCAAGTGCAATATGTTCTATTGTAAATATCTTCAATATTTAAATACATGATGTTCTTTTATTAATTACTTCAATTTTGAAATACATGATGTCCTGTGGTAATAACTTCAATGTTAAAATACATGATGTTCTATGGTAATAACTTCAATGTTAAAATACATGATTTTCCATGGTAATAACTTCAATGTTAAAATACATGATGTTCCATGGTAATGATAAGTTGTATTTGTGACCGACTGACATCGTCACTGAGGAAGTTCTACAGTCGATATGGGCAAGTCGTCATACACTATGATGTCCCACTCTCCAGAATGGTGGATGATATTCTGTCATAAACAATTTGAACCATCCAATCAAAGATCGTACTCTATGTCTTTCGAAATGGAAGTATCCGTATGTGACAGTTCTACCGAATTGAAGCGGATTGTGTTGCACGTGGTCTCACTCCCATATCGGGAGTTCGCTTCTTTTCCATGTCGTGGAGTTTTTTTTTTTTTTTTTTTTTTTTTTGTTTGCTTTGGTTCCTGTTTTATCCTGATTTTGTATGCCTTTTGTTTCTGATTTTCTGAATTTTCGATTTTGTGCTGTATACAGGGATATGGTCATTATTCATATTATTAATACTGAAATACATGATATTCTATTGTAATAACTTCAATATTGAAATACATGATATTCTATTGTAATAACTTCAATATTGAAATACATGATATTCTATTGTAATAACTTCAATATTGAAATACATGATATTCTATTGTAATAACTTCAATATTGAAATACATGATGTTCTATTGTAATAACTTCAATGCACAACTTTCGTATTCCTCTGTATATTATGGAGAACAAATCATAAAAGCATTGTCGCAACCGGATTAAAAGCATAATAGGTACAGGAGAAACCTAAATCAATTCATTCACCGACGTTATAGCAAAGAACATTTTGTCTGTAGAAGGTATAGCCGAATCAGAGTGTGTCGCAACGGAAAGTGAATGCTGAGCGCCCCCGGAAATTATGCCGCACTTCATTCCTTCTACTTAAACTATTTAAAAAATAAATGGTGCTCAAACATTTTATATTGAATTGAAATTTTTGTGCGTGATTCTTTGACACTCACTATTTTAAATATTCATGAGTTCATTTAGTATGAGTAATCGCATTCAAAAACCTGTTATCAAAATTTCTTGAAATTTCTAAAACGATGGTCCTGTAGCATCATTTCGCATCCATCCTGCTACGTCTTTCGGTACATTTGGGACAAAATATTTTTCACACTCTTTGGTCATATAATATTGTTTAGATTGAGGATCACTGACGAGGGTTAAGTACCCGAAACGTGCATGTTTGGCCCATGTTGTAAATGTTTCTGTACTTAAGGAGGTATTGAACACTTGGACGCCAAATTCAATTTTTCTCAAAATTTCTGAAATTATATATTTCTTGTCTGTCCTTTATCATGCAAACTTACATTTGATTCTATCCACAGGAAAATTTTCTACGAGACTTTGAAATATGCATAAATCGACGTTTTCGTGATTTTCTTGATGACGTCATAATATTGAAAGAGTCATTCCAGTTATCGTTAAGCTATTGGAAATTAATTTTGATTTAACTTCCAAAATCTTCATAAATGTATTGCTCTTACATATGGAAAGGATGGTATTAATTGTGTTTTAAACAAAGGCAGGATACTGGAATAAAAGATGACACTGTCGTTCAAAAATTTGCAATTTCGTGCCAATTGACTGTAGTTGATAGTCAATTATTAGGAATCGTGTGGATGAATCTTTTTCAAAAACTAACAAAATTATCAACAATGTTCAGAGATGATTTCATGGTTAAATGAGAAAAAATGAATTTTGGATTAAAATATTGCAAATCTTTATATTATCCAATTTTTCTCTCGAAAATCGTCCATTTTCAATGAAGTGACATCCGCTTTCCTGTGATGTTAATTTGTCAACGAATTCATTGTGATAAAGATTTAATTTTCTATTTTATGCATGCAAAGTTTCAATGTGGTACGTTTGGTAATAATGTTTCTATAATATTTTGAATGCCAAGGTTTGTGAAGCCATTTTCCCTGATAACGTCGAAATGACGTCGTGCTTTGCTCATGGATAAAACTCTCAAAATCCACAATTTCGAAAATCGTCATAATTTCTTCAAATGACGACAAAAATTATTCAAACTTCATAAGGATACTCAAATGTGTTTATCAAAACAGCGTATCAAACGTTTTAAGGAAGTTAAGACAGTACTTTTCCTAGGAAGTGAGAAAACAAATAATTCCGCCGCCATCTTGGTGTTCAAACCCTCCTTAAATGATGCTATTGAATTTGAAAACGTTTAACATCCATTTAGTAATTTTCAATTTCGACATTGAGAATGACTGAAAGTTATAGTATTTCTTTATGTTGTTTCCATGGTATTTTCATTACCACTTATAATAAGTATGGTTCTTTGTCGATAGAAAGGATTGGCACTGGTATGAAGATTTAAAAGACATGATAAAAACACAGAAAACAGACGCCTACAGAGAATATTCAGCTTTATAGTACTTTTGAAAAAATACATATATAATACTCATCTTTTCAAGAGCGTATTGCTACGTCAAAGTTTAAACGATAAACCGGTTTGCCGTAGTTTGTGATACCTTACAAAAATATTTAATGGCCTTTGAAAGACATAATCACGTTTAAAACTCATGAAATTATGTCTGTCATACATCCTGAAAAGACGGCTAAAGATTTCAAAATCTGTAGATCGCATAATTTGATAAAAGAAAAGTCAATGTAGCACTAAAGTCTTTGACTTAATATCAGGATGTACACCATATGTAGTATACAATAGATACTCTCTCACTCCCTCGCAGTCCTTATATTTGCTAAATCAAAAATCGAACGCCATTTTCTCGCTACTATCACATAAGGATCATCAATTCAGCTTCTCCATTGATTGACATCCGTTTACCGTTTTTCCGCTTCTACGAATTTTTCATCAGCCAATCGGATTGTCCGTTATAGTATTTAGTCAGTCACGTGCGGTGTTTACAGTCATTTCGATCTTAGGACATTTCTCACCTCCGAGTTTTTGAAGGTAAGTGACTTGTACTTTGAATTTATTTGTAGGGCAATTAATGGTTCACAACTATTAGTTCCAAGCGAACTGTTGTATGATTTAAATTTCTTCTATTATTTTGGAATAGTTTAGCATAATGATTTCTAGTTCATATAAATGACTATCCATGTTAAAATTTTCTATGAATATTTCCGTATCTAAATTGAAAGCTTTTCTCGTCTTTCGTGTTTTTGGTTTTTATATCATAAGGTTATATTTCTATATAGATTAAGGGAATACTATAAAGCGACAAATGTATTATTTGAGAGATAAGTATTTGTGACAGGACATTGCACGAACAATGTTAAGGGCATTTATTGTTGAAACAATAGTAAAAGAAACATAAGATATCAAATAAAAATGAAGAGAGATATTTTATAACTTAGAGTATTTTCAGTTTTTTCCTTTTTTGCAATGAATTTTATAAAATTTAGAGGACTACGATCTTATATTTCGCAAAGGATTCTTTTAACAAATTTTCAGTGCTAAGAATAGGAGTATTATAGAATACGAACAACGTTTGTGTTCATGCAGACACAAATATCTATAATGAATTATTTGTGAATACTGTATGTATACATACATGTATGGTATAATCTGAAACACGATGATATAAAAGATTTCTCCAATTCTCGCTCTCTCTCTCTCTCTCTCTCTCTCTCTCTCTTACATAGTTTAATCTACTATTCTTGTTAAATAGGACGTCATAACTCACTAAATAACTACCCCACAATGAACTTTTAACAGAATAAAAGTTAGTGATCTGGCTACGAAAACTTCTTCCCGATATTTCTCGTTATCATATCAACCTATTTTTAACGCACAATCCATGTCAGTTCTCGACAAAAAAAATGATAATTACCTCCTAAGTTATCGAAACGCCCTTATTTGCTAAACATCCACCTTACTTATAAAGATAATGATTTTAAATTCAAATGAGTGGTGCTACATAATATGAAACCTATTTTAATATGGACGCTGTGGAAATAATTCCTAAAAATTGTTGTACGGATGTTGCATGCAGGAGACGCTGACTCTCCCCGGGCACCTGGTTTCACTTCTGAATATTGTTTGTTTCGGGGTTCGCAATCATTCCAATGAAAAATCTAATGCTTTCTTTGATGTTTATAGTATTGTTCGTCATGTTTCAATAATTTGATGTCCGTCTGTCTGTCCCTTTATATAGCCACGTGTGTGTGTTACCACTGTTGACACTTCAGTGTCGTCATGTTAGGGATTTTATCGTTATCTATTTTTACTTTTGATTTTTAGATTTTTTAATTGGTATTAACCAACGTAAGGTATCGTAAATAGATCAAAGCAGTATCCATGAGTTAATCAGTTTCAAAGTCGCAAAAGTAAGGCAAAATCATTAAAATCTCCACTGGAACAGTTTCGAATCCCTGAATAAGCAATATTTCCGAAGTGAGACCAGGTGCCAAGGGAGAGTCAGCGTCTCATATTTGCATGCAATAGTCGTCGCAACACTTCCATGAAAACCTGTCAGTTCGGTGATTTTCTCGATGTACATACTGTTTCTCAGCTACAAACGTTCTTTTCTTGAACGATTTTGGCATTATATTTGAATTTCACTCATTGTTTGATAGATATTATTTTCCCTGTCATTGACTGAAATTGTCCATATCTATATTTCTTCCTTCTTAAACTGACGGATTTTCTCACTCATTCATGAATATCGAGGAAATAGAGGCATAGATTGATCCTCTTTGACAAACATATTGTCAACTCTTTTGGCTTACTTATTCATAATTGCGGATTTAAAAAATGACACAAAATCCCAAATTTTGTCATTATGAGTTTTATTTTTTAGATGTGTATTTAGATCCAAGGAACGCTGTGTAGCAAATTGTTAAACGTCTTCAAATTCACAGCATCATTTAATAATGTTCAGCAGCATGGACCAGACACGCACGTTTCGGGTACTTAACACTGAAATATATATTAAACTACACATATCGAGCAAAAGTTTAGCTTTCAGATCAGTATGGATGACATTTAATATCTTGACGCTTTTACGGGCCTTAAAACTTGTGTAATTGAAAACCACTTAAAACCTCGGCTGATCTGACTAAAAACGGTCATAGTATGCCAGTGTTGTCAACGACACATGTTAGAGTGGATAACAGATATTTTATAGGACTCTTTGCTCCTTATATCTTCAAATGAAGCGATGAAAACATCATTTAAGTGGAAAATCATAACGACCTAACGGACACTGATATCAATTATAACACAATCTCATCTTATACTAGAACCAAAATGCGTAGAAACAATCTTTATTATGGGAAAATTTCAAACCATGGGAATATTTAAAGGGATTTTTATTTTGTAATTCAATTTTTATTTCAAATTATGCCAAATCGGATCTCAATTTTCAAGTTCTGTGCTTTAAATCAACAAATACTGTGACAGTTATTCTCTTACATAAATAACCTTTTAATTTCTATAACATGTCTTGGAGTTTGTAATTATTGAGATGCCTCCCATTAGACGCAGAGAAAACAAAGTGTGGATGTCGTTCTATCAAGAGGATGCATGCATTTACCCTCATTAATCTACAGTATAAACAATCACACAATAAATGTGTGTGTTTCATCGTAAAGGTTTTGTTGAAGATGTTCTGCTCATTCTGTAATATTCTTCACATCCTTTTAGAAATGGCTACAAATCTCCGCCTTGTTATAAGCAAACATAAAAGATACTTTAATCGTTTTTTGTTTTCCGGACAACATTCTGTATGTTCAAGTGTTTTTTTTTTCAAAGTCTCATCTAGAAAAAATAAAAGACTAAAAAAACTGTCAAATGTTAGCGCCAGGTTCTTAACAATATTAAATGTCTTCGAATTAACCAGCATCATTTAAGAACAGATGAAGCATAGACCAAACATACACGTTTCGGGTACTTAATTATCGCCAGTGATCCTCAATCTTAGCAATGCAATATGACGAAAGAGCGCGAAAACTGTTCTGTCAAAAAACATCCACCGAAAGACGCAGCAGGTTGGGTAGGATATGATGCTACAGGACCCACGATTTAGAAATTTCAAGAAATTTTGATAAAAGAAAATTTTCAGAACAGAAATTTTCGATTTTCTTCCTCGATAAGAAATTTTGATAACAGACATTTTCAAGTTATCATTTTGAAATATCATATAGCAGAGTAAAAATGAGCGATTGGCGCCAAGTTTCAACAATATGTTAATTATTAATGTATTATGTTCTTGGTTGTCTGTGAGTGTATGTTTGTCCATTTTCAACTTGATTTGTATGTCTGAATGTCTCTATGTTTTCGATTAAGTTGTTTTGTTTGATGTCCATTGTTTGTCAAACTCCGGCGGATATCCTGTTGTCAACGCAAGTTTGTATTGCTGGAGATAATTTCTGCATCATTTACATAAGCGTTAACAATTGTAAAGTTCTAAACATCATTCATACATGCTCAAAGTGTTAAACGTCTTCAAATTCGATAGCATCATTTAAGAACTGATAAATTTTTAACCCTCGCCGGTGATCCTCAATCTAAACTATGTAATATGACCAAAGAGTGTGAAAAAAAAATACTATGTCCAAAAATGTACCGAAAAATGTAGCAGGATGGTTTGGATATGATGCTACAGGACCCATGTTTTAGAAATTGCAAGGGCATACCGTTAGGGAAAGTAAGCAGAACAACCAATCCTTCTGACAGTAAACTTATCCTTAGTCAGTGACCTATCTCAACCCATTGGATATTAAAATAACAGTTTAACACATGCGCATTTCAATACGTAATATCTGAATAGTTATTCCTGAAGTCGAAATGGTGGATAACCATATCTTCTTGATATGACGAGTTAAACTTTGAAAATGACCAAAAATGTTTACCAATGAGGCAAGTTGGGAAAGAGGTCGATTCGAACCAGCAGAGTTTATGTTATCCGAATTAACAACGTAATTAAATCAAATATTTGAATAGTACGTACAGAGTAAATCTTTCTGTGCATCCTATATACAATACAATTTTCTACAATAGGTTCAAAGTATTACCTCTCTTTTTAATTGTCTAAAATTTTGAACAACTAAACATTTGAGATGTTTAATATTTAAAAAAAAGTATTTTAAATTAGGATAATTCAGTTACTTATAATAAATACATTATGCTGTACGTACTACTTGTCCCTATACTTGATGATACATGATTAATTATTTATCAGAATAAATTGTTCTTGAACTTATATCCAAACACAAAGGAAGACTAGGTAATCAGCCTAATAGGAGTTAATTTGCTTTAAGACGGTGAAAGATCTCCAACAAAATACAAGTAGTAAATCAGGGGTTCAAACCTTTGTCATCGGATACAAATGTTGCTGGATCCAAACGTCCCGAGCCCAGTATTGTAAACTTAATATTTTTGGAATTGGCAAAGGTTAATACATAGAATAACCTCAATGAATGAAACAGTAGAAGACGATATCTGTTATACTAAGCAAATATTTATCTAGTAATTTGTTTCACGCTGCTTTGTCATACGATCTCAATAGAAAGTCAAGGAGACAAACAATTATATTCCGATATCAATTACATTATACATTTGTTAATGATCTCTTAATGTACGTTTACATACAGCATGATATTTCCCACCACGGCAATATTGACCCTGCTTGTCAGGACGAAAATCTATCAATCCAATATGTCTACTGCCGACAAAATTAGGATTTATCTCCCTTGTTTCGTCTTGTTAACAAAGACAAATCCAGGCGAGTTACAATTTTAATTTGATCAACGTGAAAGGTGAAATATATCTTCCTTGTACCACTCATACCACTCAAATGATTCACATTAGTATTTAATTTGGGGCTAAGGGAAATAAATGAAAATGAATGATTTCGAATGGAGTAGTGGTCAATTATCGTAAATTTACGATAGTCTCTACCGTACACATGCCTGGATTTCTTTGGAGCGATTGAAATAAGATGGATTTACGAAATTGTTCCTATTTTAATGTTGAAAATACGAAAAAAAACTATACATTATATAACATTATTATAACGGTATATAACAACACGATCAATAACAAATCTATGTGTTATAAACAACATGCTTTTTTTTTAAAGCAGTAAGGATCAGTTATTCAGTCTCAATGTCTCAAGTACCATACAACTGATAGGTTATGTACTTCTTTAATGTTTATATAAAACAACATGGTTTCCCACAAAAGAATATGATTTATAAGAAAATGGTATGTATATCAAACCGAAATTATCTATAAGCTACGATATATATATTTTGACATTACGATGTTTTGCAGTGCAATTTATAGAAAAGCTCGATGTATTACAATACGGTATAAAACGACATCATCTATAGCAATTCTATATAAAAAGAACACGATTTACCACAATATGATTTATAAACAAAATACGAAGCATATCAATACGGTTCATTATACTTCGATACATAACGATACGACATATTAAATTTTACTTTTACGATACGATTTGTGATGAAATGATATAAAATCAAACACGTTATGTTACTTCACAGATTTTGTCATGACTGCAAGTGTTATGCTGTTTACATTATTTGACATATTCCGTGAAGAACATAAGCAGCTTTATCAGTTAAGAAATAAGCGGTTATTAACCTTAGGCTTTCTTTTATAATTTAGATAGCCCTTTGATTAAAATACTTTCTTTTATAATTTAGATAGCCCTTTGATTAAAATACGGGTAAATAAATATATATGATATATACAATATGATAGCCGACAAAATATGATTCTGTAATAGGCATTCGCGGCATGTGTTGCATGCGATGAGAGGGTGATCACTCCTCCCGAGCACCTAGGCCTGCCTTTATTAGGATTCACAATTGTTGTGGGTCATGCATTATTTTAGTTTTACTTTATGTGTAAGTACACATGTACTTAGTCATGTTATATTATTATTTCATAATAATTCTTTCTAGATTTTACTATGTCATGTTTATTTCATTAGAGAACATTCCAGTATGTTCTTTATTACATCATTATCATCACATGACTGTGATTTCTAGAATTTACTCTATTGTTAATCATTTGTAATGAGTCATTGTTCTAGAAGCTTCTGGTTAATTCATTGGTATTAAGTATAAATACCTCTGAGGAACTGTGTTCAGTGGGACATTCGTACACATTCGTAGACACGATTCATTCATCTATTCTGATATACTGGGACACTTTATTTGTTGAGACTTTAATCCATTTAACAACGTTTGGACACCGATCTTTCAAGAACGTTTGTGATTACCGGAAACCATACATTCGATAGACTTTGTGGACCGTAACGGACACTTTGATCCGGACATTGTATTGTAAGTTGTAATCATTGTAAATATATATATTTTGTACATAATTAAACTTGTAAATTTATATTCTGTCTTTGTCTGATTTTTGCTGGCGTGTTGGGGTATTCTGACCCATAACAGAATTGGGGGCTCGTCCGGGATAGTAATCTCTGCATATTTGCATTTTTACGTAAAGATCGTTTTTGAAAAAAAAGGGGATAAATTTTTTTTAGTAAAACTTTTGCCAGCAGAAATCAATCATGGTATTTTCGGTCACTGAATTTTTGAAATCGCCGACTGTAGATGAGTTCGAATCATTGAAAAAAGATGATTTGATTGGTTTAGGTCTTCACTTGAAGTTAGATGTAAGATCTTCTATGAGAAAACAAGAAATTAGAAATATTGTGGCTAAAAAGCTTTTAGATGAGGAAATCTTTTCGTCATACGATTTTCCTGTTGAACCTGTTTCAAGCGAAACCAAAATGTCAAAATATGAGTTTGAATTAGAGAAAATGAAAATACAATTACAATTTGAAAAAGAAGAAAAAGAAAGACATTTACAATTTGAAAGAGAAAAAGAAGAAAGAGAGAAACAGGAACGTATGCACGAGAAAGAACTCCAGTTTGAGTTAGAAAAGTTAAAGTTAGGGAAAAGCACTAAGGAAAATCCTGTTTCTTCGCCTGTCAAGTCTGAATTCGATGCCGCCAAAAACATCAGATTAGTACCAAAATTTCAAGAAAAGTCCGTGGACAAATATTTTCCACATTTTGAGAAAATCGCGGCCAATCTGAAGTGGCCACGTGATTTTTGGCCAACTTTGTTACAAAGCGTACTTATTGGCAAAGCGGCTGAAGTGTACTCGGCGCTCAGTATTGCTGAGAGTTCAGACTATGACAAGGTCAAGGACACGATTTTGAGAGCATATCAGTTAGTACCTGAGGCGTACAAACAAAAGTTTAGAAAGTACAAAAAGTTTGAAAATCAAACATATGTTGAATTTGCTCGAGAAAAAGAAGATTTATTTGATCAGTGGTTTCGATCTAAGAAAATTCCCAATTCATTTGACAATTTGCGTCAAATAATTCTGATAGAAGAGTTCAAAGAGTGTGTACATCAAGATTTGAGAACTCATTTGGAAGACAAAAATGTTAAAACTCTTGAAGAAGCCGCTGTTTTGTCTGATACGTATGCTCTCACTCATAAGAAAAATTTTGTGTCAAAAACTCAATCTAGCGATAGTGCAAAAACGTCAGATTTTCCAAAGAAAAATTTACAAGAGTCTCAGTCGTCCATTAGTTCCCAATCACCATCTCAAGGTGGTTCTACGTCCGGTCCTAGGTCCGAGCGTTCTGAGGCATCCCCAGGGGTGGGGTCGCTTCCTACATGCAATTATTGTAAGAAAAAAGGTCATGTTATTGGTGAGTGTTTGAAGCTTAAGAAGAAAAAAGAACTTAAGTCACAGGCCTGTGCGTCTGTTAGAAATGATAGGAAAGCCTTAGATTCGATTTGTTCTGACACTCCTGAGATTCAGGGTTCTAAGTCCAGTTCTGATGATTTTGTGGAGGATCATTATAAGCCCTTTTTGTCACAGGGATTTGTTTCACTCAGTGATTCTAGCGAAGCGTTGCCTGTTCAGATTTTGAGAGATACTGGTGCTGCCCAGACTTTATTGTTAGAGGGTTCATTGCCTTTGTCTGAGCACACGTTTACTGGTAGGTCAGTTTTATTACAGGGTGTGGAGCTAGGCGTCATTGATGTTCCCCTTCATAAAATTTATTTGAAGTCAGACTTAATTACTGGACCTGTTATCGTAGGTGTTCGACCTACTCTTCCCGTTCAAGGCGTTTCCTTGTTGCTTGGCAACGATTTAGCTGGCGGCAAAGTTGTAGCCGATCCGATTGTTTGTGAGAAAATCACGTGTCCGATGATGAAGACGACGACTTGTACCCAGCCTGCGCAGTTACCAGGGCAATGGCCAGGAAAAGACAAAAAGAGGCTGAGAGTACTTCTGCACTTAACGAGGACCATCCCTCCGAAAATATAGACCTTTCTGACTCATTCATGTCTACCATTGATGACAGCGTACCTGAAAAGTCAGTACCACTTCATGTTGACAAGTCTCCGACAGTACCTGGTGATGATTCCCATCCGCCATTAGACAGAGATACACATGCCTTAAGTCGTGAGCAGCTCCTCTCCGAGCAAACTAAAGATCCGGAGATCATCCGATAAAGCAAGAGGGCCCTTCCCCAAGAAGAAGCGGACAAAGTCGGAGAGTGCTTCTACATACAAGATGGCATCCTTATGCGGAAATGGAGACCACCTGATGCACCCCCTAATGACGCGTGGCGGGTCGTTCACCAGATAGTGGTTCCAGTAGCGTATCGCGGGGACATCATGAGTTTAGCTCACGACACACCCATGGCAGGTCATTTAGGTGTCAATAAGACTTATAATAGGATTTTAAGTAACTTTTACTGGCCTAAGTTGAGAAAAGATGTGTCTGAGTTTTGTAAGTCTTGTCATAGTTGTCAGATGGTAGGTAAACCCAATCAAGTTATACCACCTGCTCCCCTCCAACCCATTCCAGCCTTTGAGGAACCTTTTAGTAGGGTGTTAGTTGATTGTGTAGGTCCTTTGTCTAGGACTAGGTCAGGGAATCAGTACTTACTGACAATTATGTGTACTTCGACTAGGTTTCCTGAAGCCATACCTCTTAGGAATATTAAGGCAAAGACCATAGTTAAGGCCCTTACAAAGTTTTTCAGTTTCGTAGGTGCTCCCAAGGCTATTCAGGCAGATCAGGGTTCGAATTTTATGTCAGGATTGTTTCAGCAGGTTATGCATGAGCTAGGTATCAGGCAGTATAAGTCTTCTGCGTACCATCCTGAGTCCCAGGGGGCACTTGAACGCTTTCATCAGACCCTTAAAACTATGATGAAAACATATTGTCACCAGTATGAAAAAGACTGGGATGAAGGGGTTCACCTCGTGTTGTTTGCGGCACGAGAAGCGGTTCTGGAGTCCCTGGGGTTCAGTCCCTTTGAGCTAGTTTTTGGGCATACGGTCAGGGGGCCATTGAAGTTATTAAAGGAAAAATGGTTGACTGAGACTAGCGATTTGAATCTCTTAGACTACGTGTCTAATTTCAAAGAGAAATTATATAATGCTTGCAAATTGGCTCAAGAAAATCTCAAAACCTCACAAATGAAAATGAAAACATTGTATGACAAAGATGCTAGAAACAGAGTTTTTAAACCAGGCGATAAAGTTCTTGTATTTTTGCCTATCCCTGGTCATCCTTTGCAAGCTAGATATTTCGGTCCTTATGAGATTGAGAGTAAAATTAGTGATGTTAACTATGTGGTTAAGACACCAGGTCGGCGAAAAGAAAAAAGAGTGTGTCATGTTAACATGTTGAAAGAGTATTTTGATAGAAGTGACCGAAATTTTGTTAAACCAGTTTCCACTTTGGCCAATGTAAATACATTAGAAAATTGTGTTGAACCTGAATGTAATGAAGAGACTGTCGAAAAAGACTTCGCTCAAAGTGTCCGTTTGAAGAATTCCGAAATTCTGACAAATCCGGAAGTGAAACTCGGACATTTGACCGTGCATCAAAAAGAGGAAGTGCATCAATTAATGCGGGAATATACGACCATCTTTCCGGACGTTCCAAAAAAGACGAATGCGTCTCATCATGACGTCATTGTAGGTGATGCGTCACCTATCAAACAGCATCCCTATCGGTTAAACCCGATAAAACTTCAATACATGCGGAAAGAAATTCAATACATGCTCGAAAATGACATTATTGAACCCAGCAATAGTGATTGGAGTTCCCCATGTATTTTTGTTCCGAAGCCAGACGGAACTTACCGATTGTGTACGGACTTTAGAAAAGTCAATTCATTCACCAAAACTGACTCTTATCCGATCCCACGAATCGATGACTCTATCGATAAAATTGGCAGAGCAAAATTTGTCAGCAAATTTGACTTGCTTAAAGGCTATTGGCAAGTCCCGCTTACCGAGAGAGCCAGAGAAATATCGGCATTTGCGACTCCAGATGGGCTATACCAATATAAAGTAATGCCCTTTGGTGTGAAAAACGCACCAGCCACATTCCAGAGGATGATTCATTCGCTCCTAAATCATCTCGAAGGATGCGAGGCGTACATCGATGACGTCATCATCTACAGCGACACCTGGGATGATCATCTCCGCATCTTGCGTACCTTCTTCGACATACTGGCGAAAGCAAACCTCACAGTGAACCTTGCGAAAAGTGAATTTTGTCATGCGACTGTAGAATATTTGGGTCACAAAGTAGGTCAAGGTTTTGTTACTCCTATCATGGCCAAGGTGGAAGCTATTTCAAAGTTCCCGATTCCTACCAATAAGAAAGAGATAAAGAGATTCTTGGGAATGGCAGGATTTTACAGAAAATTTTGTCCAAGTTTCTCGTCAGTTGTTGGTCCACTTACCAATCTGTTACAAAAGAGAGTGAATTTTGCATGGACCAATGACT
This sequence comes from Pinctada fucata, assembly GCA_028142955.1. Classification (NCBI taxonomy): domain Eukaryota; kingdom Metazoa; phylum Mollusca; class Bivalvia; order Pterioida; family Pteriidae; genus Pinctada; species Pinctada fucata. Next base: position 58,177,038 of record AP027108.1, on the reverse strand, counting down.
GTGACGAATCTTTTAAGAAAATCAAATGTGTTCTTATGAATAGTCCTGTCCTGTCAGCTCCAAATTTTGATAAGCAATTTAAGCTTACTGTTGATGCTAGTGACGAAGGAATCGGGGCGGCTTTGTTTCAAGAAAATGATGATGGTGTAGATAGAGTTGTTTGTTATTTTTCAAAGAAATTGACAAAATGTCAAAAGAATTACTCTACTATTGAAAAAGAGTGTCTTGCATTATTGTTAGCTTTACAACATTTTGATGTTTATTTGAATGTTACTTTACATCCCATTCATGCATTTACTGACCACAACCCTCTCACATTTTTGCACAAAATGTCAAACAAGAATCAAAGACTTACAAGGTGGAGTTTATTGTTGCAAGAGTACAATATCATTATTAACCATATCAAGGGCAAAGACAATGTGATTGCAGATGCACTATCGAGAGTTTCATGAGTGTTTTTTGCAGAATTGACCACCTAAGTTTTCATTGACATTCAAACTTTTTTTAAGGGGGGAGGTGTTGTGGGTCATGCATTATTTTAGTTTTACTTTATGTGTAAGTACACATGTACTTAGTCATGTTATATTATTATTTCATAATAATTCTTTCTAGATTTTACTATGTCATGTTTATTTCATTAGAGAATATTCCAGTATGTTCTTTGTTACATCATTATCATCACATGAATGTGATTTCTAGAATTTACTCTATTGTTAATCATTTGTAATGAGTCATTGTTCTAGAAGCTTCTGGTTAATTCATTGGTATTAAGTATAAATACCTCTGAGGAACTGTGTTAAGTGGGACATTCGTGCACATTCGTAGACACGATTCATTCATCTATTCTGATATACTGGGACACTTTATTTGTTGAGACTTTAATCCATTTAACAACGTTTGGACACCGATCTTTCAAGAACGTTTGTGATTACCGGAAACCATACATTCGATAGACTTTGTGGACCGTAACGGACACTTTGATCCGGACATTGTATTGTAAGTTGTAATCATTGTAAATATATATATTTTGTACATAATTAAACTTGTAAATTTATATTCTGTCTTTGTCTGATTTTTGCTGGCGTTTTGGGGTATTCTGACCCATAACAGAATTGGGGGCTCGTCCGGGATAGCAATCTCTGCATATTTGCATTTTTACGTAAAGATCGTTTTTGAAAAAAAAAGGGGAAAAATTTTTTTTAGTAAAACTTTTGCCAGCAGAAATCAATCATGGTATTTTCGGTCACTGAATTTTTGAAATCGCCGACTGTAGATGAGTTCGAATCATTGAAAAAAGATGATTTGATTGGTTTAGGTCTTCACTTGAAGTTAGATGTAAGATCTTCTATGAGAAAACAAGAAATTAGAAATATTGTGGCTAAAAAGCTTTTAGATGAGGAAATCTTTTCGTCATACGATTTTCCTGTTGAACCTGTTTCAAGCGAAACCAAAATGTCAAAATATGAGTTTGAATTAGAGAAAATGAAAATACAATTACAATTTGAAAAAGAAGAAAAAGAAAGACATTTACAATTTGAAAGAGAAAAAGAAGAAAGAGAGAAACAGGAACGTATGCACGAGAAAGAACTCCAGTTTGAGTTAGAAAAGTTAAAGTTAGGGAAAAGCACTAAGGAAAATCCTGTTTCTTCGCCTGTCAAGTCTGAATTCGATGCCGCCAAAAACATCAGATTAGTACCAAAATTTCAAGAAAAGTCCGTGGACAAATATTTTCCACATTTTGAGAAAATCGCGGCCAATCTGAAGTGGCCACGTGATTTTTGGCCAACTTTGTTACAAAGCGTACTTATTGGCAAAGCGGCTGAAGTGTACTCGGCGCTCAGTATTGCTGAGAGTTCAGACTATGACAAGGTCAAGGACACGATTTTGAGAGCATATCAGTTAGTACCTGAGGCGTACAAACAAAAGTTTAGAAAGTACAAAAAGTTTGAAAATCAAACATATGTTGAATTTGCTCGAGAAAAAGAAGATTTATTTGATCAGTGGTTTCGATCTAAGAAAATTCCCAATTCATTTGACAATTTGCGTCAAATAATTCTGATAGAAGAGTTCAAAGAGTGTGTACATCAAGATTTGAGAACTCATTTGGAAGACAAAAATGTTAAAACTCTTGAAGAAGCCGCTGTTTTGTCTGATACGTATGCTCTCACTCATAAGAAAAATTTTGTGTCAAAAACTCAATCTAGCGATAGTGCAAAAACGTCAGATTTTCCAAAGAAAAATTTACAAGAGTCTCAGTCGTCCATTAGTTCCCAGTCACCATCTCAAGGTGGTTCTACGTCCGGTCCTAGGTCCGAGCGTTCTGAGGCATCCCCAGGGGTGGGGTCGCTTCCTACATGCAATTATTGTAAGAAAAAAGGTCATGTTATTGGTGAGTGTTTGAAGCTTAAGAAGAAAAAAGAACTTAAGTCACAGGCCTGTGCGTCTGTTAGAAATGATAGGAAAGCCTTAGATTCGATTTGTTCTGACACTCCTGAGATTCAGGGTTCTAAGTCCAGTTCTGATGATTTTGTGGAGGATCATTATAAGCCCTTTTTGTCACAGGGATTTGTTTCACTCAGTGATTCTAGCGAAGCGTTGCCTGTTCAGATTTTGAGAGATACTGGTGCTGCCCAGACTTTATTGTTAGAGGGTTCATTGCCTTTGTCTGAGCACACGTTTACTGGTAGGTCAGTTTTATTTTAGGGTGTGGAGCTAGGCGTCATTGATGTTCCCCTTCATAAAATTTATTTGAAGTCAGACTTAATTACTGGACCTGTTATCGTAGGTGTTCGACCTACTCTTCCCGTTCAAGGCGTTTCCTTGTTGCTTGGCAACGATTTAGCTGGCGGCAAAGTTGTAGCCGATCCGATTGTTTGTGAGAAAATCACGTCCGATGTCGTGTCCGATGATGAAGACGACGACTTGTACCCAGCCTGCGCAGTTACCAGGGCAATGGCCAGGAAAAGACAAAAAGAGGCTGAGAGTACTTCTGCACTTAACGAGGACCATCCCTCCGAAAATATAGACCTTTCTGACTCATTCATGTCTACCATTGATGACAGCGTACCTGAAAAGTCAGTACCACTTCATGTTGACAAGTCTCCGACAGTACCTGGTGATGATTCCCATCCGCCATTAGACAGAGATACACATGCCTTAAGTCGTGAGCAGCTCCTCTCCGAGCAAACTAAAGATCCGGAGATCATCCGATTAAGCAAGAGGGCCCTTCCCCAAGAAGAAGCGGACAAAGTCGGAGAGTGCTTCTACATACAAGATATCATCCTTATGCGGAAATGGAGACCACCTGATGCACCCCCTAATGACGCGTGGCGGGTCGTTCACCAGATAGTGGTTCCAGTAGCGTATCGCGGGGACATCATGAGTTTAGCTCACGACACACCCATGGCAGGTCATTTAGGTGTCAATAAGACTTATAATAGGATTTTAAGTAACTTTTACTGGCCTTAGTTGAGAAAAGATGTGTCTGAGTTTTGTAAGTCTTGTCATAGTTGTCAGATGGTAGGTAAACCCAATCAAGTTATACCACCTGCTCCCCTCCAACCCATTCCAGCCTTTGAGGAACCTTTTAGTAGGGTGTTAGTTGATTGTGTAGGTCCTTTGTCTAGGACTAGGTCAGGGAATCAGTACTTACTGACAATTATGTGTACTTCGACTAGGTTTCCTGAAGCCATACCTCTTAGGAATATTAAGGCAAAGACCATAGTTAAGGCCCTTACAAAGTTTTTCAGTTTCGTAGGTGCTCCCAAGGCTATTCAGTCAGATCAGGGTTCGAATTTTATGTCAGGATTGTTTCAGCAGGTTATGCATGAGCTAGGTATCAGGCAGTATAAGTCTTCTGCGTACCATCCTGAGTCCCAGGGGGCACTTGAACGCTTTCATCAGACCCTTAAAACTATGATGAAAACATATTGTCACCAGTATGAAAAAGACTGGGATGAAGGGGTTCACCTCGTGTTGTTTGCGGCACGAGAAGCGGTTCTGGAGTCCCTGGGGTTCAGTCCCTTTGAGCTAGTTTTTGGGCATACGGTCAGGGGGCCATTGAAGTTATTTAAGGAAAAATGGTTGACTGAGACTAGCGATTTGAATCTCTTAGACTACGTGTCTAATTTCAAAGAGAAATTATATAATGCTTGCAAATTGGCTCAAGAAAATCTCAAAACCTCACAAATGAAAATGAAAACATTGTATGACAAAGATGCTAGAAACAGAGTTTTTAAACCAGGCGATAAAGTTCTTGTATTTTTGCCTATCCCTGGTCATCCTTTGCAAGCTAGATATTTCGGTCCTTATGAGATTGAGAGTAAAATTAGTGATGTTAACTATGTGGTTAAGACACCAGGTCGGCGAAAAGAAAAAAGAGTGTGTCATGTTAACATGTTGAAAGAGTATTTTGATAGAAGTGACCGAAATTTTGTTAAACCAGTTTCCACTTTGGCCAATGTAAATACATTAGAAAATTGTGTTGAACCTGAATGTAATGAAGAGACTGTCGAAAAAGACTTCGCTCAAAGTGTCCGTTTGAAGAATTCCGAAATTCTGACAAATCCGGAAGTGAAACTCGGACATTTGACCGTGCATCAAAAAGAGGAAGTGCATCAATTAATGCGGGAATATACGACCATCTTTCCGGACGTTCCAAAAAAGACGAATGCGTCTCATCATGACGTCATTGTAGGTGATGCGTCACCTATCAAACAGCATCCCTATCGGTTAAACCCGATAAAACTTCAATACATGCGGAAAGAAATTCAATACATGCTCGAAAATGACATTATTGAACCCAGCAATAGTGATTGGAGTTCCCCATGTATTCTTGTTCCGAAGCCAGACGGAACTTACCGATTGTGTACGGACTTTAGAAAAGTCAATTCATTCACCAAAACTGACTCTTATCCGATCCCACGAATCGATGACTCTATCGATAAAATTGGCAGAGCAAAATTTGTCAGCAAATTTGACTTGCTTAAAGGCTATTGGCAAGTCCCGCTTACCGAGAGAGCCAGAGAAATATCGGCATTTGCGACTCCAGATGGGCTATACCAATATAAAGTAATGCCCTTTGGTATGAAAAACGCACCAGCCACATTCCAGAGGATGATTCATTCGCTCCTAAATCATCTCGAAGGATGCGAGGCGTACATCGATGACGTCATCATCTACAGCGACACCTGGGATGATCATCTCCGCATCTTGCGTACCTTCTTCGACATACTGGCGAAAGCAAACCTCACAGTGAACCTTGCGAAAAGTGAATTTTGTCATGCGACTGTAGAATATTTGGGCCACAAAGTAGGTCAAGGTTTTGTTACTCCTATCATGGCCAAGGTGGAAGCTATTTCAAAGTTCCCGATTCCTACCAATAAGAAAGAGATAAAGAGATTCTTGGGAATGGCAGGATTTTACAGAAAATTTTGTCCAAGTTTCTCGTCAGTTGTTGGTCCACTTACCAATCTGTTACAAAAGAGAGTGAATTTTGCATGGACCAATGACTGTGACGAATCTTTTAAGAAAATCAAATGTGTTCTTATGAATAGTCCTGTCCTGTCAGCTCCAAATTTTGATAAGCAATTTAAGCTTACTGTTGATGCTAGTGACGAAGGAATCGGGGCGGCTTTGTTTCAAGAAAATGATGATGGTGTAGATAGAGTTGTTTGTTATTTTTCAAAGAAATTGACAAAATGTCAAAAGAATTACTCTACTATTGAAAAAGAGTGTCTTGCATTATTGTTAGCTTTACAACATTTTGATGTTTATTTGAATGTTACTTTACATCCCATTCATGTATTTACTGACCACAACCCTCTCACATTTTTGCACAAAATGTCAAACAAGAATCAAAGACTTACAAGGTGGAGTTTATTGTTGCAAGAGTACAATATCATTATTAACCATATCAAGGGCAAAGACAATGTGATTGCAGATGCACTATCGAGAGTTTCATGAGTGTTTTTTGCAGAATTGACCACCTAAGTTTTCATTGACATTCAAACTTTTTTTAAGGGGGGAGGTGTTGTGGGTCATGCATTATTTTAGTTTTACTTTATGTGTAAGTACACATGTACTTAGTCATGTTATATTATTATTTCATAATAATTCTTTCTAGATTTTACTATGTCATGTTTATTTCATTAGAGAATATTCCAGTATGTTCTTTGTTACATCATTATCATCACATGACTGTGATTTCTAGAATTTACTCTATTGTTAATCATTTGTAATGAGTCATTGTTCTAGAAGCTTCTGGTTAATTCATTGGTATTAAGTATAAATACCTCTGAGGAACTGTGTTAAGTGGGACATTCGTACACATTCGTAGACACGATTCATTCATCTATTCTGATATACTGGGACACTTTATTTGTTGAGACTTTAATCCATTTGTTTTAATGTTGAAGAGATAAGAAGCTCGAATAAGATCTCAAAGGCCTTTCTAAACGAATCGTGGTCATGCGACTTTGAAAAGATATGAACCAGATAAGATTAAATACGTAACAATATCTTTCAGAAGACAAACGGAGGAGTAAATGTCAAGTACGCAGACCTCCCACTATTAATGCATTTTATACCTTAAAAGTATATAAATGAATATCACCAGTCGCTTTCTTAATGTCGGTCGTCTATCCCAAATAATATCTATAAAAATTAAATTAAGTCTTGAAATGTTTCTAAGATCTGTCTATCCATATTTTATTAAGATCTATTTTCGTGTCTTCTTTACAATTTTAATGACATATATTATTTGAACCATACTTATACAGGTACCCTCACATTTTCTTTTCGAGTAAAGCATAGATATATAGGGATGTTTCGCTACCACACTTTTATCACAGGGGCATGGAACTTCCATAAATAATTGGAAGATTGTCGTCCCGATTCGATCCTTGATTTTTCGCTGGTTTTTTTGTAAGCCTTTGGATTGTGAATTTGGTATCTGAGTTATATATTGATGTCAATTGATTTCTTTTGTTCATGTATGAGATGAAGATTATCCTGACGACCTCTGGGTAATCGGAAAAGTGGGAGGGTTGTGCGCACGTAATCCAGGATAACCACACCTTCTGCTATTTCCGTGGCAGATGGCTGTCCTTAGTCGGCACCGGTTGCCCATTGGTCTCGTTGGTTTATGTGTAGTCCTTTGTGTTTGATGTTTCTGTGTTGTGCGTTGACGTTCCTTGTCCCTTACGCGTCTCTTTCTGTGCTTGTCTGCTTTGTGTGTTTGTATTGGGTGTTTTGGGGTTTTGCTGTGGATGCTGCAACCGGATGTTGTTTGAGATCTCCTCCTTTGTATTATCCTGACGACAATCTCATAATAGAGCACCGAATTGAGCATCAACGGACCCCTAACAAGCCAGAGGTGGGACCAGGTGCTCGAGAGAAGTAAGCATTTCCTGTTTGGCGAACCGCACCCGCCGTCGATGTTCACGAACGAAAATGAAATTGATATCTATAACACATGCACTGTCTGAGGTTATGTCTACAAAGTATATAGAACATCAAATGGTGACCATGTCAGAGAAAATCCTTTAAAACCTTGTCAAACCCCTCGCTGTACTGTTTATGTTTTTAATGTTTTGATATCGTGTTTGGTGTTCGATCCTTGTCCTAATTGTGTGTCTTCGTGTGATTGTATTTCGCATTTGGATCAGAAAATGAAAGTAAAACACAAAAGCCAAAATCAGATTCCAATAATCACAATCAATGGCTTTCTTGAAAAACAAATAAAAATATTGCGGTGGTCTAATGAAAGTGCAACACATATTTATCAACAAGTAGGTCGTCATCTGAAATTCTCAAAACTTATGCTAATGAATCGACCCTACAGGAAATTTGAAGCCGCGCGCTCTCTGTAATGTAAATGTAAAAATCGTACTTAAAAAAGATTAAATAGGGCGTTATGAAACTATTTATGGTGGCGCCGCCGAAAGCATCACTGATGAGAATTTAATATTCGAAACACGTGTCTGGTGCATGTAAATTGATTTGAATTTTCTTCAAGAAGGTAGAGAGTTGGAACCCTTCGACATTATTAGGTTTACATAAAGTCAAATATCTTAACATTAACCAAATTTTATATTGACTTCAGTAATGTAAATGACGTAACGTAACGAGTAATTGAACGTAAATTTATTGACCACGTTGAATATTTTCTATTGTAAATCATAAGATTGAAATTGAACGGTCACGGTCAATTTACATTTAACACGTCAATGTTTACCGAAGTAGTAATTTTCTTGGAGAATACGATAAAAACGAAAGTTATCAATTTTCCCTAATTGGCCATATGATTACCCCCCTTGAAAGATAAAAGAAGACAAAAAGTGAAAGGGTGATCAAAATTATTCCGTATCTACGCATGTAATGATTGGTTCAAATAATTGGACTCAAATTATTTTTTCAGATCCAAGATAGTCCATTTTGAAAGGAAGCAATTTTCATAAAGAGCTTGATGTGAACGAAAGCCTTAAAAATAACTATTATTTGACACTTAAAATTGATTGTTTCACCTTATCGGTGTTACGCATCGAGTGTAGGCGAGCTGCTTGTAGTATTAGGCCATCAGAACTAATATTTCATAAATATGTTAGATTCTCTTATGACTTGTACACTACTGTTGGATTCATGGTTTTATGGTCTCGTTGTTTTATGTGTGGTCTTTTTTTCTCTGGTATTTTGGTGTTGTATTTGCTGTTTCTTGTCTCTTTGTGTCTCTTGTTATGTATGTATGTCTCTGTGTATTCACATTGAGAGTCTTGATGCTTTGGTGTTGGTGCTGCAACCGGGCCTTTTTTGAGATGCCCTCCTTTCTTATGTGTTTTTGTTTAACTGAACGACAAATTATCAATATTGAAATGAATCACTTTCATTGTACTAGACACGTGTTTCGGACATTAAATCCTAGTCAGTAGTACTTAATGTCAAATAGGTTGAATAAAGTCAAAGTAAATTTTCTGGCGCTGTCTACATGATAGACAGTGAATTTCCTCTCGCAAAAAATGATCGGCTCCAACATTTGTATAGGGTGTATTCAGAAGCGTATTCAAGTGAAAAATATGGCCATAAAAGGATTGGATGGTAGGCGAAAGGAGTTTAACTCTAAACATGACCGAAAACATTATGCCGAAACCCCAGCTAAGGACAGAGCTACGCAATGAGGGAGATACCACTTAGATTTCGAAATTTAGGTCTTATTTGAAGACAAAAAATTCAGTGCAACGCGTAAACACTAAAACTTAGCGAGCGATGTCCTCGATGTTCTTATTTAAAGTCATGGATTTTGAAAACGTTCAAAGATGCAATATGTCATAGAGGTCAGCCAACATATTTGATAGCAGATGTTCTTATTACACTTGAGACATAAAAAACATGACACATTCATACATGTACCTCATACAATGCTTACATACCGGGGACAACAAGAAGCAGCCAAAGGACGGTCATTCTGTACTCTAAGTCCTATTTTGCAATTGCCAATACAAACATATATGTTCCATTTTACTATGATCAATGTTACTGTTATTGTTCTATAGTACTATTATACTGTTGTCCTTTAATTTCGTAGATCTATGTGAAGTATTTGGTTTTAAGTGTGTTGGTGTCTTTGATGTTTGGTTTTCCTTGTATGATCAATAACTACAGATTTTCAGTTTTGCAAAATCTTTTATATGAACTTAATAGAAAAATTGGAAAGAAAAGTATGTACATATGGTTTTTACTTTTTACTATGTTTCCTAAAAACAGAAATAGGATAACAAACACCTGTTATACGAGCATGCAATAACACCATGTGAAATGTTGAACGTCTTCAAATTCGATAGAATCATTTACGAACAGATGAATTTACAGTATTGACCAGACATGCACGTTTCGGGCACTTAACCCACGTCAGTGATCCTCAATCTAAACAATGTAATATTGCCAAAAATGTGAAAAATATTATGTCCAAATATGTACCGAACAACGTAGCAGGATGGGTGGGATATGATGCTAAATTCAATTTCCTTACTTTTGTATTTCAATAGAGTATTAGAAACGCCAAACGTCCTTGAGCAGACTCTACTTCTCTTGTCGAATACATGAATTTCTAAATGAAACTAAATGTTTCTTAAATGTCGTATGTACAGTCTCGTTAAACAGATGAGCGCATTGACCCTAGAGGTATTTTCACTTATCTGTATTTCATCCATGTTTCGGTGTGTAGGCATTTTGCAGACATATTTTCATGGTCGTCACGTGACCGGAAACCAGATCAATCTTAGACAGGAAAACAAACAAGTCATGTTCGGGATCGGAATTTTTAAATATACGACTGGTCAAAAAAGATTTTGTGTCAGGTGTTTTGATTGGCTGCGGAAAGAACAAGAATAGAATTGTTTATGGAGCGCTTACACAGCACTTAGTCATACGTTGGGGAGGAAATTCATATCCGATAAAACCGATGCTTTTATCACATCAGACGTGCATTAAATTCATGTGTTTATCACTAACAGTTTAGATAGCTCTACTTTATCTTGTCTTGTCGTTTATCCCGGAGCCTAGAAGTTCTGTACACAATGCTAGACAGTTATATGAAAACAGGTTTTTTTTTATTAATTGTTGACTTTTTTTTACTTGATTTGATTTAGACTAATCACTTCAAAAGTTTAGAAAAAAAATCCGTCAACACTGTTTACTTTAAGCCCTTCGTCGTCAAAATGACAGAAGAATCTAAGGTTACATAATGTGAGTGAGCTCCGCTGAAGCTAGCCACCATTTTGGAATCTCATTATTATTAATCTCTTTTTTTTAGGTTTTATATGTATATCGTCTGTTATTCATGGATTCCGATGTGGGTTTGTATATGACTTTAACTCAATGATTGTTCAAGGCCATGATATACTTTCTATATGCTTTGGTATGTTTAACATAGATTTTATTAGGATATATGCTACTGAATCGACACAACAGGATATTTGGAGTCACGAACTCTCTGTTAAGTAAATGCAGAAACTCAAATTCTAAAAATAAAAGAGGGCGCTAGTGAAATTAATTTTGGTTGCTTATGAAAACCCTCTTAGCTGGAAGCATCACTGATGAGAATTTAATATTCGAAACATGTGACTGGTGCATGAAAATTGCTTTGGAATTTTCTTCAAGAGGGTATAGAGTTGGATCAATTCCGTACTATTAATACACGGTGACAAATTATGTTGTAACAATAGTATTATATACATTTTTAGATAATCTTATCTTATCATAGAGTGAATGTGTCCACACATTTTACATGTACTGTATTGTATTGTATTGTATCTGTGTTAACAATGTAAGGAAAATAACAATGAAAAATACAAGTTCATTATATCTATATTACATCCGGTTGATAAAACATCTACATAAAAACAGATTCCAGCCTTATTAATAGTGCTTTAGTGGTATTAGAAAATGAGAATTACTATCACATCTCTATCCTCGCCTTTCATTTTGTCTCTCTTGGTTGGGTAATGATGTTTCACTTATATTACAAACCATAATGTATTCAAAACGTGATATGATAGAGTTAATGCGATTGTTCGATTGATAGAAAAATAACACAGAGATGATGCTAACATAAAATGAATAATATTACCGAGAAACAAATTATTCAGAGATTTTGATTTCAAGTTTTCATGGAGTAGTTGTGACGAGCGTTGCATGCAATCAGGAGACGCTTACTTTCCCCGGGAACTTGGTCTCACTTCGGAATGTTATCTATTCCGAAGATCGCAACCGTACCAATGGAAATGATTTTTCCTTGCCTTCTCGACTTTGAGACAGAATATCTGTTAAGTACTTCTTTTATGTTTATTTTTCTTACTGTACGATTGATTGTTACCATGCCATTATAATATCAAACTTCACAACATCTCTTCGTCCAAAATATCGAAAGACAATTTATGGTGGAACCATACAACTCCGAATTTTACACATTCGCCAGTTTTCGTCTTTTCAGCATGGCTTCTACGTGATGGTGGTCGATTTCCAAAAAAAAAAAAAAAAAAATAGATACTTACTCTCAACGCTTCTTATCTTATTTCTATTGGTGGATCACATTTGCTTCGTTACTGAGTTTAATTCGTTCTCGGTTTCGTTTTGGTTTTGTTTTGTTTTGGTTTTGTTTTGTTATGTTTTGTTTTTAAAATTAATGAAAATATTATAAATATCATTTTAGTACTTTCGGAAATGAGAGTGTTAGAATCTCTTTATTTCATTTTTATGCATTTTATGGAGGTTTCTTATGCATTGTGTATGTAACTTTTTGAATTCTGACCTAGGCTTTGTGTTACTACTGAAAAAATTTAGGCTGTGTCTGAAAATCATTTTGGTCGGAAGCATCACTCATGAGAATTTACTATCCTAAACACGTGACTGGTGCATTTAAATTGGCGGGAAATTATCTTCAAGAAGGTTAAGAGTTGGAATACTTCCGTATTATAACTTTTACTTGCCGGTTGCACAGTTCCTTATACTATCTTTCCTAAATATAAAAGCCCAAAATTGCAGCTTTTTATTTGAATTTTATGACATCATGAATTAGAACAGACCACTTATTAACCAACGAGAACAATGGACAATCGGTTCCAACTAATGACTACCATCTGTTACGTTAGTATCTAATGGAGTAATGTACGTTTCAATTGACCATTCCGAATTGCGGGAAAAGAATGCAAAATATCGTGACGTCACAATGCTTTTACCTCGGACAAACAAGCTTCGAACCTCGGTCAAACATCGAAATTGCATTGTGACGTCATGGAATTTCTCAAAATTTTCCCGCGTTCGGAAGGGTGATTTTCCAATAGATTCATTCGGCGGACAGACACCAGACATCACAAAATTTCGCGATATTTTCATTGTGACGTCAAAATGAAAAGCATGACAACACATCAAGGTGCTTCAAGACGGTGCAATCAGATGTGACGTCACAATGGATAAAATTTGCCAAATGATGTGATGTCTGGTGTCTGTGTGCATAAAATCAAGGTTAGGAACGGTCATATCTTTTATCTGGAAAATGGACAATAGCAACTGTTAGAGTAATTTTTGATACACATTTTGATAGATTTTGTGAATGATGGTATTTTCCTTGGTGATGAATACCAAATCTTAGATGTAGAATTTGAAAACAAGAACAAATATTGATATTTATATTGTCCAAAGGAAATAAGGCAGTGAACATGGTGAATGTGATTTGTAATTCATTGCTTAGCATTTCAAAATGGAAGTTTATTTTTTCTCGTAAGTTTATGTGTATTTTTTGTGTTTAATGTTTGTACGATGTGTTTCCGTGTGACTTGTTCATTTTTGTGTGTCTTTCTCTGCGTGTCTGCTTCGCATTTTTGCTTGGGGAGTTTTGCTGTGGGTGCTGCAACCGAGTGTTAATGAAGACCCCCCTTTCTTTTATCTTTAATATACGACTTAAATCTCGTTGAATATTATGAAAACTAACAAATCTTTGCAACAAGTACATTTTACCTAAAATCAAGTCGAGCAAATATGTTGCAGAATAATAACAAAATTGATTTCAAATATGCCTCAACACAAAAGTAGATGGCTTTATTGAAAAACGCGTTAGCTTCATTAATGCGTAAAATATTTTCTAAGTTAATTTCTGGCGCGTATAATGGTATTAAGCTATTTCATTTGTAGCCCCAAGATTGTGACAAAAATATAAAATTTGTAAACTTCAAACTAGCTTATGATTATAATTGTGAAAATGAGAAATTTCACATACCAATGGCCAATTTATAATAAATTCTATGAGAAAGAGTGCATGATAAAATGTTGTAAAGACATTAGATAAATTTCAAGACTATTTACTTGGTCGAATAAGTTGAGGGCTTTTCAAAACATCGATATAGGAAAAACGAAAAGGAAAAAGCTGATATCGTTTGAATACTCTTTTTTTTTTTTTTTGCTTTAAAAATATTTTACTCAATGTTAACATTGAAATGGATCGGGCAACAAGTTTTACCAAATTAGAACAGCCCTCTCCAAATACAACACAATAAACACAACAAAATGTCACAAGTGGCATGAACAGATATGATGATAATTACAATATTTCAACCAATTTATGAGGTACAGGGACAAAATAATCCGGAAGGGTGAATGTAAAGCGAGATACAATGTGGAAAATGGGGAGGGAAGGAGGAAATAAGTTTGCTTGACTAAATTCTTACTCGAAAACCACCGAAGTGGATAGCAACCAGTTCCTAAAACCTATCACTTGATGAAACAAATTCTTGTAATGCTGGTTGAATAAATATTTTGTCCGTAAATGCCATATAAAAGGTGGTCCAAGCTTATCAGCTGATTTAGAACCATTCTTTTCTTTTGATTATATCATCGGTTTAAAATAAATATATAGAGATATAAATTATTCCTTATGAAACGTCTTGATGGAAGTACATCGTGGATGGACAGTATACTTACAGTTTTCATCTGCATGATGTTGATATAATAGGAGTAACATCCTATACTGTAATAATATGAATTTAGGTCATTTCACCTGACCGACATTTCGTCCAATGATAATTTATGTCTTTTGAAAATTAATGTATTTCTGTCATGATATGCAATTTTGATTTATTTTCTAATTGGAAAACTTTCCTACATTTCCTTGTTATGAATATTTACTGCTTTTGGAGTACATACTGGTTGACCATGATGTATGGTTATAACAGAGAGGTTTACCCCTCACCTGTCTGTAAATCAAACGGTACCCCTCACCTGTCTGTAAATCAAACGGTAAATGAGGATCGTACTGAACATTATAATAATTAACATTGCAACCTGTAAGATATATCAATCTTTAGCAAGATAAATGGCTAATTAACCTTTTTGCCCAAAATAAATTACTCCAACCCAATACCTGATTGATTTGGTGTCGTATTTTGCTTTATATCTGAGAAGGGGAAATATAAAAATGACTTTCAATTCCTATATTTTAAACTTATATATTTTATTATATACTAATTACTGGAGGTAACACTCTTAACTATATACTATAACATTGAAGAGTGTATGATTACTCAGTGAAGGTCATCACGGATGAGACATATAACTTGCATCTGGTACGCTAAAATTTTATAGCAAAATATATATTTCAATATTGACAAATTCAAGCACAAAATCAAAATCAGAATCAAAAATTATAACCATTTCAAAACCTTGAGAAAAACAAAAGAAAATAAAATTACCATACCATTCTGTATAGAAGTGAAAGTGAATCCCCAAGGTAAATATGATAAACGACATGTAATGAGTAAGTGAATCCCCAAGGTAGATATGATAAGCGACATGTAATAAGTAAGTGAATCCCCAAGGTAGATATGATAAGCGACATGTAATAAGTAAGTGAATCCCCAAGGTAGATATGATAAGCGACATGTAATGAGTAAGTGAATCCCCAAGGTAGATATGATAAGCGACATGTAATGAGTAAGTGAATCCCCAAGGTAGATATGATAAGCGACATGTAATGAGTAAGTGAATGCCCAAGGTAGATATGATAAACGACATGTAATGAGTAAGTGAATCCCCAAGGTAGATATGATAAGCGACATGTAATGAGTAAATGAATGCCCAAGGTAGATATGATAAGCGACATGTAATGAGTAAGTGAATCCCCAAGGTAGATATGATAAGCGACATGTAATGAGTAAGTGAATTCCCCAGGTAGATATGATAAGCGACATGTAATAAGATAACGTAAGAGATCACTCGTAAGATTTTTAGGCAAATTGCATGATAAATTTTTCGCCCTCTCCTATTGTTGAATGACGTAAAACAGCAACAACTTCTGATAATTCCTTTTGGCTTTAATATGAATATCAGCCATCCCCGTTAAAAGAATCCTCACAAATACACAAAGAATCAGATGGTATCAGAAATCAATTAATTTTATCAACATCAACGAATGATGTTTTCTAATATACACCGATTCGTTTCTGATGCGACTTCGTTATAACTTATCATTGAATAAAATCATCCATAAGGCTATGATGTCCGTTCGGAACATTATTTGACTTTCCCATCGGAGCTCATGTTTCTAATAAGTAGATACACACCGTCTCTATTCGGCATTAATTGGACGCAGTCAACTAGAAAACCGGGAATATGATTCGATTGAAATCTAATTGAGTAAAATGATAATATCTAAAACCAAATCGGACTGATCAGTAATTCGGAAAATTACTAGTTAAGCCAAACATAGGAGAAACGAGGAATCTATAGAGTCTTTGAATAGGAATTAAGATTAATTTGAGTGTCGGATTTTACAGCATGCAATGTAGTTTAACTGATGATCTCGACAAGACGAGTGGAAAGGTTGTGTGTCAGACGCGGGGATATTACAACCTTTTCCGGTTCTAGATTAAGAATTCTAAAGTAATTATTTAACAAAATTTTGAATTTTATGATAGCTATTTTGGGGAAATAATTCACAGATCCTGGATCCATTTTCACTTCTAATAAAGTGAGAATGTCGTCGTTTATCATATAAATGGAAGTTGCCCCTTGAGTGGGCGTTGACAAATTCTTACAATGAAAAAAGTGATAAAGCGGAAGTGTTCCAACTCTATACCTTCCCGAAGAAATTTTCAAACTTTATATTATGCACCAGACACGTGTTTCGGATATTAAATCCTCATCAGTGATGCTTCCATTTAAAGTGACTCAGCCAAGATTTATTTTAGTAGCGCCCTCTGGTTATATTTTTAGAAATTGAATTTGTGCAATTCGCAGTGAGAGCTCCAAATTTCCTGTAGGGTCTATTTACGGCTATAAAGGAACACGTGGCAAAATACTGTGAAACTGTCATGAACAGGAATGGCGTAAACTTCTTTTGGTCTATTAAAAATTCAGGGGATGTGATTGACAAAATGAAATCAAGAAATTTTGAAGCAAATACGATATCTTCATACGACTTTTTTAATATGTACACCACGCTTCCTCACGAAAAAATAAATGCTCGACTGTCCAAACTCATTAAATGGTGTTTTGATCGAGAGGGGAAAACTTATATTTGTACTTCTGAATCGAAGGGTTTCTTTTCCGCCACAGATTACAAATCATACAAATCATGGACATGTGGTGACCTGTGTATTGCCTTGTCCTTCCTTTTGGACAATATTTATGTAAGATTTGGTGAGAAACTCTACAAGCAGGTTGTAGGGATTCCAATGGGTACTAATTGTGCGCCTCTTGTTGCAGATTTATTTTTATACACGTATGAAAAGGAATTTATCCAAAATCTTCAAAAGCAAAGAAAAAAAGATGATGTGAAATGCTTCATTGGTACTTCTAGGTACCTGGCTGATATTCTTACTATCGACAATCCTGTTTTTGAAAAGTATAAAAATGTTATTTATCCAAAAGAATTGATTCTACACAAGGCAAACGTTTCAAACACAGAAACACCATTTTTGGACCTAAATATCAAAATTGTTAATGGAGAGATACATACAAGTGTGTATGACAAAAGAGATGATTTTGGATTTAACATAGTAAATTTCCCCTGGCTTGACGGTGATGTTCCTAGATCACCGTCCTATGTTATCTATATTTCACAGCTCATCCGGTATGCTAGAGCATGAACTGATGTTTTGGAATTTCATAGTAGAAATTTACAAATTACCAAGAAACTTTTAGGACAAGGTTTTCGCTTTCACAAACTAGTAAAGGCTCTCTGGAAATTTTACAAAAATTATTGTCAACTTCTTCTGAAATTCGGACCAATACAGGCAACAGAGTATATTACTTTGGGTATTTCACAACCTGCATTTTATGGTGACATTATTAACAAGATAAGAAGGATCAAAGATAGACAACATCACTATCGAAAATGCGTTAGAATCATCAAACGCCTTTTATACCGTGGATATGATCCTAATGTCACCAGACGGACACTAGGCTTGGTACTTGACCAATCTTCAGTCTTGTACAAGCGCATTCTTAAAACTTGCACTCTGACTGACTGTGACGACGGGACTCTATGACGGGCCCTGTTGTCCAAACCTCTTTAGAGAAGACAGGACCACGACCACCTGTCCTCTCTGAATGTCAGTTGGACTCCTCGGGTGATAACATACATGAGCTCGCGGCGGCAGAGCACGGATTGTATTACGTACGCCCTCTTTTTATATCCATTTACATATTCATCTGTGTTGCTTGGGCCCCTGCGTTTTGCGGTCATAATGATGATAGGAAACGCATTTTGCTGTCGATAACTTCTTTATTTCTTTATCTTATTCATTCACGGTGGCGCCACTTACATACAATTTTTTCTTGTTTAGGTTGACATCATTCTGACTGAATATCTTCAGATTTACTGTAGAATTATTTTCGATTCAAACTTTATACACTATCTCATTACATCGGCAGAATCAAGTATTATCACTGGATCAAGCATATTCATGATTATCACATATCAAACTCCCACCTAGTAAGACATGGTAACAGAACCCATTCTAGTATTACGAAAATGGAATCATTCTAGACTTAAATCAAAATAGGAAACGTTTACATAGATTTTGACCCCAATTTCTCATGTTATATCATCTGAAAATGTTAACATACAGGATACGAAAATGTCAATCCGTGCAAATTAGCCACGTAAATGAAGAAACTTTAATGTAAGTATGATAACCCATTTAAAAGGGCTGAATAAAACACCGGATGTGATTGGCTGGTAAGAGGATTAGTGCCGTCCAATAATTATGCTCCATTTGTGTCGTTTTCAATGTCTCTCTGTGGAGATGAAGTGCACGGCTTTTCAAAACGTGCTCTAATCCTATGTATGATTGTAACGATGAAAGAAAAAATTAACACCTTCATTATCCTTTTTGATAAAAATATTTTTGTAAATGCGACAATATGTATTGAAATATACACCTAATAGCAAAATGTGCCAAGGTCGTTTAATATATTGGGATTAATGAGCTAAATAGCTAAGTATGTACATGTAATTGAGATAAAGAAGATCCTGACGACAATCTCAACAGCACTCACAATAGAGCACCAAATTGAGTATCGTCGGCCCCCTAGCAAACCAGAGGTGGGACCAGGTGCCCGGGAGGACTAAGCATCCCTTGTTGGTTAGCCGCACCCGCCATGGATGTTCATGCACGAAAATGAAAACAATTCCTACAGACCATGCGCTGTCCGAGGTCATATCTACATATAGAAAGTGCTATGGCGACCGTGTCAGGGAAAAAAAGTCATATAACACTGTCAGGGTGCTATCAGCATCTCTGACAGCAAGAGTTACCGGACATGATGGCAGCGACTGAATCCAATGTACTTATCTTCTATTCCTTGAACACCCCGATAGACCATCGTCCGATTGTGTGTTAACATTTTCGAGTCGACGTGTTTTTGAAAATGTTATTCATTTCCTCCTCCCGGGCACCTGGTCCAACCTCTAGTTTGCTAGGGGTCCGTCGATGCTCAGTTTGGTGTTCTATTGTGAGTGCTGTTGAGATTGTCGTCAGAATCTTCTTTATCTCATTATATCGTCACTCTGACAGATATCTTTCTAAAAATATTGTGTTACTAAAATGGAAATGAGAATGTTTCAGTTCTGGAAATTACAGGTATATTGTTACATAGTTTTGTCATCCATTTTAAGTTTAGGCAAGTGGTTTCTTCTACTTATCTAATGATCTGTCCGTTTTAGGAAAGTTTGACACAACCACTCAAACTGAAAAGACTTTATTTACATGCGATTCCTGGCACTATCCATTAATTATCCTCACTTGATTTTAAGGTAAATCAAATTATTTACCCAGCTTTTCACACACCCTTACTCGTATTGATTATCAATTAAGGCTGTACTTCACCGTGCTTAAGTATTTAAATCAAAGCTTCACCGAAATTTAATTATACGACAGCGGATCCCTTTGTCAATGTTGAAATCGGTATCTATTCTTGATGGAGACGGAGAACCAACACCTCCCCGGGAACTTTGTCTATTCTTCATTTAAATTAAGATTGATTGTAAACAGTCTTTGGGAAAATTGTAAACGGACGCCTTGCTGTAAATATATGCTGTCTAAGGTTTTTGAATTTCACGGAAGTTTGATCACACAAACTCGTGAGATGTCAGATGGCCTTGTACAGACTTAAATTGATGTATTTGACATTCGATTGCTTATCATTTTCGGATTGTCATTGATCTGTCTGCAGGAAATACTTAATCTTTCCGCTTAGCCTTATTTCCTTTCGGGTTTTCTTTTCTTCTTGTGTAGATATACATCTCAGTTTATATATATAAATAGATGGTATTTTCCTTTTTCTCATTTCGGAATATGCTTTGCCACGCAGCTGTTCCAATGGAAATGCTAATAATTGACCCTTTCGAACGCGGGAAAAATTTGAGAAATTCCATGACGTCACAATGCAATTTGGATGTTTGACCGAGGTTCTGAGCTTGTTTTTCCGAGGTAAACACATGGTAAAAGCATTGTGACGTCACGGAATTTGGCATTTTTTCCCGCAATCGGAAGGGTAAATTTTGCCTTACCTTCTCGACTCTGAGACAGAATAACTGAAGGGTGCTTCGATGAATGTGATTTTTTTTTATTTGGGTCTTTAAAGCACTTGATTTGTCATTATTTGAAAAAGATGAAAATCACGGGGATGAAATAGTCGTTGTTCCTTTTTTTCCGAATGCAGAATGATGTGACTCTATGCAATTGTGAACAATGTATCAAGACTAGTTTTATATTCTATACACATTCATATGACATTTTGACAGTTTGACATTTTCTAATTAAAGGAGAGGAAAATCTTACATGGAAAATTTGTTATTCAGTTTGAAGGGTGGAATGTTAATAAATGTATTTTGAGTTGCTTAATTGTAAAGTGGGAGTCTAGATTAAATGACAAGACAACAATTATCACGCAGGGAAGGTCACGTAGATACGCCGCTGATATTTCAAAATAAGGATCAATGTTAGGAATGAATTATTGGTGAAATGATTTGGCCTCTAAAATAGAAATATGCATAGAAACAAAAGAAAATGTCAAACGTCACATTTTGACATGGATGTGACATGAAGATTGTATTTTGATTTAATTTCAGAGTTTTTGTCCTTAATACAAGGCATTATTGTTCTCTGTGCATGACGCCACATTTAAAAAAAACCTAAAATGAGTATTCCATGGATGTTCTTGGAAAAAGTTTACGTTTCTCATCTTCAAAATAATTTACACTTCGTCGAGCCAGTTGATTAAGGCATGTAGTTCTAAGAAAAGGGAGAGGAGGCGTATGTTTTCTTTTACGGAATGTTCTAGCCGTAGATGTATTTGGGTGGGGGTTGTAAAAGTATGAGTCTGTTATCTGTGATGTATTATATTGTGACTTTATTTCATTTTCGTGCGAGAACATCGACGGCGGGTGCGGCTAGCCAAACAGGGGATACTTACTCCTCCTGGGCACCTGGTCCAACCTTTAACCTTCTAGGGTCCGTCGATGCTCAATTTGGTGCTCTATTGAGAGTGCTGTTGAGATTATCGTCAGGATCTTCTTAAACTCATTTAATATCATTGATATGATATAGGTTTTGAAATTGATTGAGCACAGTTTTGCAAACAAGTGTTGTTGGAGATCCCCTCCTTTCTTATGTATCGAAGACTTGATTGTTTTCGTATCGTTATCTGCTTCCCTGTGGCTGATGTTACAAAGACTTACAGTTTTGTTATTCTTGTAGCGAATCAAACATGGTGTGTTAAAAAGAAAAATCCATTCTCTCTG
Source organism: Pinctada fucata (assembly GCA_028142955.1). NCBI lineage: Eukaryota > Metazoa > Mollusca > Bivalvia > Pterioida > Pteriidae > Pinctada > Pinctada fucata. Next base: position 58,155,245 of record AP027108.1, on the reverse strand, counting down.
AAAACTGAACACGAGATAGCGTATCTGTTTTAAGATGAAGTTTCTCTAGCATTGAAATCAGATTATATAAATGATCACTATCAATATTGCAACAATAAGAAAAGTAAGGAAGGCATGCGCGGATCCAGCGGGGGGGGGGGGGGCATTCGGTCTGTACACCCCTCTCCCCTGAGAGGGATATAGATAAGATTGGAATAGTCTGTCTCTTTATCTTCTTGACGATTTCAATTCAATTTTAATACGATAGACACTATGAAGAATCATCCATGGTCACCAAAATTAAATTGATTTTCAGACGCAGCCATATGTATTTAAGTGGCGCCCCCTAGTATGATTGTTTTGAAATGTGTGTATCTTCTTTGTAAAGAGTGCGCGGCATCTTTCCTCTAGGACCGGTCGATTCAGTAGCATAACAAAATACAAGTAAATCGTTGGAGGGAGGGTGCTCAGATGTTAACCTCCTTTAATTTCGATATATGGCATATTTCCAAAAAGCAAAGTAATGTTTACTGTCAAACTGATAAAAGGCAAACACAATGCTTGTTATTACTTGCCCAACGATGTCTATCTACGTCTGATTCAAACAAAGGAATTTGTGCATCTCTCTTTATTTGGCTCATCTTCAACTATGATTTAACTGATTTCATTTTTTTTTCTTCTGGAAGAGGAATGTTAGGAGGGAACTATACTTTTTAATTTTTTCTGGAGTAGTAAATGTTAGGACGGGACTAGACTAAAAAGAAATAAAATAATACACTTGAAACATTTAATCGCGGGAAAATTGTTTATACGCCACATACTACCAAAGAAAATAAGAATAGGTAATAACAAAGAAGTGTTCCAACTCGTTACCTCCACGTTTCAAACCAACTTTAATGTACGAGAAACCTGTCTTCATCATTTGTTCTTCATAAGAATGACAAATATGGATAATGACCATATCCCTGTATACAACAAAGGAGGGGATCTTTAACAGCACAAAATCGATAATTCAGAAAATCAAAAACCGAAGGCATACAAAATCAGGATAAAACAGGAACCAAAGCAAACAATTAAAAACCTCCACCCTATGAAAAGAAGCTAACTCTCGATATGGGAGTGCGACCAGGTGCCCAGGAAGAGGAAGCATCTCCTGCTTTCATGTAACACCCGCCGCTTCAATTCAGTAGAACTGTCACATCTGGTTACTTCCATTTCGGAAGACATAGAGTACAATCTTTGGTTGGATGGTTCAAATGATCTATGACAGAATATCATCCACCATTCTGGAGAGTGGTTAGCCAACAGGGGATGCTTACTCCTCCCGGGCACCTGGTCCCACCTCTAGCTTGCTGGGGGTCCGTCGATGTTTAATATTGTGCTCTATTGTGAGTGCTGTTGGGATTATCGTCAGGATCTTCTTTAACTTATCATAGTGTATGACTAGTTCTAAAGCAATTATCAAACAGAGACAAGTTTCCTCTAGGATGATGGTCGACTTGCAAGCATATTTATATAAAATCTATGAACAAGAGAACATTGAAGGGTCGCCCTAGAATGTCGATGATATTTCAGGATGAAATGAGAAATATTAAAAAAAAAACAACGTAGTACAAAGTCAAATGGATAAAGGGCCAAAAAAGGAAGTATACTGAGTCTTTTGAATAGACCCAATCAAATTCAGACTAAATGTTAAACGTCTTCAAATTCAATAGCATCATTTAAGAACAGATATATTTGTTTTTGGTACTTAACCTTCGTCAGTGATCCTCAATCTAAACGATGTAATGTGGCCAAAAAGTGTGAAAATTAGTATGCCCAAAATTGTACCGAAAGACGTAGCAGGATTGGTGGGATATGACGCTTCAGGACAAAACAGAACGTAATGGGGAAACCTCATAATTCACAATTAAAGTGTTATTCATTTCATTTTATTAATAATCTTTTTTCTTAAATGACTGGCCAAATCTCTCCACAATGTCCCTTTTACGTCCAAGACATAGGAACATTTCCAAGTCACTTTCATGAATGGACGTAATATCTGAAGGACAAGTGATAAAGGGAGACAATATATTTTCATTGTGTCAAATTTATACTGTAGGAGCCAGGAAATGTTCATGTAAATCAAGAAATAATTACATTTTATCCCCTCCGTAACGCTCTAGTCCTGATCTCCCCGCGTGATTAAGTGCGCATTCATCATTTCTCCTTAACAATCACTTCCTATTATGGATGTAGAACAGAATCGGTCAGCAGACGCGGACGTAAAGAGTGGACTCAGGTGTCTGAACCCTGCATATAGGGTTATGTAAACATGCAATACTGTTACACCATAATTGGAATATTTTTTTAAATCAGTCGGAAACAAGCCTTGATATTTTGCTTTACTTCTTTTAATGATTATATAATTTTGCTTAGAACGAATCATGTCATCTACTCTGGAGCCGCGTATGGTCAGATCTATTTTTTTGGATCCTTTTGATATTAACTATTAATTTCACGGACAATTCGTGTGTCTTGTAACTTTCCAAGATAATATTAATGGCAAACCTGATAAATTAGACGGACATATCTCGAGTTTAACTTCACGTAGAGAGCTATGAAATTACAGAGGATCAATAAAGTGCTTTGTTCATGAATCTCGTAAACATACTTATAGAATTTTTCTGCATAATGATAAATGCATAATAAATCAAATGTAAAGGCATCATAGTTTTCGTGTCATACGATGTAACGGAAAGTAGGAAATGACCACCCTAATGATAATTCATAAAACCTATTACGGTGTCGTCTGTTTCATCACCCATTCCGGTAACATCACGCAATGACGAACCATAACCAATTATACGGTTATGTCATCATGTTTGTTATACAATGAGAAATCAGCCGAGATTCATTTTTTCCATTACAGAAATCAAACCCGTTACTAATTAGAATTAATGCTTTTCAACGCGGAAGAACAAAGTTAAAAGGTGATATATAGTTATTGAGAGCAAGTAGTTAAATTCACTTGCCACTGGTTATTTTCGTACTGTTTTCGTATTCTTTGGGACTTTGATTGAAGTTTCTTTTTTTTTCTAAATTTCTTACGGTAGTTAGGGACACCTTCTTCTATTTCTGCTACTTTATTTTGCATTTTATTGGTTTTTCGCGAACTTTTAATTGAGTTTAAGTCACTAAGGACTACATACTTAGACATCATGCAAAACTCGGTAATGAAATTAACGACTGATTATTTCGAATCTGATGAAGACGTGAAGTAAAAAGGAGTAGCTGTGGTAACCTGCCCAATTTTTAACTTTGCACAAATATACATTATTGTACATAATTATCTAGTTTACAAAATATCAAATGAATGGTGTATCGAAATAGTCAAAAGAAAGGAGGGGATATCCAATAACACTCGGCTGCAGCACCCACAGGAAAACTCAAAAACTCCCAATGCAAAAAACACAGAGCAGACAGCACAGAAAGAGACGAAAAAGATATACGTATGATGAAAATACAAACAGACATGCGCAATGCAGAGCCCCCACAAACATAAGACTGTTTAGTCTTCACAGTGTTTAAGTGAATAATAAGACGTTTAAAATGTTTGAAGACGTTAAAATCATTGAATAAATGAGGGAAATTTCGATACGAAATTGTGGAATTAGGTATTGTGCCAGCCCTCGACCATAATGACTTGTATACAATTTGATATATTCATGATCGGTCTTTCAATTTGCATAAGTAGTATCGTCGGCGTCCCCTGGTGTGCTGTCAAATTTTGAAAATTTGTGTAAAACTTGATGATTTTTCTTTCTTTTTTTTTTTTCGTTATTCAGAGCAAATGAGGTCGGAATAGGACGTCATATGTCCCATATGTACATGTAACTTTACGATCGCTTAAAGTTCTGACGCTCTTTTTATACATTCAACATCGCAATAATTTGATTATTTCCAAACTGCATATTTATCAGAACGGGGCACAATGTTACCTATACATATCCCTGTATAGATTATATCACTAGGTAAATCTATATAAACGCGCGTAAACACCAACGACCACCAGGTTTTAGTGATCAGATGGAAATATTTAACAACCTTTTTTTTCAGATTTCATCCAAAAGCTTTTTTATTCCTTGATTCATGATTATTCTTCATTTTTAATCGCCAGGTTTTCCGTATTCATAAGTGTTAAACGTCTTTACTATTTCTATTTTTGTACATTTAACGCGGCCGACATCACATCGCGCCTTGATACTCTTGTAAAATAATGCGCGCCAAAATTTGAATTGCCAGTTTCAAACAAGGATGTTATTCTAAAGAAAAAGGAAGTCTTTTTTTTCAAATAACAGTAATCAAATTATGAGAAATGACTGTAATAATTTTTCTGTCTATCAATGTATAGACAAAATCCGATGCACAAACAAAATATAATCCGCGGATTATATACTTTGTGTATATAGACAGAAAAATAAGTACAGTCATTCATTGATTATTGGTTTAATAAAAGCAAGTTTAATCGAAATAATAGGGTGATTTGATGGGTAAACGCACGTAGTCCTTTCCACAGAAAGAATAAACGGAGCTCTAAATTAACGTTGAGGAGGAGATAAAATAAAATTATAACAAAATTCAAAATAGAAAAGGAGGCGTTTTTTTATACATTGAGGGCTCTTCTATGTAATTTCTCTAAAGATCATAGCTACTCATAATATCTTAGCGTTCCCACAGTTAACAAAATAAATTGCCCCTTAATGATTTAACAGCAAATCAGAAAATGTCATAAAATTCTCTTTAAGTTAAATTTAAATACAAACATGCCCTAAAACACTCCTTTTGACATTAATATGATGCAATACGTCATCCACAGAGCCTTTAAATATGATCACCAACATCTTGTAACGGTTTCAAAATCTGGATCATCCGCACGTTTGAGGGCGCGAGGATCAAATCAAACGAGAAGAATAAAAACGGTGAAATCCGCAAAGTGTCGTGTGAAGACCTTCGGGATTTATAGAATTATCTTATTAAGAGTTCAATTATTGTCAGAATTCTCACACCATCTGTGGTACGCGGATAGAAAACCATCTTGTGGTGTAACGGGGATAATTTGTGTAAGATTCAAGGATACATCTTAATCAATAATTGTATCTTTCAAGATGAAATAAAAAACCAAAAATTTGATACAAACATTATCAAATCAATCCGAATCAAAACAAGCAATTCATATCGGTATTTATTCATTCATCTCCACAAAGCTTTCTCTTAATGAAAAGTAAGATTCTTTGTTGATGTCGATGTAAGAAAGATAGTATGGAGACTTACCAGTATACTTTTGGAATTGTTTTGTACCACTTGGTGAGTGTCACTGCTGGTGGAGCAGGAGTCCCCGAGGGCACATGTAGCCAAGTTAGATCAGCTTCTGTTGATCGTCTGTCTCTTCAACGCATTCAAAAATTTATGTAATCAAAATTTCTTGAAATTTCTATAACGTGGGTACTGTAGCATCATATCCCACCGATCCTGCTTTCGGTACTTTTTGGACATAATAATTTTCACACTCTTTGGCCACATTACATTGTTTAGATTGAGGATCACTGACGAGGGTTAAGTGCCCGAAACGTGCATGTCTGGTCCATGCTGCAAATTAATCTGTTTTTAAATGATGCTATTGAATTTGAGGATGTTTAACATTTGCATTGTTCTTCCGTGACCATTTTGCTTCCATCTAGTTGTTCACATGATTGCTTTGCATCTTCTGCTCTCATACATGCATGTTTATTCCGCTGTGATTAACCACACAACACAAAACAGCTACACAATCGAAACAATAATTCAATATAAACAACTCAAATTAACAAACCAATGCAAATAATAACCACAACACAATACAATACAATCACACAACAGAAAAAAACAACATAAAGCAAATGTTAAACGTCTTCAAATTCAATAGCATCATTTAAGAGCAGACGAATTTGCAGCATGGACCAAACATGCACGTTTGGGATATTTAACCCTCGTCAGTGATCCTTAATCTAAACAATGAAATACGGCCAAAGAGTGTGAAAATTATGATATCCAAAAATGTACCGAAAGACGAAGCAGGATGGGTGGGATATGATGCTACAGGACCCATGTTTTAGACATTTCATGAAATATTGATAACAGAAATTTTCGAATGCGTTGGAGAAACAGACGATCAACCGAAGTTGATCGAACTTGGCTACATGCACAAGACAATTACACAACACCAACAACAATGCAACAAAAAACAACCAAACAACAAAGAACAACCATCGACAATAACTAAGAAGAATCTTAGATTTATTGAAAAAGAAAAATATACATTTTAATCAGAGCCACATAAGCGGATTCTGTATCATGTAGCAATGTTTTGTCGCTTTCTTCCTATACATAGTGCCCACCGTATAAAGTTTCACTGTAATGCTCTATCGCTAAATCTAAGATCATTTAGTAAGGATAAAATGAAAAACTAAAGGGAAACAACTAGTACTTGGCGACGGCATGATGATGATGATACATTCACAATAACTTTGATACAACTGTTGCTGTTGAGATTGTTGTCAGGATCTTCTTTAACTAATTTGAATATCCATGAAATATAATCTGAATAAGTGATTGTCTTATACGCCGTCCAATCACCAAACATTCCCTTTTATAATAAGAAAATAAGGTAACTTTTCAAAGTGTTACATAATAGGGGATGCTTAATCCCGGGCACCTGGTCCCACCTATACTTAGTAGGGGTTCGTCCATCCTTAATTTTGTGGTCTATTGTGAGTACTGTTGAGATTATCGTCAGGATCTTCTATAACTTATATTTGATTATTCTTGGTAAAGAGCTGTAATCAATATATGATATGTTCTATTATTTTCGTTTTTCATTAAAAAGTCAGTGAAAGAATTCATGTGCAGGTATATGTATATAGGAAAAGGAAGAATTGTATTTCATTCTAAAGAGATCCATTTTTGCCAAAGTGTAAGACATTATACTCGATTGCCAACGTCAAATAATGATGAGCGATTAGACATTCGATCGTTCAAAGTGCAAAGAATTAAATTGCATTAATCATATCTAATGAATGTTGACAGAAGTAAAAGTTGATTATTTGTAGCATTATTTCATTGTTTCGTAATAAATTACAGCAAACAAGCGAAGTTCATTTACACCATTAAAGTGTCCGGATAAAAACTACTTGATACAAAGTAAAACATGAAATGTTCTCTAAAAGTCATCTTCTTACACATTTATAGATATTGACACAAGTAAATTTCATTTTCTACGATACTACAGAGCAAACACTTTTAGATTGATTGTCATTGAGAGTGTTCGAATACATAGTTTACTGGAGCTGGAAACAATGACCTCTTCCATTTAACATCATCAGTCAACGTCGGTGTGTATTGATACAGCTAATAGTCGATATTTTACACCACTCATGAAAAGATACTTTGGCTCAAACACTGAAGGATCAAATGCTGATTAGCGTGTTCGAGTATCGCGATGGTTAGGGGTTTTTTTTCTATGGCACTTTATGATTGTCCAACTTAAAGGTGCTTTCCATTAACTTACATAACGCCTCCTAATTACGTGATAAAACCCTTCATGATGGCCAGAATATGTTTTAAAAACGTTATGTTCTTTAAAATATTAATTAGCATCGTAGTAAGTGATATACAGAAGAATGGCATTTCGAGTTCTTGAAATATCAATTTTAATTTTTGTTCTTCAGGTCACCATGGAAACAAAAACAATCGTCATATGGTGCTTAACTGCCTTATTTGCATTTATAAACGTTGCCATAGCTACCGAAGAAGATAAAACAGGTGAGTTGCTAATAATGCTTTAAACTTTACAAATTCTGTATTACATTAAAAACTTAATTTTAACATTTACATTTCTTTTGACATTATGCTGTGTGAAAATCCTATATTGCGTTGGTTTCCCCCCGCAATAAACCTTCAAGACATTTGACATTTGTACTATGAGAACAATGCAAAAATAATTAGACCACAAAATGGTTATGGTCTTTTGAACGAAATTAGGGAACTTTAATTTATTTTGCTAATAAGGTAAGAATACACAGTAAATTGGAGATAAGAGATAAAGTTATATAACAGTAGAGACAATGTGACTATATAATTATATCTTTTTTAATATGTTAGTTCTTTTTACAAATGTAGGTGTTCTCTGGATGTTTGCTCTGTCGCCTGGAAGAAGAATTGTTTTGGTCCTTTATCATTTTGACATATGTATTATTTTGCTATTTCGGAAACTTCTTATTTCATCTAAAATGCACCGAAATTAAAGGAGGTTAACATATTAGCTAGCACTTTCCCTCAAATGCTATTTTGATTATAGATTATATTTGAATATGCTACTAAATCGACCCTACAGGAAATTTGGAGCTGCGCATTCTCTGTTATGTAAATGAAGAAATTTGAATTAAAAAAAAACTAGAGGGCGCTACTAAAATGAAGTTTGGTGGCGTATGAAATTCACTTTGGACGGAAGCATCACTGATGAGGATGCAATATCCGAAACACATGTCTGGTGCATAATAAATTGGATTGAATTTTTCTTCAAGAAGGTATAGAGTTGAAACACTTCCGTATGATTGATCTGCGCGGAGTCTGGTGGTTGCTTAGTTCGTATTTTGGTGTTCTTTCATATCTCGCTTTCTCAATATCTCATTTAGGGAAGTTGCTCTGAGCAGAGTCTGTTGGTTGTTGAAGCGTGGTTTACAAAAACCATTTCCCAGATCATAGCAATGAGAGAGCTCAAGATAATTTATATATATAGCTTTTCAAATTCATGAAATGCTACCAAAAAAATTCCGAAGAAATGTCTAATTATATAAAGTCTTAATTTCAAATAGATCCTTATGTTGAATTTAAAACAGTGTTTAAAGTTAATCAACGATAATTGTGTCATGCTTCAAGCCAGAACCTGAAATGAAATAGAAATGTAACGCTTTTGCATCTTTAATCTTTACAATCTATACAAAGTATGCACTAAATCTTTAAATTAAAATGAATTCGTCTGAGGTTTTTCCGGTGTTTCTCTTTAATTTAAACGCTTCCAACACCATTCGTCTTTAAATTTGATTTTACTATTCTATATCTAGTTTTCTGAACAAACATTCCTTCTCATGCTTATCTTCTAAATAGGGTCTAGATGTTCAGACTACTTTATATGGCTTTTCCTTATTTAAACGAATGTGACATTATACAGTGTGCATTGGAGTTGATAGATTATTTTGTATTATATTTATCCTATTCATTTATGTGAAAAATGGGTCATACGTCTCAGTATTCTTTGAAGAAGAACAATGGCTTCCCCTTTCACAAGCTGATTCAATGGTATTCAGATTTTCATATATGATTCACTGCTATACAACTAAAGTTAGTTCAGTGTTTATGTTTATTAGGTAGTCGCACAGTTCCTTTAATGACACCTGAATTATTCCGGTTTAAGATGTACATAGATTAGGGTTGGGTATGTATGGTTTCCTTATTTTACCACTTTTGCCGAACGTGTTGCTCGATGCCCTAAGAGGTTTCAGAATTGTTTTCGTTAAAAACAATTGAAGACAAAACGTAAATAGATTTTCAAACTAATAGATGAAGTGAACCAACTTCTCATATGAAAGAAATGTGACTTTATTCAAAAAGAGTCATCCTTTCTTTTCTTTCAAAAACATTTTTATCAATTTTCTATAAGGACCAAAATATTTTGAAAATAGAATGTCATGGATTTATATTATTGTCTCTATACTCGGTGTGTTTAATGCATTGACCATTTTTTTACAAAAGCAATTTCGGTTGCAATAGAAACGAGGTTTGTCTATTTAAATCACTGATGTTATTCAATTTGAAAACGTTAACACTTAAACAATGATCAAATAAGCAATCGTTGGATATTGTGTTGCCATAGAAACTATTGTCAAAACTAAATTGTACTAACTTTTAAAAGATGAAATAATTTCTTAAAATGTCATTCAAGCAGCCAAATCATAAAAAATCAAATCAGTAAAAAATTGGCAAAAAAAAGAGCCTTTTTTGTCCAATATTTACCATTTTTTTTTATCAAATTTAACATGAAACGTCAGGCTGATAACACCATCACTGATGCCAGAACAAAATATATTTTATCTGATAAATTGAATCACTGAAAACATTAGTGGGACCTTTTTTTCTGCATTTTGTTGTCAAAATTGTTTGCCATGGTAACTTTTCATTTGACTCCTAAAGAGTACATCTTTTCAACTTGGTTTTTATTATTGTTTTAATTACTTATACTGCTTGATCTTTATGAAGGGACAACAGTAGGAAATATTCTATTGCATGCAATCAGGATACGCTGACTCTCCCCGGGCACCTGGTCTCACTTCGGAATTTGTTCATTCCGAGGTGTAACCGTTCCTGTGGAAAATCTTATGATTTTGCCTTGCCTTCTCGACTATGAGACTGAATAACTGATGGGTACCTCTGTAATGTTTATTGTTTTTGCACTTCCAAATTTGTCAAGATCATTGGCCATAAGTTGAAGGTCAAATCAAAATAAAGATTCCAATTTTACGAAAATTTGCATCTTTGTTGTTACTTATTGTTTCTTGCAAGTAAGCTACTTGTTCAGGGTTATATCATACAACGGCTGAAATCACATTGAGGAAGTTCTTTGGTCGATACGGGGATATAATAAAAGAATATCAAAATGATCAGTTACATTCTACATTGTGATTGAATGGCTATAGTCATCACCAAACAAGACATGTTTACCTGATCTGTACATCAAAATGTACATCGATACAATCACCGAATTTTACAGGTTTCCTTGAAGCTGTTGCGACGGGTGTTACATGCAATCAGAAGAAACTGACTCTCCCCGGGCACCTGGTCTCACTTCGGAGTGTTGTTCATTCCGGGGTTCGCAGTCGTTCCGATGTGAATTCTCACGATTTGGCCTTGCCTTCTCTACTTTGAGACTTAATAACTGTTAGGTACTTCTTTGATGTTTATTCTATTTTTTAGTTTGACCGTCATATATTTGTAAGAGATATGTTTCTTACTAAAGGTTCGATAGGAAGAAAACATTACAACTCTTTGTTAAGAACATTTCTAAGAAAAATTCTTATTTTGTATAAAAAAATATAAGATTGTCATGAATTTTGCAATGTAAACGTCTTCAAATTAAATAGCATCATTTAAGAACAGATAAAATGGCAACGTGGACCAGACATGCACGTAGATGATGTTTTAGTCACTGCATCTAATAATGCGGAAGGGTTCCAACTCTATACCTTCTTGAAGAAAATTTCAAACCAATGTTAATGCAACAGACACGTGTTTCGAATATTAAAGTGTTTTTCATAAGACGTCCAAATTAATTTCACTAGCGCCCTCTGGTGTTATTTTTAGGATTTAAATTTCTGCATTTATTTTTCTGTAGGGTCGATTCAGTAGCATGTTTAACGTCTTCACATTCATAAGCATCATTTTAGAGCAGATAAATTTACAGCATGGACCAGACATGCACGTTTCGGGTATATAACCCTCGTCAGTGATCCTTAATCTAAACAATGTAATATGGCCAAAATCTGTGACATTTATGTCCTAAAAATACCGAAAGACGTAGCAAGATGGCTGGCTACAGGACCTAGGTTTCAGAAATTTGAGAAAATTTTGTAAGCAGAAATTTTCAAATGCGTTTGAAGAAACGACCAACCGAAATTGATCGAACTTGGCTACATGTGCCCTCGGGCCTCCTTGTGCACCAGCAGTGACACTCACCAAGTGGTACAAATGTTTAACGTCTTAAAAATATCATCCAAATAAAATCTATGTTCAAAATAGCATTGGAGGGATGGTGCTTAGATCTCCTCCCTTCTTTTTAGATGTTATTTTTCGGTGAAATGGCAAGTTTCCGACATAGCAAAAACTATATATGATGTCACATTGATAAATAGATAGATTGATTGCCAAAAATAAGCTTCTTTCGGGCGGCAGAGCTGGAAAGAAGTAATTAATACACTTAATAAACATCAAGTCACGGTGAACGATTTCAACTGCTCCACAGTGCAACAAGAAATAAGTGTTAATATTAATAATGCGGAAGGGTTTTTAAAATTACATTTTTGACAAAAATCACAGAATTTCAACACATTTGGTGAATCGCAGTCCAAGTGATTGAAAAGGATCCTATGACCTCGAAAAATTTCAAGGTGGTTTTTTAAAATAAATAATGCTCTTTAAAATACTGATAAAAATTGCTTCAAAAAATATAAGGGACAGCTTAAATTTGACCAGTAAATTACACTATGTTTAATAGTATTGAACTGAATGTCACCAAGGTAAACATTTTTATACCCTTATGAATTAGGAGCTTTTTGGTCTAGCATGGGTCCTCTTCAGAACAGGTTTTTACCTACATTGTGCACATCGACAACAAGAAAAGCTGATGCAACTGGTGCAAGCATACTTCTTGTTTAGTATTCCTACTATGAAAGATATAAGGAAAACAATTAGGAAATTTCAGTTGACTACAATACCTGTTACCATGGAAACTTGCCTTCTGAAAATGCCTCATTATCAGTATTCCCCAGATACTAAAAATTTTAGACATTGTTTCCATGGCAACGAAAACTGAATTTGTCAAAAGGAAGTTAGTTTTCGTCTCAGAACATCGTATACACCTTCTATACCAAATTCTCCAAAATTGTTGACATGTCATTTCCGCGTGTTCTTAAAATTATTTTGGTCCTTGAAGATAATTGGTATTAAGCCTACTCGAGGTCATCTCACTCAGATGAATTCTCGAGGAACAAATGTCTCAACAATGAATCAAAAGAGATGGAAATGTTAAAGGTCCTCAAATTGAATAGCATCATTTAAGAACAGATAAATTGACAGCATGGACCAGACATGCACGTTTCGGGTACGTAACCCTCGTCAGTGATCCTCAAACTTATACAATGTTATATGCTAAAAAAGTATGAAAGTTACTATGTCGAAAAAGCGTACCGAAAGACGTAGCAGGATGGGTTGGGTATGATTCTACAGGACCCACGTTTTAGAAATTTCAAGAAATTTTGGTAACATAAGCATCAAAGAAGTACCCAATGTTATTCAGTCTCAAAGTCGAGACAAAACAGTGAGAATTCCCATCGAAACGGTTGAGAACCCTAACAGAAATTTTTGAATTCACCGGACTGCATGACCATTTAGTAATACTTTTTACCCCGGGCCCATATCAGTATTTTCATACCATATATTATTTGTCTTTGTTATATGTAATATTCTTTTTCTAGCTATTTCGCTCTAAAAAGTATTACAGTCATTCAAGAAAAACCGCTACAGTTCGTGATTTTACCTGTCGCTAGGTCCTTATTTGTGATGTTCATAATCTACTGCTGCAACCGAGTGTTCATTTGTTTCTCTCACATACACGTCAAATACTGACCGAGTAATACATATGTAAGGAGTAGGCTATTCTGAAGTATCTCATTAACCCAGAAATTGATGTCGCTATTTTGCTTAAGAATCTAAGAATAGTGAGCGTATTTAAAACAATATCTGATATCACGTTTTATAGCCAATAATATGTATTTTATCACATAAGTATGTTTTTTTAAAGATTGAACAAAATGCAAGTTCATTGCTCAAAATCTCAGTGTCGCTGAAATATGCCTAAACTCCATAACAAGGCAGTCATAGTCTATCAAATTTTTATTTACATTATATTCGAAATCTCAAGAGGCCTTACCAACAAGTGATTATTTTATTATTTTAAATTTTTAACAAAAATTTTTCTTTTCATCTTAACAATTTTGAGTCAGAAAGGGAAGTTCTTCTATCGAAGCGTCACATATAAGAACCTAACTTACATAACGGACTTTTTTTGCAAACAGCCACACAATTATTTTTAAAGATCATATTGATCATCACACGTAGTAGTATCAATCAGCTGGTGAATACAACTGTGTTATGCTTCTCGAAAATATCATATTAACTATGAAAACATAACCTCCATAACTATACAACCTACATAACGGTAATGTGTCTACCGCTTTATTACAGATCTGGCGATCAAATTTTCATTCAGGTCTTACATGTAAGCAGTGTGCAACTAGTAGAAATATTTAAGCTCCTCACAATCCATAAATCGAAGGTGTAGGGGGGGGGGGGTGTACCGCTCAAGATGCGTTAACGCGTATCTTCCTTAACGATCAAGTTCAAGTTCCTCGGTTTGCCTTTTTTAGTTCTTCGGTAGGGGCCGACTAAGCATTGAATAATGTTGAGAAAAAATGTTACTTGTATTTCTATCTATTTGCAATCTCATTTTTAAATAATTGGAACAGTATAGCCTCCGTAACACAGTTTTAAGATATATCAATTATAAGTTTCTGAATGTCAAACTAATTTAGAGGATACATGCAATACAAGTTCCATATTAACTGAATTTCTCATTACAATATATCTCTTTTAATCAATATATATACTTTTTATTGTATGATTTTATCATAGAGAGGTACGAAGTGGGATTTCCTAGGACAGCTAATCTCAGATATAGGAAAATTAGCATAAAATAATTCCAAAAACATTATAAACTGTGTTCATACAGCAATGTCAGATACGAAAACGTATATCTGTCGAAGGAAATGATAAACTAGATAAATCAGAAAGGTGACAATGTTAAACGTCTTCAAATTCAATAGCATCATTTAAAACCAGATAAATTTGCAGCATGGACCAGACATGCACGTTTCGGGTACTCAACCCTCGTCAATGATCCTCAATCTAAACAATGAAATATATATTGTACTTTGTAATAACCTACGAAACATAAGACTAACGGTTTATTAGATCAAGGAAATTCCCTCTACTATAATCAAACTTAAGGGAAATTTTGGATATTCATTGTGAAAACGCAGAGCTGTGAACCTGCATAACTGAGTAATTGACTTCGCTCCTGTATGTCATGAAAATATCTTTAGAAGAAATACGATTTGAATAAATAATATTAATTCAGCATTGAATGGTTTCTTACAAATCCTTGAAAGTACTGTGTGTTTTCTTCGGGTATATGTTAAGGTTCAGAGGCATACAGGTTTCAAACTTCTGTAAAACATAACTTCAAAGTAGACATAAGTTTTACTGTCATTCACCTCGTAACACTACGTCTGACCCCACTACTTTCAGAAGCCCATAACTTGAAGAAGAAAAATATTTTGTATGGTTAAAGAGGAAATATGTATGTTTTAATTTATCTACAAGTATGTGGCATTGCCTCAATCGTGGATTCCGTTCTACAATACCATCATTCTCTCTTTTCACAGCGCTTGCAGATGTATCATCCAGTGAACGAATACTCCAGAAACGTTCCGATCCAAATGACGATATCTCAGATTCATATGAGTTTACAGATGCCGATTTAGACGAACTAGTAAAGAGGGGTTCGCTGTTAAGGTTTGGTAAGCGAGGAAGTCTACTCAGATTCGGAAAACGTGGAAGTTTACTAAGATTCGGCAAAAGAGGATCTCTCTTTAGATTCGGTAAGAGATATGACGAGCATGTAGAAAAGTCCTACCCCTACACAGACGACGATTCCAGCTGGATGGATAGCACCGGATCTAAACGAGGCAGGAGTTTATTTAGATTCGGAAAGAAACGGTCATCATTGTTCCGGTTCGGGCGCAGCGCTGACAAAGCTCCTCACACACCATTCAGGTTTGGAAGAGAGGAAGTTTATTGATATCGCATCAGTGGACTACGCATGCGCGAAATTCCATATCCGTCTCACACATTCACATACCTTGTTTGTACAGATTATGTACATAAATGGATAATACTATGTAGCATTATGAAATGATTAACATTTTATGGATAATTTATATGTACAGTTGTATCAATGGTATATTCTCGGACATTCCAACTCTGCATATTGTTTTAAAATCATTGTTGAAATATGAAGCAAAATTAGCGTGTGTCGTGGGAATGTAAGAATATTCATTAATAAGAAGACAAGTGCGAAGACTTAGTAATTAATAAGAATTTAATATTAGTTATGTTGTCTGGTTATATTTTCAGTATGATCTGTGTAATTCTATCTCTAACATTGATTTCGAATATTGTAATTCTAACCACCACATATGTCTCTAAGTACATAAATTTGAAAATAACGAGACGCCGAGATTCTTATGTAAGTTAAAATCGTCTTTGACATTAATTCATGTTTGGTCCCCTCCTTTGTTTTGTTTATTCGTTCGTATGGTTATACATACTTTAGTCTGAAATTCTTATTCAAAAATGGAATTAAATAATTTCAACTGAAAAGGAAAAAAAAAACAGGGGAGTTTGAAATTGAGGACATTATATAATTATAAGAATTGTGATCTTCTTGATCAACTTTAGAATAAAGAGTTACCATTACATTTGTCCCAGATAAGCATTGATGTGAGGTGAGAAATAAACATACGATTGTCGATATATATGATTTGCTAATTTAGTGATAATTAATTTTGTTTAAAGTGTTTCTGAAAGATAGTGATCTTTCAATCTATGGCAATTAAATCTTTATTTTCAAATTACTGTTTAAAATTGCTTGATAAAGAGATAAAGAGGAGAGGTCCAAAATAGACCCCGTTACAGCAACCACACACATCCTAGTGAAAACACAGGCACAGCAAGAGAAGAAATAGGGACAAGACACACCAACCTAAAAATATGGAGGGGATCTCCAACAAGACCCCGCTGCACCACCAACAGCAATACAGCAAAATACCAGATGCGAAAACACATTCTGATTCTCATACGGTGAGCTATACTGTTCCGTTCAGAGCTGTCACTTCTCTGTCGGAATTTAAAAAAAAAACATGAAGAACATAAAAACTGGTCATTTGGGGTTAGGACAGTACTAATTTGAACTACTCGCATCGTCTATTGCATTCAATACTGCAAAATAGTGACAAAATATCATTAGGTCAAAGAGCCATTAACGTAACAATAGACTTATGATTTGAGCATTGGACCAGAAATTTATAATCAAAATCCAATTAGGAAGTAGATAGCGGCAGCATAAGAGCATCTTTCGCACTCCCTCACATTTAAAATTTGATGGAGGAATATGAAGGCAGTTATGAATACACATCATTTGACATTGTGCTATCCCTATACTCTTAAAATCCATTGATCTTTAATCCTTCCCAATTTTTCTACCATCTCATAAGTTTGTGACGGCACGCGGACAATCCATCATCGAACCTCCATTAGCGAACTATAATCACCGATAACAATATGGCCTCCATTAAAACTAACAGGAAATGGAATGTCTGATGACGAAAACCTATAACGTAACAATGCAAATCCGAGGATTTTTAAACATTCTGGTAATTGTTTTCCATGTAACATGATCCCTCATTTGTAGGGAATTGATATGAGAGTAAAGAGGAGGAGATGGACAAGAATTCCGCACACGGCATGTATACCACAGTAGACAGCTATTAGCCGTCTTTTACGGCAGAACTTTTATCTATTTTGTTCATTTATTACCGCATGAAGTTCATTACGGACATTATTTCAATTCCATTACATAATGTTCACTTTTTGTTGTTATTATATAAATAAAACAGACGAATAGAATGTGTACAGAAAGATGAATCTAGTGTGCAACTGTTGACTACGAATGTCCGATCTTAACCCCTTAGTCAGAATTAAAGTACGTTTCAAGAAATGGACACCAAACGTACTTGTAATAAGAAAAGTATTGTCAAGAGAAAGAAAAGTCAGACAAAAACCATGAAATAATTTACAACACGTCTTATTCTAGCCTTATTTTTATATATTGGACTTTTTTCTGCAATCTCACATAGAAATTTGAGTCGATGTGAATAAGTTAGTAATACTATTTTGCCAAAAAATAGAACCTCAACTCAAGAGTTTTAGTTCAGGAAATATTTTTCACGGTTTGTTTTTAAAACGAAATGACGATTATCAAAAGTTTATATTCGCTTCCAAAGGAATTTGTTCATTCATTTCTAGATTCGAACATTTATATAATCAAGTTTTCTTCTGTTGAGAAGCAATGAAAATCACGAACTTTTAAAAATCATTGAAAACAGTTTATGTTTACTCTTCAATCTCTATGTGAAGATTTCCTTAGAAGCCATTTTATATACATGTAGATAATACATGATCGTAGTGTTAAAGGTATGTTATTATGGGTTTTAGCTGCTTATGAAAATGAAATTGGCTGGAAGAATCACTGCTGAGGAATTAATACCCGAAACTCGTGTCTGTTGCATAATAGATTAGTTTGAAATTTTCATCAAGAAGGTATAAAGTTGGAACACTTCCGTATTATTTTTATTTTCTCCAAACCTGTCATTCAATGTTAGTAAATATACGTCAACAAGATCTCCCAGTTTCTAATTCTGTCCCACTTATGAAGTCTGAGCATGGATGGAACTTGTTAAAGGACGAATTTGCTTCTACGTTTAATACTTATTTCAATTAACCTATCCATTACCAGGAAGATTTATCTAGGTCACAGCGAATAAATCTCGTTTTGATCCATTAATATCCAAATTAAAAATTCAGCTCCCTGGCTAATTGTGTGTGACTTACAGCAAATCAATAAGCGCGCCATCAAACCAACTACACCGGAAATAACGCATAGCGCGCAATGATCGCACCGGAAGCAGTAATACGCCATAATTCCAATCGGCTTAGCTTTGCACGTGATTATTTCATGTTGAATTGTAAGATTCAATTTCGTGGACATGGAACGTGCAGGAAAGATTAATAAACTTGATACAATTTAAACTGAGATTCCCATTCCGTGCCGTACTAGACAAGTCGTTCATTATCACTCCGCCGATTGCCACTAATACCGGGTCTCTGTGATAATCTCGTTGGTAGAGAATGGAGAATGAGATGAAAGGAGGCATTAAACGGGGATATCATAGGCTTGATCTCGTGTCACAAAGTCAAGTATTTGTCTCTAGTCTATAACCATAATCAGATAAGAGACTCCAGTCTGTGACCAGTTCTATTTATTTCCTTATAAGGTCACAAAAATAAGTATGGCGTAGAGGAAAATGACGAATTTTGAAACCCATTAACGAGTGCTAAAGTTTTTGAATTGGTGGATCAAATGCTTTCCGAAAATGCAAGAAAAGGGCGTCGTTGGAGAAAGGAATTACACATACTCAAATTAAGGAAAAATCTGTGAATGAAAATTAACCCTGAATCTAAATCAAACGTCTTACAAATTCTTGAAAAAATATAGAACAGAACTTCCTCACGATAAAAGAGAAATTGGACAAACAGACCGAGACAATAACACAGCTTCATAGGAATACCGAGGACAATTTAATCCAATGAACAACAAAGCTCGACAAATCAGTTTGAACAGTGCAAAGCAGAGAATGTGCAATGAAAGTACAAGAAAAGGAAATATGACAGATATCTAAAAAAAGATCAGAAAGATTTAAAATAATTGCAAACTTAGAAAACAGTAAAAAGGAAGCAAAATATTGACTACATAGAACATGTAAGAGAGTTAAAGAACATCCTGACAATAATCTCAACAGCACTCACAATAGAGCACAAAATTGAGCATCGACAGACCCCTAACAAGCTAGAGGTGGGACCAGGTGGCCGGGAGGAGTAAGCATCCCCTGTTGGTCTCGTTGGTTTATGTGTAGTCATTCATATGTGATTTGGCTTTCATTGTACCATTTGCGTCTCATTCTGTGCGTGTCTGCTTTGTGTTTTTGCAGTGGGTGTTTTGGGGTTTTGCTGTTGGTGCTGCAACCGAGTGTTGTTGGATATCCCCTCCTGTCTTTCATGTAATATATAAATATGAATAAGTGAACGGTACAGCTTAAAAGCGCTTAAAACATTCATTTTGAAGATTGTTCAGTGGATTAAGTTGTCCTTCGTGTTTCTATGATATTGTCTCCGTCTGTTTATCCTATTTTCTTATCTCGTGAGAAAGTTCTGTTTTATATTTGTGTTTCAAGAATTTGTAAACCTTCTGATTGTGAATTTTTGAATCTGATTTTGACTTGACCATCAACCGAAGTTGATCGACCTTGGCTACATGTGCCCTCGGGGACTCCTGGTCCAACAGCAGTGACACTCACCAAATACTTGACTATCATTCACTGAACTCATAATCCGAAACATGCATGTGTGACTTACTCGACTTAACGAGCCAGAGGTCTCGAAGAAAGTACAATTGTGGTGTAAAACAACCTCCTCACTGTCAGATGAATACACTTAAACAAGACCGCAAAATGCAGGGACCCAAGCAACACAGATGAATGTGTAAATGGATATAAAAAGAGCAATATCGCAATATATACAGATCAAAATGGATTATTCGAAAATCATTGCATCATGCATTTGTAATCTTTATCTCATTACTCTGTCTAATAAATCTTGCTCTTGAGCAGCAATTAACTATTTAAACGAATGGGCTTTACATATGTTTTCAAGAAAATACACCATACAAAGACCTTGAAAAGTTCTAATGTTCACATGTCCTTTGCTTTGATTCTAGCGGTTACATGCATACACATATTTTTTTTTCGTTGGTATGACAAATTATATGGGCAAAAACCATATCCTACAGTGTACAAAGATCCCTGATTTACTTGTTGTACAATCACAGTGTACAAAGATCCCTGATTCACTTGTTATAAAATAACAGTGTACAAAGATATCTTATTCACTTGTTATAAAATAACAGTGTACAAAGATATCTTATTTATACAATAACAGTGTACAAAGATCCCTGATTTACTTGTTGTACAATAACAGTGTACAAAGATCCCTGAATTACTTGTTGTACAATAACAGTGTAAAAAGATCCCTGATTTACTTATTGTACAATAACAGTGTACAAAGATCCCTGATTTACTTATTGTACATTAACAGTGTACAAAGATCCCTGATTTACTTATTGTACAATAACAGTGTATAAAGATCCCTGATTTACTTATTGTACAATAACAGTGTACAAAGATCCCTGATTTACTTGTTGTACATTAACAGTGTACAAAGATCCCTGATTTACTTATTGTACAATAACAGTGTACAAAGATCCCTGATTTACTTGCTGTACAATAACAGTGTACAAAGATCCCTGATTTACTTGTTGTACAATAACAGTGTACACAGATCCCTGATTTACTTGTACAATATTTACTTGTACAATAACAGTGGCGCTGCTATGGTGATCAATAAGCCCAATTTTGAGTAGATCTAACTGTAATTCCATTTACCACCATCTCTATGATATGTGTCGCACGTGCTCGGGTTCTTATTGAAACGAGATCACATAAGTACAGTCTGGTTGAAGGCGCAATGAAAACTTCTGTACTTAGATGGAAGTAGTTTCAAACATTGGTTTCAACATGATCGAAAATCAGAATATGGTGTGCCTCTAGATTTGTCACAGATGAAGTCATGAATGCGTGGAAAGCTACCATTATACTGTGGCTTAGTTGATTAGAACTCATCTAAACTGTGACTAAAAACATGTATTATGCAAACTGAACAGATAACAAGCCGTTTCTAATTGGCAAATTTTAGGTCGTCATTGTACTGAATTAACCGCTGGTGAAAGATATTGATACGGCATTGTTTCCGGGTTTTTCGTTCTTGAGGGTCTCTATACAGGCTAAACATATTGTGAAACTTGATTTTCATATAAGTTGTCCAAGTTCCTAATAGAATCAAAAGATATATATCGCATTTTTACAGTGCCACCAACATTACATTCCGCACTTGTACAAACTCTAGACTGAGATCAACGCAATTGAAAATTTCTATTATAAAAATTTCTTGAAGTGTCAAAAACGTGGGTCCTGCGTCATATCCAATCTATCCTGCTACGTCTTTCGGTACATTTCCTTTCACACTCTTTGGCCATATTGCATTGTTTAGATTGAGGATCATTGACGAGGGTTAAGTACCCGACACGTGCATGTCTGGTCCATAGGATATATTTACCTTCGCCTAACTTAATAAATTCTTGTTTTCATGCTATCTCTTGCAGTTGTTGATGAAAAATAAGACATGCATATAAAGCTCTGTCAACGTGTTTCCGATCCAGGTTTTGCTTACTAGCTGATTCTGAGCTTCGAATTCG
The DNA here is from genome assembly GCA_028142955.1 of Pinctada fucata. Taxonomy (NCBI): domain Eukaryota; kingdom Metazoa; phylum Mollusca; class Bivalvia; order Pterioida; family Pteriidae; genus Pinctada; species Pinctada fucata. Next base: position 58,133,095 of record AP027108.1, on the reverse strand, counting down.
CGTTTTACGAAACTTAAATCGATTGTCTGTGATGACACTACGTTTTGCAATATGACAAATATGGATAATGATCATATCCCTATATACAGCACAAAATCAATAATTCAGAAAATCATAAACCGAAGGCACAAAAAATCAGGATAAAACAGGAACCAAAGCAAACAAACAAAAACCTCCACCACATGAAAAGAATTTAAGCGAACTCCCAAAATGGGAGTGAGACCAGGTGCCCAGTAAGTAAGAGTCAATATCTCCTGCTGGCATGCAACACCCGTCGCTTCTATTCGGTAGAATTGTCACATCCGGTTACTTCCATTTTGGAAGATATAAAGTATAATCTTTGGTTGGACGGTACAAATGGTCTATGACAGAATATCATCCAAAATTAAATCAAATGTTTTTCAGAAAAAAAAACAGATGTCTCCCCCCTCCCTCTAAGTTAATTTGACCTTGGGCCAAGATGATGTGAAACCTTTGAGTCATGGGCAACATCATACTCAAACATGAAAGTGATTCATTGTATTGTTTGAGGTAAAGCCCAAACATGATTAGCTTATACAATTTCATATTTAGTGAAATTGACTTTGGTCACATGACCTTGGATATAGGTGATCTGAAAAATACATTGTATGGATCATGCGCATCAAAAAACTGAATTAGTGATTGGATACACGATTCAAAATATAAAGCCTAAACATGATACACATAACAATTTCAGCCTGGACATGATTAGCATATACAATTTCATTACCAAAGTAAGAAGTGACCTTAATCATATGACCATGGGACAATGTGATAAGAAACATTTAGTCCTGAGAAACAACGTATTAAAATATGAAAACAATTGTAAGAAGGGTTCATCAGATATAGCCCAGACAAGATTAGTACGTACAATTTCATTAAAAAGAACTAAATGATCTTGACCTTGGGCACATGACCTTGGGTCAAGATGATAAGAAACCTTCCAATCCTGAGCAACAGCATTCTAAAGTAACAGAGCGATCCAGTATACGATTCCACAGATATATTCCAGACTCAATAGTATCTACAATTTCATTAAAAATGTAATATTTGACCTTGACCTTAGTAATATGACCTTGGATCAAGGTGGTGTGGAACCTTTGGGTCATCAGCACCATCATATTAAAATATCAAATGATCCGATTACAGTTCAAAAGATTAAGCCTGGACATAATACACATAACAATTCATTTAAAATACATGTATACTAATTGACCTTGACCTTGGTCACATGATCTTGAGTCAACGTGATGTGAAACCTTCGGGTCATAAGCAACAACATACTAAAATAAAAAGCGATCGTGCAAACGGTTCAAGAGATATAGCCCGAACAGGAATGCATGTACAATTTCATTAAAATTGTAATACATGACCTTGACCTTGGTCACATGACCTTGGGTCAAGGTGATGTAAAATCTTTGGGTCGTAAGCAACAACATACTAAAATACAAAAGTGATCCGGCAAACGGTTCAAGAGATATAGCCCGGACAGGAATGTATTCATAATTTCATTAAAAATTGACTAAGTGACCTTGACCTTCGGTCAAGATGATGTGCAATCTTTGGGTCATAAGCAACAACATACTAAAATATGAAAGTTATCCGGCAAATGGTTCAAGAGATCTAGCCTGGACATGAATGTATGCATAATTTCATTAAAAATGCACTAAGTGACCTTGACCTTGGTCACATGACCTTGGGTCAAGGTGATGTGAAACCTTCGGGTCATAAGCAACAACATACTAAAATATGAAAGTGATCGGGCAAACGGTTCAGGAGATATAGCCCGGACACGATATGTGACAGACGGACAGACGGACAGACAGACAGACGGACGACGAAGGCAAAACCAATATGTCTCCTCCCCGTTGGGGGGGGGGACATAATTCTGGTGAGTGGGACATCATAGTGTATGAAGAGTTCCCCATATCGACCGTAGAACTTCCTCAGTGACGACGTTAGTCGGTCACAAACGTATCCTGACTGAGAAGCTTATCTGAAAGACGCCTAGCTCTCAGAATAAAATCTGTATATTTGGTACTTGCTCTGGCAAAGCGTATCAACTGAGATATGAACCATAAGCAGGCGATGAAGGGATGTTGCTACTCAGAAAAGCAAAGTTTGTGATGCTAACACACGCTTGTCATAGAGTGAGGTGTTCATGTGATCATCAGTGGTGTAGGACAAAATTATGTCCAAATAGGATGCTGAATTATTTGTCTCTGTAGTTACTTTGATTTCAATCTCCGAATGATAGACTCCGCTGAGGTAATCCGCGAATTTTGGATTATTGATGGACAACACATCGTCTACGCATCTGTAAGTGATGTTGAAGTCTGAAGCAAAGTATCTTTTCCCTTCAGAGACCAAAGATTGAATGAAATCAGCTTCCTACAAGTAAAGAAAAATGTAAGCAAGGACTCTAAATATCTCAATTTAACTTCGATGAGTTTTTATTTCAGACGGGCATGTATGCGACGCTCACCAGAATATTGACGGGCCTGCATGCAAGAGAAGCTCTGTACAGTATTGACGGACATACATGCGAACCAGAATATTGACGAATGCCTGTATGCGAAGCTCTGCAGAACAATGAAGAGCCTACATGCGAAGCTCTGCGGAATATTGACGGGCCTGCATGCGAAAATCTGCAGAATATTCAAAGACCTACGTGCGAAGCTTTGCAGAATATTGACGGACATACAGAAGCTCTGCAGAATATTGACGGTCCTGCAGGAGAAGCTCTGCAGAATATTGACGGACATGCATGCGATGCTTTCCAGAATATTGACGGGCCTGCAGGAGAAGCTGTGCAGAATATTGAGGGGCCTGCAGGCGAATCTATGCAGAATATTGACGTGCTTGCAAACTAAGATGTGCAGAATATTGTGGAGTCTGCATGCAGAAGCTCTGCAGAGTATTGACGGGCTTGCAGGCCAAGCTCACCAGAAGTGGTCTGCATGAAGGGCACTCCCATTTCATGCAGGAGTTCAACATTTCTCTGCAGCACAAAAGTTTACAAAGAACTATAACAAGGAAAGAAGAAGTATCGTTTTTATATGCTGCTATACTCGCCATCAATAATCCAACCATTCAGGATAACCTTGGCACCGTCTATCCCAGTGAAATGGAAATCAAAGAAAAAAACTGAGAGCAGCTTCAATTCATTGCCTACCTAGGCATGGTACTATCGATCAACGAACCCAAAATATGCATGTCTGGTCCACGCTGCAAATTTATCCGTTTATAAATGATGCTATTAAAAAGACCTTTAACATTTTTAATTTCACCATCACAAACTTCTCTTCGCTCTTGCCTATGGCGTATTCATTTCAAATCTAAACATGTTCCAAGTACGGAAATTCATTTTGAGGGCAGAGGCTCGCCAGTAAGCTACTTGCTCAAGGTTATTTAGGAGGACGGAGTAAGATGTCAGTGAGGAAGTTCTGTGGTCGCCAGTAAGCTACTTGCTCAAGGTTATTTAGGAGGACGGAGTAAGATGTCAGTGAGGAAGTTCTGTGGTCGCCAGTAAGCAGCTTGCTCAAAGTTATTTAGGAGGACGGAGTAAGCTGCTTGCTCAAGGTTATTTAGGAGGACGGAGTAAGATGTCAGTGAGGAAGTTCTGTGGTCGCCAGTAAGCTACTTGCTCAAGGTTGTTTAGGAGGACGGAGTAAGATGTCAGTGAGGAAGTTCTGTGGTCGCCAGTAAGCTACTTGCTCAAGGTTGTTTAGGAGGACGGAGTAAGATGTCAGTGAGGAAGTTCTGTGGTCGCCAGTAATTTAAGCTTCTTGCTCAAAATTATTTAGGAGGACGGAGTAAGATGTCAGTGAGGAAGTTCTGTGGTCGCCAGAAAGCTACTTGCTCAAAGTTATTTAGGAGGACGGAGTAAGCTACTTGCTCAAGGTTATTAAGGGGGGCCGGAGTAAGCTGCTTGCTCAAGGTTATTTAGGAGGACGGAGTAAGCTGCTTGCTCAAGGTTATTTAGGAGGACGGAGTAAGATGTCAGTGAGGAAGTTCTGTGGTCGCCAGTAAGCTGCTTGCTCAAGGTTATTTAGGAGGACTGAGTAAGCTACTTGCTCAAAAATATTTAGGAGGACGGAGTAAGATGTCAGTGAGGAAGTTCTGTGGTCGTTACAAAGAACTTATTGCACATTTTGACATTAATGCCCATCAAAGATGATTAAGAACATTCTTGAGTACAACCTATCTACTTCACCGTCTTTTACCTATTCGGACATTACAGGATTTGACACGTTTCTATTTGGCTTTCGCGGGGGACGTTGCATGCAGCCAGAGGACGCTCACTCCTCCCGGTGTTATAGAGCAGACTTTCCCCCAGGGTAGATCTTCCCCACGGAAAATTGGCTCTAGAGTAGATCTTCCCTCGGAAAGCCTACTCCAGAGTAGACTTTCCCCCGGGGGGAAAGTCTACTCTAGAGTAGAATTTCCCCGGGGGAAGATCTGTTATAGAGCCATTTTTCCGGGGGGAAATTCTGCTCTACAACTAGTTGTAGAGTAGACTTTCCCCCCAGGGTAGAATTTCCCCCTTCTATTTAACGTTTTCTTGACGTTCTTTTGAGAAGGGCTCCTTTCGCAAACTTGCAGTCTTTACAGAAGATGATAACTCTGATTGAGATTATATTTATAAATTACCCCCGCAAACAAAGTTTTGGGTATATAGGAATTGCCTTATTTGTCCCTCTGTCCACCCGTCTGTTCGAATCGTGTCTGGCAAATAATTTCTTAATTATAGATGCCAAATTGACATTTATCACATGATACACCCGTTATGCAGATTCGGAATACTGAAGGGGGGAAAGTCTACTCTATAACACCGGGCACCTGGTCCTGCCTCCATCCAGGGGTTCACGTTCGCCTTGTTTATGGAGAATACACAATTACGCCATTTCCCCCTTGATCTTTGATTCCTTAATTACAATTGGTATTTCATCTCAAGTATGCATTGCACTGCATAAATGTAACTTAACTTTGGTCTCCTATCAGGCAAATTTTGATTCTCGACCTAGTCTTATCTGAACATTAGTGTCAGCCTTCAATGACACAGAAATCGAATCGAGTAATATGACTGATAGTAAAGAATTTATCTCAGGTTCGCTTGTTAGGCTTTTCTTACATACTTTAATATGCATCATCCAGTTGTGATACCCACTAGTGGGTGCCCAGGCACCTCCCTCGTCTTAGATCAACGGAAATCTTATATCGAATGTAATTTATACACTTCTAACGTACTTATCCTTTCAAAAGAAATTCCAAAATACATTTTCACTGCGTGGAATTCGTCCACAGAATTCATTCCGTCGAAGATTTCAAACGTGCATATGTAAGGAAAAAATAATAAATGTCTTCTTCATGGCTTCTCAAAATTCTGCCAGGGTATTGATAACCCACATTGTGAGCATAAGGGGATATAAAAATACACCTCTGACTATTTATATATATAAATAGCATAACTGGTCCAATGTGTTAAGCAATCGCAAAACAGAGTGGATTAACACATGCCACTAATGCTGTATGTGTACTTACTTTAACGAGTTTCATATTTCAGTTCATGTAGTGCTGTCATGTACACACTTATACAAGAATACGCTAATTATTTGTATTATAAGATAACTTTGGAAAAGTAGCCAAATAAATGTGAAAATTCATAATTATTCCACCCTGCAAAATTTTTGCCCATAAAAAAGTTGTGAAAAAATAAGTACCAGCACAGTACATTAATCATATTACAAGGGAAATTTATATAAGGCTAACAGAAGTCTACAATGTTCACAGAGAAGGAATCCTGAGATCAGGTGCCAAAGAAGAGTAAGCATACACACATAACATCTCAGCTAAAACAATTGTCAAGATGACATTTCTATCCATCAGTAGAGATGATATATTTGTTATCTGAAAAATCTTCACCTACAGTATTATTATTATTTGTTAGGTCAGGTAAACCATGCCACACAACCATTTTGAAACACCTTAATTAGTTCCGGAGAGAATGAAAAAATTGATATCATAACCTGACAATATGTCAAGTATGTCAATAATTTGTTGAAAAATACACCCTAAAGAGTGCATACAAAGAGTTTTATATAGTGCCATACTCCCATATACCCGACTTTGATTTTTGACCTTTTAAATTATTAAGATTCTTTCTTAGGTCAAAAAAATTGACTCAGAAAGACTACCCCTCAAAGCAACTGAACTATCTCCTATGCTACTATGTTGAACCATCAGTGACCTTTATCCTTGATTCAAGACCTTAAAAATCAACACATTTCTGTGTAAAAGTCATCATTACTAAATATTATATCCAGTAATAAAGATGGTGAATGTTATAAGGGTTCTCCTCTCCATACTTGTATATGGTCAGACAATCAAAGTGGCAGACATAGAGACATTCACATCATTATCAACATTATAACATTCAAGAACTTAAATAGCTGCTGCGTATAATTCTGTAAATTAGTTTGAATATAGTCACTTCTTGTCTCATGGTTAATGAACATAAAATTAACTCCTTTTTGTGAACTCACTAGATCTTTGAAATTATTCTTTATTGCAATATATATATCATTAAATCAATATATAAAAATCAATAATAATTAATTGGACACAAAATTAGTATTCACATTAATTAGTATTCACATTAATTAGTATCTGAACCAATAATGAAGTGTAAAAAATATGAAGCAAACAATAATGGAAGGATCCTTAATGATTATATTTACTAGATTTTATGTTTTTGTCATTCAAGTTATTCTAGACAAAATATTAGTTTTGTTGGTCCACAATTTGCAATGAAAACAAGAATTTGAAAGTATGACACAAATCTGAAGTGAATATTTTCTTAATATCAATTAAAAGGGTGCAAAAATAAAATGAAGTTTTCTTTTTTTCATGTATACTTACATTACATACAGTTTTATGGTACGTAGGACTAGTTTCGTCCAATAGGATTGCAGATATTGTATCACATGATACGAGGTGGTAGCTTACCCATCATTCTGATAGAAGGCAACGGGGGAATGACATGAGGTGAGGAAAACAAGATGGCTACTGTTTATATAGAGCAGGTTCAGTAAGTTTACATGTATATATTCTTTTTTACATTTTTTTTATTTTTTTACATTCGTCACTTTAGATACCTTATTCATTACAAATCTTTCTTCTTCATGGCAAAAAAATGATATAAGCCAAATATTAATGAAATCATGTTACATGTTAACACTAAAATGAAAACTCCTTATATTCTATCTAGTTTATATTAAACTGTAGGTAATCTTTGAAAAATGTTCAGAACATGTATAAAATATCTGTAACAGATCAGGTAAACATACAATAAACATCAAAACACTATTGTTATAATAATATCATTTCCATGGTCAAAGTGTAAAATGTACCAGAATCTGTATAAAGTTTTTTTTTTTTAATGAGCAAGTACAAAATATCACAGAAAAATCTTTTTTTCATTCTTTCTGTAAAATCCTAATCTATGAATCAATAAATTGTTAAAATATAAACATATACAAAACACTTTAAAAATGGCTCAAAATGGCAACAGCGAAGGCGGAAGGTGTATTACAATGATTTATTGCCAACCTATCTAATCAGGTAGACCCTAAAGCTAATTCAGGATTCCCATTATCAATATCTTTCCAGTCTGGGTATATCATAGTCATGTGACCTGTTGCCTTGGTTACGTGTGGTTTAAGAAGACTGAAGAGTAATTCTGATCCTCGGGGAGAAAGGTGAAGGCCGTCATTCAACATCTTCCTCCAGTCCTGAAATACATCATCAAAGAGAGATAACTTCTTTTTTCTACTTGTTTAATTTTTTCATAAGATTTACTTTAGGTAAATAATATAATCTTATGTCCAAAGAAAGATAACTCCTTCAATATTTTTCTTAACTTGCATCCACTTTGAAAAGCCATATTGGGACAGAAAATGTGTAATTTAAAAAAAAAATCTTTTACAGTTGTAAGCTTCACTTATTTAGAAAGTCCCTAGAAAAATCATTAAGGGCTAACAAAGAAAATGTATATAACTATTCACTCGACCAAAGAAGAAAGAAATGTTTTCTCTTCAAGTTAAATCAAAACTATGTTATCTTCAACCTAATGATACTTGCTTTAAGTATATCATTAGTATAAAATAGAAATAAAAAAAAATTAAGGATAAATAGCTAAAATCCTACCTCACTTTTCATCATTTCTGTGTAAAGATCTACATATTTGGTTCCTGTTTCCTTGGCAACCTGTACACAGTTCTTAGCAAACTCCCCTGCTGATATGTTACACTTGTGAAATGGACGGTCTGTAAATACAGGAAAATAATATTAATTAAGTAGCACATTTTAAACAAAATTATCACAATTAGCAGATTCCCCTGAATCTCAAATTAAAGGTCTTTTCATGTTAAATTTGAAAGTCAATTAAGAAGCTCATGGTCAAAAGCTATAGTGAAGTTAAAGGTTCTTGAAAAGTACAGCAAACATTGAGGTCAAGGTCACTAAGTCAAAGGTCAAGGTTTCCTTAAAAGAGTTTTTGTTAGAAATCTTAATATAGTGAAATATGGAAGCTGTACCGATTACAAATGAAAAAAAAACATAGCCAATGTTAATGTTTTGGAATGTAGGTCAACTTCAAGGTCAATATCAATGTCAAAAGTCAAATAAAAGGTCTTATCACAAAGAATTTGCATGTGTAATATAAAATCCCTACCCCCTACGTAGGGTTCAAAAGATATGGCCAAGGTAAAAGCTTTTGAAAAGTGGGTAAACTCAAAGGTCAAGGTCACAAGGTCAAAACTCAAGTCCAGTCACAAGGTCAAAACTCAAGTCCATCATCATGTAAACATGATAAAGTTACTTTTCAATTCTCCCTGTAGTCTTTTTTCCCCTTTTGGTTTAATCTTACATTCTGAATTTTCTATCTCAAGGTCAAAGGTCAAGGTCAAACTTTGTTGCTGCGTTTAGATTTTTCTCATCATGGTCTATTAATAAAGTTTCAAGTTGCTCAAATAAGTTTTCTCCCAACGGACATAAACACAACACCAGTTAACCAAAAAGTTGATTTACTGACAAATGGACTGACGGACAGACAGGCAGGCAGAATTTGCCATTCTCTCTCTCTTTCAGAGTAAACAGGGAGTGATGATCTTCGTGACATAATATTGATGTATTTTAACTAACATACTGATAAAATGTCAGTTCTAAAAGTGACATCTATGAATTGTAGGGGTCTTGGGGATATGAAGAAAAGGAAAGATATTTTTGACTACATGAGAGGGAAAAAATCATCTATTTACTGTTTGCAGGATGTTCATCTTACAGCTTCAGATAATGAGATTATACATGCACAGTGGGGATACAACCACTTGTTAAGTCCGGGAAGAAGTAATTCTAGGGGTGTACTTAGTTTGTTTAATAACAATTTTGATCATAAAATTGGAAAAGTAAAGACAGATAGTATAGGTAATTATTTAATTTCAGAAATTAAAATACAGGATAAATTTGACATCACGCTGATCAATATATATGGACCAAATAATGAAGAACCAAACTTTTTTAGAAAATTAGGTGAAACTATCGAAGAATTTGAAAATGAATTTGTTATAATATGTGGAGATTGGAATTTACCCCAAAACTATGAAATGGACTGTTATAATTACATGTATGTAAATCAAAATAATAAGAAAAATAAAGAAGAGGTAGAGAATTTAAAGTCAAAATTTAAACTGGTTGACCCTTGGAGAATATATTTCCCTACAGAAAAAAATTATACATGGCATAGACAAAATCCAATCAAGAAAGCTAGGTTAGACTATTTTCTTATTTCAGAGGAATTAATGACAATTGTTGAAAAGGTATCTATTTTACCCGGATATCGAACTGATCATTCGATAATAGAACTTAGTATTAAATTCTCAAATCATTCAAAAGGTAAAGGATTTTGGCGATTTAACAATTCTCTATTATATGATCCTGAATATGTCAATAAAGTAAAGCAAGTAATTGTACAGACAAAATGTGAATACTCACCATCTCCAATAAATAAAGAAAACATTGAAAACATACCAAATGATGAGTTGCAATTAACTATTGAGGATGATATTTTCTTAGAGATGATTCTTATGAACATAAGGAGTATGAGTATATCATATTAAAGTCATAAAAAGAAAGAAAGAATTGAAAGAAAAGAATATACAGAGAGAGAAATAAAACGAATGATGGAAAATTACGATAGAACAAATGATCAGTATTATAATGACAGAAAAGTTGAATTACAAAGAGAATTAGAAGAAATACGTAATTATGAATTGAAAGGATTATTATTAAGGTCACGAGCCCGTTGGATTGAACATGGCGAGAAGCCAACAAAATATTTTTGTGGATTAGAAAAAAGACACTATGTTGACAAAACAGTTGTTAGACTGATTAATAATGAAGGTACAGTAATAGAGAATCAACAAGACATTTTAGAAGAATTAAAATCATTTTATGAAAATTTATACGAAAACAAAGATTATTTACTGGAAAATGTTGACTTAAATGAACTATTAAAAGATTGTGAAGTACCAAAATTAACAAATTCTGAAAAAGAACCTTTAGAAGGAGACATAACAAAAAGTGAAATTTTATCCTTACTTAAGGCATCCAAGAATGAGAAGGCACCTGGTACAAATGGTTTTACAGCCGAGTTCATGAAATTCTTTTGGAAAGACTTGTCTGATTTTCTACTGCGCTCTTTTAAATGTAGTTTTGAAAAGGGAGAATTATCAGAAACCCAGAAACTTGGTATTATTTCTATACTGCCTAAAGAAAACAAACCTAGGGAATTCATTAAAAACTGGCGACCCATAACATTATTAAATATTTCCTACAAACTTCTTTCCGGTGTTATTGCTAATAGAATTAAAATATATCTTAATAAACTGATTCACGAAAATCAAAAAGGCTTTCTAACTGGGAGATACATAGGTGAAAACTCTAGACTTCTATATGATATCATACACGAATTGAAATTATTAAATAACCCAGGTTTAGTACTACTCATTGATTTCGAAAAAGCATTCGATTCGGTATCTTGGAAATTCATTCAAAAAGTCTTACATTTTTTCAATTTTGGTATGGATATGCAAAAATGGATAAAAATTTTCTTTAATAATTTTAAATTTTCTGTCATTCAAAATGGAATTTTCTCACAGTTCTTTAAAATAGGGTGTTGCTGTCGCCAAGGCGATCCAGCCTCGCCCTACATTTTTTTTGTTATGTGCAGAGATAATGGGTATTCTTATCAGGAATAATAAAGATATTATAGGGATCTCTTTAAAACAAAAAGAATATAAGCTCCTACAATATGCAGATGACACCGCTCTCCTATTAGATGGATCTGAAAAATCACTTAGAACAACCCTGACTTTGATTGACCAATACTCTAAATTTTCTGGCTTAAAACCAAATTATGATAAGACACTTTGTATAAAAATAGGCTCAATCATAGATTCTGATATAAATTTTTGTGATGATTATAATTTAAAGTGGACATCTGAACAATTCACCTTTTTAGGCATAACATTTACTCCAAATTTAGATAACATGTTAAACCTTAACTTTGACAAAAAAATATTAGAGATAAAAAAAGACATAAGCTCATGGAAGAGAAGACTTATTTCGCCTTTAGGGAAAATCACTGTTGTTAAGTCCATATTACTTCCTAAACTTACTCACTTATTTATTAGTTTACCAAACCCTTCAGAAATGAAAATTAAAGAATTGGAGAAAATGTTTTACAAATATATTTGGAATGAAAAACCAGATAGAATTGCAAGGAAAACAATTGTACAAGAATATGAAAAAGGGGGCCTAAAAATGACTTGTATAAAAACTTAAAGTTTTATAAATTCTTTAAAATTGACTTGGATAAGACGAATTTTAGATTGTAATGAATCTGCATGGTACAAATTACTATGTGATAGCTTGCCACATGATATCAATTATATATTTCAATTTCGTAGAGAATATATAAAATTTGTATATGATAAAATTCAAAACCCCTTTTGGAAAGATGTTTTAAATGCATTCTATTCAATTACAGAAATTACACAAAAAGAGGAAAATATTTATTCTCAACCTTTATGGTTTAATGAAAAGATCAAAATAAATAACAAAACATTATTTATTACAGATTGGATTAAAAAGGGTATTTATTATATTGGTGATATATTGAATGAGAATGGACAATTTTTGACATACGTAGATTTCTGTAACAAATTCAATTTGAAGCCGGTCTTTACACTATATTTTGGTATTATAAATATTGTAAAACAACTTGTTGATAGGTCATCAGAAACATTTGTATACATTTTACCTCATAGACCAGAGATAACGAGAACCATTATGAAAAACAAGAAAGGCGTTAAAGATTTTTATCAATTGTATATAAATAAGATTTATTGTAGACCTGTTAGCCAGCAGAAATGGGAATCAAAACTGAATTTAATATGTGATGAAAAATGGTGGGAAAACAAATACAAAATGATCTTTAAATTAACACAAGATGTAAAGATAAGATGGTTTAATTATAGAATTATTCATAGATTATTAGCAACGAACAAATATTTACATAAAATAGGTATAAAGGAATCAAGTGTTTGTGATTTTTGTAATGATGACACAGAAAACTTACAACATGTGTTTTGGGAATGTAATTTAATAAGACCAATTTGGGAGGGACTGTGTAATTGGGTGAATGAAGAATTAAATTTAAATATGTCTTTAACCTTAGAGGATGTTCTATTTGGAAGTGATATTGAAAAAGAATTTAATAATGTAATTAGTGTGTTCAAATCATTTATATACTATAGTAAAATAAAACAGACAATTCCACCTTTCAGCGGAGCAAAAATATACTTTTTAAATTACAAGAAAATTGATAAATTCATATTTAAAGGAAAATCAAAATTAGAAACTTTTAAGAAAAAATGGGGAGTTTTCCATAATTTATAAGATATACAGAAGCTCATCAATCTCTAAATCTCTTAACACTTATGCTATCAGTTCATCATACTTATCGATATTTTTAATCAAGACTTCATGTAGCTAGTATTATTAAATGAATAAGTGGTGTGAACATGTGAGTGTGAAAGGTGTCCTTGTCTTTGTTGCAAAAAAAACCCCTCATATTATTATTATCAGTATATTACTATACATGTCATGTGAATGAATATGAGAACAAAAAAAAAAAAAAAAAAAAAAAAAGAATTTGCCATTTCATAGACCAGATTTTGCTTCATGATCTGGCCAAATAACTTACCATTATGTATACAGTCTTGTTCCCAGGCAATCTCATCACAGGCTGGTGGAGAAATCAGGACAATCTTGTCTCTGGAAATCCCCCTGTTCTAAATATAGAAAAATGTTATGATCGCTGAGCGATTTAGTCCCCTACCGGCGGCATATATTTATGTCCTGCAACTCTGCCTATGAATTACTCTTCAATTAAACATATAGGAGTTTAAATTAAACTTACTGTCTGTGCAGCTCAGTTCTGAGGTTTTATCTGCTTAATCGATTCGAAAAAGAGGTCAAGCGTGACGAAAGTTGAACTTGCTCTGTAACTATCCAAGACTAAGCTGAGTATCAAATATCACCTGAATATCTCTATTTGTTGCAGAAAAAAGTCTGGAAAACTGACAAAAACTGAATTTTCCAAGACATAAAGGAGCATAACTCCTCGAAAAATAGGTCAAGCGTGACATAAGTCGAACTTGCACTGTAACTATCCAAGACCAAGCTGTGTATCAAATTTCATCTGAATATCTTCATCCGTTGCAGAAAAAAGAAGTCCAGAAAACTGACAAAAACTTAATTTTCCAAGTTATAGAGGGGCATAACTCCTTGAAAAATAGGTCAAGCGTGACGAAAGTCAAACTTGCTCTGTAACTATCCAAGACCAAACTGTGTATCAAATTTCATCTGAATATCTCCATCCGTTGCAGAAAAAAGTCCGGAAAACAGACAAAAACTGAATTTTCCAAGTCATCAAGGGGCATAACTCCTTGAAAAATGGGTCAAGCGTGATGAAAGTCAAACTTACTCTGTAACTATCCAAGACCAAGCTGTGTATCAAATTTCATCTGAATCTCTCAATCTGTTGCAGAAAAAAGTTCGGAAAACTGACAAAAACTGAATTTTCCAAGTCATCAAGGGGCATAACTCCTCGAAAAATGGGTCAAGCGTGATGAAAGTCAAACTTGCTCTGTAACTATCCAAGACCAAGCTGTGTATCAAATTTCATCTGAATATCTCCATCCGTTGCAGAAAAAAGTCCGGAAAACTGACAAAAACTGGATTTTCCAAGTCATCAAGGGGCATAACTCCTCGAAAAATGGGTCAATCGTGACGAAAGTCGAACTTGCTCTGTAACTATCCAAGACCAAGCTGTGTATCAAATTTCATCTGAATATCTCTATCCGTTGCAGAAAAAAGTCCGGAAAACTGATATTCGGACAGACGGACAGACGGAGGGACAGACGGACAGACAGACGGACAGACAGACGGAGAGGAAACTAAGAGTCCCCTTCGGCGTTGCCGGTAGGGGACTAAAAAAAAAAATAGCAACACAAGTTGGTTGACTGATATTATTAGTTACACGGTTAGTTAGTGACCTGATACGGACAAATACATGGTGTGAAAAGAAAACCCGTATCGGGCGAGGCGAAAGCCGAGCCCGATAAGGGTTTTCTAATCACACCATGTATTTATCACATCGAAGGCCTCTTACTGTATGTGTGGGGGTCTCTGTATCATACAATTCACGACGTCATAATAAACTACTCGCCCGATACGGATTTACAAGCCTGATACGGCTTTTTTCACGGCGTCATGTGACCATGATCTGACCAATCAGATTCCAACATTTTTGTCTGAGGCGTGATAACTTGAAATCTGTATTCATTTAGTGTATAAGAGGCAGTACTTTCAATTTCAAGTAATTTTAAGAATCAAATAACATCTCAAATAAATTGCATAATTTTCTTTTATAAATGTACTTAGTTATTCACAAAAATACTTGTAATAGGGATGTTCGAGTGACGAAAAAGTGACGTCACACTGCGCATGCGCATGAAAATTGGTTGGCAAAAAGTGGTTCTCTTATATAGATATGTATAGCAATGTCCACTGTTATTCACGTTGATAATCTTTATCGGTACGTTTCATCGACAGATATAATTAAGTTAAGATTACTTCAAAGTTGTTATAATATTAATCGATCGTTTTAATTGCTTGTAATATTTTTTTTAATTTAATTTTTCTCTGTTAATCACCGGTATGTATAAATATCATTTAGTTTCTCTGTGGGTTGATTTAATTTTTAAAGTCGTGAATGTGAACATCTTATATCATCCATCAATTAATCAAGTCCAACCTATACAGTGTATCTCGTATACACAAGACAATGATCTGACACCTGCCATTTACCTTGATTTTTGTCGGCTGTCCAGGTAGATCTTTCACCCAGGCGCCGCGGCGGAACCAATGATCCGCAAAGGAGAGAAAGCCACTGCATGTGATCTATCCATTTCATATTTCAGTTTTTGATATTTTGACACGGATGAAACATCTAAACAATTTTTTGGGGGTAAATACTTACATTACATATGTCTTTTAGTTGAAAGAAGCAAAAAGGAAATACACCCCATTTATATATCGATCATAATCATATAAGTTGGAACAGTGGATCATCATTCAATATTTCTCATAAATATATCAAGATTTATTTATTTATTTATTTATTTATTTATTTATTTATTTATTTATTTATTTATTTATTTCAACGGGATAATTGTTTAAATAATTCCGAAAATTAGATAGATGGAAGTCCGAACATCTATTCTTGAAATTCTTTTCAAATATTGGATGTTTTAACAGTCGAGGTGCAAAAGATGGAAATAGAATGCTAGGATTTTATATTGTCCGAGATCTCTCTCTCTTTAATTCATATTAACATTTATCATTTATTTTCATTGAGTATTTTAATCTTATCTTTCATTTTAAATTCATGAATGTCTCTTTTCATCCCAACGATTTTCAATCTTAAGGGGTGCGGCTGCCATAACTTACGTGGAAGTTGAGAAATAAATGCTTCTTTAGGCATTCTAAAATTTGAGCCCCCCCCCCCCCCTTTTCTCTAGCAAGCAAAAAGTTAGATAAGGCATGTCAATTTAAAAAAAAATCCATATCCAAAGTAAGAAAATTACTGAACGAATAATAAAAGAGAAAAAGGAGAATGTGTGCGTGTTTTCATTGTTATTACTATGACCGGCTTTATCTATAAATTGGAGACAGTCATGAGAAAAAAAAACAAAACCAAAAAACAAACAAACAAAAAAAAGCTAAGAAAATAAGTACTCTTTATTTCATTAAACGTTGTCTGTGAGTTAATTTTTTTTTTCTGTTTTGCGTTTTCAAACATTTCAACATTATTTTTGGTCAAACTATAAAATTTCCCTCTTTCCATCCCGTTCAAATGCTCCGCCTTCATTAAATTACAAGTACATGTAATATGCATGTTCGAGGGATAGACCTGTGTGTACTTGTCAAAACAACTGGTAATTAGTCGGGTATGTTACACCTAATACAGGAGCATAAAAATGGGACACTATGAATTACACCGGCTTCTTTGAAAAGCAAAATTTGAAGAAAAAAATAAACGGCGGTTTATTGATTCTTGCCCCCCCCCCCCCCCCATTCGAACGGCAGTCTGATATACTAATAAACTCAGCAGGATTTCTTTATTGTTGTGATAAGAATGGTCAGTGTCACAGCAGGACTTATCAATGAAATAATAATAGGAAAGTAGCGCATATTGGAGCATCAATTGTCGATTTATCCCCGGGTATTTCCGTATATTTCCCTTCACTGCCAACCGTTTTTGCCAACCAGCCTCGTTTTCGCAAGACCCGTGACGTCACGGCGAACATCCCTATTTTAATTTCCATCACTTTTTCTCCAGGTGTTGTTTTTATCATACCTGTAATTTTTCCACCATTTTTTCCATGTGATGTTTTTTCATACGTGTAATTTTTTTCCAAGTGTTGTTTTTATCATATCAACCATCCTTTCCATGTTATGTTTTTTTACTTCATTGCTATAATTTTTTCCAAGTGTTGTTTTTATTTTACCTGTAATTTTTCAACCACTTTTTCCAAGTGTTATTTATATCATACCTGTAATTTTTCCACCATTTTCTCTAGGTGTTGTTTTTATCAAACCTGTAATTTTTCCACCATTTTTTCCAGGTGTTGTTGTTATCATAGTGTTACCTGTAATTTTTCCACCATTTTCTCCAGGTGTTGTTTATATCATAGCTGTAATTTTTCCACCATTTTTTCCATGTGTTGTTTTAATCATACCTGTAATTTTTCCACTATTTTTTTTCCAAGTGTTGTTTATATTATACATTGTACCTGTAATTTTTCCACCATTTTTTTTTCCAGGTGTTGTTTTTATCATACCTGTAATTTTTCCACCATTTTTCCAGGTGTTGTTTTTATCTTACCTGCAATTTTTCCACCATTTTCTCCAGGTGTTGTTTATATCATACATTGTACCTGTAATTTTTCCACCATTTTCTCCAGGTGTTGTTTATATCATACCTGTAATTTTCTACCATTTTCTCCAGGTGTTGTTTTTATCATACCTGTAATTTTTCCACCATTTTTTCCAGGTGTTGTTTATATCATACCTGTAATTTTTCCACCATTTTCTCCAGGTGTTGTTTATATCATACCTGTAATTTTCTACCATTTTTTCCAGGTGTTGTTTTTATCATACCTGTATTTTTCCATCATTTTCTCCAGGTGTTGTTTATATCATACCTGTAATTTTTCCACCATTTATTCCAGGTGTTGTTTTTATCATACCTGTAATTTTCCACCATTTTCTCCAGGTGTTGTTTTTATCATACCTGTAATTTTTCCAACATTTTTTCAAGGTGTTGTTTTTAACATACCTGTAATTTTTCCACCATTTTTTCCAGGTGTTGTTTTTATCATACCTGTAATTTTTCCACCATTTTTTCCAGGTGTTATTTTTATCATACCTGTAATTTTTCCACCATATTTTCCAGGTGTTGTTTTTATTATACCTGTAATTTTTCCACCATTTTTTCCAGGTGTTGTTTATATTCCACCAATGGCACATGCTGGTGTTTATTGTCTGGCAGATTAGAATCATTGGCTCCTAGAAAAATGGTTACCATGGCGATGTCTGAAGTTTCAAACTCACTGAAAACCTCCTCAATCATAATGTTACACCATCTTGTATTGTAGCCTGAAAATCCTCTGTTCACCACGTCACATTTTCTACAAATCAGACAGCATATGTAATATTTACGTGATTCATCTATATAATCAGACAGCATATGTAATATTTACGTGATTCATCTATATAATCAGACAGCATATGTAATATTTACGTGATTCATCTATATAATCAGACAGCATATGTAATATTTACGTGATTCATCTATATAATCAGACAGCATATGTAATATTTACGTGATTCATCTATATAATCAGACAGCATATGTAATATTTACGTGATTCATCTATATAATCAGACAGCATATGTAATATTTACGTGATTCATCTATATAATCAGACATCATATGTAATATTTACGTGATTCATCTATATAATCAGACAGCATATGTAATATTTACGTGATTCATCTATATAATCAGACAGCATATGTAATATTTACGTGATTCATCTATATAATCAGACAGCATATGTAATATTTACGTGATTCATCTATATAATCAGACATCATATGTAATATTTACGTGATTCATCTATATAATCAGACAGCATATGTAATATTTACGTGATTCATCTATATAATCAGACATCATATGTAATATTTACGTGATTCATCTATATAATCAGACATCATATGTAATATTTACGTGATTCATCTATATAATCAGACAGCATATGTAATATTTACGTGATTCATCTATATAATCAGACATCATATGTAATATTTACGTGATTCATCTATATAATCAGACATCATATGTAATATTTACGTGATTCATCTATATAATCAGACAGCATATGTAATATTTACGTGATTCATCTATATAATCAGACAGCATATGTAATATTTACGTGATTCATCTATATAATCAGACATCATATGTAATATTTACGTGATTCATCTATATAATCAGACAGCATATGTAATATTTACGTGATTCTATATAGATTATGTACACTGTAAGCTATATTAACACTTTCTTAACTATACAAATATAGAAAGTACAACTCTTTTTATGCATATAATAAAAAGATAAAAGTTCATTGCTTAATAGTAATATTAGATTAACAAAGAAACTAACACAGAGATAAACACAGTTAAAACCTTCCAGTCTATCATACTTACCATGACAAAGTCATAAAACAAAACAGATTAAACATTTTCAAATTCTGGTTTAACAGGCAATTTCCAAGAGATGAAATAATTTCGTGTATGATAAAATGTGGGGAGTTACAACATACTGGTTGGGCACATATTATCACCACTTTATTCAACATGTTTTGCTCTAGAATCTTTATTTCGTTATGAAATTCGATGAAATTTACACAGAAGGAAGAAGAACCTTTGTAAAAAGTATAAGAGTTGTCTTTCTTTGTCTACAGATATCATACCTTAGTGTAAGAGTTATATTGGTCTACCGACTACATACCTTTGTAAAAAGTGTAAGAGTTGTCTTTCTTTGTCAACAGATAACATACCTTTGTAAAAAGTGTAAGGGTTGTCTTTCATTGTCTACGGAGAACATACCTTTGAAAAAAGTGTACGAGTTATCTTTCTTTGTCTACAGATATCATACCTTAGTGTAAGGGTTATATTTGTCTACAGATAACATACCATTGTAAAAAGTGTAAGAGTTGTCTTTCTTTGTCTACAGATAACATACCTTTGTAAAAAGTGTAAGGGTTGTCTTTCTTTGTCTACAGATAAAATACCTTTGTAAAAGGTGTAAGGGTTGTCTTTCTTTGTCTATGGATAACACACCTATGTAAATAGTGTAAGAGTTGTCTTTCTTTGTCTACAGATAGCATACCTTTGTAAAAAGTGTAAGGGTTGTCTTTCTTTGTCTACAGATAACATACCTTTGTAAAAAGTGTAAGAGTTGTCTTCCTTTGTCTATAGTTAACATACCTTTGTAAAAAGTTAGCTAGAAGGCTGCCCCAACATCCATCCACAGAAAAACTGAACTACAGTTAACATACCTTTGAAAAAAGTGTAAGGGTTGTCTTTCTTTGTCTACAGATAACATACCGTTGTAAAAAGTGTAAGAGCTATCTTTCTTTGTCTACAGATAACATACCGTTGTAAAAAGTGTAAGGGTTGTCTTTCTTTGTCTAAAGATAACATACCTTTGTAAAAAGTGTAAGGGTTGTCTTTCTTTGTCTACAGATAACATACCGTTGTAAAAAGTGTAAGGGTTGTCTTTCTTTGTCTACAGATAACATACCTTTGTAAAAGGTCTAAGGGTTGTCTTCCTTTGTCTACAGATAACACACCTTTGTAAATAGTGTAAGAGTTGTCTTTCTTTGTCTACAGATAGCATACCTTTGTAAAAAGTGTAAGAGTTGTCTTCCTTTGTCTATAGTTAACATACCTTTGTAAAAAGTTAGCTAGAAGGCTGCCCCAACATCCATCCACAGAAAAACTGAACTGAAAAAAAAAAAATGAAAATGGTTAAGACTTATAATAACATGTTAAGAAAACATATACTATCTAGTTATGTTTGTAATAATCTCATTTCAAATAAATAATCTGATTCTTTGTTAATTACAATATAGAATTCTAAATACCTGTTCTATATAGATCTCTAATCAGTGATAGCATGAAGTATTGCTGATCAACTTAAAATTGCAGATGTAGATCAATAAGTTAAAAACATGGTGCGACATTTCAATAGAACATATAGAAGATCATTGAAATAAACATTTTCAAAACATATCATTTCATTTCATTTCGGTTTCAGCTTAAATAAACCTGATTGACCTTAATTGATATATATTGATTTATCACTCTGGGTTATAAAAAGCCTTGGTGAAATGAACAACTTGATTAAAGCAAGATACAGAATTAATTACTCCTGTACTGTAGCTGTGTCAGAAACCAATTACTTTACACAATAACATTAATCACACTCTAGTGAGTGGAGATCAGATTTCACTTTCAACAATCCTTAATGCCGATAATGAATTCAAAATCTCTGTTTTCCTAGTGCCTAGTGTTGACCCTCCTGACAAAGACCCCCCCCCCCCCCCCCCCCCCCTTCCTTTTTTCTAGATCAGTCCATACGCATTTGAGGAGTAGGATGTTTTATGTGCAGCTCCAAATTTCTATTTAAAGAATCTAAAAAATATTGCACAATTTCACCTCAAAAGGGCCATGACCAGATGATTCCTGTGGTACAACTACTTAAGGCCAAAAGAAAAAATACCTTTGTTTCCCATCACCCGACCGACCCTACTCAAAGCCGCCGACCCTAACGTTTTTTTCCCGATTTTTAGTTGCATTTAGGTTTTTCACGCCAATTTTATGATCGTCGGGCTTTATGAAATGCATGCCAGAGATGTTAAATCTACCGATTTTGGTGTAATTTTATCTGCCTTTTAACATTATCTATTGCAAAACCATTCTTTTTTATTCTTCCACTTTTTTAAATTTTGTAAAAATACAAAGTAATCTTTAATTTCTCTCTCGAAACGCTACTTTATATTGTACGGCGCCACCGGGCTGGCTTCCTTTTTTCCCATAAAAGGATTAACGCCTGACAACGTTTGTACTGACTCATTGATTGTATATTGATTGATTGATTGTATAAAAACATACAGACTAACAGTCTGACTCGGGGTTCTCATTAACTCAGTTGGCGACCTTCGATTTCTCACCTCCTACTTGGTATAAAATCGCCACCAACTTCCGTAAAAAAAAATATTCGTCGTATCTAAATAAAAATTTTTTTTTTTCTCAATTTCTATTGCAGGTTAATATGAAAATTGAATGCGCTCAAAAGGAAATTTAGTTGTCAGGACTGTAAAATATGTTTTTAAAAAAACCTGTCCCAATACAAGGTACGCGATAAATATTTCGGTAACTATACAGTACGTTAGTTGTTTTCAACGCAGCGCGACGGGTCATTTTACGGCAACGTATGTTAAAGAAGTACAATAGAACGACTACATCTCGACATTTTCACGCCTGTAAATAAAATTTAAATACGAAAAGATTAACCACACGCCTCCATGTCGTTCTGAATAGGGATAACGTGCTTCTGACGTTACAATTATTGCAACACGTTACTGGAACCAGAAAAAAAAACGGATTATTGCAAATAGAGATAAGGAAAGATTTTGTAATCAAGTGAGGATAATATTTCTTCATTTTGTGCATCAAGTTCCCCAATATACATTCAATTGAAGAGCATTTAGAATTATTGGTCTTCAAGAATCGCTACAAGGATCTAAATTGATTTGAAATGGCATTTTGAACTTTTCGGGATAGAAGAATCTATTCTTTTTCTGTAACATTTCTTATAAAAGAATGTATTTCGCGGACTTGAAACACAGTATTTCTATACTATGGCCGAATACTCATTATAATCGAAACAATTCACACCCGCGACTGAAATAATTTTCTTCTCTCTGCCCCTCATTGTTTTTTATTGACCTCCACACTTCATTTAACGTTCATAAAACCTCGTATATTTAGAATCGTCCGCGGTCTTTATGAAATAAAATGACCGATGAATAACAAAAGAATCACATTTGAAGGTTTGTAAAATCAGGAAGAGAAGCCTTTTGATTTTGGATAAACAGGTCAAAGGTCATGGTCACTTTTAGTAAAAAAAAAAACCATTGGGTTCTGTATAGATACCGTAATAAAAATGCAGATTCAAGGTCACCGTGCTTGGGAAGCCAGTTTTAAAATGCTCAGTAACATAAACATTTTGCTGTTTGCCACGGGTTACAGACACAAAATGACCTCCCCTCCCCCTTCTTTCTACGTGGTTTAACATGTCTGTGTTTACTGATGATTTCTCCATGTATTTGACAGACAACACATATTTGAAGGTCACGATTCAATGATACATTTAAATCACATTTAAATTATTATTCTAAACAAGGCTACAAAAGTAGATAAAAAAAAAATTAAAAAAAAAAAAAAAAAATCCGACCGACCTACCCTATTTTATTTTAGCATGTTATGGGAAACACACATATTATTTTTTTAGGCCTAAATTAATTTTGCCTCTCATTTGGATTGCTGAACTACTTGTCATTTACCTGCATGGCAAACCTATGAAATGTACACGAAACCAATTATTGCAATCAATTACTTCCCTCACAGGTACACCACACATACTTAAATCAGAGATATTCATCTACAATTTGTTTTTCAATCACCCACCCCTTTTGTCTGTTTGCAAACCTGAGAGAGAGAGAGAGAGAGAGAGAGAGAGGCTGACTGCACAATGTTTACCTGTGTAATGGAATCACCGAACAAGATCACCTTGGGCCATCTGCGAGAGACTCGCCCGTCCTGTTTTCCTTTTGCGTCCATGTTCAACGATCTGCAAATATGGGTCGAGTTCATTCGCGCTAAACCACGTGGTAAAATAAAACAAAAGCTTGCTAATGTCTTAGTTACAATTACCATGCTAATTGCTGATACACATCGTTTTCATAATTAATGGCAGAGAAATAATTAATGAACTTGCCAGAGCGAGTCGTTGCAGACAGCATTTACTTTCGCTTTCAAAATTTTGACCAATCAGAAATCGTGATATCGTCTCTGCCGCCACAGGTAAACAATGGCCACTTCTGTCAAAAGTTTATGTAATTTCACAAGGTTTTTGGCGACAGCGCAGAGAAATTGTATCCGTAAATCGTCTACAGCTGCTGCAGCGAGTGCACAATCAGACCAGAAAAAAGATGTCATCTTTACAGAGGATCATCATCAACTCAGGGAAAATTTGAGAAAGGTTTTATTTTATGGATGGTCAAAGTGAAAGTAGATTATTTGTTGAACTTTGATCAATTTTATTGACCTACCTAGAGTAGAGTACCTATATTCTTAGTTATACAGTATTTTCCAGGGGGGGGGGATACAGCAATATATTTCGTCAATGAAAAAAGTTCTAATTGGCAAGGCGAAGCCGGCGCCGGCCTAATAGGGATGTTCGCCGTGACGTCACGGGTCTCGCGAAAACGAGGCTGGTTGGCAAAAACGGTTGGCAGTGAAGGGAAATATACGGAAATACCCGGGGATAAATCGACAATTGATGCTCTAATATGCGCTACTTTCCTATTATTATTATTTCATTAATAAGTCCTGCTGTGACACTGACCATTCTTATCACAACAATAAAGAAATCCTGCTGAGTTTATTAGTATATCAGACTGCCGTTCGAATGGGGGGGGGGGGCAAGAATCAATAAACCGCCGTTTATTTTTTTCTTCAAATTTTGCTTTTCAAAGAAGCCGGTGTAATTCATAGTGTCCCATTTTTATGCTCCTGTATTAGGTGTAACATACCCGACTAATTACCAGTTGTTTTGACAAGTACACACAGGTCTATCCCTCGAACATGCATATTACATGTACTTGTAATTTAATGAAGGCGGAGCATTTGAACGGGATGGAAAGAGGGAAATTTTATAGTTTGACCAAAAATAATGTCGAAATGTTTGAAAACGCAAAACAGAAAAAAAAAATTAACTCACAGACAACGTTTAATGAAATAAAGAGTACTTATTTTCTTAGCTTTTTTTTTTGTTTGTTTGTTTTTTGGTTTTGTTTTTTTTTTCTCATGACTGTCTCCAATTTATAGATAAAGCCGGTCATAGTAATAACAATGAAAACACGCACACATTCTCCTTTTTCTCTTTTATTATTCGTTCAGTAATTTTCTTACTTTGGATATGGATTTTTTTTTAAATTTACATGCCTTATCTAACTTTTTGCTTGCTAGAGAAAAGGGGGGGGGGGGGGCTCAAGATTAGAATTTTAGAATGCCTAAAGAAGCATTTATTTCTCAACTTCCACGTAAGTTATGGCAGCCGCACCCCTTAAGATTGAAAATCGTTGGGATGAAAAGAGACATTCATGAATTTAAAATGAAAGATAAGATTAAAATACTCAATGAAAATAAATGATAAATGTTAATATGAATTAAAGAGAGAGAGATCTCGGACAATATAAAATCCTAGCATTCTATTTCCATCTTTTGCACCTCGACTGTTAAAACATCCAATATTTGAAAAGAATTTCAAGAATAGATGTTCGGACTTCCATCTATCTAATTTTCGGAATTATTTAAACAATTATCCCGTTGAAATAAATAAATAAATAAATAAATAAATAAATAAATAAATAAATAAATAAATAAATAAATAAATAAATAAATCTTGATATATTTATGAGAAATATTGAATAATGATCCACTGTTCCAACTTATATGATTATGATCGATATATAAATGGGGTGTATTTCCTTTTTGCTTCTTTCAACTAAAAGACATATGTAATGTAAGTATTTACCCCCAAAAAATTGTTTAGATGTTTCATCCGTGTCAAAATATCAAAAACTGAAATATGAAATGGATAGATCACATGCAGTGGCTTTCTCTCCTTTGCGGATCATTGGTTCCGCCGCGGCGCCTGGGTGAAAGATCTACCTGGACAGCCGACAAAAATCAAGGTAAATGGCAGGTGTCAGATCATTGTCTTGTGTATACGAGATACACTGTATAGGTTGGACTTGATTAATTGATGGATGATATAAGATGTTCACATTCACGACTTTAAAAATTAAATCAACCCACAGAGAAACTAAATGATATTTATACATACCGGTGATTAACAGAGAAAAATTAAATTTAAAAAAATATTACAAGCAATTAAAACGATCGATTAATATTATAACAACTTTGAAGTAATCTTAACTTAATTATATCTGTCGATGAAACGTACCGATAAAGATTATCAACGTGAATAACAGTGGACATTGCTATACATATCTATATAAGAGAACCACTTTTTGCCAACCAATTTTCATGCGCATGCGCAGTGTGACGTCACTTTTTCGTCACTCGAACATCCCTATACAACTTTTAAATTTCATCTTCAAATAAATCAAATCAAATAATATTTATTTAGAGTCAGACATGTCAACAATACAACATTAGCTCTTTTGAGCTATTTACCGACTAGACATATAATATGAATTATGGCAAAGCCATTGTGAGGACGCAGATGAATTAAGATTTCAATGATTTTTCACCATACATCATTGAATATTTTTACTAAGTTAATAATAAACAAAATATGTCATACAATATGTGTTCTTATTATTCTTTTCTAGCATCTTTTTTACTTTATCAGTCTTACGTTTTTTTTTTTCTTGAAATCCATAATCATATACAGGAGAGGGGATATTTTTAAAGACAATTTCTGGATTGACAGCATGCAAATAACTCGTAAATACAGGGAAACAATTCTCAATGTCGGCCGGTTTGATGTCACAAAACAATGAATCAGTATAAACATGAAATCGTAATGCTTAATGACATTTGACATAATGACAAAATTCATTCCTTATGAGAGAAATATTCTGAGTAGAAATTCATCCCCTGTCACCCCCTTCCCCCATAATTACAATCAGTGTTCTCCCCAGAAATTTCAGATAGCATGGTGCCAAGTCTTCGCGGTGCACCTTGCGTTGGGATGCGCGTCATTGCTCATATTGCATCATTGCATACTGTTTCATGTGTTGTTGCTTTATTACTACACAGTCACTGTTCAAAATAATTTTGATAATGAAATAAATGTATTAATAATACTACATTCTTATCTACATGTCAATTATCATTAAATTTTAGACAGTGAGGTCATTGGTGTTCTATTTGTAAAGAGAGATTCATGACAGTTTTAAAACTCAATTAGTTTTGGGCCTTTTGAGAAAATTATCTTGAGACTGTCTCATGACCATAACTCCAGGTACCTTAGTGTAAGAATTTAGCATATTACACTGATTTGGACATGTTGGAAGGAAATTCTGTGAATGGGCCATTTTCCATGATTTTTGAAATATCAATGTAGAAATGGGCCATTTCTTTAAAAAAAAAGTACTAAGTTTTCAATGGGCCATTTTGCAAATCAATGGGACTATGATGCATGTTCTCTGTCCTTCCTAATCACTGACATTAGTGAGTCTAAGTGTATTATGAAAAGAGAGTCAACCCTAGAGTTATGAGAATTTTTGGTTCAGGGAAAGGGCAGGTTTCACCTTTTAAAAAAAGTTGAAAATTATCTTTAAAGAAATTCCTACTTGAAACAAGTAATTGGGTCCAAAGATGGAAACATTTACCCCCCCCCTTTTCCTTATTAGCCATTGCAATAATGTTTGAGGTAATCTCTGGCAAAGAAAGCTGACAATTGTTCTACTTTGCCCACAATGAATATTGAACAAACCTACCCCCTCCCCTTCAATCCCCCAAGAAATCAAGATCTATTTAATATGTCATTTGTATACAAAGCCTTCTATATCGCGCTCAAACTCATCATTTCATCATTAATGATTAAAACGATGGTCCGTGCACCATGTTGTGTTTTTATTAATTTCAACCATCCGTCTAAACTTCTTATTAACTAGATAATCTGATTCAAGCGTATTTCAAAAAAAAAAAATACGGACATACCGATTCGTTATTTATTAAAAGTAAAATGATTTTGCACGAGCGAGATAACCTCTTTCTTATCTTGTAAAAGCGGCAATTATTTTGTACGACAAAGACGGCGAGGTCGGGTAATATGTCGAACAGTAAGACGGATTAAAAACATATTTTAATGACATCTGATATAGCATATTTTCTATTACCATTGCGCTGTAACTATATGACACGTGCCGGTCAACACGATCTAGCGATTATACAAGTAGATGAAAACGTTTTCATTAACTACGTTATAGAATGGTCGTCTTTTGTTGGTCACTCGATAGACATTGACAACGTAGTTATGCCCTGTTCACACGAGTGCGCATTAAATCTAATTCGCATTAGATTTGATACGCTTTATTCTAATGCGAATTAGATTCGCATTGCGTTCACACGACACATTCTAATGCGCATTAGATTTTGGTACATTTGCACTGAGAGCCGTATTTACTTTAGATAGTACAAGGGTCGAATGCATGCCTGTATGTTGTTTTGCTCATAATAATTTACCTCTTCGTAAGTTGGGCTTATGCATGCATTGCATGACGTCATTGTGAGATAAAATGACGTCATAATATAATGTTACTCTACGTAAGTTAAGAGACGCAGTACAGTTACTTAGAGGGTTCATTGTGAATAAAATCAAGTATTTTTACCTCTTATTCTATGTTTCGAGGTCCAAGGGTGATTAAAAGTGCCCAGTTATGATGGAAATGTACTGTAGAATTCTAGTAAATCATATACGCATGCGCCAGATTTAATGCGAATTAGATTCGCTTTGCGTTCACACGGCAAAATCTAATGCGCATTAAATCTAATGCGAATTAAACTAATGCGCATTAGATTCCTCGTGTGAACGCAGCTAAAATCTAATGCGCATTAAATTCGATTTAATGCGCATTAAACCCGTCGTGTAAACAGGGCATTATTTTAAATGTCCGATCGATTGACGTGCGCCGTAGAAGCCAGACACGTTCTCAGCTCAGGTAAATAAAGCTTGCGGGGGGCTACAAGACGTTTAACACCTCGGATTGTATACAACCGGGGCTAATTAATCGGGAATGCGGCGGTTGAATCAATCAATTCACGCAAAGGGGTACACAAATTCGTTAATACACGATTTTTAGGGAAAAAATATAGCATGGCGGCCGTAAAATATAGCGTGGTGCTAATCCTGATAGCGTGGCGGTAAATCTCGATAGCGTGGCGGGGCCGCCACGCTAAAACGGCCTGGGGAGAACACTGATTACAATCAACCCCTCCTCCCTCCCCCACCCCCTCTTTCTAAAAAAAATCTGAAGCTTTCACTCCTCCTCCTTTTTTTAATAACCCTGGATCCGCCTATGATTTACCTCCAAGAGGGAAAAATACCCAGCCTTATTTTATGCTTTGAACAGAGCCTCAGTTTGTGTTTACCTATTTGCACTTAGTACTGTTAATGATGACGTAAGTTGTGACGCGTTGTGTACAGTATCGTAGGCAGCAGACATTTAGAAGTTTGTGTTGGGATTTACACTGCATAGATTTCCTGTAGATTCTACATGTAGATCTTATATATGTGGAGAGATACCACATTATTCGATCTACAGGTACCAAAATATCAGCTGCAAATCATCATCGAAAGCAGAATGAAGTTCGGTAAGTCGCTGATAGCGCTGATATATTTTTGTTTGTATTTTCATCCCAGCATATTATGAGTTTATCCATGAATTTGTCTGAGGGAGCTGTCGATGAAAGAAAAGTCCGCGAAACAAAGTTAATGCTGACGTTGCATGCTGACGTTGCATGCTGACGTCACGTTGTAATTTTCAAAGAGGATATTCGGACTAAACATGATATATGTTTGAAATGATGGTGCAATGTCAGTATTACGTGAAGCAAAGTGCAAAACGTACATTGGGACACTGGAGGAGTAAGCCAAAGGGAGAATATTCAAAGGAGATTGAGAAATCATGGTCATCGATGGGTTTCATTCTGTCG
The DNA here is from genome assembly GCA_028142955.1 of Pinctada fucata. Taxonomy (NCBI): domain Eukaryota; kingdom Metazoa; phylum Mollusca; class Bivalvia; order Pterioida; family Pteriidae; genus Pinctada; species Pinctada fucata. Next base: position 58,103,275 of record AP027108.1, on the reverse strand, counting down.
TCAAGTGACATTGTCAAAAAAATAAGCTTGCGCTTCACGCCGATCAAATGGGCAATGGGGAGAATGACGTCATTGACCACGGTTTTGGAACCTATAGGTATAGCATAGAATTCAATTGAAAAACACGATTTTTCCTATATATATGCACGTGTTACCTTGATGAGGACTACGTCCGCGCCTGCGGCGCGGACTGCGTCCTCTATAATATTATCACAATAATCAATTTAAATATTAAGAAACTATAAACTATAAACATGCAAGTGACTAAAACTAAACTAAACTAAGACACTGAAACTAAAAGCACATGCATATAACTTCTCTACGACATGACAAGACATCAACTAAAAAAGTTAATAAATAGCTACTTGATAAGACATCACATACACATAAATACATATACATGTACATTAAAGGACATCACAAAACTAAAAAGTAAGGACGCTCAACATATCACATACATGATCTTCATTACCTAAAGTGTGTTAATTTTAACGTCACATTTATGGCTCATTTTGGTGCTTTCAATGGGTATATGTGTACGTTCGTAACTTCAAAACTAATATACCGGTAAAAATTTGATGAAACTTTGCATGTAGAAAAAGTTTGTTTCAATTATTAACATTGATTTTTATAATTTTTAGGAAAATTAAATATTGATATGATCTTTATTGAAGTCTGGCTGTCCTTGACCTCCTTAATTTGATATAAGATTTAAAGCTTATGTAGTAAACACGAGACTACCCCCACATGGGATCGAACTCGCAACCTTCTGATCTTCAGTGTAACGTTCTACCAAGTGAGCCAAAGAGACATCCCACTGGCCCAGTTTAGTACAAGTGCAAGTTTACCACATTTCCTCCCTCTTCAATTTTGGGCCTTCCTGCCAACAAATATTGAGCTCGAAATGGTCAGATAGATTTCTTGAAGTTGGGAAGGTGCCTGTGCCTATCCCATTTGGGAAAATTTGCGACATTTTGATGAAATTGGAAAATTTTTATACAAATCCTGATGAAATTGGGAAAATTTTTATACATATTCTGACCACAGTATAATCCTTAAATACCATTTATTAAAACTGCTCATCAATTGATTTCCTTGAACTGAACAAGGGATGTGAAAAACTTAAGGATGCACTTGGAAATAGGACATTTTGTGCTGACTTCCAGGTTTTGAGTCTTATTTTCTCAGGTGATTTTTTCTTAATTCCTCTTTGGGAATTTAAGAGTGATTTTTTAGGGAAAATTTTTGAAATTTGGCATAGGGAAGGTGCCGAAATTTGACCCAAAATCAAGGAAAAAAAATTCCCCAAGAAACGTTAGAGTCTCAATATTTCCTGTACATGTTATGATGTACCTTGCAGTGCATATATTTAAAAATAGATGATTTTCCAATAAACTCATGAGACAGTCAATAATAATAATAATAATATAATAATAATGCTTTATTTATAGAGGGATGCCTGTTTAGCTATTGCTATTCTTCCACAGGGCCCTCTTTTAAATGATGCATAGTTTCATATAAATATAAACGAATTAATAAGCGAAAAAAAAAAAAAAAAACAAAAAATACATGTATACATGCTGGTTTACACACAAAATGTTCTTGACTTCATTTCATAAGAAATAATCATCACTAAACTCGATAATCCAGATACCCACTCAAAGGGGGGGGGGGGGGGGTTATCGCTTAGATATTATGTACTTATGAAGAGACGGTTTAAGACATGATACGGATTGAGCAGATCTTTGAGCTTGAGGAAGAGTATTCCAGATGTGAGCACCAGTATATTGTACCGATTTTTGAAAGAAATTAGTTTTATGTCTAGGAATTACCATATCGTTATTTGAAACAGAGCGAAGGTTGTAAGCCTCAGATTGATTGAAATGAAAAAGGTTTGAAATAACTCATTCTGAGACTTGTAAAGTATTAATGCTTTGTTATACTCTATTCTCTCATAAATTGTTAGCCATCCAAGTTCTTGGAACAGTGGGAGAGATGGATGGCCATTATGGCTTATCGAGTATTATTCTTGCCGCGCGTTTTTGAAGTTTGAATACTCTTTCTAGCTGCGTTTTTGATGCATTGCCCCAGATGGTTATACAATAGTCAAACACCGGAAGAATGTATGAGTTATAGTACAATTTTCTGGTTGGGATAGGTAGAAACTTTTTTATCCTTCCAAGTAATGCTATTTTGGAAGAGACGTTCTTACAGATGTAGTTTATATGTTGAGTAAAAGTCATTGATTTATCGATAAAAACCCCTAGTAATTTTTCTTGCTCTACATTTTCTAATAGTTGATTATGAATTTGTATTGAAAGATTTGGGTTAGATTTTTGTTTATGAGATGACGCTACTAGCATTACTTTTGATTTATCCGTGTTTATTATCATTTTATTTTGAGAGCACCAATTTGTGATACTTTCCACATCTATGTTGAGGTTATTTTGTATTTCTTGTATGTCTTTACCAGAGGTATGGACTGTAGTATCATCAGCGAAAATGTCTGTCTTGGAATTGCTGACTTGTAGTGGAAGGTCATTGATGAAAAGAATAAAAAGTAGCGGTCCTAGTACCGATCCTTGGGGGACACCTGTCTTTATAGGAAGAGGATTAGAGTATTTATTAGCGATCATAACTCTTTGATGTCTGTCTTTCAAGTAGGAAGCTAAAAGTTTAATAGAAATTTCGTGAAAATGATATAGAGATAGCTTTTTAATTAGAATGTCATGGTCAACAAGATCGAATGCTTTACTAAAGTCCAAAAATACAGTGCCTATCAGATTTCCGTTATCAATCTCTTTTAACCAGGTTTCCGTAATTTTTGTCAGCGCAGTTATACAAGAGTGTTTTGATCTAAATCCCGATTGGTCATCATGTAGAATGTTGAAGTTATCAAGAAAATTTCTTATCTGCGTCGCAATATGTTTTTCAAATAATTTGGACAACGTCGGGAGGATCGAAATCGGGCGATAATTTCCGGGATTTGAAGTATCATCTTTTTTGAAAATCGGAGTGATTCGGGCATGTTTTAGAGCATTAGGGAATTCACCTGTCCGTATACTTAGATTTATGATATGCTGTAATGGTTTCGTTATTTGTCCCGCAGCTAGTTTCAAAATTCGGGGGCCTAATGTATCTATGCCTGCTGATTTTGATGTATTTAATTTTCGCAGCATGCTAAACACTTCCTCTTCATTTATTTCATCAATTTTGAAAATTTGGTCTATCGGTAATTTAGTCTTCATATGTTCTGCCAATTTATCAAGAATTAAAGTTTGATCAGTATTACGTTCCAGTCGTCGATGAAGTTCCGTAAAGAATTGATTAAACATATTTGCCATTTTTGCTGGGTCGTCTGATGTTTGTCCTTCATATGTTATTTCATTTATTGAGCGATTGTTTTTCTTATTAGTAATTTCATTTAAATGCTTCCAGATATCCTTGCTATTCATATTATTTTCGATAGATGTTTTATAATAATTCCCTTTAGCTTCACGTATTAAACTAGTGACTTTATTACGCCAAATTTGAAAGTTTTTACTGTCCCTTTTCTGATGATAAAAATCGCGTTTGTACCTAGCATCATTAATTTCAGGAGATAACCATTTCGGCTTAAATTGAGTTTTTACTCGTTTCGTTCTTACTTTGGCATGTTTGTCCAATAGACCGAAAATTATACTATAAAACGACGAAAGAGCGTCATCTGGGTTCATTGAAGTAAAAACCGCATTGAAATCTTGCAATGCCAGTTCTCTAAGAAAGGAGTTTTCATCGAAATTTTTATAGTCTCTATACTGAATGGTTGTATGCTTATTTTTAGGTTCATATTGAGATTTGACACTTCTTGTGAAGCAGACTGGATAATGATCAGATAATGCAATGATAGGTACGCTGATTTCACATATGTTAACAATTTTGGGGACGATTTGTGTAGACATGATCAATTAACGTACTGGTCTTATTTGTAACACGTGTGGGTACTTTTACGACCTGTATAAAGTCAAATAGCCCAAAGGCGTTTAACCAGTACTGCGGGGGTTCTTTTATGAGATCGATATTAAAATCGCCTGTCAATATGATTTCGTTATCATCACCGGATGCGCGATCTATTTCACAAACAAGTTGTTCTATCCAAGAGACGGAAGACGACGGGGGGCGATATGTAAAACAAACAAAGAAGGACTTACTATGGGGGGTCATTATTTCAATCCATAATGATTCAATGTCACCTATTTCAAGATCCTGTCGTCTTTTATAGGTAATTTTATCTGACATATATACAAGTAAACCCCCTCCTGATTTCCCCTCTCTATCTTTACGTTCAAAAGAAAATCCGTTTATAGCTAAAAGGTCATTGGGAACATTTTGGTTAAGAAATGTTTCACATATACCTAATATATCAACCGACTGTCTTTCGTGTAACAATAAGCCTATTTCGTCAACTTTTGGTAATAAATGATGTATATTTAAATTGGCTATGCGAAGACCTTTTTTCGTTAATCCAAAAGATGATATACTTTGACTCGTATCCGAATTGACCTTTATTTCAGAAAATGGTTTATGGGAATGATTAGAATCAAGACTTCTATTTTTCGGGGGAATTTGATTTTTTGCTTTTGGTACTGTTTTGCAAAACCTTGAAAAAGATTTATCATTTCGAGTGGGTATTTGGCTCGAGTCGGAACACCTTAATGAAACATCTGAAACATAATCATATGAACATTTACATTTTTGTAATGCATTATTACAGTTCGCACATAAATTGGAGAGAAGTTGGAAACGGTTGCTATGGTCAGTTTGTGGTTGTTCGGCTACACATTCGTTGCCTGTATCCTATCTAAGTCGACAAACTTTGGCTTTGTGTCCTGTCTGCCCACAGTTCCAACATTCTACAAGCTTTCCGTGTCTGCACGATTTCAAAGAATGACCTCCTTCACCACAGTAAAAACAAGCGGACTCGGTTTGGAAATTTTGAGAGTTTCGGGCTTTTAGAATTGGTACAAATCGGTCATAGAGTTTAAGTAGCAGCGAAGTTCCCTTGTCAGAAAGGTGTTTTCTGTCTTCATAGTAGAGATCTGAATAGGGATCAAAGAACTGTTCGTCGGTCGGTATAACAGTTAATCCGTATTCCCAGCACAGGTCATATATGATTTCGTTGACGTATCGAACATCAGCATCAACTCTGCTCATAATGACGGAAATAAGAATCCTTGCGTTTGGATTTCTTTCTCGTATGTCTGAAATGATTGCCACGAAATCCTCTTCAATATTTTCAAGATACCTTCGATTCGCAGCATCATTTCCTCCAGCTTGAATAATTATACTTTCAAATTGTTCCAGGTCATATTTTTGAAGAGCTTCACGAATTCGCGGTAAAGTGGCTCCTCTGTTCGTTGAAACACAGACATTTTGTCCCAATCCTCGTGTTCTGATTCGTTGCAGAACAGAACTTCCGACGATGAGAGTTTTGTTCATCATGTTTTGAGTTGATTTATCAGTATTGCATGTAGTACTAGTACTTGTCAAATTAAATCTGCTTCGTGTGAGGTTTGTTGAACGATTTTCGACATTCTTGTTTTCTTTGGACAATTTCGGTATGTTTACGATTTTCTCGACTGGTCTGATTTCAGTACTACGATTTGAGATATTTGTACTTACAGCTCGATCTCTATTTTCATCCTCTGTCTGTGTTTCTATTGAAGACATCTCCACAGCAACAGTTTGCGTTCCTGCTGTTTGCTGTTTTATATCCGATATTTTTGAAATCTCACTTTGTAGCCTTTCTACTTCACTTCGTAGTTTTGAGAGAGATGAATTTAATTCACCTATAACTGATTTGCAAGTGTCACAGCCATCCGAGTGACATGATACAGGCGAAGGCCTTTGTATAACACGAGGAGTAGACGACATTTGCGGTGTTGGCTCTGTATCTAACCTACTAATTTGTAGACTGGGTTCACCACTCGTATCTATTTCATCACAATTTGAAATGTTATTTTCATCTTTTATTTGGGAAAGAAATTCCTTACACCACGAGAAAGCAGACGATCCCTGTATATGCATTTTTCCGGTGCTTTCATAGAATGTTACAGTGACGGATCCACTTTGAGACTTGAAAATCCGACCATTCTTTCCACCATTCTTTTGACGTTGTAGCTCTTTTGTAGCAAAATTCACTACCGAAGAATATTTTCCCTTTTCGATAACAATTGTGACACTTTGTTGGTTGTACGTAACATCTAGGTAGCGAGGTACGTTCACATTGTCAGCTTTACTTTCATCTGCGTCATTGTCGTCATTTAGTATTTCCTTGTTTTGTAACGCACCAAAAGTTGTAGAAAATGATCTTGAAAATCCTCTTAATGAATTCAGCATTGTTCTTAAAAAGCTAGAATTAGAATTTGGAGTTTCCTCCATATTGGCTGTGTTTGATATTTGTGATACCGGAGCGCGCACCGACGCGTCCGCTCGCCTCAGCGTCTTATCGTCAGTCCATGAACACTTTGTTCTGATTATTAGGACCCTGTTTGGTACTGTTAGAAATCTACAGAGGGAATGAGTCAAACACCAGACATCACAATATCTCGTGATATTTTCATTGTGACGTCAAAATAAAAGGCTTGACAACACATCAAGGTGCTTCAAGACGATGTGATTAGATGTGACGTCACAATGGAAAATTTTGCCAAATGATGTGATGTCGGGTGTCTGTGTGTATAAAATCAAGGTTAGGAACGGTCATATCTTTTATCTGGAAAATAGACTATCGTGTGAGTATGATGATTTGACATTCTAGGTTTGAGGTCAGAGGGTCAAGATCAAGGTCAAATATTTTACTTCAAGTGTGTAGCTTTGACATAACATTTATGCATGCATCAACATGATCAAGCCCTTGTTTTAATTTAAGTTTTAAAACATTATGACTACCAGTAATTTGTCACAAATTATTTTAACATTTTCACTTTTTTTTCTGATATAGATAATAGAGAAGGACATCAACCCACACGTAGACAAATGGGAAGCTGAGGGCCATTTTCCTGCTAAGGAAGTCTTCAAGCTCCTTGGTGATGCAGGGTACCTGGGAGTCACTAAACCCACAGGTTTGTTACTTAACGAGGCTGTGTCTAATTAGAAAATGAGGAACTTCTACCCAAGGTATTTTGACTAATTACAATCTACAAATTTTTCTAATTGTAGAAGGCCTGGTTAAATTTATAAGGCCATATTTTATTTACTTTAGTTACATCATAGTCATGTTAACGTATCCAATGTACAAATGAAGATCTTGCTGACGTCTCGTCCATTTAAGCAGTGTTAAAATTATCTCGGTAATCTTCGGCAGTGTCTTGATAGTTTCCGTGGCTTGAGCGACGGTCGGCATGCTGACCTTTGATGATAGAAACCATTATTTATGTTGTATTAGGTATATTTAGGTAAAAATATGCCATTATTCTTACTATATAATACACTTGATATTTATTTGTACAACAGATACCTTAAACATATTGAGTACATATATTTGAGGAATACAGAATTATTTCCCATTCAAGACAGTATCTGACGTAAAACCATTATGACGTCATGAAAATGACATGGAAACGTCAAATTTTAATCGTCATTTCCCAGAGTTAAGGGACCGTTTCCATAGAATTTGATGACGTCATTATTACTCTACGTCAGATACCGTCCCAAACGGGAAGTAACTCTGGTTTTCAAAAATAGGGAATATGAGGTCTTGAACAAAGTCCTAATTATGATAGTTTGCAGGAACAAAAGTCAGGAGAGCTAATATGTCATACCTGTAGTGTCAACTTTAATTTGGACTTTATCTCATGAACTATAATGGATAGGGTTTTGTTATCTCACATGTAGATTCCCCTTGGCCAGACCTTTTATTTTGGGCCATGACATTTGACCTAGTGACCTTGACCTTGGAGTTTGACCAGGGGTCTAGAATTTTTTTTCAAAACTTGCTTCCCACATGCAACTCATGACACAAAATTTACTTGCCCAACCCTAAAATCACTTGCCCATCAAAAATTATTTGTAGGGTTGGAAAGGTATACTGCAACCTTTTTAGCTCGACTGCACTTTAGTGCAAAAGAGCTATTGCAATACCCCCGGCGTCGGCGTCGGCGTCGTCCGAACTAGATGATAAGGTAAATGTTAAGATTACACATTTACCTTTCCTATATTCATATTCTGTTGGGTTTTTTTGTTGCAAATGTTTAATTATACATCATTTAATATATCCAGATGAGGATATAGCCCCTGGGGTTGGGATTTTTAAAATTATTTCAAATGATAAGGTAAATGTTGAGATGATAAGGTAAATGTTAAGATAGCAATAAAGTCCTTAAAAGCCAATATTGAGCAAAGTATAAGTGCTACATGTACCAAACTTACATATTTGATGTATCTTTGATCAAACTTTCAAAAAATGACCTTGACCTACTTTTTTCCGCTTGAATGATTTTGCCTTTAAAAGCCAATATTGAGCAAAGTATAAGTGCTACATGTACCAAACTTACATATTTGATGTATCTTTGATCAAACTTTCAAAAAATGACCTTGACCTACTTTTTTCCGCTTGAATGATTTTGCCTTTAAAAGCCAATATTGAGCAAAGTATAAGTGCTACATGTACCAAACTTACATATTTGATGTATCTTTGATCAAACTTTCAAAAAATGACCTTGACCTACTTTTTTCCGCTTGAATGATTTTGCCTTTAAAAGCCAATATTGAGCAAAGTATAAGTGCTACATGTACCAAACTTACATATTTGATGTATCTTTGATCAAACTTTCAAAAAATGACCTTGACCTACTTTTTTCCGCTTGAATGATTTTGCCTTTAAAAGCCAATATTGAGCAAAGTATAAGTGCTACAAGTACCAAACTTGCATATTGGATGTATCTTTGATCAAACTTTCATAAAATGACCTTCACCTACTTTTTCCGCTTTAGTGATTTTGCCTTTAAAAGCCAATATTGAGAAAAGTATAAGTGCTACATGCACCAGACTTGCATATTGGATGCATCTTGGGTTAGACTATTGAAATATGACCTTGACCTACTTTTTTCCGCTTGAATGATTTTACCTTTAAAAGCCAATATTGAGAAAAGTATAAGTGCTACATGCACCAGACTTGCATATTGGATGCATCTTGGGTTAGCCATTGAAATATGACCTTGACCTATTTTTTCTGCTTTAGTGATTTTGCTTTAAATTGGCAATATTGAGCTTACTATAAGTGCTACATGCACCAGACTTGTAATTTATAACTTTAAATTTTTTATGTGACTTGATATATGTTGTTGCCTGAGAAAGGGAGTTTTAAATAAATTGGCTGTCATGAGAGATATTATGCTATGCAGTTGAGCATAAGGTGACTCTGGCAACTATTTTTTAAACATGTTAAAGGCCATGTTGAAACATGGCATACCTATAGCTATTAATTGAGTGCTTGATTCTTCAGATTAAAGTAAAACCTGCATGTCTTAGAAGTAGGAGATAAGAAAGAGATCTGAATGAAGAGGGTAAAATGTTAAGCTAATCTACTTGCCAATGGGCAAGTGAACACCTACTTTGCAATATCCCCACCTACGGTAACTTTTCACTTCCCCATGGCAACTGGAAATGGGAATTCTAGACCTCTGGTTTGACTTACTTTAAGAAAACTTTAAGGTGGGCTATACTGTTAATTCATCGTTTTTATTTGTCAGATACCAATTTTCGTCATTTTCGTCAGTGCCTTCATTGACGAAATTACGTACCAACGAATATAAATACTCCTGACAAAAAAAATAAATTGTAGTAAGGAAAAATTGAATCAGGCTAGAGATATAAACCAGGCGCACTGCAGAGGAGGGAGGAAGGAGCTGAAGGTTCGGAGTTTTAGGACATTGTTAAATAGTGTTATTACGACATGCAAATGGCAAATTAATGAAAACTGGATATGAGCACAAAGTCGCATATAATGTACTTCTAATTACTAAATAATATGTTTTCACAGTAAGGTAGGTTATATACATGTCTATAATTGTTTGTTTACCGATAATTGTTAAACAAGCAATAAAAACAAACACATATGACTGATTTGACTGTTTGACGGCGATCTAAATGTTAAGTTGGCATTTGAACAGACAAATTTATAATTTAGGGACCCTTGGATGACGAATTTACGTACTGACGAAATGGTCATTTTTAACAAATTGACGAAAATTGGTACTGACGAAATAAAGCAATTTACAGTATCTCATGAACTTTACGGGGTAGTGCTTTGATACATGTATGTCACTTGTAGATTCCTCATGTCTTTCATATAGGACTTAAAGTTTGACCTTAGACATAGTGACCTTGACCTTGGTTTTTGACATACCTGGGCTATATTTCATGCACTATAAGGGGTAGTGCTTTGATACATGTATGTCACTTGTAGATTCCTCATGGCTAGACCTTTCATTTGGGACCTTGACCTTAGACCTTTGAATTTGACGAACTTAAAATAAAACTTTAACCTGGGCTATATTTCATGAACTATAAGGGGTAGTGTTTTGATACATGTATTTCACTTGTAGATTTCTCATGACCAGACCTTTCATTTTGGACCTTGACCTTTGACCTTTGCTTCATATAATAAACTTCAGGATTTTATATCATTTATATATTCAGCTGTTTACTTGACTGTATATACTTTTTCTAGTGAGGATCATCTTTTAGCAGAGTTTAGCTTCAAAACTACATTAATTGTCATTCAGGGCCACACTTAATTGCTTGCCTATTGTAGATAATAAAGAAAAAGAAAAGCATTTGCACTATTCTGCTACCACACACATTTAGATCTGTAAAACTAAAGTCTTTATTGCATGTTTCTAACAAGTTTACATGTTTCTAACAATAAATTTACAGGATTGAAGGCTAAACAAAACTAAAGATTAAAGGTTGTGCTAAAATAAATACACATGCTGTAGATGAATGAATTATCAATGGTTTTGTTTCCATGGTAACAGAGTATGGAGGACTGGGACTGGACTTTTCATACAGTGTCGCTGTTGCCGAGGAGATGGGAAATATTAACTGTGGAGGCGTTCCCATGGCGATAGGTGTCCAAACAGACATGGCCACTCCTGCTCTTGCAAAGTAAAGTTAAAATATATATTCTAATTGTTGTAAATCATTAAAATGTGTACAGATTACTTTATTTATGGGCATTCAGATCTAAACATGCATGCATGCTCAAAATGTTTAAATGTATGTTTAAGGAGAGGATGATTCTAAGTTGTGAAAACTTGTATCTAATATCCTGTTGTCTTATGCAATAAAATATGTTTAAACTGACTAGGTCTATAACTGTCTGGGCATTAAAATCTGTTTTACTAATTACTGTTAATTAAACATTTATGCAAAATTCTTTCTCTCTTTTTTATTATGAAATCACATGTTGATCATATCAGATGTTGGCTGACATATATTAGAGGAATGCCTATCCTTACCAAATTATTATCACTAAATTCACATTTGATTTAAACCTGAGTTTCAAATGTGATCTCTCACGTGAGTTTCACAGGAGCCTTTTACATTATGTAAATTAGGTGAAATTCACAGTTGAAAGACTTCACAGTTGGAGTTATCAACCACAGGTAAATTTTCTCACGGTTGGATTTTTTACCTGTTGATGTTTTGTACATGCGTTAACACATGTATAATACCTCGGGCCTATAATACATGTATATAATTTACAGGAATAAGGTTCTAACTAAGCTTGACAAAAACAATAAACGTTGATGAAAATATGAGATAAACAGGTAAAAAAGTCTTTGGAACGAAGAAATTTGAGTTATTTATCTTAACATATTAAATATTATCTTTTAACTTGCTTACCACAGATTTGGTAGTGACAAACTGAAGCGTGAGTTTTTGGCGCCATCTATCAGTGGAGATAAAGTAGCGTGCCTCGGAGTCAGTGAAGTAGGTTCAGGATCAGATGTAGCTAGTAAGTAGAAATAGTTCAACAAGATACCTCATGGAGAAATACTCGTAAACACATGCTGCTTATGTGGTCACTCTCAAAGTATCAGATACTACAATTAAACTGGATACCTTATAAAGAAAGACGAATGAATACAATATATTCCTGGTCCTTCCTCATACTCATAGTTGCTCAAACCACATGCAGCTTATCAGATACACATGTAACTCTAACAACACAGAGAATGGTATTACTTGTAGTTTGAGAAATGAAATCGTAACTAATCCAAGAATTTACGAATCGAACGAAGGACTTCCCTGTTCAAAATTGGATACACTACCAAACGAGTCACATGGAAATAATGCAGAAAATGTCACTCTCCATCCATAATATTAGATTTTCAGGTTTTCTGTCATTTCTGTCATTTTGCAATAGACTTGAAAAATACAGACAAATGAAACAAAAGTTTTTCCCCCATACATGTAGCTGCTCAAATCACAACAAGTTCTTAATTCTCATTGCATCATGGATTGAGGTACTTTGACCTTTAACAAGTAATGAAATGGGTTATCCAGGTATTCAAGGTATTGAACCTAAGCCCTGCTGTTTCTGTAGAAACACTGCCATCTGGCTATAATATCTGCACCGTCATGAAAGAAAACTCAAATTAAGGTGTTACGTTAATTATCTTCCTAATACATTTTATTTAACCTCTTTTTAAAACAATTTCAGGTATTCAGACAAAGGCTGTAAGAAAGGGAGGCGACTATGTTATTAACGGTGGGAAGATGTGGACGACAAACGGTACACAGGCGGACTGGATGTGTTTACTGGCGAGTACAAGTGAAGGAGCTCCGCACAGAAATAAGTCATTAATATGTCTACCTATGGATGCAAAAGGTATAAAGCACGGCCTCCACGATTTTATTAAATACATGTACATGTATTGACTTCTGACAAAGTTGAAAAATCGAATTGATTATCTTTGTTACGATGGAAAAGTTCAAATAATATAGATTTTAAATGTATTCATTCAAATAATGTAGATTTTAAACGTATTTATTCAAATAATGTAGTCTTTAAACGTATTCATTCAAATAATGAAGATTTTAAACGAATTTATTCAAATAATGTAGATTTTAAACGTATTCATTCAAATAATGTAAATTTTAAACGAATTTATTCAAATAATGTAGATTTTAAATGTATTCAATCATTTTCATCTTATACTGATGTATACATATAGAATATAATTATGAGGAAAAAAAATTGAAAAACTGCATGTACGTTTCACAACTGTAAACCCTAGTATGAATGCTTTGAGAAGTAGAGTAAACTAGGGTTTACAGATGGTAATGATAATTAATTCTAAGTGTCACAAAAAATTAAAATTTTCATTCACAAATGCAAACCTATATTTTCGTACGTGCAACTGGGTCCATATCATTATTTAGACAACTTTAGAGAACTTTAACTTGTTGTTAACATAACTAATTATGATAATGGTAATTAAAATTAATGTTAAAAAAAATTTAGATAAGTATTAGTTATGTTAATTCCTAATTTCTGTAACAAAAGTTTTGACTGATGTAATGAGTTATGTAATAGCATAATTTTTAGGTGTGGAAATTTGATCATTTGAAATGTCATCAGTTTCAGAAATCCCTTCTTTTATTGATGATTATGCATTTGCAAGTAATAACATATTTGAAAAGAATGTTGATTGCAAAAGCCTTAATATTCACATTCATACACTCCAAACTAAGGTTTTTACAGACTAATGAAAATATTCCTAAACTGTCTGTTTCATATTACAGGTATAACAATTGCCAAGAAGATAGATAAGATCGGTATGAGATGTTCTGACACAGCACAGATTTTCTTTGAGGACGTTAAGGTGCCGGTAGATCATGTGATCGGAGAGGAGGGAATGGGATTTACGTATCAGATGATACAGTTCCAGGAAGAGAGAATGTATGCTGCCGCTGCTGGTAAGAGTTATCTGCCCCTGTCTGAAAAATATTCAAAATAAATACAGTAATTTGTTGTTTTCTTAATGAATGAATTAGGTAAGCATTATTTCCTTACTGTATGTATTTGGTAACTTATTCATGTCTTAGTAGACTGTTTACAAGACTCACTATGCCTGCATTATTTCTTTACCATATACATGTAAGTACGATTTGAAAAGCATAGTTAAGTAACCCCCACCATTTATGGAGAACAGGTTCCTCAGCTTGTAAAAGTGATTCATATACATGTAGCTACATTAAAGATTAGCACTCAAAGTCAATAAAACCGTGCAAATAGGGTCTGAAAAATGAGGTGACATGAGTGTCCTCATAAAATTTCAATCTCTTGGGGAAATAAAGCTATATACCCGAGGGTTTAATTCCCAAAATATTTTCAACATTATTTTTTCCGTTTTTCTAAAATATGAATTTAAAAGATGACCGTATTTCTAAAATTTACCTCAATGTAACATGTGTTACCTACATATTGCGTCACTATAATTAGTAAAAAAATGTTTCCTACTCTGTTATTTCTCCATTATTATAACTGATTCTTCAAAATATAGTTTTATTCTGCAAAATTAATGAATTTGTGTTCATCTATCTTCATTTTTGCCCTTTTCTGACGAAGAAGAGCTACAGGTACAAAAACCCGACCAAATCAACGAAATGTGCAAACATAATGACAAGGTTTCACTATCAATATCTTTAATTTGTGATAATTTAATATCCGGAAAGCCATTTGTATATCTGTTTCATATATATATGTATGCAAATACACTTGATTTAAGAAATTTTAACAGTTCTCTTTAATTTTTGAAGCATATTATTGAAGCTAATCAGAAGTAATGTATGTTTCAAATTATCAATTACTGATGACTTTAGTACTTTAGAGTTGCTTGAAGGTAGAATATTTTTTGACATTTTATCAGCTTTTTCTTAAGATATTATCCTTTTCAATATTCAAGCACCATATTTTCAACTAAGTCTTTATTTTAAGAACTTTTCATCAGGGTGATTTAAACATTAGTAAATACAAATTTAATTTATAAAAGATATTCATTCTAACTTTAATCCAATAAAAACATATGGGACCAAAACCCCAATTTTCCTCGTTTATTAACGAACTTGGATAAGTCTTATCCGTTTTACTGAACTTGAAGTTGGTGATGGACCAAAGAAGTCTCCAAATTAATGAGAAAAACATGGTAACGTATGTTTCCCAAAAGAAGAATAATAATTTTACGTTTATTATACAGTGCAATCATGGATGTATCATCAATTATCAAAGAATTTGAATTCAAACATAACAGTTCAAACTGTAATGATAGAAAAGTCACTAAAAGTTAATTCAGAGTGAAATTTCTTACATTTTAGATGTATTCTTTCACATTTTACTTCATTCTTTGAAGCAAATTGCTCATATTTTGCCAAATTTTGCATAGAATGAAATTTTCTTACATGCTTATGATCTAATTGTATGGTTCTAAGTGATTTCTAATAGAATACAGGACTTACAACCGACGGTTCTTCGCTCCGATTCGTAAAACGGAAAGAATTGCACATGGTAACATGTGTTACCAATTGTAACGTATGTTACGAACTTAAAATACACAATAAGATGTACAACAGAGGAAATTTGAGCTTATCATGCACAGTTATGTGTTTTGAAAATAGCATTCAACTATTTTATTCGTGTGATACTTAATTTCTGAAAATTTTAAATAAAATATCCGACACTATTAAAAATTGGGTAAAATCTGGGATAAAAGTAATTTCACATTTGTTTCTCCTACGTAGGAGTATTATTTTTGCTTATTATGAAGGAACAACATCTCTTCAAACCATGTGACCTACCATGTGATCACTGATCATCAGAAAAACGATTTTATACCAATGAATTGTAGTGGCAGACAACGTATGTTACATCACGTATGTTAAAAATCAACTTTCATCTCCAGTTTATTTCATGATTTATGATACTTTTCTCGTTGCACTGGATTGAATTTCTTCTTACGTTAGCAAAGAAGGATGAAAAAGAGTGTAGGCACCATATTTCATGTTCATGAGAAATATTATGATAGGTATCGTATGTTACATTCTTAAATGACCAGTCAATTTTTTTGATGAAAAACTTGACTTTTTTCAAACATACTTCTGTTTACTCAAAAAAATGTTCAATGCATGTTAAATTAGACCTTTTCTCTTTATCATAAAGTCGTTTCATCATTTATAACCATCTTTTTAGCCAACATAGTATAACTTTATACATTCATTATGTTGAAAAATCGAAAATTGGCGACATTTTTCAATGTGATGGAAATCAAACTAATAAGGTTTAAATAGAAAATTCATTAATCTGAAAAGATGTAAAACACGTCACCCTAAAATGAGAAAATAAAGTTTTTCTGGGTTGAAAGTGTTTTACTTTGTTTTCAGTGACTTGAATGTAAAATTCTTAAATGGCGACAGTCACGTATGTTACAAAAATGGGGGTTTGAGCTTGTCTGCAGACAGGATGATAGTGACAAATATATTTTTTCTTATATGGCCAATGAGGTCCTATGTACTCCTAAGTCACGAAATATAGAAATGCCTTGTATCTGTTGTCTATGAAAAATGAACGGCCGGGGACACCATTTGCACGGTTTTATTGACTTTGAGTGTTAGGCAGAAATGCAGCGTAGTAGGGTAGAAAAAATGTACTACCCAGACCTTATAAGAATTGTAGAATTAATTCCATAGATATTGAAATGGTAAAAAAATTTTATCTTCTGATATTTTCAGCTGTGCTTCCCCTAGACAAAGTGATAGCTGAGACAATAGAGTACTGTAGACAGAGGCAGGCGTTTGGTCAGCCAATACTCAACAACCAAGTAGTGCACTTCAGACTTGCCGAGCTGGCTACAGAAGTAGAGTGTCTGAGGGCATTACTGTACAGGACTGTAGGTACGTTTGATATAGACAGTCGATACTCAACAACCAAGTTGTACATTTCAGACTCGCTGAGCTGGCTACAGAAGTAGAGTGTTTGAGGGTGTTACTTTACAGGACTGTAGGTAGGTTTGATATAGACAGTCGATACTCAACAACCAAGTTGTACATTTCAGACTCGTTGAGCTGGCTATAGAAGTAGAGTGTCTGAGGGTGTTACTTTACTGGACTGTAGGTAGGTATGATATAGACAGCCGATACTCAACAACCAAGTTGTACATTTCCAACTGGCCGAACTGTCTAAAGAAGTAGAGTGTCTGAGGGCGTTACTGTACAGGACTGTAGGTAGGTATGATATAGACAGTCGATACTCAACAACCAAGTTGTACATTTCCAACTGGCCGAACTGTCTACAGAAGTAGAGAGTCTGAGGGCGTTACTGTACAGGACTGTAGGTAGGTATGATATAGACAGCTGATACTCAACAACCAAGTTGTACATTTCAAACTGGCCGAACTGTCTACAGAAGTAGAGTGTCTGAGGATGTTACTGTACAGGACTGTAGGTAGGTATGATATAGACTGCCGATACTCAACAACCAAGTTGTACATTTCCTACTCGCCGAGCTCGCTACAGAAGTAGAGTGCCTGAGGGTGTTACTGTACAGGACTGTAGGTACATGTGTGATATAGACAGTCGATACTCAACAACCAAGTTGTACATTTCTGACTCGCTGAGCTGTCTACAGAAGTAGAGTGTCTGAGGGCGTTACTACACAGAACTGTAGGTAGGTTTGATATAGACAGTCTATACTCAACAACCAAGTTGTACATTTCTGACTCGCTGAGCTCGCTACAGAAGTATAGTGTCTGAGGGCGTTACTGTACAGGACTGTAGGTAGGGTTGATGTAGACAGCCGATACTCTACAACCAAGTTGTACATTTCTGACTCGCTGAGCTGTCTACAGAAGTAGAGTGTCTGAGGGCGTTACTTTACAGGACTGTAGCAAAAATGTGTAGGTAGGTTTGATATAGACTGCCGATACTCAACAACCAAGTTGTACATTTCCGACTCACTGAGCTGGCTACAGAAGAAAGAGTGTTTGAGGGCGTTACTTTACAGGACTGTAGGTAGGTTTGATAAAGACAGCTGATACTAAACAACCAAGTTGTACATTTCTGACTCGCCGAGCTCACTACAGAAGTAGAGTGTCTGAGGGCGTCACTTTACAGGACTGTAGGTAGGTTTGATATAGACAGCCGATACTCAACAGCCAAGTTGACATGTACATTTCTGACTCGCCTAGCTTGCTACAGAAGTAGAGTTCTTAGGGCATTACTGTACAGAACTGTAGGTAGGTTTGATATAGACAGTTGATACTCAACAACCAAGTTGTACATTTCAGACTCACCGAGCTCGCTACAGAAGTAGAATGTCTGAGGGTGTTACTTTACAGACTGTAGGTATGGATTATGATAGGGTATTTCTTTGAGTAGGCCTATAACATTTAAGAGATTTCTTTGAATAGGCCTATTAAGAGATACTGTAGCTGCTCAAGGATATGACTCTACATGAATGAATATCTTTTAGCTTGAATGATTTGAATTGGGGATACAGACTAAACCCAGGCTAGTTGTAGTTTCCACAGAGAATGGTCATGAGGCTATAATGCATACATTGTATATTTGTTATCAATTGATTTATTTTCTATCCCACAATTGTTATTTTGAATCCTAATAACTAATTTATATGTCAATTGGTGTTGAGGGACAGAGCTACGAAGGTACTGCTTTGTCCCACAGTGTTTACTTTAGCATTTGGCTTCTCAAACTTGCCACAAAGGTTCATCATGACAAAATTATTCAAAACCCTATTGAGTCAGTGAAGTGTAACTAAACAAAGGACATTCATGTCTGAAGTGTTAACATTTTTTGCCCTCTTAATTCATGTAATTACTTAGCTTTATGGTTTTTAATACTTTTTCAATTGCACATTTGTAACTATTTGTCTTTCCTTTTCACAGGGTTGTACATAGAGGGTAATGACGTGACAAAGCTTGCGTCAATGTGTAAGCTTAAGACAGGTCGACTGGCTCGTGAGGTGACAGACGCATGTTTACAGTACTGGGGAGGAATGGGATTCACTAACGAAGTACTTATCAGTCGATTCTTCAGGTATATTTATTTTCATTTATAAGAATCTTAATAATTTCAAGTATAAAAGATTTCCTTCAGAAAAATACTTACTAGGTTATAATTTTTATGCCCCTGTAATCGAAGATCGGGGACATATAGTTTTTGGTCTGTCCTTCTGTCTGTTTATCTGTTTGTCTGTTTGTCATCAAAAACTTTTACCTTTGCCATAACTTTTGAATGGCAAATGATAGGACCTTCATATTTCACACGTGTATTCCTTGTGACAATACCTTTCCATGAATACCAATAGTTTTGACCTTGTGACCTTGACCTGTTTGATCGACAAAGATGCCAACGGGGCATTTGTGTTTCACAAACATATGTTTTTTTTTTAATAATTCACATGATTTCAAAAGCACTGTTATTGTAGTAAAAATCAATGTTGATTTGATAATTAAGAAATTATTATGAATGACGGAAAATTGCAACTTCAGTCACTTTTATATATGTTAAAATCATGAAGTGAAATGATTATAAAGAAAAACTTTGTTTAGCACTTGAAATGAGAATATTGGCAATGCATGGTTTTCTAATTTATTTATAGTTTAAGAAAAAAATGCTAAGATTTTTCAATTATATTTGCTCCATCATCTATATTTTGTAATTTGATATAATGTACTTTCAGGGATTTCCGTTTGTTGTCTATAGGGGGCGGAGCAGACGAGGTCATGCTGTCAATCATTTGTAAATACATGAACACACTCCCCGCCCCTCCAAAGAAAGTCAAAAAATAGACGCTGATTTTAGAGAAATCGATATAAGGACAAAATCTTAATCAGAAAATATGTCAATCATCTGTGATATCAATGTTTCAGAATTATGATTTGTTTTGCAAGAAAATAATTATTTACATGATATTATTTTAAAAATAATTGTTTACTAACTGACTAAATGATATAACTATGTTGTATACTTGTACATAAATATACATCCTTATCATTAATGTAAATAAGAAATATGATTGGCCATTGATTTTGACATTATAAGGAATAACAGAGGATTGACCTTCAAAGGTCAGAATTTCAAAGCTAACATTTTGGAAAATGTTTTGATCTATAACATATATATAGTTTGACCTACATTTTTCATCTCTGCTATTGTGGTCAATAGTTCAAGGACATTTGTTGACATGACAATGACCCAGCATGATGTATCTGTGATGTACATTTCTTGTTTCTATTACTATGAGAAAAGTTGATGTATTGATCTCTTTTAAAATCATTGTATCTTTGTAAAGGCATATTTCTGCTGTTGTTTTGATTTGCTGTAAACATGGAAATTTTCTTGTGGGGGGTAACTTTCACATACTTTGCCAATCAATGGACTTAGTAAAATTTCACTCACGCAAAAATTTCACCCGCCCGAAAATTTCACCCACGCGAAAATAACCCTATTGCATTCTTGCAATGGAGGAATTGTTTATATCGCGTAAATTTCCCCTATTGTAACATGTGTAAAGTCTTGATGTTATAATTGCGAAATTTTCCTGCAGTGAAAATAATGTTTACAGTATTTCAAGGTTCTCTGGTAAGATGTAATAAGGTTACGACTCGCAATTGTAGATACTCCGTACTAATTATGTGGTAAAATAAAATTAAATTGTTACATTGCTCATACTTGTGTTTTGTTTCATATTTCACACTTTTGCTCTCAACTTTTTCTTTAGCTGGGCCAAAGGCTCAAGTGAATTTCTGCCATACAAACATTTCAGCATCAGTATTCTTTAGATTTAGTCTACATTTGCTTTAGAATAGCTGGATGTGAATGAAGTTCAAGAGAACCTGCAGAGAGTAAGCACCTAGCTATACTCTGTTTACATGTTCAAAAAAACTCAGCCATGTAGGGTTCTGATTGTTTGGAAAGATATCAAATTTTCCTCCAAGAATTAAACATGGGATTTATTCTCATCAAATTTAGCTCGGTACTTGCAAACATACTGCTTTCATACATGTACATGTATATCACATATGTATTTCTTTTGGCAAAACCTTTGTGCTGATGCCAAAAGTCTTACTTTGCTACCTCAACCTTGAAGTTTGGCCTATTTTTAGCTCTACTGGTCTTCGACCAGTCGAGCTTATGCGATCACCCTTTGTCCGGTCCGTCCGTCTGTCTGTCTGTCCGTCTGTCTGTCTGTCCGTAAACAATTCTTGTCCGGACAACTCCTCTGAAAGTGTTAGAGATAGAAAGCTAATTCTTTTTGCATTTTACTTGGTCCTTGGTCTAGTTGTGCACCTGACATTTAGTTTCAGTCTCTGACCCCCAGGGTCTTAGAAAATGGGTGTGGTCATTAAAATTCTATGTAATCTTGTCCGGACAACTCTTCTGTCACTTTAAATGATAGAGACATAATTCTTTTTGCAATATGATGTTTCTGTAGTCTAGTTGTGCACATGATATTTTGTTTGAGCCAAGACCCCCAGGGTCTTAGAAAAGGGTGTGGCAATTTTCTTCTAAATTATTCCATATAATCTTGTGCTTACAGCTCTGACACTATAAAAGATGGAGACGAAATTCTTTATGCAGTATGATGGGTCTGTAGTCTAGTTGTGCACCTGATATCTTGTTTAAGCCCCTGACCCCCAGGGTCTTGGAAAATGGGTGTGGTCATTTCTCCTATATAACTTTATATAATCTTGTGAGCACCAATTCTCAGAAAGTATAATTGATAGGAAGATAATTGTTTTGGCTCTATTCTCAGTCTGTGGTCTAGGTGTGCACCTGATATTTTGTTTTAGCCCCTGACCCCTAGGGTCTTGGAAAATGGGTGTGGTCATTTTCTCCTATATAACTCTATGTAATCTTGTGAGCACCAATTCTCAGAAAGTATAACTTATGGAAAGATAACTGTTTTTGCATTATTATCAGTCTGTGGTCTAGATGTGCACCTGATATTTTGTTAAAGCCCCTGACCCCCAGGGTCTTGGAAAATGGGTGTGGTCATTTTCTCCTATATAACTCTATGTAATCTTGTGAGCACCAATTCTCAGAAAGTATAATTGATAGGAAGATAATTGTTTTGGCTCTATTCTCAGTCTGTGGTCTAGGTGTGCACCTGATATTTTGTTTTAGCCCCTGACCCCCAGGGTCTTGGAAAATGGGTGTGGTCATTTTCTCCTATATAACTATGTAATCTTGTGAGCACCAATTCTCAAAAAGTATAACTGATGGAAAGATAATTGTTTTTGCATTATTATCAGTCTGTGGTCTAGATGTGCACCTGATATATTGTTTAAGCCCCTGACCCCCAGGGTCTTGGAAAATGGGTGTGGTCATTTTCTCCTATATAACTCTATATAATCTTGTGAGCACCAATTCTCAGAAAGTATAATTGATAGGAAGATAATTGTTTTTGCTTTATTCTCAGTCTGTGGTCTAGGTGTGCACCTGATATCTTGTTTTAGCCCCTGACCCCCAGGGTTTTGGAAAATGGGTGTGGTCATTTTCTCCTATATAACTCTATGTAATCTTGTGAGCACCAATTCTCAGAAAGTATAATTGATACAAAGATAATTGTTTTTGCTTTATTCTCAGTCTGTGGTCTAGATGTGCACCTGATATATTGTTTGAGCCCTTGACCCCCAGGGTCTTGAAAAATGGGTGTGGTCATTCATGTACAACTCTGTAATCTTGTGCAATTCTCAGAAAGTATAATTGATACAAATATAATTCTTTTAGCATTATTCTGAAGTTGTGCACCTGATATTTTGTTTGAGGGCCTGACCCCCAGGATCTTGGAAAATGGGTGTAGTCAATTTCTCCTATATAACTATCATGACTATGTAATCTTGTTAGCATCAATTCTCAGAAATTATAATTGATAGAAAGATAATTGTTTTTGCATTATTCTCTGTCTGCGGTGTAGATGTGCACCTTGTATTGTTTGAACCCCTGACCCCCAGGTTCATTGAAAATGGGTGTGGTAATTTTCGTCTATGCATGTATTACTCTATTACGTTATCTTGTGAACACCAATTCTCTGAAAGTATAATTAATAGAAAGTTAATTCTTTTTCCATTATATTTATCATTCTCTGGTCTTATATTTTGTTTGAGCCCCTGATCTCAGGGTCTTGGAAAATGTGTGTGGCACTTGAGATTAATGTAAGCAAACAACCAGGAGAGCTTCAGTCTCATCAGAGACTTCTGGTTGAAATCTCTAAGCCTTGCCATAACTTTTGAATGGTAATTGAGGAGGCTTGTAATGGTCCCCATGTTTCTTTCTCAAAAGGTTCATTACTGCCTCAATATATGCCACAACTGGGATAGTGAGTTTCATGTGCTTACAATGTGGTCTTACCTTACCGAGTGTGAATCTGTTGTTTGTATCCAGCCTGGACACAGTAAATGTTATGTATTTGATAAAATACCACATGTCTGCTTGTTCCCTAATCCACACACTGACACTAAACACTGTCAGATCCTCCAATTGGCATTTGAAATATTTTATTTTTATCCCCTCACAACTGTTACGGAGGGGATATACATGTAGCATCATTACCATGCGTCCGTGTGAGATGGAGGTGTTTGTGTGTCCGTATTTTCATGAGAACAGCATAGGAGTCCAAACAATCAGCATAGAAACATCAAAGGTTCCCCATGGGGAGAGGATTCATGAACCTTATAGATTGTCAAGGTCAAGGTCACAGTGGACTTGGGCTTAAAGTCCTTGAGAACAGCATAGAAGACAAAGCAATCTTAGAAACATCAAACCTTCAACAAATATTCCCATCGGGATTGGATGAACCTTATTTATTTTCGAGGTAAAAGTCTGTTGACTTAGGCTTAAAATCCTTTTGTACCGCAGAGAACAGAAACGTCGAACCTTCCATAAATATTCCACTTGTGGAGATCAGGATGAATCCTACACAGCCAATTGTGCCTCATATGAAATTCATGTGAAATTTACATGAACTTTACATGAAAGTAAAATTCATATGAAATTTATGTGAATGGAGAACAAACATGAAATTTAAATAAGATTTTTTACATGCAATTCATGTGAAGTTTCCGACACAAATTTTGTGTAAATTCAACTTTGTATGAAGGTCACAAAAAAAAAACGTGAAATTCATGAGAAGTAAATTTGTGTGAAATTCATGTGAAATATTTTTCACATAATCTTGTGTGAATTTTATATGAATTTAACATGAACTTTCATGTGAAATTTACATGATGCTCATTTCATATGAATTTTATGTGAGGTACAATTTGCTGTGTATTGAATTTCAAGGTGAAGGGTCAAAGGTCAAGGTCACAGCAGACTTAGGCTAAAAATCCTGGATGGTTTGTATGCAACTGCATAAGCCCCCCTCTACTTCATCAAAAAGGGCTAAATATCTATAGGCAATGTCCTCTCTCTGTAAAGAGCTCAAAACGCAAGTTTATAGACTTGAGGAAACATGTGACTTCTATAGTATCTATAGTAAATTGTTCTTCTAGTATATATAGCCAATTGTGACCTTGACAACTGAACCTCGACACTGAAAATCATTGTCACAATGGGAAACACATACACTAATCTGTGTCCGTTAGAGTGTTCACAAGGAATTTCTATCATAGACAGGTTATGACACTGACCTTTGATCCTGACTTAAAAAACACCAATTTTACCATGATTATAAATTGAAGAAAGAAATTTAACATGGATACAGTATAAATGACATTTTATTAACTTTTAAATACAAATTATATACAAGATTTGGTACAAAATATAGATTTCAACAATTTAAAGACATTGTTATATTTATAGACATGCCCATAAAAGTATTTTTTATCAATTTACAATTCTTATTCATTTCAAAGAGAGAAGTTTCATATCATTAACTGAAATTAGAACATATTTCGCATTGATAACTCCAGCATTAGTCATTTTAATTTTCATACATTTTAGTCGTGGCCAACAGTTCACATAGAAACATAGAAATTTATATTTAATTTAAGAAACACAACTTACTGCAAGATTCTTTTTAGAAATGTTCTATAGTATTTCTGCAATATGAATATTAAATCCAATACATGATTTGATAGATATCTTACGATATTTTCTATGACCGCATGAAGTTGAGTTATTTCAACATATAACAGTGTACAAACGAGAAAAAAAATCTGCACGAGACATTATTTGTTAAAAGTATGACTTACATATTTCTTGTTTTAAGTTAAGACTAGACACATTTTTCATCACAAAATTTATGTTCTTCAATAATAAAAATGTAGGAAAAAATTGTTAAATCATAACAAATGAGATTAAATACAAATAATTTTAAACATTTTCAAAATGACTTGTTAAATTGAGATTTTGACTAAACTCACATCATTGAATCACAAACTTTCGTATAATAATTCAAGTTCATTTATACATGTAAATATTAACATGTTGTAATTAATGCCTTTTTATCAATTAAGATGAATCAAAATGAGGTAGAGTGGATAGTCACTATGAAATAATTTAATGCATGTAGTAAGTACAAAAAAAAAATAAAAGCACATAATTCATTGGGGACTAATATAAAACAAAGATACAAAAATGTATTTTAAGGTACAGAAACAGAAGCACAAACTTAATATTACATGTAAATACAATAAAAATGTATCTTACACAGTACTTAGCACATAATAATTTTACATGTACATTATGCTTAGACTGTCAGTGAACATTCTGTAACTTATGATAAAACAAATTTCCTAATATTATCTGATACCTATAGACATGATAGATATAGCAAATGTCTAGAAGATTCTTCAATCTTGTTAATATTCAAGTCATAATTTGTCACTTCCTCGACACTTGCATGTACATGTACTATAATTTATCATTTTGGTGGCCAGGGTATCACAGTGACCTTATGTATTGAACACAAAAATCTCATTATTTATCAGGTACCATACATTTGCATTTCAGAGGAACAAAAGAAATTTAGATTAAACAATCAAAACAAAATCACTTATTTTTTGAAATACATTAATTTTTACTTTAATTGAATCTCATGGTAAATTTCAAAATTACTTTAAATTTCAAAATCAATTTTGAATTTGGCTACGCATCTAATCTTTCAGGGACAAAATGAATTTGAATGTTGGAAAATAGAATTTCTGAAATGATACATGTACCTTAACCATGTTAACGTAATATCTAAAATTGTTCATATTACTCAAACAAATACTTTTGTATAATATAACAAACACTGTACATACATGTCAAGTAAAATATAAACAAAAATTTCATGCAAGACAACATCATTGTTATAATTCACTTAGTATTAAAATCAACTTGTCAAATAATACATGTATCAATGTGTATATGATATCTACATTTTATAAAATCCAAGTACGTTTTTTATAAGTAGCACCAACATTCTACATTTAGTCACAATGAATTTAAAGATGAAAAAAAAACTAAATTGATTGATGAATAACATTAATAGAAAAGTGTCGTCATAGAGAATGGAGTGATCAAAATAAAGCAGTCATCATGACAAACTCTCAAGTTCAGATCTATTTTCTTATTTTAACATTGATCCAAGGAATGTGACATCAGGAAAAAATATTAACGTTTGGAAAAAAATTTAATGTATGAAGTAATATTTTCATAGATACCCTATAGATGGATCCATCCTGTTACTGTTCAGTACATATTATTTCCCACAAAAATATTATTTTCTCATCATTCAAGTTTAAGACTTTATACATGTCAAAAAAGGCTTGCATTTAAGTAGTAAGAATAACTAAAGATGAGTTCTGCTTGCATCAGTTTTTAAACAGTTGGTTCATATTCTTTGGAGTCGGGGACTATTGGTCGTCTGATGTGACGGTACACCATGACGAGAAGCTTAAACAGTAGAAGTAACGACGCGATACTCTCAAGTACGACCAGAAATATGGAGTTACGCTGCTTGTTGTCAATGTCATAGTTCTTGGAGATGGCCCCTGCCACGGCAACAACGAAGGTTATGTTAGGGGTGAATGTGTAACGGGTGAACTTGTCCCAGATAGAGACGTCTAGTATAAAGTATGTGATGATCAGGAACGTGAGGATGGCAAGGACTATAGTACAAGCTACGTCATTGGCTACATTACCCTTGTAAACCATCACCATGGCAACGTTGAGCAGGGTAGCAACGGTTGTCCATGCAGCGTAGAAGGAGAAGGCATTCTGGACTATGAATCGTACGAGCCACGGTTCTTTTGTTGCACCTTTCTTTGCCAGCATACCCAGGTTATAGTACAGACCTCTATAGGAGAAGAACAGACAGACGTACAATGTGATGGGAGTGAGAGAAATAACGACTAACGACCAAATAATTAGCTGGCTATCCCAGACGAACAACCAAGCAATGTTAGCAAGGTTATTTACGATGTAGACGACATAGATTACAGGGGGAGTTATAGGTAACGTGTAGATATAATGACCATCTCCTGTTTTACGACAGATCGAGGTGAGTGCATACACTAGCCATAATGCCTGCCATGTGTATATAAACCCCCAGATACTGAACGTCCAGCCGGCCGGGGTGATGTCAAGGTTAAAGACGTCAGAAATGTCACCTGTGCTGTTTTTGAAAATACCTGGAACAAAGATTCAATTTCATTAAGAAAAGTACATATCTTAACACGTCTAAAGGTCCAAATTCTATTACAGAAAAGATGTACAACAGCTCTGTAAGAGTTTTGATAAATTGCTATATGTACAAAAAGATCTCACATGTACTTGTTGTAATATAGAGCCCTTTTCAAAGAAATCAATACATGTATAAAATGTAAAGCTTTTTTTTTTGTTCAATTCATAATGAGTTTATTCCTTGAATTTTTTTTAAATACATGCTCCATCAAACCAGATGTACGTTCTTAATTGTTACATTCAATTATCAATCATTTTTTTTTACCTATTTTCTGTCCTTCTCCTCCAGCTAAACCATTAAAGGTTACCATGACGATCCAAACAATCACCATGGCAACAATCAAAGCTATATATCCACCTCTGTGATCCAACGCCATTGTTAATCTGTGCAACTTTTGTTTCCAACTTCAAATTTGATCTACAAAATATGAATAAAATACACATTGAACTTACAATACATTGAACATATCATAATTTTAAGTCACATTGCCTGGCAGGCCTGAATTCCACCTCATAATGAAAAGAGTCTTTAAAATAAATTCTGACTTTAAAAAACCTAAACAATTTTTTTGTTGCAACATCTTCAAATTCACTGCCACTTAAACATTGTAGAATTAAACTCTGCTTTAACATTATATTCAAATTCAAATTCTTTATTGACTTTCATCATTTTGGCATATATCAACACAACATACCCCAGTATATAGATGTTAATACAGAAAAAAAATTAATGATTTAAATGTAAAAATATTTTTAAAATATTAAACATGTTAGATGTGACATATTTCTGATATTTGAATAGACAATTTCACATGAAATTATGTCAGTTCTGTCTGTGAATGCCCAAGATTTGAATCAGAATTTTCTGATCTAGCTAGACTTAATTAAAGTTAATTCAAAATAGATAAAAATATCAGATTATACAACTATGCAATGAAATTCTTTAAGAAAAGTCTATCCATGTATTATGGTTCACACACACACATGACACAATTAATATATAAGATCAAAATTAACTTACAGTGCCGGTATTTTCACTCAGAAGAAGAGAGACTTACACTAATATAATCTAGCTAAGTAGATGACACTTTAAATAGAGTTGTGACTATATTCATCTTTTATTTACCTATGTCCTATTTATTCTGGTTATATAAGATTTAATAGTACATTTCGTATCACATGACCATCCTTTACAATGAGGAAGGTCATGTGCTCAGTTTGAAGTAGTTTGTCACTTAAATTATTTCAGAGTTATATAAATGATTTAACGGAAGGATGGGTTCTCACACACTTAACGTGAGGACACACATGACTGAATCATCAATGACTTTGTGAATAAAGTTTTTAACTTATGAAACAAACTTATGTAGAGCTGAGTTTACAAATATCTTGACATATTATTAAATTTTTTTTAATATTATATTTGTTTGTTGACAATGAAAATGTAGAATTTTCAGGCCTAACAGTTCTGAGTTGCCAAAAATCATAATGGGCATAGAATAAAGTACATAAAGTAATTTATTCCTCATCAAAATACAAATGTATCTGATCATAGCACCGTGAATACAGAGAGAGTTATTTTTTACAGCAATATTGCCAATAACACCCCTAATAATGGCATAATTATATATAATACCACCATCTGGAATAATTTACCATGTAATTACCTAAATTATCACAATAGACCGTGAACATGGTGAACTGAAAATGTTAACCTTCTATAAAATTGACATTTTTGTTTTTTACTTTTTTCAAGATCGGTTTTTTTTTTTTTTTTTTTTTTTATTTTTTTTTTTCAAGGGCATTGAACAATTAAAATTGTTTGACCAGATTTGGACCGGCACCTCCAAGAATTTTTTGTGATTTTTGTGATTCCCATCAAAAATTGGATGTGCCCCCCCCCCCCCCCCCCCCCAGCAATTGGCATTCTGGATCCGCCCCTAGCTGTTATGGATTTTCGCGAGTACCTAAGTTGAAATTGAACTTGAACTGTCAACATTCACATCCTCTCTTTTTTTAATCTTTAAAATTTACTATTTCATTAGTTTATTTCTAGTGTCTGTATAAGAAAATGCAAATACATAAGAACTGGGTACTGAATGCCAGTCCGGGAAAACTCAAAATTCGGCAACGTTGTCAAATTCAACAACTCATTGCCGAATTTGGCTACTTTAGGTTGCCGAATTCAGCAACTTTTCACAGAATAATAAATCAGCATTAAACTAGAAAAGTCGGCATGTATATGCTGCCAGTTTCTTGAATAATTCACCATTATGTTTCTGAGCAATTGAGAAAAAAATTCTGTAGAGCAATTAAAAAGTTGCCCATTACAACCGGTCCATAGAATCACAGAAAACACTGGAAACAACCACATAAACACAGAAAACACTCTATAAATAACAGAAAACACCTTCCAAATGTCAAGAAACACCCATTTATTGAAAGATATACATACTGCAGACATTTTGTCAAAGTTTCAACAAAATTGGTTCACTTTTAAGTATAATATGATAATTTTTACTTATATCTTTGCAGATCGTTTGTAGTGCGGTACGGCGGCCATGTTTGTTTACATTCCCAGTGATTTTAAAATATCCGTGTCATTTCACGTGATTAGTCGATTGCATTTTATATTGTATATTATCAAAAAATATTTTTTTTTTTTAAAATGTGTTGTTTAAGTGAATTTCCTTCTTCTTCTTTTTTGATTTAGGTATATTAGTTATACTTAACGTTGTTGTAATTTTTTCACAGACATTATATAGCAGATAATTTATAAAAAAAAACCCAAATCTTTCACATGTTTGTTTATTTATCAATATATCACGGACGGCTTAGATAATTACATTATGATAATAGCAAGTTAATTTGTTAATTAAAATAAATTAAAGAACAAAGGCATTATTTTCTTTAATCTATGAGGTTCAAAGAGTTGTGTATGATTTCTTTATAAATATCACAGAGGTTTCAATGACATAATCGACTGATATGTTATTTCAAAAATAATGATAAGAAGGTTTAAATTCTTTTAAATAATGACCGAGCAAATTTTGATCATTATTACATTTTTCACCATGGAAACTTTGTTTCCTTGTCCATCGTGCTTCCACGAATGCGGAGAAGAGACGATACAATGCTCTTCAACAATTAAAACCAGCTTTTCACTTGTATTAAATTGTATAAATCATAGTAATTCTTCTTCATTTATGTCAGTATATTGCACAATTTTTTTGTAAAGTAACATCCCATTTGACAAATCGTTGTTTTGACAAGTACATGTGTACATGTCAATCATCCGTGCAGGGTACGTAGGTGTCGATTGTACGTTCATTACCTGAAAGGTGTGAAACTCATCATAGAGCGTGATATCGGCTAGAGGTGAATGAAGATAGGGGAATAAGAATATCTTTAATAATAAATTTCAGTTTAAACGTTTAATTTTTGACAATGTATAATGTATTATTTATAATTAATTAAATATGCCTAATTGTAATAAACCTGTTATGTACAACGGTTCTCTTTGCACCTACTTTTTACTTTAGATACATAATTTCCCCCATCTGATAATATATTGATGAATTAAGAATTTGATTAAACGTTAAAAGAATTTAGCAAAATGTAATATAGTTATTTAAAACTTCACGTAAAAAAATCGGGGTATCCGACAGGAAGACTGAATCAAAGGGTTTTTAAAAGTGTCAGAACATGTGATTGACCCTGGGGCCAGGGTCTTCCGGGAGAAGGGAGGCATTGTCACGTTATGTTCCAGCGACAAATTAGACATTTTTATTTTCAAATTGATTTTCGTTAAATTCATTTATAATCCTCTATTTATTCTTAGTTTTCAAAGGAATGTGACAATTCGGACTATACTCAGACACTTTCCTATATGTCAAAAGTAATTTGTTTGTCTACGTTTTCTTCAAAATGTTTATTTAATCATTTCCTCAAGCAAATCTCTCATTGATGGTATTTTCTTTATAATGCCGCTTGCCTTCATTTACTTTGTTATTTGTTACTTTTAATCCTTTAATTGTTTGTATTGACACTTTCTTTGTTCTTGTATGTGTCGGATTGAGTGAAAGTGAATCGTGTGAGAGAATGAGAGATCTCGGGAGTGAGTTGACCGCCACGGAGCTGACCGGGCGTGATTTGCAGTTGTTCCGGAATTTCCGACTTCTGAATATTAATTGTTTTTACGTACTGCGGACTTTCCAAGTACAATCAAAATACTTGCATTTTATTTTACGGAGTGAATGTGTGCGTGGATGCGGATTCTATGTTATTTCATATTTCGGACCATAATAAACTAAATTAACTGTCATTGCTAGCATCTTTCATCGTTTCACAATTTGAACCATCACACACAAAAACGTCGTTGTGATAAAAGGAAGGAAAGAAAAAAAATTGTGCCTAACGTTAACGGATATAAGGATATGAACTTGGAGGAAAAATGAATGGAAAATAACAACTTTTTCACTCTTTGGAGGTAGCGGCTTTCATCAGAAAATAAATATTCATCTCCGTTAGAATAAGTGAAAATGTACGTAGGACCACTTTTACCTCTAAAAACATGTTTAAAGTTCATAATTGATTCCAACCCCACTCCGTTATTCACCCCATTTCTTTTCTCATATCGTTATCGACACCTCAGTTTATTCGCCCCTATTATGCAATCACTGTTAATTAATTATGTTATTGCCCGGCTAATAACTGCCGGTTACCTAAAATAAAGAGGACTACAATTTTATTTTGTCCATTTTACCCCTTTTTCAGGATAAAAGTAAATTAAAGAATATTATTACAATCGATCAATAATTTTCAAACTCTGCATTCGGCAAACATCTTTTCGCAATGTGATAAAATAATTAACGACTTAAATGTAAATTATAAACTTAGAAACTCACATCAGACTAGTTAAATCTCACCCTCTATGTAATACGATAGTCATTTTATACTTTTTCTCTAGATTATTCCCACATGAATTTTTTTCCGAATTTGTTAAAATCTGTCATAAATCTCCCAAACACAATTTTAAAAAAGTCCATCCCAAAATAATGTGGTGGATGGTCCAGACGAGGTCAAATCCTTAGTTTTAATATATTTATTTTAATACATATTGTCTTTCTGGATATTTTTATTAATTAATATGAATCAAGGCAAAGCCTCTTTGTTCGAGCGGAGAGAAAATAAATCTGATTAAATCCAAAAAATAAAGAAGATATTTCTTTTTTATTTTCTTGCGTTTTATTTTTAGACTATGACGGTTTATCTTTGTGAAACTTTCTGTTTGGTGATTGCCATTTTGGCCTAGACCGGCAGATATTAGTGGGGGGAGGGCTTCCAGTCAGATTTACAGAAAACTACGAGCAATAAAAAAAGGTGTCTGATTTTGAAAACTTATATCAACGATCTAGTTTCAAAGAACTCAGTAGACAGTGCTCAACCAGACCAAGGATTTATTTAAACAGATCTACCGGTAGTTAAAAACGGAATCGACCTAAGCTCAGATATTTCCTACATGTGAATTTTTTTTTTTTTTCAAGCCATTTTAATTTTTTATGGTTATACATGTACTTCTTTCATGTGCAGTGTTCATTTTTATTGATATATCAAACAAACCCCGAAGGACAATTGAATTAGATATTATTATACTAAACTTGAATTGAAGGTGAAATCTGTATCCATTTGCTGTTCGCCTCCTTTCTAGACTAAATAATCCCGGAGAGACTGGATTATTTAGTCTACCTCCTTGAATCCTCCCCTTTCCCATCTTCATCTTACTCCAACCATATTCTTCTATTGATATTAATTCCTGTCATTTCCTTAATTCTCATCACGCATTGCTAAGGGAATTGAATTAATATAAGCTTGCTATTTTTCAGATCCCTATCTCTTTTTACTAGATACCAATAAATATTGTTTAAACTAACTGAATTAGATCTATACCTATGATATTTTTCATACTTTTTTCTCCAGACAAAAGAAAATACAATTTGAACTCAAAATGTCTTGAAAAAAAAAAACGAACCAAATTGAAATACATGTACATATGCAGAAGCTCACTACGATTTGTGTTCGTACGCCGAGATATAGGTCTAAAAATACGAACGTTCCTATACGGAGCAACAGAAAACACCTTCCAAATGTCAAGAAACACCCATTTTTTGAAAGATATATTTACATACTGCAGACATTGATTATCTCAATTTATCTCTGTATGATATATGATAAATTTAGATAATAAATTAACGAAACATAACATTTCTTTATGTATTTCTATTATACATACTTAAACACAACATCAAAGTTGAAAAACATAGGTAAACAAACATGGCCGCCGCGACGCACTTCAAAACAACTTATATTGATAAGATCACCTAAAAATGGTCATAGTTCACCAAAATGTTAACCAATTTCATTGAAACTTGGACAAAATGTCTACTGTATGTATATCTTTCAAAAAATGGGTGTTTCTTGACATTTGGGAGGTGTTTTCTGTTACTTAGTTATAGAGTGTTTTCTGTGTTTAGTTGGTTGTTTCCAGTGTTTTCTGTGATTCTACGGACCCCATTACAACCAATGTTAAATCAGACACTAAATCTGTATTTTCAGTCCCGATTTTTTTGCTGTAAGGTTGCCGAATTCGGCAATATGTTGCTGAATTTGGCAACGTTGCCGAATTTTGAGTTTTCCCGAACTGATGCTGGCATTCACAATACATTGTACAATTTGTAAATCTGATAGATCTATTTATTTAAATATTTTATAAGACTTACCAATACACAGTCACTATTTGGTATCTGAATAACAACTGAGCACAGAATGTGACTGTCCTGTATAATACTCTGGTTATATAACTCAAGGGCTGACGTCTTTAAAATTACCGCGATTTGTTTACAAATACCTACATACACATGTAAACGCACGTGAGCAGAAACGAGGTCACGATGTTCCCGATGCATGACGGATAAACGCAGAAATCGTTCTAGAGTTATCTTTCTTTGTCAACAAGCAGTTCGATATGCAATAAGTAATTTATTTTCATTTAACCTTTTTCTTACAAAATTAAAATGGCTTGAAACAAAAAAAAAAAAAAAAAAAAAAAAAGGCACATGTAGGAAATATATGAGCTTAGGTGGAAATACGGAAGTATTTTGTTCTTTTGGTAAAGACCAGCAGATGAAAATTTTAGGGGGGGGGGGGGCTAAAAAGAAAGATGTTTAAGGTTTTAATCATATATATTTTAGCCCCCCCCCCTTAAATTTTCATCAGTTGGTCTATACAAAAAAGAACAACATTGAATACTTCCGTGTTTCCACTCGCCTTTTAAAACTACATTTTTGGGGCAAGTTTCACAAATATTGTGAGATAAGATGAACCGTCATAGTCTAAAAATAAAACGCAGAATAATATAAAAAAGAAGTATCTTTTTTTTATATCATATTTATTTTCTCTCTGCTCGCACAAAAAGGCTTTGCCTTGATTCATATTAACTTTTGAATGGTAAGTGATAAGACTTCGATATTTCACATGTGTATTCCTTGTGACAAGACCTTTCCATGGATACCCGCAAAAATTTTTTTTTACCTATGACCTTGACCTTGGAGTTTGACCTATTTTTCTTTTTTAAACTTTAACCTTTATCATTACTTTCGAATGGTAAGTGATAGGGCTTTCATATTTCACATGTTTATTCATAGTGACACCTTTCCTTCGGTAACAACATTCTGACATTGTGACCTCGTCCTTGGAGATTGACCTTGGTAGCAAAGTTTGGACATTCTGATCTTTTATTGTAGTTTAATCTTTTGATGTTTAAAACTTTGATAGGACAATTTTGACCTTGTGACCTTGACCTTGGATTTTTACCTACTTTTCAAAAACTTTAACCATTACCATCTCTTTTGAATGAAAAGCGATAGGGCTTCCATATTTCATATGTGTATTCATTGTGACAAGACCTTTCCATGGATACCAAAAAATTTGACATTGTGACCTTGACCTTGGTGTTTGACCTACTTTTAAAAAACTTTACCTTGACATTAACTTTTGAATGAAAAGCGATAGGGCTTCCATATTTCATATGAACATTCATTGTGACAAGACCTTTCCATGGATACCAAAAAAAATTTTTTACCTATGACCTTGACCTTGGAGTTTGACCTTTTTTTTTTTAAACTTTAACCTTTATCATTACTTTCGAATGGTAAGTGATAGGGCTTTCATATTTCACATGTTTATTCATAGTGACACCTTTCCTTCGGTAACAACATTCTGACATTGTGACCTCGTCCTTGGAGATTGACCTTGGTAGCAAAGTTTGAACATTCTGATCTTTTATTGTAGTTTAATCTTTTGATGTTTAAAACTTTGATAGGACAATTTTGACCTTGTGACCTTGACCTTGGATTTTTACCTACTTTTCAAAAACTTTAACCATTACCATCTCTTTTGAATGAAAAGCGATAGGGCTTCCATATTTCATATGTGTATTCATTGTGACAAGACCTTTCCATGGATACCAAAAATTTTGACATTGTGACCTTGACCTTGGTGTTTGACCTACTTTTAAAAAACTTTACCTTGACATTAACTTTTGAATGAAAAGCGATAGGGCTTCCATATTTCATATGAACTTTCATTGTGACACGACCTTTCCATGGATACCAAAAAATTTGACCTTGTGACCTTGACCTTGGAGTTTGACATACTTTTCAAAAACTTTACCTTGACATTAACTTTTGAATGGAAAGCGATAGGGCTTCCATATTTCATATGTGCATTCCTTGTGACAAGACCTTTCCGTCGGTAACAACATTCTGACCTTGTGACCTCGTCCTTGGAAATTGAACCACACTAAAAAAAACTTCAATATCGAATATAACTATTGGATGGTAAATGATAGGACTTTCATTTTCCACATGTGCATTCCTTTTCACAAGACCTTTGCCTTGGTAGCAAATTTTGGACATTTTGATCTTTTCTTGTCAGAGTTTAATCTTTTGATATTAAGAACTTTGATAGGACATGAGATATTGGGGGGGGGGGGGGGGGGGGGGGGGGCATTCGTGTTTCACAAACACAGGCTTTATTATTTTCTGGCATACTAGCTATTAATAATGAAAGGTTTGGTGTTCAATTTTAAATAAACTTAATTTATGAAATCATTTCATTGTTTTATTCTGTTTCTGTTGCACATTAATGCGGAATTTTACAAAATGATTTTATTTTTGATGTTGCATAATCGAACTATACTAGCTGGGCATATGACTTTGGATCGCATAATCCATCTTTTCAAATCAGTAAAAAAGTTGTTGTTTTGAAAAATGACTATTTTCTCTTGTTTGTACTTTTAAAGGTTGTCTGAAAAAAAAAACTTGTCTGCATCCGGCAAAAATCTTGTTAGAAAGGTTGTGGGCTAAAATCCTGGTACTGGCACTATCAGTATTCAATGTCAGTATGTCAATTAGAGCGTGCATGGGTATCAGGTTAGCGTTGTGCCCCCTGGGGCCCTTGTTTGTGTATGGTGTTTTGGCGTCTTGTTTGCTGCTCCTTGTCCATTTATTTGTGCCTTTAGAGGTGGATGTCTTCTTTTTGGGTGTTTTGTTGTTGGAGATCCCCTCCTTTCCTGAAGATTTCAACTTCAAATAACAAACTTTCCAATCACTAAAACATCTTTTCCTATTGAGTATTATTATCACAATTGATATTCTTTTCTAGAGAAAAACTTCACTCTGATGGTTTACGACTGGCCGAAAAACAAAATGTACTCAGCAAAGGATAAATATTAAAGATAGCAACTTCTCTCTTAATGTGGCGTCTCCTTAAAAATACCTTAAATTGGGTCTACAACAACTGAAGACATCTGTGTATTCGGATAGCTCATAATATCCAAATTAGGAAAGTACTTGCAGCAGATGGTTGTCCAAATGCCTTTTTATTGAAATTTTTGGTTTGTTTGTTGCATTCTTGCTGATTTAATCCATTTTGTCAATGCAACATTATCTGTTTCGGCATATTTTTTTTTCCAAACAGTTACAATCGTTGTTTAATTCTACCTTTTGTTGATACTCCATCATCTTTGTTTATCCAATTGATAAATGCCTATATAGACAATATGCCACAGATTCAAAAGTAATTTACGAAATATAATTGACTATTTTTTCAAGGAGATGATGAAGCTATTCATCAAAAGGTATTCACTGATTCTGTTTGAGTGTGATAAGCATTGTGTACTTTTCCACAGAAAATTTCCTGTCTATATCATTATAAAGAATGATTTAGAGACATTATTAGAGTTATAAATTTTATTTACAGAACAAAGGAGGGGACTACATTTCTTTCTTGATCATGCTTTAAAATCTATTTACAAAATGTATAAATATTGAAACATGATCGTATCTAGGAATTGCATGTTTCAATAGCAAATATGAATAATGACCATATCCCAATACACAGAAAAAATCAATATTCGATACTTGAGAATTAAAAAAAAAACACTACTAGATTTTAAATAAGTATGCATATACACAACATAAGCATCTTTGAAAAGACAAAAAAATATAAAAATTGACTATTGTTAAGCATAAAAGTATACATATATTGTTGGATTTGCGTGATTATTCGAAATAAAGTCAAATCACTTTTACAAATCAATACATTTAATATTTGAAAATTGAATTATTTAATTTTAGTATTTACCTGAACCGAATTGAAAATGATATTTTGTAGATGGATCTGCGCACGACTTTTGTTATTAAGCTAAATGAAATTCATGTTTATGGTATGGACAATGTATTTTTAGGTAACATATGCATTTCTTTCATTAACATTTTCTGACTGAATCTAAACTCAATTGTTTTACAAATTGATTGTTTCACTAAACTGAAAAAAAATATATATAAGAGGTCTAAGGGACCAGATCCTGAGTACTCTTTACATCAAACCTTGTATGTTGATGGAATTGCATAAACAGGCAAAGGCCTATGACAGAGCCTAGGACCTAAAGAACTTATTAAAAAGTGCAATTCTGTGCAGTTATTGTGGAAGTGAAGTAGAAAATGTAGTTTTTACATGTATGCTTTGTTGCAAACAAAGGGTTGATAGTGGCCAATTTGGTAGAGGAATTAGAGTACATACTTTCTGTAAGGTTTTACGAAATTTTGTACATGGGTTACAGAGGAGAAGTCGAAAACGCATCAGCCAATCAGAGTCATGTTTGTTGACCGATCGGCTAGAATATCACAGCGAAGTAGGAGACCTTGAGTACTGGCTTCCTTTGAGGTTCCGTGAAATTATAAGCTGCTGTTGTGGTGGAGAAGTGAAAATGATTCAGTGAATTAAAGCCCTTTGGAGGCCATATTTTTCACCGATCGACTCAACATCACAAATTTGGGGTCTGCCAATCAGAGTCCTCGGGGGCCTTTTGTCTGTTGACCGATCGGTTAAAAAATACAAACAAGTAGAAGACTTTGAGCACTTGCTTTATATAAGGTTTCGTGAAATTCATTACAACGTTCGTATAGATGGACGGTAAGACGACGGGCGGTACGCAATGACTATTGTTCATTTGACCTGGGTCCTGTAGCATCATATTGTGAAATCAAGGGTAACATTGTCAATATCGAAATATATGTCTATAGTGCCAATTTTATTGTACTAGACACGTGTTTCGGTTATTGAATCCTCGTCAGTAGTACTTCATATCAAATAGTTTAAATAAAGCCAAAGTGAATTTTCCTGGCGCCATCTACAATATAGACTGAATTTCCTTTTGCCAAAATGATCGGTTCCAAATTTATATAGGGTTTATTCAAAAGCGTATTTAAGTGAAAAATATGGCCAAAAATCGTTGGAGGGTAGGCGTAAGGAGCTTAATTTAAGACATAACCGAAACCAATTGCCGAAACCCCAGCTAAGGACAGAGCTATGCTATGAGGGAGATACTCTTTAGATTTAGAAATTTAGGTCTAATTTAATGACATAATGGGAATACGAATCTAAATGAATATGTTAAATCACAGCAATCATCTTAAAACACTAAAATAAGAAAAATAAATCAAAAGTATAGATACACATTGATCTCATAAAAATACATATGTATGGTAAATGTAAAAGAGCACAGAATATATCACAATTACTGAATTTACAATGTCATATGGACAGCCATCGCTGCTTTGATCAATTGTCGATTGTCTCTATTTTTGCATTGAGGAAATGTGTATTACTTATCCGGGCTCAATTGAAAACTGACACCAGAAATAATGATATCAATTGTTTTCACCACAATCTTGCCTTTGAAAATACCAAGAATAGAATAGTCTCACATATTAAGAGAT
This sequence comes from Pinctada fucata, assembly GCA_028142955.1. Classification (NCBI taxonomy): domain Eukaryota; kingdom Metazoa; phylum Mollusca; class Bivalvia; order Pterioida; family Pteriidae; genus Pinctada; species Pinctada fucata. Next base: position 58,063,196 of record AP027108.1, on the reverse strand, counting down.
AACGGAAAAAAATAAGTATGCCGCACAAAAGTTCTTTGTACAATATAGCAGCTATAAAGTTTAAGCTCTCAATTTTATCAGCAAAAAGACATGAGTAGTTGTAAAAACAAAATAACACTTTTATAATGCCATGTATGATAAGTTAAATGATAAAACAGTTTGTAGAATAAAAGTAGATATAAAAAAATCTAAAATATTAACACTTCGTGTTATTTGATACATATTGTATAAGTTATTCAACAGCAACAGACGATTGAAAGTGTTGCTCATTCACAATATTTTCATGCACAAAAATCGGTACTACATGCTACGTTTAGTGAGGAAAACCTTATAAAACAATTCAGGTTATATATCCATTTATCATTCAAGATATAATATCGTACCATTATTCTATCACAGAAACAAATTAATGAGATAAGTAGCTGTCTTCATACATTTGATTAGAAGAAAATAGTACGATTCTTTGTTAGCATGACACACTTAATACTATTCATGCCGTCCTTAAAGATATTTCAATGGTTTGGATTTAGAAAAAAAAATGTTCTAGACAAAAGTCTTAAATCACAGGATTATAATTAAAAACAAAGTCCCACAAAAAGATTGAGGTTTAAATATTTCAAAAATATAAAGCAATCTTTTGAAACAAATGAGCAATATTTGATATGACGATATCAGTTATGATAATACACATTGACATTTTTTAAGGTCATAAACTATTTGAAAATTCAGAAACACTATAATACCGCTCGGAATTATCACACGAGTTATGACCTTTGCGAATGTCGACTGATGTTTGGAATCTGTAGCTGCGAAGTTAAATTGTCTATTGTCGGGTTTATTTGGTAATGAGGTAATGTTAACTGCATAGTAAGGAATTGACAACCTATTAAATCAAGGTTCAATAGTAAACCAAACAGAAATTCTTCAATCACAGCAATAAGATAAAAACATTGATTGACTAGACATACAGAATAACAATATTCTAATAATAGTTTTGGCAACATAAGATATAATAATAACACAATCTGTAAAGAAAACACCAATAGATACATATGTTTAATCTCAAGAAACAAAGACGACACAAATAAACAAGAGGCCCAAGGGGGCCACATCGCTCACCTGAGTTGCAGACAAAGGGTTAAAAGTCACAAAAATATTTCTACAGATCAAAGCCCTTGACATCCATATTTGTTGACCTATCGACAAGAAAAAACACAAACTTGGCAGAGGACCTTGAGTACTTCCTTGCTGCAGGGTTTCGTGAAATTCTGTGCAATGGTTGCAGAGGAGATTTCGAAAATGTGTCAGGCAATCAGAGTCCTCGGTGGCCATATTGGTTGACCGATCGGCATGAAAAACACAAACTTGTTGGAGGACCTTGAATACTTCCTTCCTGTAAAGTTTCATGAAATTCTGTGCGGTGGCTGCAGAGGAGATGTCGAAAATGTGTCAGCCAATCAGAGCCCTCGGCAGCCATATTTGTTGAACGATCGGCACGAAAAAACAGAGGACCTTGAGTACTTCCTTCCTGTAAAGTTTTATGAAATTCTGTGCAGTGGTTGCGGAGGAGATGTCGAAAATGGGTCAGCCAATCAGAGCCCTTGGCGGCCATAATTGTTGAACAATCGGCACGAAAAACTCAAACTTGGTAGAGGACCTTGAGTACTTTCTTCCTGTAAAGTTTCATGAAATTCTATGCAGCGGGTGCAGAGGAGATGTCGAAAATGTTTCATCCAATGAGAGCCCTCAGCGGCCATATTTGATGACCGATCGGCACGAAAAAACCAAAACTTATTAGAGGACCTTGAGTACTTCCTTCCTGAAAAGTTTCATGAGATTCTGTGCAGCGGTTGCAGAGGAGATGTCGAAAATGTGTCAGCCAATCAGAGCCCTCGGCGGCCATATTTGTTGAACGATCGGCCCCAAAAAAAAAACAAATTTGGTAGAGGACCTTGAGTACTTCTTTCCTGTAAAGTTTCATGAAATTCTGTGCAGAGGTTGCAGAGGAGATGTCGAAAAATATGTCAGCCAATCACAGCCCTCGGCGGCCATATTTGTTGGCCGATCGGCACAATATAACACAAACTTGGTAGAGGACCTTGAGTACTTCCTTCCTGTAAAGTTTCATGAAATTCTGTGCAGTGGTTGCAGATGAGATGTTGAAATTGTGTCAGCCAATCAGAGCCCTCGGCGGTCATATTTGTTGACCGATCGGCACAATATAACACAAACTTGGTAGAGGACCTTGAGTACTTCTTTCCTGTAAAGTTTCATGAAATTCTGTGCTGCAGTTGCAGAGGAGATGTCAAGAATGTGTCAGCCAATCACAGCCCTCGGCGGCCATATTTGTTGACCGATCGGCACAAGAAAACACAAACTTGGTAGAGGACCTTGAGTACTTCCTTCCTGTAAAGTTTCATGAAATTCTTTGCAGCGGTTGCAGAGGAGTCGTTGAAAATGTGTAAGCCAATCAGAGCCTGTGGCGGCCATCTTTTAATTTCAGATCGGCTCGAAAAACAGAAACTTGGTAGAGGGCATTGAGTACTTGCTTCCTGTGAAGTTTTGTGAAATTCTGTGCAGCGGTTGCAGAGGGGATGTCGAAAATGTTAAAAGTTTACGCCGGACGGACGACGACGACGACGGACGGACGGACGGCGCGCTATGACAAAAAATCGTTCAATGACAAATATGGGAAAAAAAACTCAAGGATCCAAACAATATTAATTAGAAGTGTTCACAATCATGAACACAAATTAGTACTTTATGTTACATATAGTACGGAAAATCATTAAATAGTTCAGGTTGTACATACATATAATTATGGAATTTGGTATTCTATATAAAATATTATACCACTATATTTTACCACACACAACATCGATATGGTATGATTTGAACAAATTATTTGAGATTGGTAGCTGCAATCAGCTGAATTCTGATTTCGGGTTTTGTGTTTAACTCTCATTCATCTTATCATGCATGTGAATGATTATTAGAATCTATCACCGGGTGAGAATTGACAAGGAAATCCAACCGGAGTGTCCGGGATCTTCTTGTACCATGACGAGGCTTGCTGAGTTATGGACAAAAGCAAATCGTGGACATGAAGGTTTGGATTTCTTTGTCAATGATCACATCCGGCGATTGATTATCTTTTGATCCAGATTGAAGAGACGCAGCGCGACAGTCTTTTATGACGTCATAGTCAATGTCGCACGTGTAGCTTATAATCCACCCCCTGTGGATGATAGATTTGTCATTTTGCACTTTTTATGAGGAAAACTCTGTGAATACCGGTATGTGAGTAAAATGTCTCCTCCTGCACCTCGAACAATAGTAAGTTTTTTGTAAATGTGGGATAAGATTAAGAAACACAGCAAACATTTTTGAGATTATTCAAATTTGAAATTTCATCAGTGACTGAAAGACAAAAACAAAACCCGAAATCAGAATCCAAAAATTACGAAAGAAGTACAAATTCTTGGTTAATTGAATCAAAGGAAAGATAGGGAGGAGATCGTCATCAATGAAAACAGCGGAATATACTCTAACGATACTAGAAATAGCAACAACAAATACCAACAACAACAAGAACAACAACAGTATGGGACAAACAGACAGAGAAAATGACAGAGATGAAAAGAAAAACCGAACAAATAAATTAAATAAATATCCAATGGGTGCAAAAAAACAAGATGTATCATCGATGGCGCAACTCAATTTGATGCGACACACTACGGAATGTTAAAGAGCTTTCTAAAATTCATATTGAAAATTAAGAAATACATCCTTAGTAAATCTGCAATTCCATCAAAATAAGAATGAAAGGAAAGGCTGTTTAAGAAACAACCGTCATCATTCCTTCAATCTTTCATTTGAAGTTCGCTTACAAGTACAACCTACAGAAAATAATAGATGTCTGAAAGGCACAAAATTCAGTTTCTTGCACGTCTACTTGGCTTAAAGTACCGCAATCCGAAACACGCAAGTTGGTTTAACGTATTTGAATACGTTCCTACGGAAACAAAATCTACATTTTTCTTAATTTGATAAAACGAAGATAATTATAAAAAAAAAACATCATTAGGAGTTATTGATTTCCCATTAATCTTCAAGATTATTGAAAAGATTGCGGTACCCATTAATCACTTTTTATTATTTTGTTTATTACACACTCCACGTGAAATCAAGATATACTAATAAACAAATTATTCAGAAAATATTACGTAAAATTCGTGCGAATTATGCTTCTCAATACTAACAAAAGTAATAAAAAGGCGACTCTCTGTCAGTAGAGATTGTCCTCACTTGGTCATTAACAAAAGAGTTCCTTCAAAAAATGAAACTAGAATATTATTTTCTATGCACCACATCTTATTAACATGCGATATCAATGAACACGTATGTACAATTGTGACTGAGGGGTTTAAGCCCCTGTCACACCTTCACGTTCTGGCATGGCGTTTGCACTACGACCGCCAAAATTGTGACGAAATGTGGCGTGAACGTAGTAAGGACGCGGGGAACGTAGTAAGAACTCGCTGATACGTATTGAGGTCGTAGTAAGGACGCCGACGAACGTGCCCGTACGCCGAGCCACCACGACCGTTTTGAACTGTTCAAAACAGTCGTAGTGAGGACACGGTGATGACAGAACGTGTTAAGGTCTACTTGCGAACGTATTGAGAACTTCATGGACGTATTAGAAACGTGTCACTAACGTGGTAGGGTCGTAGTACGGACGGCTAAAACTTTTTCATATAACCATATGGAGATCGTTACGTCTCTGCCGTCCTTACCACGTTCTTGCTTTTAGAGGTCGAAAAAATCAAAATAGACCTCGTACAAACAATTTATCCTTTGAACGTGTTATGATCGCAGCATTAACGCAGTAAGGACTTAGAGAACGTAGTAAGCACGCCGTACTATCGTAACACAGACGCCTTCGTCGTAGTGTGAACTTCTGGCCGATCGTCGAGCGAACTTGACTAAACATATTAAGGGAAGGACGTGCTATTAACGTGTTACGGACGCTAAAGGTCGTGTTGCGCACGTATTGGAGTCGTCAATTATTGTTTCGGAGAGCCCTTCTGGGTGAAAAATGCCACGTTCTCACTACGTTCATGAACAATTTCAAGGACTTCAAGGACGTAGTAAGAACGTCTCGAGAGAACGTTTAGGTATGACAGGGGCTTTAAGAGAGTCGAAATAATAAGGATGATATCGGTACCAAATGGATGTTCAATCTACATCAAGTGAAAAAAGCAAGAATAATAAAATTATTAATCGAAAAATCATCTAACCAAGGGCTACAAAACCAGGTTAAAACAGGAACTAAGGCAAAGGAACAGAAATAAAAAGAAATCTACCATATGAAGAGAAGTGAACTCCCTGTAAAGAATTAAACCTTCCATTTCTATTCATTTACTGGCTGCCTTTACATAAGCTGAAGTAAGAGTCTCACTATAGAATATTTTATATTTGCAACTGTATTTAAAATGGAAATTCGAACGATTATGCCTTACCTTCGAATAATTGAAGGATACTTCTTCGAGGTTGATAATAAAGTGAAACTTAACCAATGAAGAATATTCAATTAAAAGAAAAAGAGATCACGTAAGATAAAAATAGTTGGGAAAATGCCTCTTTTTAAATCCATGTTTATGATCAAAATCTGGTCTGCTTTAAAACGGTTTCTTCTCTCCGCAGTTCAGAGGGATGATAGGAAGAACAAACCTTGAATAAGATTATCAATAGTCTCGTTAGCACTACAAAGTGATACATGTTTTCCAATGAGATCATGAACTGCATGAGGGATCGTAGCTGAAGTCTCGATGGTATTGCAATTTCTATTGGTACAACAGAAACCTGCGAAGAGTTCAGAACATAGATACATGAATTCAGATAAACTAGACAAACGATTGCCTTTATAATAACTCCGTCAGAGAAAAACATTGGTATCTTTTCCGCCCTACTGAAGATTAGACAAACATACGTTTGAATGGATAATATGAAGATTGTCAAAAAACGCTTTATTACCTCCAATGAACACAATTCTGTTGCATTGGCTCCAATAAGACTGTGTAAAGATATTGTTACTTTGAATGAATTTGTTATTGTACATCCAATATAAAAGAGGAAAATAAGAATATCCCAAAGACCAATAAACTTTGAAGAGAACAGAAACTGCGGTGATTTGACCTTTGTATTAACTATCCATAGAATCAGGGACAGGACGAAAAGGTAAGCGCTCAAAAAACCAATATCATATGCCTGTCTTTGGGCTTTGTCGACCTGTTCAATGATCATTAGAAATGAATATGCCATGATAAAGACAATGCTAGAAACGACAACGGTATAAAGATAAAACCTATCATTCAAACGGTTTAGTTGCCCTTTTAGGATAATGGAATTGTGTTTAACTGAGTCATACAGAAATGAAAAGGTAAGGAAAATGGACACAAAACTGTACTCCGATAAGAATGGAAGGAGCGTTGGATACGTATTTCTATGAAATTGCGCGAAGTCATTTTGATTTGTGGAATTATCATAAATACATTGATAGACATATATATCAAACTGGTCATCTATTCGGATATCTGAAATTACTGCATAAAACCATAGAATAACATTGGCACATGCAACATAAAAGATAAAAGAACAGACTAATGGACTATGATTGCTCTTTCCACTAAACGCCAAACATTTCCAATGATAGAAAGACTGCCCTAAGTAAAACCAAAATATCCCAATAAAGGAAGCAATATATACGAGGGAAATTCTTTCTCCGCAGATACGAATGGAAATGATTATATTTGTGAATCGTATAAAAACGTAAGAAATAATCAATATGTGATAAAAGATATATACAAGTTTCACAATTACTGTTGGTTTCAATTTAGATTCTTTCCCTCTCGTGTTGCATGTAAGGTAAATCAAAGCAATTGTTGCTGCTGCAAGCCATGAACATAATATTGATTCTTTGATAGCAAAATTTTCCTTTGCTTCGATTGCAATGTTTGCTTCCAAAAACATGACACAGCATGAAATTGCTGTAAGCTGAATCATACAGAATGAGAAGAACAAATGGCACTTGATTCCTGAAAGAGAAAATTTGGAATCCTTTATTTTGCATGCAAAAACAGATAAAGCGTTGATACATAATGTTTGCCACTTGATACAATTTCACAATTCAGAATAGATTTGCAGAACAAGATATCTGTTATGTTAAGTAATGTTAATCTTATATGGCGAATGATACAGATGTAAATGTAAATTCGTTTTTATTTCAACGCACAATAAATGGTAACACATTTGACATGAAATACAATAAATACGTTTCAGTTTAAAAAAAATGTTATACAAATCCGAGTTCAGAGCAAAAACAATGACTTTGCAAATGGTTGAAAACTAAAATTTCAATATTAATGTTTCATATCTTTCAATATTGACAACAACATAACAGGTTAACACCAATCACGATCATTTCAATGGTTTGTAGCGAAATAATTTTATTCCATTACTCTTCTGATCATTCTGATAAGTCAGAACTCGAAACGTAAGAAATCAATGAGCAAAAGTCGAACCTAAAAGCGAAACCTAGAATCTCAATCGAAAGACTTTCAAAATCTTTAAAAACACAATACAAAAGACTTTTCTCTCGCAAAAAGAAACAAGAGGCCCAAGGGGGCCACGTCGCTCACCTGAAGAGACTGTATGTATGTTTTCAATCAAATTTAGTATAAGAACTGAAGAAAATCACTTTAGTGAAGCTTTGAGAAGGACAATGTGTACTTACTTCCTTTAAAGTTTGGTGACATACTGTGCAGTAGTTTAAGAGGATAAGTCAAAAATGTGTCATCCAATTAGAGCCTATGGAGGACATCTTGGATTTCTGATCGGCTCCAAAAACACAAACTTGGTAGACTAAGAGGGCAATGAGTACTTTCTTCCTGTAAAGTTTCAAGAAATTCTGTGAAGCGGTTTCAGAGAAAAGTCGAAAATGTGTCAGCCAATCAGGGTCTGTGGCGGCCATCTTGGATTTATGATCGGCTCGAAAAACTCAAATTTGGTAGAAGGCATTGAGTTCTTGATTCCCGTGAAGTTTCGTGAAATTCTATGCAGCGGTTTCAGAGGAGAAGTCGAAAACGCATCAGCCAATCAGAGCCTGTGGCGGCCATCTTGGATTTCAAATCGGCTCGAAAAACGCAAACTTGGTAGAGGACATTGGGTTCATGCATCCTGTGAAGTTTCGAGAGATTCTGTGCAGCGGTTTCAGAGGAGCAATGGAAAATGCGTAAGCCAATCCGAGCCTGTGGCAGCCATCTTGGATTTCCCAGCAGCTCGAAAAAACACAAACTTGGTAGAGGGCATTGAGTATTTGCTTCCTGTGAATTTTCCAGAAATTATGTGAAACGGTTTCAGAGGAGAAGTCGAAAATATGTCAGCCAATCAGAGCCTGTGGCGGCCATCTTGGATTTCCGATCGGCTCAAAAAACACAAACTTGGTAGAGGGCATTGAGTACTTGCTTCCTGTGAAGTTTCGAGATATTCTGTGCAGCAGTTTCAGAGGAGAAGTCCAAAATGTGTCAGCCAATCAGAGCCTGTGGCGGCCATCTTGAATTTCAGATCGGCTCAAAAAACACAAACCTGATAGAGGGTATTGAGTACTTGCTTTCTGTGAAGATTCGTGAAATTCTCTGCAGCGGTTGCAGAGGAGATGTTGAAAATGTTAAATGTTTACGCCGGACGGACGACGGACGGCGCGCTATGACAATAGCTCACTTGAACTTCGCTCAGGTGAGCTAAAAAAAATCGGACAAACAAAAATTTTAGGAGTTTCTTTTCTTTTGAAATATGGTGAGATCTTTTCTGTGAAAGTTTTGTGATTCAAAATTTCACAAAGATTTAATTTATCAATTCCTTTGTTTGCAATTCTTACTTCAATGAAAATACATCCCCCTCCTTTTTACATGAGATAAAAATTCATGAAAAATAATTTTAAAAAATCATAGAAAGTCAATACCACATTACTGGACAATTAGAATGTGACAATATGCAGTAAAGGATTGCACGAAATCACATATTAGTTAGAGTTATCGAAAGAAAAAGGAAAAGTCCGAAGAAAAGTAAAAAAAAAAAAAGAAAAGAAAACGCGTCAAAAATTTGATTTCGGAGTGGAGCAAAAATTATCAAAACTTTTTAAGACATCTTTCTAGATGCTTTCGGTTTGTCGATACGTGCTTCCGTTCTGAAGAAGAAGTTTGTCAAAGAGGGATACCCCCGTGACCTACTTTTGCCTGTGATGGCGGCACCTGTTGACGGATCACTTGTAGGTGACTATTAGTACTTTATTTCAAAAACAAAATGGGGATGATCTCTAGCATGACCACCGAGCACTAACCCTGCGACTTGCGAGTGATACGTAAATGACATCACACAAAACTACCAACCACAAAAACGAGACGACAATATTCACTAGAACAGTATGCAAGACAATCGAATCAGACAACGTCGAACAGAAACTTCATGTTTCATAAATATCTGTTCAGCGGTTCTGGAGAAAAGTTGAAAATGGTAAAAGTTTACTGGTGCATAATATCTGAGGAGTCCAACCGATCGTGGCCGTGTCTTCTCCAAAGAGGTTTGGACAGGGCGCGTTATGGATTTCTGTTTATAACACTTTCTCAAATTTCTAAAACCTGGGTCCCGTAGCATCATCTCCCAGTCATCTTCCTACGTCTTTCGCTATATTTTAGACATAAATGAGTTAAAGAAGAACCTGACGATAACCTCAACAGCACTCACAATAGAGCTCAAAATTTAGCATCGACGGACCCCTAGCAAACCTAGAGGTAGGGCAAGGTGACCGGGAGGAGTTAGGATCCCCTGTTGGCTAGCCGCACCCGCCATAGATGTTCATGCACGAAAATGAAAGCAATATAAAACAAGAGACCCAAGGGGCCACATCGCTCTCATGAGGAGACTGCATGTATGTTGTTAATCAAAGTCAGTATTAGACCTGAAGGAAACAGCTTTTAGTGTAGCTTTGAGAAGGACAATGTGTACATACTTCCTGTAAAGTTTGGTGACATTTTGTGCAGTAGTTCACGAGGATAAGTCAAAAAAGTGTCATACAATAGAGCCTATGGAGGACATCTTGGATTTCTGATCGGCTCGAAAAACACAAACTGGGTAGAGGACAATGAGTACTTACTTCCTGTGAAGTTTAAGGAAATTCTGTGAAACGGTTTCAGAGGAGAAGTCGAAAATGTGTCAACCAATCAGAGCCTGTGGCGGCCATCTTGGATATCCAATCGGCTCCAAAAAACACAAAATTAGTAAAAGGCAATGAGTACTTGCTTCCTGTGAAGTTTTGTGAAATTCTGTGCAGCGGTTTCAGAGGAGAAGTCGAAAATTCGTCAGCCAATCAGGGCCTGTGGCGGCCATCTTGGATTTCCAATCGGCTTGAAAAACCAAACTTGGTAGAGTGCAATGAGTACTTGCTTCCTGTGAAGTTTCATGAAATTCTGTGCAGTAGTTTCAGAGAAGAAGTCGAAAATGTGTTAGCCAATCAAACCTGTGGCGGCCATCTTGGATTTCCGATCAGCTCCAAAAACACAAACCTGGTATAGGGCATTGATTACATGCTTCAAGTGAAGTTTCGAGATACTCTGTGTGAAGTTACGAGAGATTATGCGCAGATATTTCAGAGAAGAAGTCGAAAAGGTGTCAGCCAATCAGAGCCTATGTCGGCCATCTTGGATTTCCAATTGACTCCAGAAAACACAAACTTGGTAGAGGGCATTGAGTTCTTGCTTCCTGTAAAGTTTAGTGAAATTCTGTGCAGCGGTTAAAGAGAAGTCGAATATGTGTCAGCCAATCAGGGCCTTGGTGGCCATCTTGGATTTCAGATCGGCTCGAAAAACACAAACTTGGTAGAGGGCAATGAGTACTTTAAGTAAAATTCTGTGCAGCAGTTTCAGAGGAGAAGTTGAAAATGTGTCAGCTAATCAGAGCCTGTGGCGGCCATCTGGGATTTCCGATCAGCTCCAAAATCACAAACTTGGTAGAGGACATTGATTACTTGCTTCAAGTGAAGTTTCAAGAGGTTCTGTGCAGAGGTTTCAGAGAGGAAGTCGAAAATGTGTCAGCCAATCAGAGCCTGTGGAGGCCAACTTGGATTTCTGATCAGCTCGAATAACACAAACTTGGTAGAGGGTATTGAGTTCTTACTTCCTTTGAAGTTTAGTGAAATTCTGTGCAGCGGTTTAAGAGGAGAAATCAAAAATGTGTCAGCCAATCAGGGCCTGTGGTGGCCATTTTGGATTTGCGATTTGCTCGAGAAAAAAAAACCACAAACTTGGTAGTGGGCATTTGGGTACTCGCTTCCTGTGAAGTTTCATTAAATTCTGTGCAGCGGTTTCAGAGGAGAAGTCGAAAATGTGTCAGCCAATCAGAGCCTGTGGCGGCCATCTTAGATTTCCGATCAGCTCCAAAAGCACAAACTTGGTAGAGGGCATTGATTACTTGCTTCAAGTGAAGTTTCGAGAGATTCTGTGTGAAGTTTCGAGAGATTTTGTGCAGAGATTTCAGAGAAGAAGTCGAAAAGGTATCAGCCAATCAGAGCCTATGGCGGCCAACTTGGATTTCCAATTGGCTCCAGAAAACACAAACTTGGTAGAGGGCATTGAGTTCTTGCTTCCTGTTAAGTTTAGTGAAATTCTGTGCAGCGGTTTAAGAGAAGTCGAATATGTGTCAGCCAATCAGGGCCTTGGTGGCCATGTTGGATTTCAGATCGGCTCGAAAAACACAAACTTGGTAGAGGGCAATGAGTACTTGCTTCCCGTGAAGTTAAGTGAAATTCTGTACAGCAGTTTCAGAGGAGAAGTTGAAAATGTGTCAGCTAATCAGAGCCTGTGGCGGCCATCTGGGATTTCCGATCAGCTCCAAAATCACAAACGTGGTAGAGGACATTGATTACTTGCTTCAAGTGAAGTTTCAAGAGGTTCTGTGCAGAGGTTTCAGAGAGGAAGTCGAAAATGTGTCAGCCAATCAGAGCCTGTGGCGGCCAACTTGGATTTCTGATCAGCTCGAATAACACAAACTTGGTAGAGGGTATTGAATTCTTACTTCCTTTGAAGTTTAGTGAAATTCTGTGCAGCGGTTTAAGAGGAGAAATCAAAAATTTGTCAGCCAATCAGGGCCTGTGGTGGCCATTTTGGATTTGCGATTTGCTCGAGAAAAAAAAAACCACAAACTTGGTAGTGGGCATTGGGTACTCGCTTCCTGTGAAGTTTCATTAAATTCTGTGCAGCGGTTTCAGAGGAGAAGTCGAAAATGTGTCAGCCAATCAGAGCCTGTGGCGGCAATCTTGGATTTCCGATCAGCTCCAAAAGCACAAACTTGGTAGAGGGCATTGATTACTTGCTTCAAGTGAAGTTTCGAGAGATTCTGTGTGAAGTTTCGAGAGATTTTGTGCAGAGATTTCAGAGAAGAAGTCGAAAGGTGACAGCCAATCAGAGCCTGTGGCGGCCAACTTGGATTTCCAATTGGCTCCAGAAAACACATACTTGGTAGAGGGCATTGAGTTCTTGCTTCCTGTAAAGTTTAGTGAAATTCTGTGCAGCGGTTTAAGAGAAGTCGAATGTGTGTCAGCCAATCAGGGCCTTGGTGGCCATCTTGGATTTCAGATCGGCTCGAAAAACACAAACTTGGTAAAGGCAATGAGTACTTGCTTCCCGTGAAGTTAAGTGAAATTCTGTGCAGCAGTTTCAGAGGAGAAGTTGAAAATGTGTCAGCTAATCAGAGCCTGTGGCGGCCATCTGGGATTTCCGATCAGCTCCAAAATCACAAACTTGGTAGAGGATTATGATTACTTGCTTCAGATGAAGTTTCAAGAGGTTCTGTGCAGAGGTTTCAGAGAGGAAGTCGAAAATGTGTCAGCCAATCAGAGCCTGTGGCGGCCAACTTGGATTTCTGATCAGCTCGAATAACACAAACTTGGTAGAGGGTATTGAGTTCTTACTTCCTTTGAAGTTTAGTGAAATTCTGTGCAGCGGTTTAAGAAGAGAAATCAAAAATGTGTCAGCCAATCAGGGCCTGTTGTGGCCATTTTGGATTTGCGATTAGCTCGAAAAAAACCCCACAAACTTGGTAGTGGGCATTTGGGTACTCGCTTCCTGTGAAGTTTCATTAAATTCTGTGCAGCGGTTTCAGAGGAGAAGTCGAAAATGTGTCAGCCAATCAGAGCCTGTAGCGGCCATCTTGAATTTCCGATCGGCTCGAAACACAAACTTGGTAGAGGGCATTGAGTACTTGCTTCCTTTGAAGTTTCGTGAAATTCTGTGCAGCGGTTTCAGAGGAGAATTCGAAAATGTTAAAAAGTTAACGACAGACGACGGACGACGAACGACGGATAACAGACGACGGACGCCGAGCTATGACAATAGCTCACATGAGCTTCGCTCAGGTGAGCTAAAAATGCATGCACTGTCTGATATCATGTCTATATAGAAAGGGCCACATAATTTCCACATATACTGGCCACATTTTATTGTTTAGATTGAGGATCACTGACGAGGGTAAATACCCGAAACATGCATGTCTGGTCCATGAAAATTGTTCTGAATGTTACGTCGTCAAATTTGATTTCTGAAACCTGGGTCCTGTAGGATCATATCCCAGTCGTCTTGCTACGTCTTTCGGTACATTTTGGACATAATTTCTACTTATTTTGGCCATATTTCATTGTTTAGACTGAGGATCACTGACGACGATGATTAAATACCCGAAACGTGCATGTCTGGTCCATGCTGTAAATTTATCTGCTTTTAAATGATGCTAATAACTTTGAAGACGTTTAACATAGATCATGTCGTCACAGTCAGTCAATTCTTAAAGATGCTCTGGTACAAGGCTGTAGATTGGCCCAGTACCATGCCGAGTGTCCGTCTGGAGACATAACGATCATATCAACGGAATAAAAGATGTTTGATTTTTTTAAGCATTCCTGGTGCTGATGCTGTCTGCCTTTGATCCTTCTAATTTTGTTGATTATGTCACCTTACATGTAAAATGCGGAGTGTGAAATATCCAAAGTAATATACTCTGTTGCTTGTACAGGTCCGAACTTTTAAAGAATCTGACTGTCATTTTTGTAAAATTTCCAGAAATCTTAACTAGTAAATGAAAGCGGAAACCTTGACATAAAAGTTCCTCGGTTAAATAAGAATTTTTACTATGAACATCTAAAATATTATTACATGCTCTGGTACCGGATGAGCTGTGGTATGTAAAAACCGTACGACGGTAATCTGGAAACGTCACCGTCAAGCCAGGGAAATCTACTGTGTTGAATCCAAAATAATGTATTCTCTTTTGTTCAAATATCACATGAATCATGCGACATATAATAATGTTGCGTCGTCAAATTTAAGACAGCAATATTTCAGAACAGATTAATTTGCAGCATGGACTGGACATGCACATTTCGGGAAGTTAACCCTTATGAGTGATCAATCCGAACAATGACATATTGCTAAAGTCTGCGAAAGTTAATTTCTTTAAATACCGGAGCTTCAGCATCGAAGTAAATAGGACCAGAAAGGAAGCTGAATGCCTATCTGAATTTCTCTCGCTTTGTTAATGGAAACTTTATCATATACATTTTTTGCTATTTCGGAAACTAGCCATTTCACCGATAAAAATCATCGAAATTAAAGGAGTTTAACATCTTAGCACCATCCCTCCAATGCTATTTTGAACATAGATTTTATTTGGATATGCTGCTGAATCGACCCTACAGGAAATTTGGAGCCGCGCATTCTCTGTAATGTAAATGTAAAAATCTAACTTCAAAAAATTAAAGAGGGCGTTACTGAAATTATTGGTGGCTCCGCTGAAAGCATCACTGATGAGAATTTAAGGCCAATGGATACTTTTGAAATTAGACTGTTTATCCTGTGTTTTTTGGTTAAAATTGAAATAACAACTTAATATCTTGCAATTGAAACCTTAATCTAAGAGATTATCCACATATTTTCTTTAGAAATACAGTTCAAGGCCACCCAATGAAAATACAAAATGGCCATTTTCAACAAATACAGAACATAGTTATAACATGTACTCTTATTTATTGATAGATGTTCTGAAACATATTCTTTTACATCAGTTTTATAGACAATAACTCTGTATACATTTTCAATAGAAAAATGCAGGAATTTCTCATGAAAATATCAAACTTTGATATTTTTAGCCCATAACGTTCATTGAAAAAAAGTATAATTTTTCACTTTATTACCAATTTCTCAAAATCTAAGGTGTTAAGGTATACTTTAATTTGCATTAATATTGAGAAATATATCTTAGGTCTATAAAAAGACTTACTTGAAGAAGCCTACTCACAGTATTTGTGTACAATTGCATATTGAATACGTATACCCCCTTATTTCAAACATCAATTTTGTTGTAAAATTTTTCACTTTCATGCAAAAATTTCTTTAAATCTATGAGTAATAATGTACACTTTATTTCATATCTAATAGGAATAATATATTATGTTTCAAAAAGATAACAATAGAAGAAGCCTCCCCTCACCTATTGTATATGACTGCACTAAGAATACATATATCCCCTTAATTAAAACGTCAATTTATTTAGTAAATATGTTCACTTTCATGCCAATTTCTCAAAATCTAAGGTGTTTAGGTATACTTTAATTTGCATTAATATTAAGAACTAAATCTTAGATCTATAAGAAGACTTACTAGAAGAAGCCTACCCACTATATTGCATATGTATACCCCCTTATTTCAAACATCAATTTTGTTGTAAAATTTTCACTTTCATGCAAATTTTTTTTCAAATCTATATGCAATGATGAATACTTTATTGTATAAATAATAGGAATGATATATTAAGTTTTAAAAAAGTCACAATAATAGAAGCCTCCCCTCACTTATTGTATTTAATTGCACCTTGAATATATACGTATACCCCCTTATATAAAACACCAATTTTATAGTAATATGTTCACTTTTTAGCTCACCTGAGCAAAGATCAAGTGAGCTATTGTCATAGCGTGCCGTCCGGCGTCCGTCGTCCGTCCGTCCGTCGTCCGTCCGTCGTCCGTCGTAAACTTTTCACATTTTCGACTTCTTCTCCAGAACAGCTGAAGGGATTTTGATGAAACTTGGTGGGTATGAAGTACTAATGGTCCTCTACAAGTGTTGTTGTTTTTCGTCCGGATCCATCAACAGGTGGCACCACCACAGCCAAAAGTAGGTCACGGGGGGTACCCTCCTTTGACAAACTTCTTCTTCAGAACCGAAGCATGTATCGACAAACCGAAGGCATCAGGATGATCTAGAGAGATGTCTTAAGAAGTGTTGTTATTTTTGGTTCCACTTCGAAGTCAATTTTTTGACGCGTTTTTGACGTCTTTTTGGACTTAGTCAGAAATGCACATTTTTGCACTATTTCTTTAAATAACTCAATAAGTGTATAATTTTACACACTCATTTACTGCACATTTATCATATTTAACTTACTTAATGCTTTGATATGTATTTTATGCTTAAATTTTATTTTTTGATTTTTTATGATTTTTTTTTCTTATGTAAAAAGGAAGGGGGGGGGGGGGTGTTGATTTTCATGCATTTTCTGCTTCTTTTCTATAACCACTCTTCAGATTGTCATGACAATTTGTAGGTATGAGGTACTTATGCATGGTACCCTACAAGTGAAAGAACTTTGTCAAGATATCAACTTTTGAATTTTTAAGGAATATTTTTTAAGATTGTACATAGGTATAATGTATGTTTTCCATGCCCAATGGACCCATGGGGAGTGGCTTCAAACCCCGGCGGGACCCTTACAATTTTTAGCTCACCTGAGCATGGCTTTGATATGTATTTTACAATAAAATTTTAATTTTTTGATTTTTTATGAATTTTTTGAATTTTTTTTCTTATGTGAAAAGGAAAGGGGGGGGGGGGTGATTTTCATACATATTCAACTTCTTCTCCAGAAATGCTGAACAGATTATTATCAGTATTTTTTCGATCATGAATAGATATGTTTACTGTGCACATGGACCCAAGGCTTGTGGGTTCAAGTTCTGGTACTTCTTTTATCTATATCAGGAATTTTAAACCCTGGTAACTTGAGTTTCGTATAAGAGGCAGCAGAACTCATGTATGCAAGAGTTGTCTTTCTTTAATATAGATATATGTATTCTTGGATTATCGATTCATTTGAATGTTATATATTTTAAATTATTAAATGAGTATGCAAAAGGAAATTAAATAATTCAAAAAAGATGAATAAGTATTTTCAAATTCATCTTGTGAAGACTTAGATATATAACTTTGAAATTAAAATATTGAGAGCAGCTCAAAATATTAATGTAAAAACAGAACTTCACATTTACATAACGTAGTGAAAGGAGGAGGAGAAGGCTGTAATTTTGCTTTAGCTTCTTTATAACTCACCGTAACGTATCACGTGATATGAAAATAATCTCTTGCATGGGAATCCCCCTCGATTAAGAAGGTAAATGCTGTCTAAATCTACATTATATGAATTTATTCTAGGCCTATCATACGATCATCGTTATAAATTATATGATGGCTATCTATTCTGGTCAAGAATAGAGGTATGCCCAGAGAACACTTGAACAGAAAGTTTTGTTTATTTACGTGCACCATATCATAACATGTAAACAAAATAGAAAATTTTCTGTTTAAGTGTTCTCTAAATATTCCTCTATTCTTGACCAGAAAAGATTACTATCATATTTATAATAACGATGCTCATATGATAGGCGTAAACTAGTTTCATGTAAAGTAGATTTATACAGTATTTAATCGAGGGGGATTCCCTTGTAAGAGATTATATGCACATCACGTGATACGCCACGGTGTAACTGTCTGTCTCGGGTTACTTAGATTACTCAAGAAGAAGGGGGGAGATGATTTTCATACATATTCAACTTCTTCCCCAGAACGGCTGAACAGATTTTCATGAAGCTTGGTAGGAATGAAGTAATCATGGTCCCCTACAAGTATTGTTGTTTTTTGTCCGGATCTGTCAACAGGTGGCACCACCACGGGCAAAAATAGGTCATGGGAAGTACCCTCATTTGACAAACTTCTTCTTCAGAACTGAAGCACGTATCGACATACCTGTACCGAAAGCATCAGGATTATCTAGAGAGATGTCTTAAGAAGTGTTGTTAATTTTTGTTCCACTCTGAAGTCTGGTTATTTTCCTCTTACAAACTTCTTTTTGTTTGATATGCTTAGTTTACGTAGTTTTCAGGTGAGCGTTGTGGCCCCTGGGTCTCTTGTTTATTAAAAAGTTTGTAGAATCTAATGTGTAAAGATGCTATTTTTATCTCATAAATAAAAGTAAACGTATATCTAGTTTATATAAAGTCACTAAACTGTTTATTTAGTAAAGAAGAGGCCTACCCACACCAATTATGTATGACTGCGTCTTGAATATTTTATACCCCTTCATTTAAAACATCAATATTTTTGTCATTATACATACTTTCATCATCATCACTGTTCATGTAAAATTTCTTGAAATCTCATGTGTAATTATAAATAATTAATTCTTATAGATAGTTATGTTTTTTCTAAACTTATAATAGATAAAAGCCTTTCTTCAAATATAATGTAAGACTAGTAAATCATTGTACTTCTAAAATAGGAACATTGCCGCAAAAAAATGAAATTTCCATATTTTTCATGAAAATTCATGACAGAAGACTGAACATTATGAATCATTTATAAACTCCTTACAAGTTAAGATAATGAGCAACATTCTTAGTTTGTTTATTTTGTTGTTGTTGTTTTATTTTACATTAGGGATTCTATCAATATTTGTATCTTAGAGTCTCCAACTGCCTCACTATAAACACACTGTGCATCAAATTGTCTGAATCGCGTCTGGACGTTAGTCTTTATAAAGACACAGAGTTACACGTACCGATAATGATATCTAGGATCACTCGGTCGTTATACATGTTACTATAAGATTATACTCAAACCATGTTTATGAAATAATTTCAATGTACGACTATAACCACGAGGAAACCAACAGAAATAAAGAAAATAATAATAATATTCAAAACAAATCCAGATCAATTTATGCAACATGCACTTTACTTTAACACATCGAAATTGGCCATGTCATGGACGGAGCAGAGCAACCCACAGTTCAAGAGTTGACATGCTAGAATAATTATCCACGTTAAACCCTTCCCAACCCCTTCACATGTTACCCAGCCTGTTGACGTGTTTGACATGGACCATGCACAGCTCAGATTCTGTTATACATTTCCGATCATCTAAACCAGGATGTATCACCTCAACCAACATGCTGATAGAAACTTGGAAAATGGAAATTAAACTAAAAGCCAATCAAACACAAGTCACAACTCCGAATTTCCTCGTGTAAGTAAATGACAGAAAAGTTCAGAACTTACGCTTTTGGGTTTATCTCGCCTTTAAGATGGCTTCTTGACGTCGCGAAATAGACAAATGTGGCAAAATGCCCCTTTGAATTGTGAAATATCACCATATTTGTCTAAAATAATCTCATTTTCTGTACCTGCGGCCACCTGTTATTGCTACGTAGGAAACCGGCGACGCAAAATAAATCTGAACCGGATGCACGAAAGTTCCCATCAGCCTTAATATTCGAAGCACGTGTCTGGTGCATGGAAATTAGTTTGGAATTTTCTTCAAGAAGGTATAGAGTTGGAACCCTTCGACATTGTTAAGAGTAGGGGAAGCTCCCCTCATTGGCCAGGTTTTCAGAATTGATAATCAGTATGAGAATAATTACAAAAATCTCTGCAAGTGGCGCTTCCTTGAATATTTTCAATGAAGAAATTAGATGAACAACTCAAAGTGAAATTTAAATACAAAATACTACCACACTGACAAAGAGTACAAAATATTTCTACAACATATGATTAATAGATAAACAAATAATTAATCAACTTAAACATTCTGTAAAGAAGCAACAGTGAATCCCAAATTGGCGATGGGATCAGGTGCCCGGGGAGAGATAGCAATCTTTGTTGTCTAGCAACATCCGTCACTTTTGCGAAAAAGTCATAAAAGTACCTAAAATATCTATCTCAGTTGATACGCTATGCCAGAGCAAGTACCAAATATACGGATTTTGTTCTGATAGCTAGGCGTCTTTCAGA
Organism: Pinctada fucata; assembly: GCA_028142955.1. Taxonomy (NCBI): domain Eukaryota; kingdom Metazoa; phylum Mollusca; class Bivalvia; order Pterioida; family Pteriidae; genus Pinctada; species Pinctada fucata. The sequence continues at coordinate 58,042,969 of AP027108.1, read as the reverse complement.
TAAGCTTCTCAGTCAGGGATATGTTTGTGACCGAGTTTGTGACCGACTAACATAGTCACTGAGGAAGTTCTACGGTCGATACGGGGAACTCGTCATACACTATGATGTTCCACTCTCCAGAATGGTGGATGATATTCTGTCAAAGACCATTTGAACCATCCAACCAAAGATTGTACTCTATGTCTTCCGAAATGGAAGTTACCGGATGTGAAAGTTCTACCGAATTGAAGCGGCGGGTGTTGCATGCACGCAGGAGATGCTTACTCTTCCTGGTCACCTGGTCTCACTCTCATATCGGGAGTCCGATTCTTTTCATGTGGTGGAGGTTTTTGTTTGTTTGCTTTGGTTTCTGTTTTATCCTGATTTTGTATCGATTTTGTGCTGTATACAGGGATATTGTCATTATCCATATTTGTCATTCCAAAATGGAATTCGACGAATTGTTATAGTTCATAACATCTCGTTTTGTAATAAAAATAGACATCTGTTTTTATTGCGGAAATAATTGAATTGAATGATAAAGGCAACATGTCATTTTTGGCCCTTCAGACAAAAGTTAGTGTTCATTTTACATTTCGACGTATAAGAGTTTTTTTTTGTTTCCCCTATCCCCAGTCAATTAACGTATAAGCATTCCTCGACATTATTTCATTATTTATCAACCAAAACTAATGGATATAACGTACGGAATAGGGAAACAAAAACAAAGAGTATGTCAATTACAATTAAAAGTGACGAAAATTTCTGATACATATTTACCCCATTTGCGACCACTATCCGCTGATACTATGGAAATCTCTGTTTTGTTGTTACTCTTTGCAATTTCTTTTTTCTCAGAAAATCTCAAGTTTTGACGTGTTTGTTCAGGAGACCTTTCGTACGCCATTTCTTGAAAAAAAATTATGTACTATGATAAAAGTGAACAAAACATCTTGTAATTAAATGTACTTTGACAAAACAAAAATGAAAAAAAGATATTGATCTCAGGATCAATGCTGCCCCCGGCTGGCATAGTTCACATGTCTCCAATTTTGAAGATTTTTGGTGTGGAATGTGCATATGATGTACTGAGACAAAAATAAACTTTCTTTTCACAAATTTAGTTTTCTTTGCCATGGAAACAGGACCCAATGTCAAGGTCATCTTAAATGTAATTCATAAAATTTGGCAAAATTCTGTGATTTTTCAAAAATATGAGTGGCAGTTACTCAAAAATCATGTGGTATTGAGTAAAACAAACACACGCATAGTGATTTTGGATATATCCCCTATTTATTGACCAAAGCTGCAAAAATCTCAAAATCAATGATATCCTTGATTTTTAGCTAGTATTTCATACATACATACAAGAAAATGTGAGATTATCATGATTTTTGTCTGGGGCTTATTTTTTTAGGAGAAATGTTCTGAACAAAAAATTGTAATGTTTTCCATCGATCGGTCCAAATTTTAGAAAGAAGTATTTTTGATACAAATATATACATATGAATATAAATTTAGTAACAACAAATAACAACAAAAATGCAAATTTTATTGAAATTGGAACCTATAATTTAAAATGACCTTGAACTCAGAGTCAATGACCTTGACAAATTTTGGAAGTGCTCAAATAAAGAATAATTTCTTCTGTTGTTCCTTACATAAAGCTTAAGCAATATAAGTTATTTAAACCATGCTAAAATCAATTTGAAAAGATATAGTCATCATGTGTCAAATGAAAAGTTGCCATGGCAACCATTTTTGACCTAAAAATGTAGGAAAACAAAACAACTTCCCACTTATTTTTTTCAGTGATTATATTTGTCACATGAAATCTATTTTGTTCTGACAACAGTGATGATGTTATCAGCCTGACATTTTGTGTTTTTTTTTTTTGCTTAAAAATGGTAAAAAATTGGACAAAAATAGGCCGTGATTTTGACCTTATTTTATGGCAATTTTTGACAGATTTTGATTTGATAGGATCCGGCTAATTGAAAGAAATGTCAAAAAATTGTTATTTTTTCTTAAAATAGATGTTTTAAAGATTATAAGTTGTTAATACCAATTAACTCTGATAATGATTTCCATGGCAACATAATAACCAAAGATGACTTATTTGACCATTGTTTTAGTGCTATAAATAGACATACCTCGTTTCCATGGCAACCGGAATATTTATTTTTTAAAAAAATTGTTATTTTTGTATTCAGGGCATTATACATACCATTTATAGAGAAAATCAGGAAAATCCATGACATGCTGTTTCCAAAATATTTTGGTCCTTACAGAGAATTGATATTAAGGTATCAACACCAAAAAATTGAGGGAAAACTTATGCATTTTGCGCTACGCGCACATGCAGTTTTCCCTCAATTTGTGGTGTTGATACCTCGATCAACCCATAAAATATTACAATGATTCCTTAAATCCAAGAAATAGATTTAATATCTGTACCGGTTACCTTCAATCCAGGATAACCACACCGTCTGCTGCTTACGTGGTACCATGGAGGTCTGCTCTGTGTGTGTATGTTTTTTTTTTTTTTTTTTTTTGCCTTGGGTGTTTTGGAGTTTTGCTGTGGGTGCTACAATCGAGTGTTGTTGGAGATCCCTTCCTTTCTTTAAGTGTCTGGAAACCAGTGGGACGGACGGAAGCACACACGCACGGACGCATTGACGGAGTGCATCACTATATACCTCCGCCAAAAGGCGGGAGTATAAAAGTATTTGGAATTAATTTTCATTACCTATGTAATTTTTCTTGTTTTTTTTTTGTCGTTTCTTCAAACGCATTTGAAAATTTCTGTTTAAATGTTTTTCTCAAATTTCTAAAACCTGGATCCTGTAGCATGATATCCCAGCCATTTTGCTACGTCATACGGTATATTTAAGAGATAATTTTATCAGATTTTGGTCATATTACATTGTTTAGATTGAGGATCACTGACGAGGGCTAAAAAACCGAAACGTGCATATCTGGTCAATGCTGTAAATTTATCTGCTTTAAAATGATGCTAATGAATTTGAAGACGTTAGACATTTGAACCGTTTGGTGAGTGTCACTGCTGGTGGACCAAGAGTCCCCGAGGGCACATGTAATGTCGGTTGGTCGTTTCTTCAAACGCATTTGAAAATGTCTGTTTACAAATTTTTCTTAAATTTCTAAAACCTGGGTCCTGAAGCATTAAATACCCGAAACGTGCATGTCTGGTCCATGCTGTAAATTTATCTGCTCTTAAATTATGCTAATGAATTTGAAGACGTTAAACATTTCATAAAAGATTGAAACGTGTTCAATTTTCTATATTTAGATTAACCTGGAGAACAAATAAAATGCATAAAAATCTGTTAAAACGTTAAAACAAGAATCATGATTATTGAAATAAGATAAAACTTGTTTCTTAGAGTTAGGAAGATATCTCAAATAAGATTATCATACTATTACAATGTAACTCACAGCGGAACATGCGCGCATGATGTAACCATAACCAAGTAAAACAACTTCAGCAAACGCACATCAACGCCCGAGCATAACGGTCCAACAAACTAGCAAAGCAGACTCAGCGTAATATAAAAAAATAACCATATTGACTAGAACGCACCCGCTTCCTTTAAAGCGATACTGGAAGAGAGGAGACAATGAAGATATTGAAGTAAAAAAAAACTTAAAATTTTAATGGTCCAGTATCGCTTTTAAAGGAGACAACCAACCAGAATCCGTACAGCTAAATCTTGGAATTTTACATGTAATGCCCTCCTTAAAGGAAACAATATCGAATATTTATATGTACAGAATACGGAAATGAAAGCCAACTATACAGAAAGAGTCATCAAGACAGTCAAAGGCAAAGCATATTGATGTATGACGTATAAGTGATCGCAATCTTTGGTGGATGATGTACTGGCCGCAGGGACAATGAAACAAACTAACAAGAGATCCAAGAGGGCCACATCACTCACTTGAGTTGCAAACAAAATAATGATGCCACATTCGTCGACCGATCGGAAGTCGAAAATGCGTCAGCAAAGCAGAGCGCTCGGTCGGCATATTTGTTTACCGATCGGCACGAAAAATAAAAACGTGGTAGAGGACCTTAAGTACTTCCTTCATGTAAGGTTTCTTGAAATTACATGCAGCAAATTATGTGCAGAGTAGAGGTACAAAATGTGTAAGCCAGTCAGAGCCATATGAGGCCATACCTGTTGACCGATTGGCACGAAAAACACAAACTTTGTAAAAAACTTTGAGTACTTGCTTCCTATAAGGTTCCGTGAAATTATGCGCCATGGTTGCAGAGGAGAAGTCAAAAATGCATCAGCCAATCAGAACCACCGGCGGCCATATTTGTTTACCAATTGGCAAAAAAAAAAAAACCACACAAACGTAATAGAGGACCTTGAGAACTTTCTTCATTTAAGGTTTCGTGAAACGTTGTGTAACGCTTGCAGAGGAGAAGATGAAAATGCGGATTTCATATTTATTGGCCGATCAGCACGTAAAACTCATACCCGCTGTATTCTAATAGTCGAGACCTTTCATTTGATATGTCACACGGTATACATACGATAACTTTGTTATTTTACACTCAATGACCTCTAAGTATCCACGGGCTGTAATCTACTGTTGGATACCTTTCATTTGATATGTCGGGATGCTTTTCTTATTTTATACTAATTAAGGGGAATGACAAACGTTTACCGGTCATATTGGATTTAACGTGAAGCATTCTTGAAAATCTGCAATTTGAACCATTAAAATGTTAAGTTTTTTGTACCTCAATATCATCATTTTTTCATCTTTCTGAGCAAAATCGTTACTATAATAATATTTCTACAATTTTTTCTTAAAATGCCAGCTATATCAATTTTACACACGTGCTGCTAGTGACCATATATACATAGAGAGGAATTTAGAGGCGGGTCATTGGAATGTTGCACATTTGTAATTTGTTACCAAAAATTAACAGGACTATCCCACTTATCTAAGATATATCATGTGAGTGATTAATAAATAAATCACAAACAGTCGAAATTCTAGTGAATTACACCAGGATGTTTAGAATCTATTATTTCTTTCTACCTATGTTGGGGCTGATCGGCACGTGAAAATGACTACCTTTAAAAAGTCGTGTTCGAAAGCACCCCGTATTATGTAAGCATGGGATTTGTAAGATATTGAAATCGTGTACTCAAATTTGAAGGACAAATGGTTGGAGACATAGAATCAATGTAATGTTGAGGTAAGTTATAGTTCTATTCATGAATTCTTCTGAGTTGCAGCTGTGCAGTTCGGTGCATCAATTTGAAAGTGTTCTAGTCTTAAAATATAAGTGCAATTTTTCGTAAAAGAGAAAAGAAAATGTAGCTATTGTGGTACAGAATACTCGGGATGTAAATAATAAAGATGGAGTCTTTACTTAGCGTAAGGAAAGATATTTGATGATGCACTTCATAAAATCCCTCATGGAGTATGATATTGTGTCCATACATGTACCCCTTAACTCCAACCCCTCCTCGGGCTGTAATGTACGGACATATCTCGTCAAGAATCGAAGTGGGTGTAGGGGTCACTTCCTGTCAGTATATAGGGTCAGATATGGACTGACCCCTTTGACGTCTCATGTTAAGAATCTGGCACAGAAGTCCCTCTTTTTTCCTTGTAAGTTTGGTCCTTACAAAATATCGATATTAACATTTTTATTTTATTTACGAGTATGTACGTTGAAACATATTTTCAATGTATATTAAAACAAAGTGACCATGAGCCACCCGCATGCATTCTACAGAGTCTGTCTAGACATTTGGATATTTGATCACCTGAGTTCCGCTATTTATAGCCTCAAATGAGCTGCCGTTTTCCTGGCCCAGGTGCAGTGAGTTGCCAATACCAAGGCAGCTCAGTGATGTTTTTATTACGCTGACCAGATGGGCATAGTGTTTTACGTATGCTGAATACGTTAAAATCAATTATACAATTAATACAGATAATTTACAGACATACAAAGACATATACACATATTGCATTCGGATTTCATCGTAGATGATGCCACCTAAAGTGATTTCGATAAAAGGCAAACAACCAATATTAAGCTTAACGTTCAAATAAACAGACCCTATCAGAAAGTATTTTCTTTTCTTTTTCCTCATTTTGACACCAGGACAAAAGAATAAATAATGAACTAACGACTTTAAAGAAAGGTCAGAGCTGTATCTTTTTGACGACATTAATCTAATGAAATACGCGAAGCATTGATCCCGTAATAAACAATGATCTAGAGGATGCAATAATTGATGAAAATAGTCTCACAAAATAGACAAGAAAACATTGTATATATATCATTCTCTACTGTAGTGTATTGTCGTCATTAAGCCTGAAATATCTATAAATTTTGGTGAAAACTTTGAAATACTGTTACCTGATTTACGACCGGTGTCCTTAGATATAATCCCTCGATCTGATCCTGCGTCAAGCCCATCGATTGAGGATGCGTCAAGCCCATCGATTGAGGATGCGTCACTCCTTGCAAAATCGGGTTGCCTATCGCCTTCCTTGCATATCTTAAAACGCATACAATTTGGATGTTTTTCCCTTACTATACCAAGAACTACAAATATATAATCAAGCTCTATATAATAATAAGCTTTATGTAGTAATATAATAAGCTTAATATAATTAGCTTTATACAGTTATATCCAAATATTTCTTTAGTATTTTGCTCAGCATCTAAAAGTATAATTCTCGTAGATTTGTTTGTTAATCTATTATGCTTTGCATATGCCCATTTCCGTTTTGTATTTTACATTTTTTGAAGATATGTTTACAGGTGTCAAATCAAACACGGACAGAAATGATATAATTGCACGAAGTGCATGATGCATTGGTTGTCCGAAATTTATAGAATACCTCCGTCATTCTCTAGAAATATCATTTCAACGTTTCCTACAAATTTTAATTCTCTTAAATCAGTTGCTTAACGCCTTCACTGCTTCCAGAATTTATCATTTCCTCATAAATTGAAGTGTAAGTGCGTAGAAGTTTGCTTGTTAGATTCAATATTTCTTATCAGATAGATATTAGCGACTCAAAAGAAAGACAAATTCTTACCAAAGTAAATGATGATGATGAATCCAAAACAAATCTGAAAGACGTATTGCTTTGATTCAAGTAGATTTGAATTTTCTTCCAAGAATAACCTAAATTTGAGACAATGAACAAAAACTAATATCAATATAATATTAATGTTTTTTTGACATATTTCAATTCAGCATGGACCAAACATGCATGTTTCGGGTACTAAACCCTCGTCAGTTATCCTAAGTCTAAACAATGTAATATGGCCAGAAAGTATGAAAATTATGTCCAAAAATGTATCAAAACACGTAGTAGAATGGGTGAGATATGATGCTACAGGACCCACTTTTTTGAAATTTCACAGAAAATTTCAAATGCGTTAAAGAGACAGACGATCAACCGAAGTTGATCGAACTTGGCTACATGTGCCCTCGGGGACTCTTGGTCAGCCAGCAGTGACACTCACCAAGTAGTTCAAATGTTAAAAGTCTTTAAATTCAATAGCATCATTTAAAACCTGATAAATATTCAGCATGGACCAGATATGCACGTTTCGGGTACTAAACCCTCGTCAGTGATCCTCAATCGAATCAATGAAATATGGCCAAAAAGTATGAAAATTATGTCCAAAAATGTACCAAAACACGTAGCAGAATGGGTGGGACATAATGCTACAGGACCAACATTTTAGAAATTTCAAGAGATTTTGTGACAGAAAATTTCAAATGCGTTGAAGAGACAGACGATCAACTTCGGATCAACCGACGTTGATCGAACTTGGCTACATGTGCTCTCGGGGACTCTTAGTCCACCAGCAGTGACACTCACCAAGTAGTTCAATTGTTAAACGTCTTTAAATTCAATAACATCATTTAAAACCTGATAAATCTAAAGCATGGACCAGACATGCACGTTTCGGGTACCAAACCCTCGTAATGTCAGTTTTATAAATATTCACACCATATACTACTGACACCCTATCAAGTAGAACTTTCAACTAAATTTTTAAATCCACGAATGATCCTTTAAAAGTGCTTCACGACTTTTGAATCTGTGTCTGAAGAGCATTAAAGGACTTTGAATTGATAAAGAGATGCGAAATTTTGAAAATTAATGAATTTTAAATACCAAATTTTAAATAAAATCTGCTTAAGAAGGGAAACAATTCAAACTTACTATTTGACAAACACTTTATTCCCGGGACACCTCTTGATAACCGAGTTTAACGGGTTATCTGAATTATAAAACGCACAAGAAAATAAATGAAAAGTAACGAGACGAAACGATTTTTTTTCTTTTGCAAAGAAAATATTTATACAGATTTGTATAATTGGAAATTCAAAACGTAGAAAAGGAGGAAAAGTAACCGGATTATATTACATGTACGTTCGGGTATAGTATCCATGAGTTCAACCTACATGCGTACCGTAAATAATTTGAAAGGTCCGGTACATTTTCTGTCAGTTTCGTTGTAAGCCCAGGAATACCATGAATAGGATGCGGATTCTCCTCAAGATACTTTGATACGGCAAACGAAGTTCTCTGGCCTCAACTCGAGGTGCGTAACGGAAAAAAAGTTACGCCGACCAAACGCTTCGTAGAATTTAAATAATACATGTAGGTCATTGATGTTCATTCGCTCGAAAATTGCATGAATTTTTTGCTTTTTTTCCTATAAAATCACTTTAGTTTTGCCAATTCACCCATTCTTTGCTTACTAAAGAGCGAATTCTTATCATTTTGTGGTAGAAATATTTTCTGTTTTGCCATGCATAGAAGTATCTTACTTATTGAAGTTATATTATCCCTTTGGGTAACATATTGTGAAAATATCAAATATCGATATACAATTGAATTTTAAAACATCGATTATGAAATTTGTACGGTTATACAACACTAATGAAACTCAATCTTGTTTTTATTTGTTTTAATTTGTTTGTTTGTTTGTTTGTTTGTTTGAATGTTGTGTTTTTCTTAAGAAAATGAGAGGTACCGAGCCTCATATGCCTTAAGAAAATAAATGTATATTAATAAGTAAAACCTGATTTTTTTTTTCAGAGAAAGTGTATTTCAACATTCAGCCTTTAAGTGTATCAATACAAGCACATTTGAGGTTATGCAGTAATTATTGTCGTAAAAAATCACTTTTCAGACCGAATGTAAATGTTACAATTCTGCGTAACCGATTAATAATAGATAAAATCGCATCGGATCACCAACCGTTTGTAATCGATGATCCATTATGAAGGCTCAGCCAATTCTTTTTTGTCATACCTATGATTTTGAAAAAAAAATCTGCAAAAAGTATCTTCATTTTTTGAAAATATCACTGCGGATGGGTTGGGGTGGTTCAGACTACCCCTTCTCCAACTCATCACACTCTAGATCCACGCTTGCAAGTTTAGGTGACATGTTTTGAGTATACGTTTATTCAATTCAAACTTATACAAATGTATACATCGTCCTTTAAATCTATGAAGTATTTAGACAAGAAAATATAACAAAATGAATGTTAGAAAAAGACAATGCATATCATGCATATTAGCAGATTTTATTATATATTGCAGGGGATGGGGCGTGGAGATTACACCCTACATCTTAAATTAGCAAGGGGTTAAATTACACAATAATTTCATTTTTATAAGAAGATTTGTAATATTGAAATATGTTCAAATACTATAACACATTATCGAATGTTTGCACTGTTAAATCAGTATGTGCCGTCCGCAAACATAACGTCAGCATCTACTGTCCATGCAGCTCAAAAATCAGAAAAAAATAATTTTTTTTCTACTTCGTCGGCACATGTTCTGATTAATATTCATATAGGGGATAAATCTCAAAGTCTTGCAACTAACAGTGTTTACAAGTTTGTACGACCAATACTTTTTATCATTATTTTTTCTTTAAATTTATTGTTATCATTTTTTTATTTGTCTCGTTAGTTTCCGATCACTATTGATTCTGTCTGCGTTATGCATGCATGTACTTATCGACACATTTCATGCATTTGTTTAATAGCATGTCAATGACATTTATTGAGATAATACATACATGTATATCTGCCAATTTTATCTTTAATAATTATTTTTCGTTTGCGCACCTTTTGCCATCATTTTTTTCATTTATATACGTAGAGCTCCTCGTTAAATTTTAACGAAATCGGTTACAGTCATGCCTAGATTAAAAACTTGTCATTTAGTTTTGTTTGATTGCCTTTTAACAGAGCTAAAATGTAGATACTATAATACGCACTGGTTCCCGCGGCACACGGGAGGAGAATATAAGGAGAAATATGAATATTTTTTTGCGTTTCATTTCGTTTCTTTTCATTTCGTTTTTTAGTTAAAGGCCCCAGAGTTTTACAGATATTATTAAGGAGTTACCTCCCTTCAAATGTTTTACAACAATGAAACATTTTTTTCGGTCTAAATATCGAATGTGCAAATTTGTGCTATCTTTCTTTCCATGTATTGTTTTAAGTACATAAAACAAATCAAAGTATTGTGCTTAATCATACCAACTTTGTCCAACAACCAAAAAAAGATAAGTAAATGAGAAATTACATGATTCGAAGTGATTTTTGCCAATTATATTTATGAAGAAGCTCGAAATGTCCCGATTTCTGACACTCAGGGTACAAGTTATCGTTACTCTCAGTCGAAAGCTACCGGTCATTGAAAGGCCTATATCAAGTAGTAGATGATGTTGTCATCTAACAGTGAGGAGGTTGTTTCACACCATAATTGAACGTTAGTGAGTATTTACGCACGTAATCCAGGATAATGACACCATTTGATGCTTGTGTGGCAAAGGGCTGTCCAAAGTCGGCACGGTTACCTATTGGTATCGTTGGTGTATGTGTAGTCTTTTGTGTTTTATGTTTATATGTCGTATGTCCCTTCTTCGTCTGATAGTGTGCTCGTCTTCGTGATTTTGTATCGGATGTTATGGTGTTTTGCTGTAGGTGTTGCAGCAGGGTCTGGTTGGCGATCCTCTCCCTCCTTTGAAAATCACATAAATCATGAAAAATACGGAAAAGTTCCTACTCTATACTTTCTCGAAGTAAACCCCACACCAATTTATTATGCACCAGACACGCATCCGGATATCAAATTCTCACCACCGATACTCCCAAACAAAGTGACCTTTAGACACAGCCAAAATTACGTTCAGTAGTGCTGCCTACCCTCATTATTTGAGATTAGATATGTGTAATTTACAGAGAGTGTGCGGCTCCAATCCCCTGTAGGATTTTAGATAAATTGGATGATCGACTATTTATAATGCACCAAACATGCGTCTCGAATACCAAAGCCTCCCCAGCGATGCCTCAGCCAAACTGGCCGTAAGACGTGCACCGCAAAATTTCAGTTAAGTAGCGCCCTCTGCTTATATATTTGTAGGGCCTTCTCAGTAGCATATCCAAGTAAAATCTATGTTCAAAATAGCACAAGAGGAATGGTGCTAAGAAATCATCCTCCTTTAATTCAGATGATATCCCTCCCAAAAAAGAAATCAGCCATGGAGGATCTTTTTGCAGATTTGTTCATCATTTCTGAAACTCCAGGGGTACCAACAGGTGATAGAGGGAAGCAGAAAATCAATGCTTATAGGAATAAACCCCCCCTGAACATTAACTCATATCCATAAGAATGGTAAAAAGCAAAGGAAACTCAATATCCCATGCTCGCTAAGGCTGTCAGGAGATATCTTTGTATTCAAGGAACATCTGTTTCCAGCAAAAGAGTCACCGCTGGGGACATTGTAACAGCCTTTAGATCCTTACTGGGTCCTTAAAAAGTGGACAAATCATTTTTTCTTAAAAAAGAACATGACATTTTATGTTTTGAAATCAGAATATGTGTACCATATTTTGTGACTGAGCATGGAATTATGAAGATTCTTTGGGTGTGCGTTTTATCTTATTGATCAAAGTTTAGTATCGTGATACGTATCGTATCATGAATGGTGTATCGCAATACGTATCGTATCGTGAAGTTTGGTTTCGTTGCATGTTAAACGTCTTCTAATTCCAAAGCATCATTTAAGAACTGATAAAAGATAAGGTCCACTTGTCCCTAAAATGGATCCTGTATTTTACGTGAAAAATTATGATTTGAAATCTCTAATATTTAAATGAATATGTGCGAATATATTAGGTTCATATTTCAAGTAGTTGTTGAGTCACTTGCGTAAGATATGACCATCGTGTGCTAGGCAAATGTCTTTTAAATAAACATGGTCACGCACTCACAACCAAAATAAATTCTATATAGATAGAAAGATAAATTGCGTTGATATCTTTTAGTGATGAATTAGTTTGGTTTGTGTTATGCGCTCTACTTCTTGTCGTTGATTTGTACCGAAATTTGACTTCTTTCTTGATATTTTTCATCATTTTACGAGTTTTGGGTAATTTTGTTGCCTTATATTTTAGTGCGATGCTTTAAAATTGAAATGTTCCAGTGTTTTTTTCAAACAATCATTACAGATAAAATGAAAAAAAATAAAACTGGACGTTCGGAAATTGCTGATCAGTTCAATTATGTAGGATTCCCATCTAATTTCAACGGGAAATTTTTCATAGATAGAAAAGCCATGATTGCTTTAAAATCGAAATTGGAAAATCTTGATTTTAATGTTCGAAGACAATGTACAGTTTTTGACACATAGGTTATGACTAGCTTACTTATGGAACAATATGTATGTAAATGATGACCATTTAATGAAAATAGTTACACAAAGAATTTTCGATGTTTTTCAACAAGAGTTGATATCAGAAATAGGAAATTCATCTCGAGGTAATTCATATCAACATCTTATTGATCTTTTCTGTGCAATGAACATCTTATTGATAATGTATGTTTACAATATTATTTATGTAAGCCAGAAAATCGTTTAAGTCAAAACTGCATTGCCAAATACAGATTATCAGTTCATGATTAAAATGTAGAAAGAGGTCGTTATCAGAATATGAACCGACCTGACAGAAAAAAAAATGCAGTCTTAACGATTTAGAAGATGAATTCCATTTTATCCTTAAATGTCCGTACTATGACGATCTGGGGAAAACTTATTTTAACCTTACTATTAGAAGCAACCTTCCGTTTTCGAATTAATTAAACTTCTTTGCGTTCAAAATGCAACGGAATAGAAAAATTTAGGTCAATTTTGACAAAAGCTAGTAAAACACATGGCACGCAACAATATCGTTAATAAATGGTCTAATTAATTCACTCTCTGCGCTATATCACCTATCATGGTTACTTATAAGTATATGTCATATATTATCTGTGCGTAATATATGTTTAATCTTGAAAAAAAAAAACATTTCTGACTCAGGTTAGTCACTTTGCGGGTATAGAATGTACTTAATACTCATACAAGATGTTTTCCATTTAGACTTAAAACATTCTCAGTTTGTAAATACAAAGTATCATATGATAACTGCTACTCATTCATGTAATATATATTAAACGCTTATATTGTATAATGTTTACACAATCATGTATTGTACATATACTTAACATGCTGATGTGCCTGATTGCATAAAGTGGCTAAAGAATCTAGAATCTGAAATTAAGTGCTGAAGATTCAGATTAACGTAATTAACTTTTCTGCGAGTTTTAGTTAAATATATTCGACACAGTGAGATTCGTCAAAAGACCTACCTTAAAAGTAAACAAAACATTACCTGTCACTGCTCTTTGATTCAGTTGTTTTTAGTGAGGGAGGTGTTGTAACTGTCGTCGTAGTCGAAAACTTACTACGAATGCAGCCTGGATCTAGAAAAAAATATTGGAAACAGCATGATATATAAGGTTTTTGTGTAACAAAGCAATAATGTCATGAATAAGCATTAATGATTTAGAAATCTCGGACTGACTTAGTTTACATGATTATTATGTATTCTAATTCATATTGAGAAACGAGGTAGCCAATCAGAGTCATGTTAAACGTCTTCAAATTCAATAACCTCATTAGAGCTGTTCGAATAAGAGACGTAAACCTATGAACGAACTTCGTACTACGTATCGGTACGTAAGGGAATAAAATAAGGGATGGTCTCAAAAATACACAATTAAACAAATGTTACGAAATATCCCACTTCAATTTATCAATAGGGTAAATATAGCTTTATCAATCGAGTTGTGATAAACGGCATAAACCAACCAACGAACTTCGTTGTATCAATCTAGATATAAATATTCCTTCTGTTCATAGGTCCGATATCTGACAAAATTGTAATTTAAATCTAAACATACCAGATTTTTAGCAGCTGGTCTTCTTGTAATAAAGAGGCAATGAACTTCTTTCGTTTTTGGAAAATTACCTCGACCAACACCCCAACGTCAATCCCGCAAACAAACGTTTATGGGGTATTAAGGAAAGGTTGGATCTTCAACAAGACTCGGTTGCAGTTTCAACAACGAAAAGATCAGATACACCAAGATGCGAATACAAAGAGTGGGAAAACACAAAAGGAGAGATAAAATGGTACAAGGAAAACCATACATGAAGAGGACATCAAAACGAAAGATATAAAAGACTTCTCATCAACCTTCATTTTTGCTTGTCTGTCTGTCTTTCCATCAGTCGTGTACGTGTTTTTATACATGTACCTAAGTGGCTTTGATAAATTAATATTTCTTATTAATATTACTTATCTTAATATTACTTATGTCCGAAGAGTTTGTTATCACATTGAATTTTCATACCAGAATGACTAAGATAATGATTGAATATTTTGTATTAATCTTATCCAGACCCTAATAGGTTCTAAGGATGAATTATCTGTAAGTGCAGCTGTGCAGAAATTGACAAAATCCTTGAATTTGAAAATAAGATTCTACAGATAGAACGATAAACTTCAGTTCAATTTCATAACCTCTGTGTCCTGGGCAATAATTCTGTGAAACTTACTTTCGATGTGATCTGAGTCTATCAGATATGGTGATTCTGATTACGGTCATTCCTATAGTCCTGTGCAAGAAGTGTACAAAAAAAATTAAAAGGCGTGAAGTGCAAAAGCCTACCATTTCTTTTCACTTCGACTTTGGCCTGGTAGATATGACTTTGGATCATGGTTAACAAAGACATAAGATCCTAGATTTCAATTCAGCCATTCGCATCAGGTTATGGCCCGAACAAGATTTCAAATAATGGAAGTGTTTCATCTCAGTACCTCTTTAAAAGAAATTTTAATACACGAGGCACGTGTTTCGAGTAGTACATTCCTGTCACTGCTACTTTATTGAATAACGAAGTGATTTTCAAACACAGCCAAATGAATCTCAGTAGAGCCCTTTTGGTTTACTTTTTGAATTTTTTTTTTTTTTTTTGCTTTTCAAAGAGTGCTTATCATAAAATTACCAGTAAGGTTTATTCAGTCGCAAATTCAAATTCATTCAACCTTTATTTGGTATTGCAGATATACATGTAACACGCATTTTGTTCCTAAGTCAAAATTAATGTTATAGGACGCACACGACTGATGGATAGACAGCCAGACTAACAAACATGAATTTTCCTAAATACCTAAATTGGCTTCGTTTTTTGGGGTATGGGAATTTGTAGTGTTTGGCAAGGTAATTTGGAGAACTGTACAAATGTCATTTATTAATGGAATTTATTTTTCTCTTCGTTACGAGAAGACCAGCTGCTAAAAATCTTATCCATATTGATTATGTTTGAAGCATGTTTATTAAACTGTTTTCAAATATAGGATTTGTGAAAAGAATTTGTATGGATAAAGAATAAATTGTAGTATTTCATGCTTGATTCATTCCTATACATCCCTTATGTCTATTCCACCTCTTCAGATAATTTCGTACAACGACGTTCGTTTGTTGGTTAACGTCGTTTATCTCCTCCCATTGATATAACTTGATGCAATCCTAATTAAAGTAAGATATGTTCCAAAATTTGTTTTATTTTGTATTTTTGATACCACCCCTTATTTTGTTAACTTACGTACCCATACGTCGTACGAAGTTCGTTAGTAGGGTTACGTCGCTTATTCGAACAGCTCTATTTAAAATCTATTAAATTTGTAGCATGGACCAGACATGCACGTTTCGGGTATTCAACCCTCGTCAGTGATCCTCAATTTAAACAGAGTAATATGGCCAAAAAAGAGTGTGAAAATTATAATGTCAAAAATGTACTGATAGATATGGAACGCCATCGCTGTATCATAATGAGATATTTCAATATATTGGATGGTTTAATCAATATATGCGGTGGTAAGTACATAATATGCGGTGGTAAGTACATTATATGCGGTGCTAAGTACATTATATGGAGTGCTTAGTACATTATATGCGGTGTTAAGAACATTATATGGGGTGGTACGTACATGATTTGCGGTGCTAAGAACATTATATGCGGTGCTAAGTACATTATATGCGGTGCTAAGAACATTATATGCGGTGGTAAGTACATTATATGCTGTGCTAAGAACATTATATGCGGTGGTGAATACATTATATGGAGTGCTAAGTACATTATATGGAGTGCTTAGTACATTATATGCGGTGTTAAAAACATTATATGGGTGGTACATACATTATATGGAGTGCTAAGTACATTATATGCGGTGCTAAGTACATTATATGGGGTGGTATGTTCATTACATGGGGTGGTTAGTACAATATATGCGGTGCTAAGTACATTATATGGGGTGGTATGTTCATTACATGGGGTGGTTAGTACATTATATGCGGTGCTAAGTACATTATATGCGGTGTTAGAACATTATATGCAGTGCTAAGTACATTATATGCGGTGCTAAGTTCTTTATGTGGTGATTTCGTTATGATAAACATTCTGATGACCAAGATTAAACATTTTTGAGACTCGGGTTATCATTTACCAAAAAGGACACATAAACACAAAAGGATTTTTTCCCAGCTCTATCATGGGAGGGGGGGGGGGGTTTGGAAGAAAAGACCGGTATTTGGGTCAAAATAAGCATTTTTACACAGAAAACAATGGAAAACGGAAACGCTTTTACACATCAGCGTCCCCCCTCGCTTTACAATGCCACTTTCCCCAAAGGTGTATATCAATAAAACACATTTTCTGGACAAGTGGGGTTCTGAAGCGGGAGGGGGGGGAAGGTGGATGGATGACTATTTTAAAATTTATCTTGTTATGGGTCAGAATACCCCAAAACGCCAGCAAAGACAGAATATAAATTTACAAGTTTAATTATGTACAAAATATATATATTTACAATGATAACAACTTACAATACAATGTCCGGATCAAAGTGTCCGTTACGGTCCACAAAGTCTATCGAATGTATGCTTTCCAGTAATCACAAACGTTCTCGAAAGATCGGTGTCCAAACGTTGTTAAATGGATTAAAGTCTCAACAAATAAAGTATCCCAGTATATCAGAATAGATGAATGAATCGTGTCTACGAATGTGTACGAATGCCCCCTCAACACAGTTCCTCAGAGGTATCTATACTTAATACCAATGAATTAACCAGAAGCTTCTAGAACAATGACTCATTACAAATGATTAACAATAGAGTAAATTCTAGAAATCACAGTCATGTGATGATAATGATGAAACAAAGAACATACTGGAATATTCTCTAATGAAATAAACATGACATAGTAAAATCTAGAAAGAATAATTATGAAATCATAATATAACATGACTAAGTACATGTGTACCTACACATAAAGTAAAACTAAAATAATACATGACCCACAACAATCTCTAGAGCGATATTAAAAGTAGGTTATAATTGCCATCTTTTTCTTTTTATATCATGGAACAATCTATTCATAGTGTGTTCCGATCAAATATTTAACCGTTTGGAAGGAAATAAATTTGTCTATATCTACACCGTGTGTATTTCGCGCCAGAAAGCTACATACATGTAAAAAGAAGGGAGGAGATCTCCAACAAGACCCCGTTGCAGCATCAACAGTAAAACACCAAAACACCCGATGCAAAAACACAAATGACGAGTACAGCACGAGACGGAAAAGAGACACACGACATGTAAACATCAAACACAAAAGACTACACATAAACCGATGAGACCAATGGGTAACCGGTGCCGACTTTGGACGGCCATCTGTCACGCAAGTAGCAAATGGTGTGGTTATCCTGGATTACGTGCGCACAACCCTTTCACTTCTCCAATTACGGAAACAATGGCTATTGATATCATGGTGCCTCTCACTTTAAAAAAGCAAGAACTTCGTAAAAAATTTGATAAACAAAATGCTACTGTGGCCAGAATCGAAGTCGCGACCTTGGTGATTGCAGTCCTGCGTCTTCACCACTACGTCACCGCTCCGTTGCGTGAGAGTGATGGAATTGTAGAATAGATTTCACTGATTGCCAAAGATTTCATCTTTTCATTTTTTTGATTAAAATACAATGAAATATACCTCAATTAAACAACATAGTATTTATTTTCATCTTCTCAGATAAATATTTGTGTTTTAAGGCCATAAAAACGTAAAAACGAGAAGTGCCTTAACGTAGCTGCGATCCGAGTCTCAGAAATGTTTTATCTTGGTCATAAGAATGTTTATCATAACGAAATCACCACATAACGAACTTAGCAACGCATATAATGTACTCACCACCCCATATAATGTTCTAAGCACCGCATATGATGTACTTAGCACCGCATATAATGTACTAACCACCCCATGTAATGAACATACCACCCCATATAATGTACTTAGCACCGCATATAATGTACTAACCACCCCATGTAATGAACATACCACCCCATATAATGTATCTAACACCGCATATAATGTACTTAGCACCGCATATAATGTATTTACCACTACATATAATGTACTTACCACCGCATATAATGCTCTTAGCACCTCATATAATGTACTAAGCACCGCATATAATGTATTTACCACTCCATATAATGTACTTATCACCGCATATAATGTTGTTAGCACCTCATATAATGTACTTAACACCGCATATAATGTACTAACATATTGTACTTACCACCGCATATAATGTACTTACCACGGCATATAATGTACTTACCACCGCATATATTGATTAAACCATACCATATATTGGAATGTCTCATTATAAGACAGCGATGGCGTTCCATAGATAGACGTATTAGGATGAGTATAACATGATTCTACAGGACCCACAGTTACGAAATTTCAAGAAATTTAGATAACAGAAATTTTCGAATGCGTTGAAGAAACCATCAACCGAAGTTGATCAAACTTGGCTACATGTGTCCTCGTGGACTCCTGGTCCACCAACAGCGACACTCACCATTCATCAAAACCTTGGCTGCCATAGTTTACCCATTGGCGTGAAAAAAAAGCCAGTGGCGGATTTAGAGGGTGATCCAGAAGGCGCGGAGCCCCTTTTTCACCCCAAGTTATTGATTCAGAATACTCTTTTTATGCTTAATCTCTTAACTTTTGTGGAAATTTTCGGCTCGCTTCGTTCGCCGCACTGAATTCTTCATCAGATGTCTCTTTTTTTATCTTCACTTTTTCTTCAACTTTCTTTGTCATCGTGTTTGAACGGATCCATATGTCATAAACATACAAAATTCAAATTCAAATTAACACTTGAATAATTATCAAATACTTCATTTTCATGTGCCGATCTAACAAGGTTAGACAGGTGGGTAGAGGGGTTGCAATGCCCTAAATCTTCCCACCTTCCCCCATTGATCAAACAAAACTAGAGCATGGAAAATGAGAGAGAGAATGTGTATTCTTATGACAAAATGTAACCATCTATTCCCAAAGTTTTACGGCTAGCACCGCTCACCAATAGAGATTTGTATATACATGTATCATGTGTATGGATGACTGAATTAAAAAAAATGAAAACTTCATATCTTAAAATATTCCGGCTCGCTACGTTCGCCAGTCTACCTATAAACTAAAGTAAATGCATCAAGAAACACTGTATATTGTACATGCAGTTGGAATGAACTCCCCCCCACTTCCTAATTATTAGATCACCAGTCTTGAGATTGACGTTTTTCGTCTTCAACCTTTTTTGGCTTGTCAGTTTTTCTGTGAACAAGTTTCTTCGAGCTGAAACCTTGCCCCTCCCCCTTTTCTGAAAGCCTAGATCCGCTACTAAAAAAAAACATTTTAGAGGAAGTTGTTTTCTTGCTTCCTGTGAGGTTTCCCGAAATTCAGAGCTATCGACAGCCATATATATTAGATGACCGATTGGAATCAAAAACACAAACCTCGTGGAGAAGAGATTCGAATCCACTACCTACGGCACCTTCCGCCTGGCAATCACGAGTCCGGCACGCTATCAACTGCACCATAAATGAATTTTTTATGGCAAGGGTCTATCGTATCGGACTCATGATCACTCGGTAGTCGACGGCTTTCGGGATTTACCTTATGTACTAATGGGTGGATCCCTCTAGGGGAAATGTAGTTCTGAAATACATATAAACAATAAGGACAAACGAAACAGCACATTAACACCCAAATTAGTACGATGGACCTTGGATAGTCAGACTATACATACATGAGAAATAAACACATACAAAGCAAAAGAAATGACAAATATGGATAATCATGTATATAACAAGGTATCATTTTTACCTATTCTTCCCTGTCAGGGATTCTAACCCACTACCTACGGTACCTTCCGCTCCTCTCTATATGTATATGCATATGTATATAACAAGGTACCCTATTTAACTATTCTTCCCAGCCAGGGATTCGAACCCACTACCCACGGCACCTTTCGCACCTCTCTCTATATTATGTTTTATGTCATATATATTTGATTATATTTTAGTTATATTTACTTTGGGGCCTCGCCGGACATTCTGATCAGGTACTGGAAAGTTACTTGGACATTAACCTATTAATGTATTTTAACTTTGATCTATTGAAACTAAATATGCCTTCGGTTTACGATTTTCTGAATTATCTATTTTGAACTGTATATTGGGATATGGTCATTATCCTTATTTGTCATCATGATATGAAATATTAAAAATACCAGAAGAGAATACATTAATGAAATATATATTTACATTGATACAGCTGATCTGTAAAATACCCTGTGTGATTTAATGCAGGACATGACGTCAAATCATCACAGTGCGTATTCGTAGCTCCAAAAATAATTGAATCTTTTCTTTCAACGTAAATCCATGGACAGCCGCCTGAAATAAGGGATTATAAAATCAAAACTTTGCTGACGTTTCAACAAGATAAACCGAAACATCTCAATAAAGACATAAGTTCTACTCAAATAATAAATGTAAGTAAAAACATCACATACCTTTACCAGCAGAGATTTTCTTTCGTGAAAGGCAAACTTCAATAAGGTTATCTTCGTGGTTCCTGATACAATGGTATGACAATCCATTTTTAGAATCACAATGAAAAGTTGCTGCTCTTGTTGTCCAGTCCTTTTCATCTCCAGGACAGTTCATAACCTCTTTCAAATTATACGTAAGTACGGTCATCAATAGAAGAAAATAAACACCAACGTGCCTTAGAAGAAAGTCCATTGTGACCAATTCCTGAAGTTATCAAACATTGGGTATCTATTTCTATAAGCTTAAAATGCAGAACTCACAAAGAAACTGAAGCAACAAACCCAGGCAAACCTGAAAAATTGATAAACGGTTTTGTATGTCATGTATTACTACGGGTATCGAAATCAATGAAAGCATTTTGTATGCAACCCATTTACTTCGATCAATATCTGCATTCTACGGAGCCCGCCAAGGGCCATGAAAACAACATACTATTTCGTTCCCCTGAAATAATTCTTTCGTTCCCTAGAAATACTATTTCGTTTTATCGTTCTCACGAAATATATTGTAAATATAAAAGGATTGCTAAAGTCACATGAAAAGCTGTAGTCAATTAAGTTATCGACTATAGGAATTTGTGAGATTCCAAGTTAGACATATTCCTCTCACACTGCGGTATTATATACTTTGACTATTGACCTATCAAGTTAATACAACTTTTGCCGTGGGTGCTACAACCGAGTGTTGTTGGAGATCCCTTCCCTTCGTTTGAATTCTTTTTTCCTCAAGATACCAATACTTCTCAAAGTAACGCTGTACAAGCCGAAGATTACTCTTGTAATGTTTAAATTTAACATTTCGAGGTGAAGATCACGCTTTCTTCCTTTATAATCTTGCAAACATGTATTTGGTTTGCAGTCAGGGCCTATGTATTCATTTAGTGGTATAAGTCCGTTTGGACCTCTTGTTGCTATTGTTGTTGTTGTTATTGATGAGCTTGATAGGTCAATAGTCAAAGTGTATAATGCCGCATTTTGAGACTAAATTGTCAAACTAGAGACCTCGAAAGTTCCTATAGTTGATAATTAAATTAACTTAAGCTTTTCCTATGATTTCAGCAACCCTTCTATATTTACAATTCATTTCGTGAGAACAAAAAAAAAAATATTTCGTGGGAACGTAATAGTTATTTCTTGGGAACGAAATGATAATTCGATGTCACGAAACAATTATTTCGAGGGAACAAAATAATTATTTCATGAGAACGAAATAAATATTTCATGGTAACGAAGTAATCATTTCGAAGGAAAGAAATAGCTCTTTCTTTCTTATGAAATAATTATTCATGAAATAGTTATTTCGTTGGAACAAAATAGTTATTTAATTGGTACGAAGTAATTAATTCGTGGGAACGAAATAGTATGTGTTTTTTTATTCATGTCCCTCGGCGGAATCTGTGGCAGTATATCGATTCTATCGATAAGATAAAGGGACATAATGTCCAACGTCAATTTAACTGAACAAAAGGTATTGTTAAAATTGTTATTGTTCAATATGTCTACGCTGAACGAGGTATTTTTTTCCAGTTCACTTCAATAGAACTTGATAAAAAAATATAGTTATTTAAAATGCGTGTATGATATTGAGGTCCGTCGATGCTTATCTTGGTGCTCTATTGTGAGTGTTTTTGAGATTATCGTCATGATCTTCTTTAACTCATTTGAATGAATACGACATTGAGGTACAACATAACGCCTTTTAATAGACATTTTTCATCGTGACGAACTTCGCGCTTCGAATTTCGTACTTCGCACTTCGATCATTGAAGAATAAGTGGCGTAGCTGCCGTTCGCGTATAAACTCATAAGCAGAGTAATCTACATTTTGATTAGTAAACTCATTGGAATGGTATATTGGACTTCCTCTACAACTGGCGCGCTTTTTTCGGCAACCCACTTATGAAATTAAAGTGCGAAGTTCGAAGTGCGAAGTTCGTCACGGTGACAAAAGTCTAATATTACTCGTTCTCTGTTAGGACCAAAATATTTCCATAGGACAGTGGCACTGCCTGTCAAAGATTTTAAACATTTATGGTAAAGGACATAGATATAAATCACTTAGAGGAAAATTAGCTTCATTTTTGTATTTTTAAAAGTTTCCGTTGTCATGTCTTATTTACTTTTTTTAGAACTTGAAAATATTGAAAACAAAGCATTTTCAAAAGCATTTGCATGGAAACCGATATAGCAGTCAACTGTAAATTTCTATATTAAATCATTGTATCCTCTTATGTGTGAATATCTAAAAAGAAATGCGCTCGATCAATTTGTACTCTTCATATACGTGGCCTGGGAGAGGGTTAAAACTGCTTCGGAAAGGGTCATATTTTTTACTTTATAAGAGCCTATTTTTGCCTGAATTAATTTGCTTACCTAGCAGCATGTAATAGTAGATCAGTAGATTCATCTGGCGTTCAGTTGCATTTCATCTAAATAGTATCTTCCCTCAACTTAAAAAAAAATAGAGTGGGGAAATTTATTATTTTAACAGAAAAGAACATCAAAAACTGTTACTATGGCAACATTATACTATACATGGAGAATATATTTGCTCCATTTCTAATATCTTTGAATCAACCATGCTAAAAAAAACCTTCTATTTTGCGTTGGATTAACCATGCTGAAAAAAAACTTAATGAGTGTGTCAATAATAGACATTTCAATAAGAATTTGCCTTGAGAACATGTCAAGTTCATTCGACCTTGTGTCAAGGTCACTGTTTTGTAAATTACTCAATTAAGTCAACAGCATGTAATATAAGATCAGTGGGTTCAGCTGGTGTTCAGTTGCATTTCTTTCTGATCATCTTTTTTCCTATCAGAAAATTTACAGTCATGTAAATTGTACCTTTTCCTCTTCCCATAAGTTCAAACTTTATAAAATTTACCCCATTCGTCATTATCCTAAAAACGCAAATGTTAAATTGAAACAAAAAATAGAAAATTGCAAATTTCAGTGAAATTTTAGAATTGAAATTGAAATTTATGATTTACCTTGACCTTGAAGTCGTTGACCTTGAAAAAAAGTTGCCTTCATAGTTATTTGTGATTAAAAATGCTCAAAATTGCACTAAAAAGGGCGAAAAAAGCATCGACGGACACTTAGCAAGCTAGAGATGGGACCTGGAGCCCGGGAGGAGTAAGTATCCCCTGTTGGTTAGCCGCACCCGCCGTCGATGTTCATGCACGAAAATGAAGACAATATATAGAAGGTGCTATGGCGACCATGTCAGGGAAAATATACAAAACTGTTACTGTCAAACCCCTGTGCCAACAAAACTCGGTTGCAGCACCAACAGCAACACACCAAACATCCCAAGCGAAAACACAGAGAAGACACATACAGCAAAAGACAAGGAACAGCAAACGAGACATCAAACACAAACCAGCAAAGACAACACATAAACCAACGAGACCCATAGGCAATCGTTGCCGACTTAGGAAAGTCATCTGCCACGTTAGTAACAAATGATGTGGTTATTCTGTGAAATATTATAGAAATCCATCCGAAAGGGGTGGAGCTATGCTCTGAACAGGGTTTCACTAATGGTGTCTATTTTGACCTTTGACCCATGGCCTTTGTCCAAGCTAATGACATACCCTTATGTCCTAGAGAACATTTCTGTAAAATATCATTGAAATCACTCCACTATTGGAGGAGTTATGCCCTGGACAAGATTTTACTAATGATGTCTATTGTGACCATGTCCTTTGGAATATGACCTTGTTTCAAGATCATAACAAAACCTTTGGTCCTCTGGAACATTTATGTGAAAAGTTATCGAAATCCATCCATAGTAGGAAGATTTATGCTCTGGACAGGTTTTTACTTATGATGTCTGTTGTGACCTTGATCTTTGATGTGTGATGTGTGATTATTGAAATCCATCTACATGGGGAGGGGTTATGCTCTGGACAAGGTTTTACTAATGATGTCTGTTGTGACCTTGGCCTTTGAGTTATTACCTTGGTTCAAGGTCATGATATCCCCGTAGGTCCTACAAAATATCATTGAAATCCATCCACTGTTATGCTCTGGACAATGTGTGGGGGACGGAAAAGGGGGCAGACGGAGATTACGCATTACTAATATGAATACTTATTTCCCGTTGCAGTGTGGAGCAGTTAAACTCATTCCCCATGATATTGGATGATTTGTTTAAATACACTAATGTAAACTCTAACAATAAAACCAGAGAGCACTGGTGAAATGAATTTTGGTGGCTTATGAAAAGTATTTTGGCTGGACGCATCACCGATGAGAAATTTAATAGCGAGCGAAGCTCGTATTTATGGTAACGCGTATACGTAAGTATGGGAAAATGCACGAGCAAAAGATATACACACTCACTTTGAGCTGAAAAAGTATGGTAACAGTACCGCGGATACGGGTAAAAGTGACTAGATTCCCATAAACGACAGAGCAGGAGAACATACCTTGACACATTTGCAATGGATAGAATTCTTCTATTTCATGGCGCAATAAAACTAAGTGAAACTCGCCGAATTGTTCGTCTGAAAATCAAAAATTAACCACACTTAATCCGCCATCTTTATCACTAATGACGACACAACGGTACGTAACTCTGCCGTATACTTGACGTCATTATTCCTCTATATTTGACGTCATTGTAGCAGTGCGCCCATTTTCACGTGCAAGAATGGTACATGATTGTAGTGATGCAAGAAGGAAAAGTAACACAAAACAGCTGCGATTTTCTAACGCTTTTCAGTGTATCATACAAACAAAATAGATATGATCGAAATAATTATTTGGTAAAGAAGAAAGATTTGATTTCTTTTCAATTTATTTCAAGGTCATTAGAGAGGACAGGGGAGAGATTTCAGACTCCTTCGCTAATGATCACTGTAAGTCTGTGTAAAGTACATGGGACGGATCCAAATTTGTTATTGGCAGTGGGAAGGGGAGGTCCAGCTTGACCGGCGTTGAAGACTTCCTGCAGTCCCAAGGTTATGATTTTGAAAAGTTTTCGATTCTGAGATCAAGGTTTTTAAGGTTTTACAAAATTTTTGGTGTCTTTTTCCTCCGCTCGCACATAAGGCTTTGCCTTGATTCATATTATTCAAAACACGTGTCTGGTGCATAATAAATTGGTTTGAAATTCTCTTCAAGAAGGTATAATGTTGGAACACCTCCGCGTTATTAATATAAACACTTGTTTCCTGTTGCAGTATGAAGCAGATCAACTCGTTCCCCGTGATATTGGATGTTTTGAAGTGTTATAATGATTTTTCTCGATCTTTGTCGTCTGAAAGAGGCTTTGTTTTAGCACTTAGATATTTAGACAACATCCATATTATTAGGCTATTTCGCAAACCTGTCAATTTATCCAAATATACTATCGAAATTCAAGGAGGTTACTATCTTGGCACCATCCCATCCATGCTATTTTAACTATAGAGTTTATTTAGACAACTACTGAATTGGCCCTACAGGAAATTTCGAACCACGTACTCTCTGTAAAGTAAATACACTAATCTAAATTCTAAAAATAAAACCATAGGGCGTTGGTGAAAGGGATTATAAAAAGCATTTTGGCTTGAAGCATCACTGATGAGAATTTCATTATTCGAAACACCTATCTTGTGCATAAAAATTGGTTTGAAAATTTCGTCAAGAAGGTATAGAGTTGGAACCCTTCCGCATTATCCTATATACCCCAAACCTTGATTTGCGGGGGATATAATCAAAAAGACAATGCATTCTTCATGTAATATATAAGGGTTTGATATAATGCGATACGCATTTGATATCGCACTACGATAGGAATTTATTAAATATCGCAATATATCGATATCTTGGAACAAAGGAGGGGATCTCCAACATCAACAGGTTGCAATACCCACAGTAAAACCCAAATACACCCAATGCAAAACCACAGAGCAGAAAAGCACAGAAAGAAACGTAAAAGGGTAAACAAACACCAACGCGCAACACAGAAACATCAAACACAAAGGACTACACATAAACAAGATGGGTCCATTTGGCTTACAAAGTACATGCATAAAATGTATTGGTATAATTTCATTCATTTCCAATGCGTTAGATAATTTGCTTTTTTATTTCATAAAGCCTAACATTCCATTTGAATGTCTTCAACCTTTGTCTTCTTCCTTCTTCGTTGAAATAATGGTTATTTCCCTATGTATTCCCAAAGAAGATTTTACTGTGAACAAAAGGAAGGAATGTAATTGCACAACGCATGACTAAGTGGGAAAATACAACATCTTTTTTAAAACTGCCTCCTCGATTTTATTACGCATAATGAAATTTTTGAAAGGTGTGATTTTTTTCTGACAATAGGATGTCCAATTTAATTGCTTTCTTATAATCCAAAATCTGCATTTTTCCTTTCATTCGAAATGTAATTTTAGAAATCCGGACTGCGGAGCTTTTGTCTTCGAATTTAGCTCTCAGTCGTCCATAATGTATAATTAATATTATATTATATATATTAATTATGTATAGAAGTGTATGTTTGCTTATTGCAAATGCTTACGGGGATGTATCTGAACAGAACGTTGTCTTACGACATTGATGGTCACATGAACACCTCACTCTATGACAAACGTGACGACTTCCATTTCAGCATTACAAACTTTCCTTTTCTGAGTAGCAGCATCCCTTTATCGCCTGCTTATGGCGTGTTCATATCTCAGCTGATACTGAAATACCAAATATACGGATTTTGTTCTGAGAGCTAGGCGTCTTTCAGATAAGCTTCTCAGTCAGGGATATTTATGTGACCGACTAACATCGTCACTGAGGAAGTTCTACGGTCGATATGGGGAACTCGTCATACACTATGATGTCCCACTCTCCAGAATGGTTAATTATATTCTGTCATAGACCAATTGAACCATCCAACCAAAGATTGTACTCAATGTCTTCCGAAATGGAAGTAACCGGATGTGACAGTGCTACCGAATTGAAGCTGCGGATGTTGCATGCAAGCACGAGATGCTTGCTCTTCCTGGGCACCTGGTCTCACTCCCATATTGGGAGTTCGCTTCTTTTCATATGGTGGAGGTTTTTATTTGAGAAGGTTTTTGTTTGTTTTTTGTTTGATCAATTTCGGTTGATCGTTTCTTCAACGCATTCTAAAATATCTGTTATCAAAATTTCTTGAAATTTCTAAAACGTGGGTCATGTAGAATCATATCCCGCCCATCCTGCTACGTCTTTCGGTACGCTTTTTCGTCATAGTAACTTTCATACTTTTTTGGCATATTACACTGTTAAGATTTGAGGATCACTGACAAGGGTTAAGTACCCGAAACGTGCATGTCTGGTCCATGTTGCCAATTTATCTGTTCTTAAATGAGGCTATTCAATTTGAAGACCTTTACATTTATACTACTTGGTGAGTGTCACTGCTGGTGGACCAGGAGTCCCCGAGGGCACATGTAGCCAAGTTCGATCAATTTCGGTTGATCGTTTCTTTAACGCATTCTAAAATTTCTGTTATCAAATTTGTTTGAAATTTCTGGTCTTGAATGCTATGAATTTGAAGACGTTTAACTGCTGCAAACCAAATCATAAATAATGTAAGAATATTTATCAAAGTTATACACCTTAATGTACATTTCAGAGTAATGTACTATTTCATAAAATTTCTATTGAATATTGCCGTTAATTGCAATGTCTGTCATTTGAATTGGTTTTGTCCTTCTTTTTGCTTTGGCCTGATAGGTAGTTTGGTTTTTGGCTCTTGACATGAAAAAGACAAAGTAAGCAAAAAAGTGTTTCTAAGTCATCTGATTACCATGACAACGGCCTTCAATGTTGAACAATTGGCAACATTGAGCTTTTTGAAGCTCTATAATTTGGTATATATAAATGACATTAATGGTAGATTTGTTATTCATCCTAACGATTAGGACCTAAACTTTTAAATCAGCTCACTGATAGTGTTTGATATTGTCAAAATGGCTGGTTACCATGAAAAAAAAATGTGCTAATTTTAATATATTGATTTCAGAATGCTGTTTTTATTTTCCATTTTTTTCTCTCTTGATGGGTATATGATAAGGAAAAGGAATTTATTTTTACATTACTAACTTCGCAACTTCAGATTTGCTTCATGATGAACATATAATACTTGTTAGAAAAATATCTAACAGAAGTAGCTCTTTCAAATACCATGAAAATGTAATTGGGAATATATATTACCATGGCAACCATTTTTTTTATTTCTATAAAACACTAATGTTTAATCCCAGGAAGTTCAAATTCTATATTGATAAAGGTCATGTAAGTCTATATCAAAATACAAGAAACATCTTTCAAATTGATAATGATTGCTATAGTAATTTGACCATACAATCTAACAATAAGTATTTTTCGCCGTTTTCTTGAAGCCTTTTCCTAAAAAAGGAAACAGGCTCACACAACTATATATATATATATATGTGATATATGTGATACACCAAAGTCTTATATTAAAAGAATTTTAGGTAAATGCCCGTATACAAGTACTCAAAGTGGGCTTATGTGCATTTTTACACTATTGTTCCCATAAGATTATAAAAATAAATGTTCGTTCATTTAATGAAAGATCTACTTAAACACATTTATTAATTATCATCACGTTTACTAAAAGTCCAATGATATAGTAAAAAAGGACTTCAGTTATTGTCTAAAGTTGTGAATGCTGATCACTATAAGTATTATTTTCATTAAAAGAAACTTATAAATGTAAGTAATAAATCATTGAATTTTGAAAAATGCCCAAACTACAGATAAGGAATAGTTAATCTTAACAGCTCTCACGTTAGTCCTCATTCATTATTTATACGTATTCTTAGTTCATGATTTTTATCGTTTAATTAACCTTAGTTATTGATTTGCTCACGATATTACCAAATAGTCCTTATTCATTTGTATCAATACTGATTGAAAAACGTACAATGGTTAGCGCTTATCTCATTCACGTTTGTATTCAATTTTTCTTATTCATAGCGGTAGTATCAAATTATCTGTATTCATTATATCGTGATAAATGAGTAGCGCTAATTAACCATTCTATCGTGAGCGTGCGCGGAAAAAAAATTCTATCGTGAGCGTATGCATAATAAACATTACAATGGAGAATAACGTGAATGAATTAATATTACGACTAAAAACTTGCGAAATGAATAAATCTTACTCAGAATCCGAATTTTGTTTATAATCTTATGAAATTTGTACATTTTTATCGGATTTTTTTTTAATTTGCTAGCTAAGTATTATACGTTCTTTGTACTAATCTAAATTCATAGAACGATAATATAAATGTAATACATGTATTTCTCTTCCAAAGTGGTCTGACCGGGCAGAGATAATTCAATCAAGCAAATGAGACCAATCGATAAAATAAAAATAGTTTACACACTGTTACATAGAGTATGAAATGCCTGTATAATTATAAGATTACGTATTTTGACATCTTGTATCGCCTGTCTAGGATGAACTCTTCCGATGACCAGGTAATACTATGCTTCGCCCTACCACAA
This sequence comes from Pinctada fucata, assembly GCA_028142955.1. Classification (NCBI taxonomy): domain Eukaryota; kingdom Metazoa; phylum Mollusca; class Bivalvia; order Pterioida; family Pteriidae; genus Pinctada; species Pinctada fucata. Next base: position 58,012,060 of record AP027108.1, on the reverse strand, counting down.
CAATACCTGTGTTATTTCAACAATTACCTGCCATGTGGCACGAGCTGTTTATCGTGTGTATGCTGCATGTCAAACCACGTTATTTTATTTTTAATGCCGAAATTAATTATTAATTATTCTAATATGGTACAGCAAGCTGCTCGGCGTTTCCTTTTCTCTAATTCTTTATATTGATGATTTTGAATAATCTAATTTTCATTTAAAAAGAATTCAGTATTTTCGTCTTCCGTTTATGTTGATACACATTTCTTTTTTTATGCAAAATATAATCCAAGTTACATGTTGGACAATCTCGCAATGCAGAACTTTCGGGTTTTATATAATTTCATGTACTATAGATTATTTGTCAGAAAAAGGAATGCAATGAAGTGTAAGGATGCTTTAGTTAAAAATAATGTATATGAATGTGAAAGTAGATCACCGATCGTTTTTTTCATTTTTGGAATACAACTCAAAGCTAAGACATTTTTATTATAAATGATCTACGTGTATATTGCAAAGAAATATAGACAAACCGATTGTTCTGCTTTGCGTACGAGATTTCTTGTCGTGAGTTATTACTAAATATATTTACATAAAAAGGACTAACAGTTTTCAAATAAGATACTTTCTTCCTCTCGACATTTGTTCGTGCTGAGTGATTGATTCTTGACTTTAGTCTTGCATCTATTTATCTTTTGACGTAACAACTTCTTGTCATCATTGTATTTTTTTCAAAGTCTTTATTACATTGTACGTGATCACCATGACCCGCCTCCGGATCCACAAGCTTTTCAGTTTAAAAAAATACAGGCAAAGAAATTGTAAGAGTTTTGTATCATGACTGCTAAATTTTCTTCCTTATTACCTGGAGAGAAATAGAGAACATCCCATTTACAGTTTCCTTTTAGTTCAGGTCATGGCTTCTCCAAAAAAAATCCTTCTCCTCCTTTGACAAACATGTACCTTTAGATCCGCCTGTATTACGGAATGCACTCTTTAATCGTATAGGGACAAAAGGCAGGTTACCGCACCTTCTCATTTCAATTCATGAAAATAATGATGAGAAAAGTCTTTAAACTAACTCAGGATCATTAGTCGCTTCGTATTAATTTTATACTAGTATTTACACAACTAGCCCAAGAAAAGAGTTGTTATTATCTGTGATTTAATAGATGTTGTTATTATCTGTGATTTAATAAATGTCTTTCAATGATTTCAAATTGAGCGATATATATCTTTTACATGTACATGATGTACGCATGAAACCTTTATCATATCTTTTTGTCTCCAAGATAATCTTTCGTTTTAACATCACAATATCAAATCAAACTTGTTCAACAATGGTCTTAGAATTCATAAATTTCGCACAAGTATCCGAGGCTGACTTCAGACAAACTCCTTCCCTACCCCCCCCCCCCCCCCCCGAATCGACAGCAATTAAGTCTACTGTGAATTAATCTGTATGCATTTTTCGCCTGTATTTTTTCAAACAAACATGAATTCTATTTTTTTTTCAATTCTCTTTCATCGTCTTTTGAGATGTGTGTTTATAACTTACTAGTTTTTTAAATATTTTTTTTCTTACTTGACAACGTAAAGACTTACAATATACAGATACTGCGCTCAGTGGCCGATCGATATGATTTAATTACACAGCGAGAGCTTTGACATCAGACGAGGTATAAATTCATTTTTAGAAGAATTATTTCACATTTTTATTAAAAAACCCATCTATTTCCCTTAATTAAACTGAATTGGACAAATTTGTCAAGAAATTCCCAAATCGTGTATTTGAAGATGATGAAAGAACGTTTTCAAAGAAAAAATCCGGTGTAAAGCAAAAATTCCTGTAACCCCCATGCCGATGCCGGCCTGATCGATTTGAGGCTCGGATTGGGTTCCATATTTTTCCCATGAATTATTTGCATCTTTTCAGAATTTCCTTTATACCACCTTGCACCTTTGTATTTTTGTTGGTTTCAATATAGAATTTCACTTACATGTATTTGTTTATTTTTCTTTTGTTCAGGTATCCCTTCGTTTTTTGGTCGTTTTTTTTTTTGGTTTTTGCTTTTGCTTTTGTTTTTGGGTTTTTTTGTTTGGGGGGGGGGGGGGTGTCGGGTACTTTGACATTAAACAGAAAACAGGATCATATACGAGTGAATAAGTAGGTAGTGGGATGAACGGAGACCTTAAGTTCTCCTTTACGCCTTCATGTGCAATTTATATTTTCTATTTAGATTCTGTTTACTTGCGAATTCAGTTTGTTCCGCCGATGGCGGGGAGGGGGGGGTGTTCGGGGGTTGGGCGAACTCAGAAACGGTAAATTGAATTTATATAAAATCCTCAATCTCACATACACATAATATATGCACGAATGTTCAAAGAAAGATTATGTATGTTAAATACCTGCCACAGTGGCATTAACTGAGCAAAGTTTGTAAACAAATTAAAGGGGAAGGTTTATTGTCACACGACCTTATACGGGCCTCTCCGTGTAAAGGGGGTGTTAATTAATATACATGTACAGGTAAAAGAGCGGTATGTACATTTGGAACCTTTTGAAGTACTAGACCAAGGCGCACGTACTACATTTTTTCTTTTGTGTAATCGGATGTCTTTGGAACTCTCTTTTACTACATCTTTTGATTGCGTGTTCACTTGAGACGTTAGTACGTTTGTTTAAAAAAATGCAAGCAAGCTTGTATGAAAATGAGAAAAAGAGAAACTAATTCATGAACCAATACACAGACGAACCTTTTTTTAATGGTAATGTCGTTATATTCAAAAGAGTCAACTGATCGACATTTTGTCCTCGCTTTCGCAGGATAATTTCTGCGTCCGGAGAAGGAGACAACTTCCTATGTATGTATAAATAAAAAAAAAATGGTAAAAAAATATTTCGTTACAAGGTACAGGATGCAGTTCAATAGACACATTTATAAAATCAAATATACATGTACATGTAGTATACATGTTCGATTTTCTGCCGGTTTGTTTTGACTGTGAAAATGCGTACATATGTATTTCCGATCTTGACTCAAGTAAGTCGATGTTTAACGGAGTTGGGACCACAAATCTATTCTCATAATTAATTCAAGGACGATTTCGTGTTCCAAGTAATATCTTACTGAAGGTTTTCTTTGATCTTAATAATGTGCTAATTATCTATTATGATCTTGTTAACAATAACGTACATTTATTAACAGGGACGTATACTTTTTATATACGTCCCTTGTATCAATAGATTAAAAAAAACATTACATATTATTAATTTCCCTAAATGAAATAAAAAATAAACATATACGGAATATCGTTACACATATTTGTAGCGAAAAATTAAAAAAGCCATGGAAGAGCTGTACATTTGTAGATTGACGTATAAAGCTATATGGAGTGTAGATTTGATCACACAATGTTGGTGATACATGTATAGATGGACCAAATCGGTCAAAGACAGGGCTTAGAATAATATCGAAGTATCAATTACATGTACATTGATCCCTTATAAAGAATCGATCGTTCAATGTTGTCATCAACTTAAACTGAATTGTTTTTATTTTCACATGTGCTGATATTTTCCGTTATTGCCTCTTTTAAAAGTTAAGTTTGGACCCTCTAATGGTGTAAACCCCCCCCCCCCCCCCTTGAAAAAGTATTTAGATTCGCCCCCCCCCCTATTTTTATTTAAACTAAATATGTTTTGTCTTTTTTTTATCTAGCAACGATAGTGTTATGTATATCTAAATGAAATATTTTGTATTGACATCGGACCATGCCGATATCTCATTTAATAATGCGACATAATTAAGATGACCTGCCGGTATGTCCCGCTCGCGACTCTAGAAGACGTCGCTATCTACAAAAGCTACCAACCATAAAGAATTGTGCTTTTAATTAATTATTTCATACGCTAAGGAAAGCGGCAAAAAAAAAACAACAAGAAATTAGGAACTACATGTATGCAGTGCCGGACTGTATGAGTTAAACAATAATTTTTTTTCTTAATATCATGATTTCCTCTTCAGTTTCATTCTTTGTTGCTTACATGTAAACATTGATTTAAATTCATAGACAAATATATATTTTTGTTCGGAGTCGGATTAATATAAATTTAAGATTCACGATAGAAATAATAAAACGAAAATTCTAAGCGTAGCATTTAGCTCATTCACGTTAGTCATTCGCCATACGCCAACGATAGTCATTATTCATACACATAGCAATGCGGAATATGGTTGGAGTATGCGGAATAAGCATATGGTTAATGACATGCGTTAACCATGAGGAATCTATCAGTAATTATTGTATGCCTACATTCACGTTATTATTGCATATCTAACCATTTATTCACCATTTGTCGCGATATGTCCTCATTCATTTTCGTTTGATATTCATAGAATCTGTTAACATTATTTTTTCCTTATCTCTACTACTTTGATGTGGTACCTGAGTTGTTGCTATGGAACCATATACTACTTAAGACCTTAAACTCAATATTATCAATATCTAACTCAGCATATTGACCTGTGAGGAGCGATTTCATTAAATATCACTACCGCGAAAACTCTTGCTTCTGATTTACCATGAAATATCGAAAACGCGCGAAATTTATATCTGTGACGTCATTAACGTCATTTCGTAAACAGTAGCAAGGACGCTGAAGCTGAGCTCAAATTCTTTTAAAATTTTTTTTACCTATATCTACGGATTTTGACTCTGAAATGATCTTCATTTGACAAATTGAATGAATTTTATCACGTTTAGGATAATTCAGCGACATATAATGCTGATATTAACAAGTCTTGAAATATTTTCGAAGAAAACTCGATGTCAGCCATTTCGAAAAGGTACCTTTATAAATACTGATTAAGTCAACTATATAATAAAACAATTGTGGACTTTTCACTCGGTGAAAATGGTATGATATTTTCTGAATTTGAAAATATCACACCATATTCACCTCGTAAAAAGTCCATAATTGTTTAATATAAAAACGCCCCAAAAATGCATCTTTAAAATGTTTAAAGTTCGTTTCCATGGCAACCGGATGTGATATCATGAACATTTTTTAACATTGGTATCTTTTGGGTCAGACCCAATCTTATGTATAAATATTATCAAAATCTGGGACATGCCGTGCCATGCGTCCTGAATAGAATTATAAATGCTTACAGAGTGTAGCTTAATTGTTTGCAGGTGTTTAGAATAGTATGTTCATGTTTCAGTAATAAACCCTTCAATCTTCAGAACTTTTTGTTCGTCATAGAAGTTTTTCACTTATGTTTGGCATCCTAATTTGCAAACGCCTTAAAGAAACAAATGGTTTCGCAGGGATTAAGGGCTAAGGGCCTTTCTCGCACTTATGGTAACGCGTATACACTTATATATAATTACTTTATTGAGAAAATATTCTGAACGAGAATGTACAATGATTTCAAAAACTTTCTTCCTCTATCGCTACGGAGATGACTGGATATTGCAATCTTCATCTTATTTCGACATTAAAATTGACGTACATGCTTTACTGGTTTTTTTTTTATTTAGAAGTTCAATTTATTGACATACTTTTCGGGAAAGTATTTTACGAAATATCATTAACAACGAGTCGTTGCTTCTCGCCCCGGATGGGTTCGTAAAAAGTAATTCGTTTTCATTAAACCACTATTGTTACAAAATTACAATGACATGAAATAAAAAAAAATCATTAAAAATAAATGAAATATGAATCGACACGGTTATAGCAACTTTAACCAGATAACTATCATTAAACTCTGGTATCTTTCCCTGGAAAAAAACACATGGCGCTGCGGTGCAGTGCTAATTTGGGCTACTTGAGGATTAAATTCCAACTATATTCCGAATCTTAATCACATATAGCTCTACAAACCATTTTTTCACTCCAATAATTGCAACTTAAACTTGTGTCGTTTAAAATGTTTTTGTCAAAACAAATAATTCAGTAAAAATCAGTAAAAAAGCAATTCGGGATACATATCCCCAGAGAAACCAAAGTGGGGAATTATCTATAACGATAACAGTTTCATGCTAGAATAATGGGATACTCCTTATACAGTGGATGAACTTCCATATAAAGAAAGAATAGAAAACGGCAACATCCATTCTTGAAGACCCAAAGGCTAATATATTAACGGCAACATCCATTCTTGAAGACCCAAAGGCTGTAAATTCATCAGGTTTTAAATGATGCTATTGAATTGAAAGACGTTTAACATAGCAAAGAACAAAAACATGAAATCAATAAATAATGTGAAATTAATTGATAGTGCGACTATGATCTTTAAATTGAAATAAATAACTAACATTAGGGATCACACAGAGTCTGAGAGATATATAGAAAATGATTACCACACACATTTTCTAACACCCTTGGGGTCAATGGCTCATGCAAGGTAACAAAAAGAATATAGACTACAAACCCATCATAAAGCAAAAAGACTTCAGTCTCTATCATTTATAATGTCAGAGTAGTGAATACAAGTATATATAGATTAATATAGCACAAAATAGCCCCACCCATTTTCTTAGCCCCTAAGGGTCATTGGCTCAAACAAAATATCATGTGCAATACTACAGACCCATCATATTGCAAAAAGAATTAAGTTTCTATCATTTATAGTGTCAGAATTGTTCTAAGCACAAAATTACATAAATATCCAATGACCTCGCCCATTTCCCCTCCGAATATTGGCGAAAAACAGTCCTTTAAGTAACTTAAATACGCCTTATGTGAAAATGTGAAAACAGTGTCGATTAGTCCATACGATGTGATGCGAAAAAAAGGAAATGGGTAGGGGGGTTACGTTCATTTACCCAGAGAGTAGGTAAGGAATTGGGGTAAACCAAGGTAAAACCTTGTTTAATATCTTATATCAGAATGTGATGCTGTATTTTTTTCTGATCAATTTTATTTCATGTCACCATTATTAATTAACATTGTCACATACAAATTTTGGCCTTGGTAGTAGTTAATCTTAAATGAATATACAGTACAGATATTTCATAAAATCTAAAAAAAAAATGCTCCCCCCATTTTCCCTTCAAAATAATTTGAGGGGTATATCTGATCAAGAACGGTCTACACAGTACAGATATTTTATAAACCCCCTCCATTTCCCTTCCAAACAATTTGAGAGATTTACATGTATCTCGCCAAGGACGTTCCATATGCTAAAATACCCGGTGTGAAATTACCCAGCGCTACAAAGTTTTGGTGCGAATATTCTCGTAACATATGTATTACCCAAATCGAACTCGATGAAATCCGAACTTCAATAATCAAAAACAGGATGAACAGATAATGTCGTCTTTGGGGCCATTGGCCTTGATGGCAAGTAGATTATATTTTAACAATTTCAGTAAATAATAAGCTTCATACGGATTCACATAAAAGAAAGATTGGATCTCAACAACTCTCGTTTGCATCACCCGAAGCAAAACACCCAAAACAAAAACACAGAGTAAACATGTACAGCAAGAGACGTAAAAGGAACAATGTACACGGGAACACAAAATAGAGAGTTCTTACACAAAACATTTCATATAAACCAACGGGACCAATGATCAATAGGTACCGACTCCATACTGTAAGGTAAGAAGGCCATATAAACAAGAAAGCATAATCATAATGCAGGACCCAAATTATCAATAATGAAGTAACACATTGGTGAAATATAAACTAAATGGATAAAGAGGGCCACATAATCCATGCTCTGTCGGCTGTAGGGATCTCATTCATGCTATCACCCGTAAAATCCTACCGACATTCAGAGAGGACAAATGTTGAGGACCCTGTCGTCTTTAAGGACGTTTGGGCAGGGTACGTCATGGAATACTGTGATCACAGTCTGTTAATTAATGCGCTGGTACAAGGTTGTAGATTTGACCAGTACAAAACCAAGTGTTCGTCTTGTAACATCAGAATTATTTCCACGGTACATCAGGCGTTTGATTATTCTGACGCAATTTCGATGGTAACTCTGTGTATCCTTGATCCTTCTTATTTTGTTTATTATGTCAACATAAAAAGACAGGTTGTAAAATACCCAAATTTATTCACTCAGTTACCTGTATGAAGCAGACAATAATTATTTGAATAAAATCTAGCAAGTTCATGAAAGCGAAACTTTAACCTTAATTTCATTGGTAATTTGTAAATTTCTACTTTGAAAATCAAAAATATACATAGAACAAATAAGGAAAATATCATTATTTGATTTGAATATCATATATAATCATATTATGGGAAACTTCGTTGAATATACATTTTAATCATCATTTTTATCACACTCATTAAATGGTGTTTTGATCGAGAGCGAAAAACTTACATTTGTACATCTGAATCGAAGGGTTTCTTTTCCTCGACAGACTACAAATCATACAAATCATGGACATGTAGTGACCTGTGTAATGCCTTGTCCTTCCTCTTGGACAATATTTATGTTAGATTTGGTGAGGATCTATACAAGCAGGTTGTAGGAATTCCTATTGGTACTAACTGTGCGCCTCTTGTTGCAGATTTATTTTTATACACTTATGAAAAAGAATTTATCCAAAATCTTCAAAAGCAAAGAAAATTTGATGAGCTGAAATGTTTCAATAATACTTCTAGGTATCTGGATGTTATTCTAACCATTGACAATCCTGCTTTTGAATTATATAAGAATGAAATTTATCCACAAGAATTAACCCTTAACAAGGCAAACCTTTCAAATACAGAAACACCCTTTTTGGACCTAAATATCAAAATTGTAAACGGAAAGATTCATACAAGTGTATATGACAAAAGGGATGATTTTGGATTCAACATAGTAAATTTCCCTTGGCTTGACGGTGATGTTCCAAGATTACCGTCATACGGCATTTACATATCACAGCTCATCCGGTACGCTAGAGCATGTACTGATATTTTGGATTTTCACAGTAGAAATTTACAAATTACCAAAAAACTTTTAGGTCAAGGTTTCCGCTTTCATAGACTAGTTAAGACTTTCTGGAAATTTTACAAAAATTACAGTCAACTTCTTTTAAAATTCGGATCTATACATGCAACAGAGTACATTACTATGGGTATTACACAACCTGTCTTTTATGGTGATATGATAAACAAAATAAAAAGGATCAAAGGTAGGCAGCATAACCATCGAAAATGCGTCAGAATCATCAAACGCCTTTTATACCGTGGGTATGATCCTAATGTCACCAGACGGACACTAGGCTTGGTACTTGACCAATCTACAGTCTTGTACAAGCGCATCCTTGAGACTTGCACTCTAACTGACTGTGACGACGGGACTCCATGACGGGCCCTGTCCAAACCTCTTTAGAGAAGACAGGGCCCCGACCACCTGTCCTCTCTGAATGTTAGTCGGACTCCTCGGGTGATTACATACATGAGCTCGCTACAGCCGGCAGAGCACGGACTGTATTACGCATGCCCTCTTTTTATATCCATTTACATATTCATCTGTGTTTCTGGGGCCTCTACGTTTCGCGGTCTTGTTTGTGTGATGTCATCTTACAGTGAGGAGGTTGTTTTACACCACAATTGTACGTTCTTCGAGACCTCTGGGTAATTGGAGAAGTGAGAGGGTTGTGCGCACGTAATCCAGGATAACCACACCATTTGCTACTTGCGTGACAGATGGCCGTCCAAAGTCGGCACCGGTTACCCATTGGTCTCGTCGGTTTATGTGTAGTCTTTTGTGTTTGATGTTTACATGTCGTGTGTCTCTTTTCCGTCTCATGCTGTACTTGTCTTTTGTGTTTTTGCATCGGGTGTTTTGGTGTTTTACTGTTGATGCTGCAACGGGGTCTTGTTGGAGATCTCTTCTTCTTATGATACACGCGTTATGCAGTTTTATATAGCCGTTTCATAATCAAATGTTATGATAACATGTTAAATACACAGCCAATTGTGCCTCATATGAAATTCATGTGAAAGTTACATGAACTTAACATGAAAGTTCACATGAAATTTGAGCACGAGCACGAACATGAATTTACATGAATTTTTTCTCATGAAATTCATGTGAAGATTTTTACATGGATGTTATGTGAATTCAGTTTCCTGTGAAGGTCACTTAGAAAAATTCATGTGAAATTCATGCGAAGGAAATTTATGTGAAATTCATGTGAAATATTTTTCACATAAATCTTATGTGAAATTTATATGAATTTTACATGAACTTTCATGTGGAATTTACATGATGCTCATTTCATATGAATTTCATGTGAGGCACAATTGGCTGTGTATTGCACAGCTTGAATGCGATTGGTTAAGTTTGGAGCCTCATTATCTACACCTTGACAAGTGTGACCTTTCAAATATCGGTCAATTGTTAAAGTCTGACGCAAATTTAATATCAATGATTAAAATTGTTGTTGTTAGAAGAAGGGAGGATAACTCCAACAAGACCCAGTTGCAGCACCAACAGCAGAACACCAAGACACCCGATGCAAAAACACAAAAGACGAGTACAGCACGAGACGGAAAAGAGACATACGACATGTAAACATCAAACACAAAAGACTACACATAAACCGACGAGACCAATGGGTAACCGGTTCCGACTTTGGACAGCCATTTGTCACGCAAGTAGCAAATGGTGTGGTTATCCTGGATTACGTTCGCACAACCCTCTCACTTCTTCAATTACCCAGAAGTCTCGAAGAACGTACAATTGTGGTGTAAAACAACCACCTCAATGTAAGATGACCTCACACAAACAAGACCGCAAAACGTAGAGGCCCCAGAAACACAGATGAATATGTAAATTGATATAAAAAGAGGGCATGCGTAATACATTCCGTGCTCTGCCAGCTGTAGCGAGTTCATGTATGTAATCACCCGAGGAGTCCGACTGACATTCAGAGAGGACAGGTGCTCGGGGCCCTGTCTTCTCTAAAGAGATTTGGACAGAGCCCGTCATGGAGTCCCGTCGTCACAGTCAGTCAGAATAATTATTGCATCAAAGTACTTATTTTTTCGTTTTACGCACAAAAATCTTTCCGATGTACAAGTACTTTTAGTACGTCTGTTTCGATTGTTTTGTATGGTGTTCTAGTGATTTGTTTCGTGTATTTTATTGTGGGTTGTAGTTTTTGTCTGATATAATTTACGTATCACTTTCCTTCGGGTTTGTTTCGCTTGGTGGATGAAGGGTGGTCATGCTGGAGATCATCCCCTTTTCTTCTCATAGCGTAGAAGACAACTTCAAGGTCACGGTGTAGTTCGCCTGTAGTTCTCATAAACGTTGATTTCACGTTGGAAATACATAATATTTTGGCAGAATCATGTGATAAAAAGAATATCAAGTGAATTTTCATTTCATACGATTTATTATGAAACCCGCTGTGCCTTTTATAAAACACAAAACTTCTTTCATGTGTTAAACGTCTTTAAATTCAATAGCATCATTTAAAACCTGATAAATTTACAGCATGGACCAAACATGCACGTTTCGGGTACTAAACCCTCGGTAGTGATCCTCAGTCTAAATAATGTAATATGGCCAAAAAGTATGAAAATTATGATGTCCAAAAACTTACCAAAAGATGTAGCAGAATGGACGGGATATGATGCTACAGGACCCACGTTTAAGAAATTTCAAGAACTTTTGTAAACGAAACTTTCAAATGCGTTGAAGAGACAGACGATCAACCGAAGTTGATCGAACATGGCTACATGTGCCCTCGGGGACTCTTGGTCCACCAGCAGTGACACTCACCAAGTAGTTCAAATGTTAAACGTCTTCAAATTCAATACCATCATTTATAAACGGATTAGTTTGCAGCATGGACATGACATGCACGTTTCGGGTACTAAACCGTCGTAAGTGATCCTCAGTCTAAATAATGTAATATGGCCAAAAAGTATGAAAATTATGATGCCCAAAAATGTACCAAAAGATGTACATGAAATCGTATAAAATAAAACAAAATGATTTAAGATCATATATATCTTAACTAAAAACTGCTAAAATATATTAGTCTTATATATTTACCGAGGGAAAATCTTACTTTTTTAAATATCTGTAAGTTATTTTCCTGTATTTAAAAATACATGTAGACTTTTCAAAGGAGTTCTTCTTAAATGTTTAAATTCCATAACCTGATTATTATCTGCAAATCGGTTGTATACGCCTGCTGGTTCTTTTGTTCAGAAATTTAATAAAACATATTCTAATAATAAGAAACGAGAGCAATTGGCAATCGGTGCCAACTTAGAAAGGTCATCCGCCAAGTCAGTAGCATATGGAGTGGTTATCTGGATTACATGCGCACAACCCAGAGGTCTCCAAAAACGCACAATAGTGGTGTAAAATAATTTTCCACACTATAAGATGACCATACAATCAAGACAGCATACCGCAGGGGCCCAAGCAACACATACATATATATGTTATTGGATGGTACCGATTACAGGTCGTGTTCTGCCGGCTGTAGCGAGTTCTTGTATGTCATAATCAGGGGAGTCCGACATATTTAGAAAGGACATGCAGTCGGGACCCTGTATTCTTTTAAGCTGTTTGGATAGGGTCCGTCATGTGTCATGGAGTGCAATTCTAAGGAATGCTTTTGTATAAGGACGTAGATTGGCCAATTCCAAACTAAGTGTCCTTCATATCCACGTTATTCTGACGCCATTTAAATTTTAATTCTGTGTACCTTTGATCATACTGAGTTTATTTATCATGTCACCATATGCATAATGACAGGTTGTGAAATACCCAAAATAGTGTACTCTTTTGGTTGTCAAATGTATTGGACCGAATATCTTCAGAAGCCGTTGATATGTTTAAATCTTTCAGAAAGCCTTGACTAGTTTACGAAAGCGAAAACCTTGACATCAAAGTTTCTTCGTAATTTGTTAATTTCTAATTTGAAAATCAATATCCCTTTTTTTCTAGTTTGAGGTTATTTAATTGAAAATCGTTATATGATATTCTATCCACTGTAACAAATTATAGTAGACTTCAAAGTATTTATTTTTCGCATATATGTAGTTTTCGATGTTTGAACATACTTTTAACGGCATTTTGTAAATGTAAGAATACTCCATTTTAATTGACAGCAATTTATTATTGGACAAGAGATGTTTAACTAATATGTGCATCAATAGATACATCGGGACAGTCACCGAATATAACATGTTTTCACGGAGCTGTTGCAACAGAAGCTGACTCTCCCACATACCTGGTCTCACTTCATGTTGTTATTTATTCTGATGTTCGCAACCGTTCAAACGGAAATTCTGATGATTTTACTTTGCCTTCACTGCTTTGAGACTAATGGATACTTCTTTGATGTTTATTGATATCCACGAACACTCTTCAACAGGCAGATCATTGGACTGCTGTTCGTATAGGTTTTTGGGGGGGAGGGAATATTGTACTGATTTACATATCAATCTATGTGTTGTTGCCTTAGTCCCTGCTTGTTTCTATCTGTTTGCGTTGAAATCTTAAAATGAGGAGGTTATCATAAATACCAATTGCGCTTTCTTCGAGGCCTATGGATAACCGAAAGAGTGAAGATGTCCGCCCACAATCCGGATAACATAATTTCCTTCTAACGTGGCAGATTTACGACCTAAGTCGGCATTAGTTGTTGATTGGTCTCTACTGTTTTATGTAGTATTTAATCCTGATATCGCATTTCGATGTATCTTTGTTGCTTTTGGTGTCGTTTGTCCCATTTGCGGCCATTGCTCGGTATAAGTATTTTGTGTTTAACGTCTTCAAATATAAGAACAGATAAATTTCCAGCATGGACCAGACATGCACATTTCGGGTACTTAATAAACCCTCGTCAGTCATCTTCAATCTAAACAAATTCATATGACCTAAAGAATGTGAAAATTATTATGTCAAAAAGTGTACAGAAATACGTAGCAGGATAGGTGGGATATGATGTTACAATACCAATGTTTTAGAAATTTCAAAAAATTTTGATAACAGAAGTTTTCGAATTAGTTGAAGAAACGATAATATGGCACTCGGGGACTCCTGGTCCACCAGCAGTGTCATTCAACAAGTGGTAGAATGTTAAACGTCTTCAAATTCAATAGCATCATTTAAAAGCAGATAAATTTGCAGCATAGACCAGACATGATGTTTGAAATGGTTGGTTAAGGGATTATCGTCGCCCAAGCTATTAAGTGACAGCTGTGTTTATGGTTGTTTTGATGGTGATCTAGGGTAGGAAACTGCGCGCTGTATCAGTGTCAATGAGATCAAACACAATCACGGCCTTTCGCCATTGAAGGTATCGACTTTCTAATAGCGATGATTGAACATTTATATATCCAACTATAAGGATATTTAAGTTAATTTATATATCATGCCCGTAAATATAGGGATGACGTAACATTTTGTTCATAAGCCACCTCCGGTGAAGCCGAAAGAGAAGACTCTTTTTAATATCGACCTACATATATCATATGCTAATTCAAATCTCAAAACTATTCAGTGACAAAAGACATCGTTAAGATAAGGCATCAGGAATTTAACACAACACGACTGAATGGTTGACGTAAACAGTTCCAGTTCCAGTCTATTGAGGAGCTGATGACTTGAATAAGACATACAAAAGAGGAAAATCGCATGATCTGATATTAATATTATGTGTTACTATAATTAACGTATATGTTCATATGACTAAACATTGAATGACGAAAACATAATCTTTACCAAGAAAAAAACAATCCTTACTTTAATGGATCTCTGTATTATTCGCTGCCCTATATCTAGGTCTTCTTTTTAAATCCACTACGATCAATTTCAGTAGGAGGCTTCATTGTTAACAAAACCGGTCGATACGCCTACAGAACTTCAATAAAACATATCTTTTCGTCAGATATATTTAAAGTTGCACATGATCCCCCTGTCAATAACTAAGATTTAATGAATTTAAAGGCGTTAAACATTTACCAAAAAGTCATTCTTTACAATGGCGTTTATTCCAGGTTTAAACAATCGGTAGACTTAAGATTTGAAGAGTTGCATAATAATGCATTTGCAGACGTGTCAAATGTTCAAGTCAAAAACAGTCAGTCGCTTGGGGGAGTTTGCACAAAAAAGGTAGTATATCGCGTGCATATTTTGCTTATTCACTGTTATGAAATTCAACCTTTAGAACAAAAAATTGAATAGCTATTCTCTGTAAAACATTTTATTAAGGACGCATGGCACGGCATGTCTCAGATTTTGATAAAATCTAGTCATCCAATTTGGTCTGACCGAAAAGAAACAAAAATGTTAAAACTTTTTTTCATATCACATCCGGTTGTCATTGAAACGAACTTTAAACATTTTTTTCATTTTTGGTATTTTTGAAAGAAAGGAGGGGATCTCCAACAACACCTAGTTGCAGCACCAACAGCAACCTCCCAAAACACCCACTGTAAAACACAAAAAAAAGACACGCACAGAAAGAGACGCAGTAGTACAGGGAACGCCAAATCACAGAAAAACATAAAACACAAATGACTACACATAAACCAAAGAGAACAATGGGTAAACGGTGCCGACTTAGGACGGCCATCTGCCACGTCAGTAGCAGACGGTGTGGTTATCCTGGATTACGTGCGCACAACCCTCCCACTATTAAGTCACATACATTATTTATGCAACATAATCTAAAACAAAAACTAATGAAATATCAATATCCTATCATTGGTTCTCAAAATGTTCTACCAAATCTGTTTCGATCTTACTCACCAAACTTTTATCTGAAATCAAATCTGGGCTTCCAAAATATTGTTCGACAGTATATTCTCGCAGTGTATCAACCAGATGTGGATTTTAAAGAATTCGAAGGAACTTTTAGAACATCTGAAATCCACTCATTTTAGTAGAGTCTATTCGATCAAAGCCTTTGATTTTTCGGCACTTTACACTACAATTCCACATTCTGAATTGAATGAAAGACTCGCAAAAATTATAAGTAATGCGTTTATATAAGTAACAACGGTAATCGGAAATACAAATTTATTGTCGTACACTAAAACAGATATTATTCAGATGTTAAACATTCTGATCGACAGCATTTTTGTGGTGTTTGGAGGAAAGGTCTTACAGCAAATTGTAGGAATTCCAATGGGAACCAATTGTGCCCAGCTCCTTGCCGATATTTTCCTTTACTCGTACGAAGCTGAATTCATTCAATCTTTGGTCTCTGAATGGAAAAGATACTTAGCTTCTAACTTCAACTTCACTTACAGATACATAGACGATGTGTTGTCCATCAATAATCCAAAATTCGCATATTACCTGAGCAGTATCTATCCTTCTGAGCTTGAAGTCAAAGAAACTACAGAGATAAATAATTCAGCATCCTATTTGGATATAATGTTGTCCTACGATACTGATGGTCACATGAACACCTCACTCTATGACAAACGTGACGACTTCAATTTCAGCATTACAAACTTTCCTTTTCTGAGTAGCAACATCCCTTCATCGCCTGCTTATGTCGTGTTCATATGTCAGTTGATACGCTATGCCAGATCAAATGAGTTAAAGAAGATCCTGACGATAATCTCAACAGCACTCACAATAGAGCACCAAATTGAGCATCGACGGACCCCTAGCAAGCTTGAGGTGGGATCAGGTGCCCGGGAGGAGTAAGCATCCCCTGTTGGCTAGCCGCACCCGCCGTCGATGTTCATGCACGAATTCAAAATGAAAATATATAAAATGCATGCGCTGTCTGAGGCCGTCTATATAGAAGTGCTATGGCGACAATGTCAGGGAAAAATATTCAAAACACTTACTGTCAAACCCCTCGCAAGTAACAAATATACGGATTTTGTTCTGAGAGCTAGGCGTCTTTCAGATAAGCTGTGTTTTTGCATCGGGTGTATAGGTGTTTTGCTGTTGTTTCTGCAACAAGGTTTTGTTGGAGATCTCCTCCCTTCATTTTTCTTCTCAGTCAGGGATATCTTTGTGACCGACTAACATCGTCACTGAGGAAGTTCTACGGTCTATATGGGGAACTCGTCATACACTATGATGTCCCACTCTCCAGAATTGTGGATGATATTCTGTCATAGACCATCACAGGACGAAAAAACAGGTTTCCATACCTTGGAAACCTGGTGGAAACCACATGGAAACCCGGGGTTTCCATGTGGTTTCCACAAGGTTTCCATAATGGAAACCGGTGGTTTCCATGTGTTTGGAAAGCGCTAACCGCCCGGTTTCCACGATGGAAACCACTTGGAATCGGGTTGGAAACCTCAAGTTTCCTTTTGGTTTCCATACCTTGTAAACCTGTATAAGAGCTGGTTTCCACGATGGAAACCACTTGGAATCGGGTTGGAAACCTCAAGTTTCCTTTTGGTTTCCACATCTTGTAAGCCTGTGTAAGAGCTGGTTTCCATGTTGGAAATTAGTTGGAAACTTGATGTTTCCTTTTGGTTTCCATATCTTGTTAAATTGTAAACAGGTTTCCATATACTGTAACTGTATGAAAAAGGAAATAATATCTCTTTATGTGTTAGTATATACAGTGAATTTGAAAGTTTTGAATCCTGTACTTTTCGTATTCCTTTATATCAGTATCAAGGCTACATGTATATTCTTCTATGTACTTTTCACATGTATGTCATTATAAAAAACCCTAAAACATGCTTATCATACTGTGTAATATTTATTCAGAATGCATGCTTATTCAACATCAGATGTACAAGATTCCTTGAAATCATAAACATACAATTTTGAGCTTTCAAATTTAAAAATGGCATCTTCCATTCTTCATTGATATTAATATATCATGTTTTTTAAGATGGAAATAAAATTTAGAAAAAGATGGACGTGTCCCTTGAAACCACTACAGAAATAAAATGTACTTATATTTTTTGAAGAAAAAAACAGATATTTTTAAACAAGTGTTTAGAAATGATAGACAAATTTTATCCTTGCCAAAAACAGACAAAGTCACAAAGAGATCTCTTTCAGATAAAATTTGTTATTCTGCAGAGACTGACACTCGATGGAAATCCCAGTTCATGATGTTTCAGACCACTGTTTCAAAACTTTTTCTTCTAACTTTTTCTTCTGTCCTCTACGTTTTCTTCTGTCTTCTGTCTCACCTGGAATGAATGAAAAAAAATGATATAGTAAGCAGCAACAGAATTACAAATTACAGTTGTAGAGAACTAATATTGCAAGTTGGGATGTCACAAGATGCCTATGTCAACAATTTGTGAATTATAAGAAAGTGGAAGTTCCCAAAAGGCACAAATTCCCCCCCCCCCCCCCCCCCCATTGAATTAAAATTAAAGAGAGGTTGAGCAAACCCAACCTGAACGTGTACGAGAACTTGTACATGAACGAGAACTGGTACGTGTACGAGAACTTGTACGTGTATTTACACGTTATCTGTTTACACGTTGAAGTTATGTGGTTGAGCAGATGTCACAACGCGTACTGCTATGTGTAAATCGTATAATTATACGTTTTGTGACATAGTTTATATTTTGTTTACAACTGCTTATTCGTCAATAACTTGTGAACTAGATTCTAAAGGTAAGGTGCATTCAGCATTGACAGTGAACTTATTTTTCTATTCCAAATAATCAGATTTATATAACATAAAAATTTAACTTCAAGAGTAAAATTTTTGGTCAAATTTGAGGGTTCTTCTTTAAAATGTGATTCATTTTATTTGCAATCCCTTCTAATATTCAGAAAGGACATACGTTCCCAAATAAATTGAATATAGGTTTTTATAGGTTATCTGCATTCAGTTGCTTATAAAATCTACAAGTACATTCAATCATAAACGTGTACTTACAGCTTTACATGTTTCACTGAACGTGCAACATAGGTGCGTGGAGCGCAAAATATTATGACGTCATAAACAACTTTTTGACGTACGCGTACAAGTTCGGTTTGCTCAACCTCTCTATTATACCATGGTGATGGTGAAATTTCAACCCGAGTGTGCAAAATTCTGCAAGTCAAGAACGAGGCTTGCCGAGTCGTGGACAAGCAAAATTTTGTACATTAGGGTTGAGATTTAGCCATCCCTCCCTCATGGTTTTGTTTGATTGTTTTTCTCCCACAACTTATCTGTCTGTGTCTGTTATAAATAGTTTGTTGTTTGACCAAAAATGTGTGACCTTTTCCTTGAAAATGACCCTGATCTGATTTGGGTAAAAATTTAGTCCTATCATGCTTTACCAACCCTGCCAATTTGAAAGATGTATGATGTATATCAAGTAAGTTATAGCCAAAAATGTAAAAGTGTGACTACCAGACAGATAGACAGACAGGCAGACGCCTGACAAATGATCCCTTTACGTCGCTCTTATGTTGCAGGCGACATAAATGAAGTGTCTCAACTCAAATTGGTAAAAAGCTTAGTACATTGACATCATTGGATGCTAATTTTTCATGCAGTCCTTCTAGTTCTTCAATGGTAACAGTACAATATTGACCTGAAAGTGAAAATTAAGATTTAATATGTTGAAATTTATCAAATAAGTCTTCAGAGTTTACGAAAAGTGCCGGATTGCCGGCAATCTCCAGTGGATTTTTCGAATGTCCGACAGTTTTTAGTTTCGAGCCAGACAAAATGTCCGATGATTATTTGTTCCAAGTCCAAAATAACGACACATAATTTACAAGATTTGATTTTAAATAAAGACATTTAAGTATTTAAGATATTTCACAAAATTACAGGACATGATGATATACATAATGTATTACAATTGTTAATATAATACATTTTTAACTTTAAGTCATACCAATCCTTGATCTATGTCCATGGCAACTTTTGGTTAAAGTACTCTACTTCTTTTGAATATGTACATCATTCTTTTCCACATTCAGCATCAGATATACAGTTAAGATGTCGAAGATGGCCTCTGATCGTGCAGCGTACACATGCTTGGATAAGAAAGTAATGTCAAGGCTACACCAGGTATACTGAAAGAAAAATTGAAAAATTAAATTAAATCAGCTTAATAAGAGAGTAAAAGTTCAAGGAATCAATCTGCCTCTGCGACCTGCGCCCAGGACCCATAGACCTCCAATCACTGTGATTTCTAGTCAATACAATAATTCTCAAAGCATTCAAGTTATGAATGATCTTAATTTGTTGTTGTTGAACTTGTTTTATTAAAATATCTGACGAATTGCAGAAATGCCTACATATCTACATTAAAAATGATGTATCGTGATACGAATCCTATCGTGAGTAAATATCATGATACGTATCGTATCTTGAGCTTAGCGTATCGTGACAGCCCTACAAAATGTAGAACATTTAATGATGAATGTGTGTATGAGATATGAATGTCCTACCATTAATAGTATAAAAGAAATCTGCTTTCAAAACACCTTAACATAAAATGTTGTATAGGGTGAAGGTGAAGGTCACAGGGTTAAAAGTCATGGTACCAAAATGTAGCACTCTTAATGGTGATTGTGAGTATGAAATATGAAAGTCCTACCATAATAGTGTAAAAGAAATCTGCTTTCAAAACTTCTTAACATAAAATGTTGTATAGGCTGAAGGTCAAGGTCACAGGGTCAAAAGTCATGGTACCAAAATGTAGTACTCTTTATGGTGAATGTGTATATGAAATATGAAAGGCCTATAATTATTATAAAAGAAATCTGCTTTCGAAACTTCTTAACCGGATGGCAGACAGACAGACAGACGGACGAATAGGGTGATTCCTAATTTCCTATAGGCAATGGCTCCGGATACGAACGTTCGTATCTTCAGACCTATGTCTCAGCGTACGAACACAAATCGTAGTGAGCTTTAGGGCTGGGATGATACGGATTTCAAGCGTATCGATACGGGTCTCAAGCGTATCGATACATATCACGATACAAAGCCTACGATACAATATGTATCACGATATTACTGATGTACATTGATCACTATATTTTTCGAGATCCTGGAGACAAAATGAAGATTAACAAAAAGAAACCACAAGCAATTAAACTACTTTGAACAATAACGTACATCAGTTATTACTGATAGACAGACTGAGGCTAGTTGGCTTTTCTCACATGTCCATTTTCAAAGTAAGTTCATCTACAAAGCAAACTATGAATTGGTAAATACGAGGGCCCTGTACCCTCAATTTGCAAATGAAAAGTTCATGAATTTATGCACCCCCACCTTTTTCAATAAATATAATTACATTGTATATCACTCTTAGCAGTTCCCCTTCCTAGTTATCCTAACCTGAATATTTTTTCATAAATCTTTTATAAAAGTATAACACATAACATACGCTCCTTTCCATTTTATCTGATTCATACATCCTGCACTTTAATTTTTAGGACATTTTTTTTTCATATCTGTACGTATTATTTGATGTGCATGCTTTTATCACATTTTGAAGAGAGAGAGAGAGATGTTAACTACGTGGACGTAATTTCTTAATGATTTTGAGTTTAACTTGTCGCTGACATGGTAGAAGAGAATAGAAAATATAATAGATACATAATGATCGAAGACAGACGTTTTTTCTTCAAATAAAAACGCAAACACTCAAATACAGAAATTTTTGACACCCCTGAAACCGCGATGGATAAAATGGAAGAAATATTTTAATCTACTGTTTTTTTTTTTCTTCTTCAAAGGCAGTTCCAGACGTTCAATCAAGGATTGACTCGAGTTGGTGTTAGATTATAGAATTTAATTTAAGTAACTATAAAGTTCGCATACGAATGCCGGTAGCTCAAAATATCGATAAATAAATGGTGGATTACGCACGCATAAATCTGGACAGTAGTTACTTCACACCGTTTATACGTCGCGCTTTTCAAACAACGTCTACCCATATTTTCTTATAAGCTTTGATGACATCAGGTAGCTTCTCGTGACAATGGTTTCTTACAAATATGTAAATTAAGATCACGTTAGAAATAGGGCTGGGACGATACATCGATATATCGATAAATCGAGATACGGTGTTCCACGATACGCGTATCGATACGTTGGAGCTATATCGCGATATCCAGACCCATTTAAAACTCCGTTCGAAGGCATGAACACGCTCGTTAACTTCGTCGATTGAAAGCTTCGGGCTAACTGAAACGTGTGACTTACTAACTTAAAAGGGTAAAGATGTTTTTCTTGACTAATCTTCCTATGTTTGCTCCGGATAGTATGCAGTAGTCAATTTTCCATGCATATAGTTTGCGGTACAGGCGGAAAGATCGCCTGGATATGCGTATGGGCTTCTAAATTATTTTTTTTTAGAAATGCATACGCATATCCAGCCTGTGGTTTGTGGGAATCTAGCCGCAGGAACGACCAATGGCACTTGGATATTTTGTTGATCCGTGTTGTTGTCCATTTCCGCGGCTAGCGGGAATCCTACAGATATTTTGTTTATTCAAACTCGTGTTCGTCTAAAAAATTTAAAGCGGCGAAAGTTAAGTTTTCAGAATCCGTATCTAACGCGATCTTAATATTTACAATTTTGTAAGATACTATTGTCCAGAGAAAGTACCTGATTGAGTGGGTGAGAGTGAGAGCGACGTGAAAACGGCATGAAATAACTTATGTCCAGTAGCTATTCATGCGTGCATGATCCATTCATTTATCATCGATTTATGAGATATACTGGCGTTCGACCTAAATCTTTTCCATTTAAGATGATTTCGTTTATTTATCTGAAAGAAAGAGTTCTGGAATCGTATGTAGTGCTAGTTACTTAACTTCGAAAATTTTTTATATAAAACCGACTCGTGTCAATCCTTGATTGAACGTCGGAAACAGCCTTTTAAAGAAGAAGGGGAAAAATGTCTGTCTACTACGATCTTTATATATCTATTATATTTTCTATTCACGTCAGCGACAACTTTAACTCGAGAATAAAATCATTAAAGATTAGTAGAGTACGTCCACGTGGTTTACGCACATGCTCTGTCTCTCTCATCCCCAAAATTTTGCTGATACATGTACATAAAATAAAACGTACAGAGACGGAAAACCGTTTGTCCTAAAAAATCAAAGTGCAGAATGTATCCATCGAATAAAATCAAACACATTTAAAAAACAATTATGCGGTAATCCTTTCAATATTGTAGAGAAAGGAGAGTTTGTTACGATTGTTAAGGTTGTTTTTAATATGATTTCCTCATGAAAAAAATCAGTCTAGGATTATTCAAATAGGAAGGAGAACTGAAAAGAGAGATATAAAAGGAAGGGGGGGAGGTTACATAAATTCATGAACTTTTCATGCACGAGACCCTCTTATTTACCAATTCATGGCTTGTCTTGTTGATGCTGTTAACGAGAAAATGAACAGACAAAAAAGAGTAAAAATACATGTTAAGGTGAAAAGTTGAAAACATAATTGCAAAGGGTACAGATTTGTTCTTGTAGCTTTACTTGTAGCTAACCTCTGTCTATCAGTAATAACTTTTGATGTTATTGTTCAAAGTTTGAAAAGTTTAATTAATTGCTTGGGATTTTTTAAATCTTGATTATTCCAGGATCTAGAAAAATATAGTCTTTATCAAAATATTTTAATGTTATACATGAGTTTCATTCTATACAGCCTGGATCTTCGTTATAGCAATATACATCAGAAATATCGTGATACATATCGTATCGTAGGCACTATATCGTGATACGTATCGATACGCTCAAGACCCGTATCGTCCCAGCCCTAGTTAGAAACGGATTCTGAAAACTTGACTTTCGCCGCTTTCATTTTTTTATCTTTAGGATTCCCGCGAACTACAGAAAATTGGCAATTTACATGCTATACGGAGCAAGTAGAGGAAGATTAGTCAACAAAAACATCTTTATTTTGTAAGTATCCACTTAGACGAATAAGTCACACGTTTCAGACAGACCAAAGCTTTCAATCACTTGAGTTGCCGAGCGTTTTCATGCCTTTGAACGGAGTTAAAAACGGGTCCGGATATCGCGATACAGCCTCAACGTATCGATACGCGTATCTTGGAACACCGTATCGTGATTTATCGATATATTGATGTATCGTCCCAGCCCTAGTGAGCTTCTGCATATATCTTTCAATTTGGTTCGTTTTTTTTCAATGAATCTAGTGTTCAAATAGTATCTTTTTTGTGACATATATTGAAAAGTTAATTGAGTAAAAAGCACGGAGTTTCAGCTACATGTACATATTTGTTATCGTCTCAAAACTTTCAAAAACTTCAAATTCTGCTGGAGCGACGGAATGTCAGTACGTGCACACTACAGCTGACAAGTGCGCGTCTATTACTGATCAGTGATCACTATTATGATTGAGAGCATAGAAAATAGCCTCTTGTCCCGGTTGCTAAATTAGACTGTACGTAACAATGCTCGAACGTTTTAGTAACATTTTTGTCCGAAACTTGATGTAAACCAAATGTACACATAACCAATGCACATGTCAATGATGACTCACCCTTGACGTTTATTCCTATATGCAAAATAAGTCACATGACTTAAACATTCAACGGTAGAGGGCGCTTATTAACCTACTTTTAGACCGTCCTAATTCACGGCAGAATGGTGAATGCTCGAACGGTTTAAAGAAACTGACATATTGTCGACAATTTAAAAAGTTATGGGGGGGATATAATTAATAACAGTGTTTTGACTTCGTCCTCATACATGGCTTTTCCATGAGTTCATATTACACATTCAATAGAACTGTAAAACAATACAATTGACAACAGAATAACTCTGAACATGACTATCAGGAGGGGGGGGGGGGCAGCTCTGACCATAAATAATGGGATTTGAATTGCCGATTCAACTCAAATTAATTTAACAGTAACTAAGAAATGTGAATGATTCCTTGTAAGAAAAGGTTAAATAACGGCAACGTTACAGATTTCTGGTTCGAACAGACACGTCAAAATTCTGAAAACAATGCAACGCGTGGGCCGGGCCGAGCCAGCAATATTGACATACTTTCATCTGTTAAAATGAAGCAAAGCGAAGCTCGCATTTATGGTAACGCGTATACGCAAGTATGGGAAAATACACGAGCAAAAGATATACATACTTTTTCAGCTCCAAGTATGTATATCTTTTGCTCGTGCATTTTCCCATACTTACGTATACGCGTTACCATAAATGCGAGCTTCGCTCGCTAATAATACAAAAAGGAAACGTAACACAAAACTGCCGCGATTTTCTAACACTTTTCAGTGTATCAAACAAACAAATAGATATGATCTATATAATTATGTAGTAAAGAAGAAAGATTTGAATTTTTAAAATGGATTTCAAGGTCACTTGAGAGGAAAGGTTATGATTTCGAAAAGTTTTTGATTTTGAGATCGAGGTTTTAAGATTTAAATTAAAAAAAATCATTCCAAGGAATGCATGTGTCGCCTGCGAAACATAGCGACACTCAGGAATCACTTTTATAGGGTGTGACATCCAAGTGTGATAGACAGACGGACGGACGGACGGACAGACGGACAACGGACAAAGTGATCTCTAAGTGTCGTTATGCTTCGCAGGAGGATCCGACCCCTCCCCCTGGAATTTTGATAAGTCCATCTATATAAATATTTTAATTTTCAAATAAGATTAACACGACTCCCCTTTTGTTGTCATAATATTTGAAAAATAACGTGAATTTGTAGTGAAAATCTTTCATTCTAATTAAGTTTTTAACGGTGAGCATTTCAATATATTCCTGGGCTCACTTATGCTTGCCAGATTTCATCAAATACATAATAATTTATTATCAATTTCAAATGATATGCCCCTTATAATGCATTACACCTTTGTAAATAAACTGAAAAATACAGGTATATAGAGGATGCGAGACTTCTAGGAAAAAAATCTCGATCCTCCAAAATCCTGGATCCTCCCATGTTGTACCATGACAATTAAAGCTATTCAATGTAGATTAATTGAGTCTAAAATTGCACTAGGAACGGTCCATTTGATATCCTGGAGTGGGGGGGGCCTTGGGGTTTTTTTTTCGAAAAAAAATAATGTTCCTCTGAATTTGAATGAAAAAAAATTTGCTTATGGTGTGTCAGAAAAAAATAATCTTGTTCTTACAAGTAATCCGAATTTGAAGAATTACTAGAAAAAAAATTTGCTTAAAATTCCCAAAAAAAATCCCGGCTCTATCAATAAAACACAAACATTCTAATCTTAATATATTGTACACCATATGTCTGAAAAAAATCTCTTGCTCCAACTCTGCGAGAATTTTTTTTTTGCTCCGGGCCGAGGCGAAAATAATCTTGCTCTGACAAAAACCCCAAGGCCCCCCCCCCACCCCAAATATCAAATGGACCGTGCCTTATTTCTTTCAAAATCGATTTTTAAAAAAGAATGATTTCTTATGTTGTTATAAATCGTTTTATCTTTATTATTGTTAGGTTTTTTTTTTCATTTTGTATAGATACTAGTATGCAGATACATAAGCGGGTCACAATGCAAAGAACAGACAAACATACTTACATTAATCTTAAATTATACTCTATTATTTATATTCAGTTTGAATGAGATACTAGGAAATAACCATATTTCTAATATATATATATATATATATATATATATAGACAGCACAAAAGAGGTGAAAACAACCACGTTCACTATATGTACTGTCCCTTCCGCTGGGTTTAAACACGTTTAGTGTCGTGGTCGCTTGTACCTTTTTTGTGCTTTTATATATATATATATATATATATATATATATATATATATATATATATATATATATATATATATATATATATATACATACGTCATGTACGTATAACTTCAGATTTTTTAATAGATGCATGACGGAGTACGTATATTTGTGTAAAGTACATTCACGCTGATTTTTCGAATTTTATTAAAAATTATAAACATGACGAAAACTCTCTCTCTCTCTCTCTCTCTCTCTCTGTCTCTCTCTCTCCATGCAAGATATTTCCTAGCGGCGTTACAAACTAACATGCTGCGTCATGCAGTAACCGTGTATACTTGTCACAGTGTCGCACCGCCCCCGACTTTAGAACTGAATTCCAATTGACATGCAATTTGCATGGGGTCAAACGTTAATAACATGCCGCGATTGCATGGATCAACTGTGTACTTGTCACAGCGTCGCACCACCCCGACTATAAAACTGAATTCCAATTGACATGCAATTTGCATGGGGTCAAACGTTACATAACCGGTGTCTGTGTATATACTTGAAATGAAAACCACAGTATATCACTCCGCTGGCTTTAGAGGATAAATGCTCTATGGAATTTATGAATAAAAACATTTTGCATATTAATTTTATAAAGTTTTTTTTTTCTAGAAATTTATTATTGTAAATACTAGAAAAAAAAATAAATAAGAACAAACAGTCTTTTCTAATATACGTTATATAGTTGATATATTATGGTTTATAATTAGAAGAGGAAACAAAAAAAAAGATGCATAAATAGATAGATAAATAAGTAGATAGATAGGTAGGTAGGTAGGTAGGTAGGTAGGTAGGTAGGTAGGTAGATAGATAGATAGATAAACAAATAAATTAATCACAATTGTGTTTGTATAACAAACGAATGTGTTGTACATAAATGGATATAAATAAATAAATAAATGAATAAATAAATAGATAAATAAATAAATAAATAAGTAAATAAATAAATAAATAAATAAATAATCCAAGTGCCGTTTTGGTATGTATGTAAAGTCGCCGTACGGAGCTAGTGTACCGAATTTGCATAGCACCTGAGATATCGAAGGCCGTCCGCGTGTCGATTATGGGCCGGATCCGTCAACTTCCCCAAAATCAAAGTAAAAAATAAATGAATAATATTGCTTAATTAATTTTGACTAGAAGTTTACAAAATGGAAACCTAATGGAAACCACTCAACCAAGTTTCCAAAATGGATACCAGGTTTCCATGCCTTGGAAACCACTGGGAAACTGTCAATCTCAGGTTTCAATGCAGTTTCCACGTGGTTTCCAAAACATGGAAACTCGGCTTTTCGTGCTGTGCATTTGAACCATCCAACCAAAGATTGTACTCTATGTCTTCCGAAATAGAAGTAACCGGATGTGACAGTTCTACCGAATTGAAGCGGCGGATGTTGCATGCAAGCAGGGGATGCTTACTCTTCCTGGGCACCTGGTCTCACTCCCATATCGGGTTTTTGCTTCTTTTCATTTGGTGGAGGTTTATGTTTGTTTGCTTTGGCTCCTGTATTATCCTGATTTTGTATGCCTTTGGTTTCTGATTTTCTGAATTATCGATTTTGTGCTGTTTACAGGGATATGGTCATTATCCATATTTGTCATTGCGCTTTCAAGTTAGATATTAATATCAATTCTCTATAAGGACAAAATAAGCATGAAAATGGCATGTCACAGATTTTGGTTAAATTGATTATATTACATATTTATGATATAGTGAGAATTAAAATACACCTCTTTGATGAAAGCAACCTTCCGATGTCATGGTAACATGGCCCAAGTTTTCAACAGGTAATTTGAAGTCAAAAATAAGAGATTTTTAGACATCTGAATGCCATAGAAACCGGTATCAATTCAGATTTCTTATCACAAATAATATTTATTCGTTGTTTCAATTTTGTCAATCCATAATAAATTTATTGGCACTCTGTACAGTAAATCAGCAAAATTAAGTCAAAATATGTCAATATTTTCCTTGAAAATGTATCGGAAATTAGGTATTCTTTTTTTTTGAATTTTGATGTTTTTCACATTTGAATATAAAGATAAGCAAAGGGTAAGTAATTAATTTAGCGTTAATCTATGTAGACTGATCTACAGCTTGAGGGGAAACTCTAAGTTGGGAAATCAACAGAAATGCTAGTTTTGAGCTCAAAAAATGGTTGCTATGGCAACATTTGATAGCAGATGGTCTCACATAGGGTATATTTTGATTCACTTTTCAGATATATAGACTAAGTTGGCTATGGCAAAGGTGTATGTTTAAGATAACCTTGATGAAAAAAAGGAATGATCTCCAGCATGACCACCCTGTATTCACGCACCGAAACAAACCCACAAGAAAAAGACACATAAATGACATCATACAAAGTCCAGATCGCTTAAAGACACAACAACATCCACCAGAACAGCACACAAAACAATCTTAACAGACGTACAGAAACATCAAACATTGATGACAACACATAAAAAGGAAGGAGACAAATGTGCACCTGGTGCCGACTTTGGACAGCCATCTGCTTGGTTATCCAGATTACGTGTGCACAACGCTCCAACGTACCCGGATGCACAGAGGCTTCGATAGAGACACAATTGTTATATAAACATAAAGCTTCTCACTGTAAGGTGACATCACAAACAAAATAGTTAAACGCAGCAGCCTCTTGTTGCATCATGAGCATCAATATCTGTATGACCTTGATTATATCCCAAGGTCATTCAGATTAAGGTCAAGGTCATTTCAAATTTCCGCACAAAATACTCAAAAATTGATTTTTTCCTTATTTTTGATATCAATTTTCGATATTTTACTGTGCTTAATTTGTTTGTTGCTTTAGCTTAATTTAAGTCTTCCACTAAAGGAGGAAAATGAGATGATGCTTCAGTATTTATGGTATTTATTCAGAAACTGCTCATGTCTATGGAACCAAGGTAGTGCATACACTATTAAAAGAAGGGAGCGAATCTCCAACAAGACCCTGCATAACATTAAAAGACCCGATGCAAAAACACAAAAGACGAGCATAGTATGTAAACATCAAACACAAAAGACTACACATAAACCGACGAGACCAATTGACAACCGGTGCCGACGTTGGACGGCCATTTGCCACGCAAGTAGCAAATGGTATGGTTATCCTGGATTACGTGCTCACAGCCTCTCACTTCTCCAATTACACAGAGGTCTCGTAGAACGTACAATTGTGATGTAAAACAACCTCCTCACTGTAAGATTACCTCACACAAATAAGACCGCAAAACGTAGATGCACCAGCAACACAGATGAATATGTAAATAGATAGAAGAGGGTAAACGTAATACAGTCCGTGCTCTGCCAGTTGTAGCGACCTCATGTGTGGAATCACCCGAGGAGTCCGACTAACATTCAGAGAGGATAGGTTGTCGGGACTTTGTCTTCTCTAAAGAGATTTGGACAGGGCTCGTCGTGGAGTCACGTCGTTACAGTCAGTCAGAGTGCAAGTCTCAAGGATGCGCTTGTACACGACTGTAGATTGGTCAAGTACCAAGCCCAGTGTCCGTCTGGTGACATTAGGATCATATCCACGGTATGAAATTAAGGCGTTCGATGATTCTGACGTATTTTCGATGGTTATGCTGCTTACCTTTTATCCTTCTAATTTTGTTTATCATATCACCATAAAAGACAGGTTGTGTAATACCCAAAGTAATGTACTCCGTTGCATGTAGAGATTCGAATTTTAAAAGATGTTGACCTTATTTTTGTAAAACTTCAAGAAAGTCTTAACTAGTTTATTAAAGCAGAAACCTTGACCTAAAAGTTTTTTGGTAATTTGTAAATTTCTACTGTGAAAATCCAAAATATCAGTACATGCTCTAGCGTACCGGATGAGCTGTGATATGTAAATGCCGTATGACGGTAATCTTGGAACATCATCGTAAAGTCAGGGGAAATTTACTATGTTGAAAATGATCCCTTTTGTTATATACTTAGGTCCAAGAATGGTGTTTCTGTATTTGTAACGTTTGCCTTGTTAAGTGTTAATTCTTGTGGATAAATTTCATTATTATATAATTCAAAAGCATCATTATCAATATTTAGAATATCATCCAGATAAATAGAAACATTATTGGAACATTTCAGATCATCAAATTTTCTTTGCTTTTGAAGATTTTGGATAAATTCATTTTCATAAGTGTATGAATATAAATCTACAACAAGAGGCGCACAGTTAGTACAAATAGGAATTTCTACAACCTGCTTCTATAGACCCTCGCCAAATTTAACTTAAGTATTGTCCCAGAGGAAGGACAAGGCATTACACAGGTCACTACATGTCCATGATTTGTATGATTTGTAGTCTGTCGACGAAAAGAAACCTTTCGATTCAGATGTACAAATGTAAGTTTTCCGCTCTCGATCAAAACACCATTTAATGAGATTAGATAATCGATCATTAATTTTGTCATGAGAAAGTGTGGTGTACATATTAGAGAAGTCGTATGAAGAAATCGTATTGGCTTGGAAATTTCCAGATTTCATTTTGTGAATCACATGCCCTGAACTCTTAAAAGACCAAAATAAATTTACATCGTACCTGTTTAGAAGCATTTCACAATATCTAGTTACATGTTCTTTAATAGCAGTAAGTGCTGACGTCAGATTTCTAGACAGAATTTTAGTGGAGCAGTTACTAGATAAGCAATAAATCGAAATTCGTAAGGAGACTTGTGCAGTTTCTGTATGCAATATAGTGTTGGGAGGTCCAATTTAGAAATAGAGATATTGAATGAATACAGTTCACTGTTATGCTTGCTTAAAATGTTAGATGCACTTTCATTGCTTTTGATATATGTATTAGTAGACAAAAGTTCCGAAACGAAAGTTGATATGTAGTATCATAAGTGCATATTCAATATCATATAATGGATTTTCCAAAATTTCTTGAGATTTAAACGTGACATCATATATTTCCCTTGAAGACTCAAGAAAAACGCTGAAATTTATGTTCTAAGTTTAAATGACCTTGAAACAAAACGATATGACCTAGAAATGTTTTCAATGTTATTTTCAAATCTATATCCCTTTTGTTAATAGTCTCATTGTCTTCAGGATCTTCTTTGTCTCATAAATGTTTGACTCATAAAGTTAGATTATCATAGACAGGATAAAGCCTCCACAATAGCCAATAAAATGTCTGAATGTTAAACGTCTTTAACTTCAATAGCATCATTTAAAATCTGATAAATTTACAGCATGGACCAGACATGCACGTTTCGGGTACTAAACCCTCGTCAGTGATCCTTAGTCTAAACAATGTAATATGGCCAAAAAGTATGAAACGTATTATGTCCAAAATGTACCAAAAGACGTAGCAGAGTGGGTGGGATATGATGCTTTGACATATGTGTCAAATGTGACCATGATAACCTATTTCAGCATTAACTTCAATGAAAACTAAGAAATTCCCCATTCAAATTTTTCTCATTTTCAGACCACAAATAGATATTTAATTAAGTTAAAGAAGATCCTGACGATAATCTCAACAGCACTCACAATAGAGCACCAAATTGAGCATCGATGGACCCCTAGCAAAGTATAGGTAGGACCAGGTGCCCGGGAGGAGTAAGCATCCCCTGTTGGCTAGTCGCACCCGCCGTCGATGTTCACGCACGAAATTGAAAAGAATATATAAAATACATGCACTGTCTGAGGCCACATCTATATAGAAAGTGCTATGGCGACAATGTCAGGGGAAAATATTCAAAACACTTACTGTCAAACCCCTCGCGG
Organism: Pinctada fucata; assembly: GCA_028142955.1. Lineage (NCBI taxonomy): Eukaryota > Metazoa > Mollusca > Bivalvia > Pterioida > Pteriidae > Pinctada > Pinctada fucata. The sequence goes on along the minus strand of AP027108.1, from coordinate 57,979,631 downwards.
GGAACTTTTTTACGAGCTCCACACGGCAAAGGGCATAAGTGTGACATAAAAAAACTATAGGCTTTATTACAGCAGTTTCAGTGTAAAAACTGGCAAAAAGGGCCTAAAAGGGGTGGGAAAAATTCCAAACAGATGCTTGAATTTTCCTTACGTTTGATCCCAAATTATAGTAAGATAAGAATAAATGGTTTAGATTTTTAAACTTAATATTTATGAAGCAATGCTATCGAAGAGTTTTAATAGCAATTCTCTGTAACCATTTAAACAATTTCGGCACGCATGGTCTTCGATTTTCATAAAATTCCACACATAAGTAGGGACCAATGAAAATAGGTCAATTAGAAATCTTATTATTAGGTCATCTGGTTACCATGGCAACGGCCTTTAAAGTTAAGAAATTGGTAAAATTGAGCTTATTTGAAGCTCTATAACTTGGTTTACAGACGATATTTATGGAAAAAAATTTAAGCATCATAAAGTTAAGGACCTAAAATTTTAGATAAGCTCATTCGTAGTGTCTGATGTTGTCTGATATTGTCAAAAAAGGCTGTTTACCATGACAACATAATTAGCTATTTTCAATATATTGATTTCAAATTGCTGTTTGTATTTTCCAATTTTCCTTCTCTCTTGAAGGGTAAATGATAAGGAAATGAAGTTATTTTATAGAATGAGCAAATTCGAGATAAAACCACTTGTTGGTATGTACATAAGTTACCTTGGCAACGGTAAATATGGTCTAGACTATAATATTACTTATTTTCAATTTCAGAGTTATTTTCAAAATTTTTGCATCATGATGAACATATAAGAAAGTTGAAATATATCCAACACAACGAGCTATTTCAACAACCGCGAAAAAGCTATTCGGAACATATGTTGCCATGGCAACCATTTTTTATTATTTTTATAAAACAGTCAATTTTAATCCCAGAAAGTTCAGATTCAATGTTAGTAAATATTAAGTAAGCCTCTATCAAAATACAAGAAAAAAAACACTTTTGAATAATTAATGGTTGCTATGGTAATTCGGCCATGGAATCTTAAAATAAGCATTTTTGCTGTTCGAAGCCTTTCCCTTAAAAATACAGACTTACACAACTTTTTTTATATATATTTTAAAGCAAAGTCCTAACTTTATTTAAGATTTAAAAATTTTCAGATTAATTAAGTTTAGATGCCCGTATCCAAGGACTCAAATTGGGCCCATGTACAATTTTACACAATCATTCCAATAGCAACGGGCTATTTCCTGCATATTCTAAAAAAAACATTTTTTCATGATTTTAATGATCTACTTAAATACATTCATTAAGTATCATTACTTTAAATTAAAATTCAATGATTTAGGAAAAAAGGACTCTTAATATTGTCTAAAATTGCTTTCATTTTTGCGATTCGAGTTCATGTTGCCATAGCAACGAACACAAACTTTGTTCCATTGTGATTGATTACGTATTATTTGCATAAATAAGTGAAAATGTAAGTAATTTATCATTGAATTTTGAAAAGATGTCAAAAACACTTTTTATAGGGTACCTGTGTTGTTGCCATGGAAACATATAGATAAGACCATAAACCCAACATTATTATTACTTAACTTGAAAAGCAATGATAGGGTACTGATAATTCATTAGTGTTTGTTTTAGATTATGCTGCACAAATGATGTATGCGACTTCAAAAACGCTCAAAAATGCATTTTTTCAATATTCAAAGTCCGTTTACATGGCAACCGTATGTGATATTAAGACAATTTTTATCATTTTTTTTTTACTTTTGGGTAAGACCCAACCTTATATATAGATTTTATCAAAATCTGTGACATGCCGTGCCATGCGTCCTTCAATAATACTATAATAGAGATTTGATTGAAATGTAACATAGTATTACTTTATGAATAATTAACACAATATATCGATAAGCAAAAAAATTGACCGATTGTTATGCAATTGAGGACATTTCAAAGTATGAAACTCTAGCAAAACTGTAAAATTTTGATAGAAAACGTTGAAAGTGGCAAGAAAAAATAAAGAATTTTCCTCAAAATGCTGTACCAGCATTCGCTTTTTGTAAACCCTCATTTCTAGCTTCAAAATTATGAAACACAAAAGCAAAGAAGAAAAATATGTGAGGAAGGGTGGGGGTAATCTCAAAATTAATAAATCAAATGTGAGCCTGATCAGGGTCTTGAATCATCATTTATAACTCAAAAACCACAATAGAAAGATTAATTCCTTTGTTACTTTATATGACGTTCTAAATGGTAATCGATTTGTGGTATTTTTTCAGAAAATTACTTCGTCTAGATTACATACAGGGGCCGTTTCAAAATAATGCATAATTTACAATTTGTGCAAGGACATTTGACGTCACGCACCGAAAATAACGTTCGTCCATACCGTAATGGGTAAAACAGCAGTGACGCTGCAGGACAGGGGTGCTGCATTTAATGGTTTTTTTTTTCTTTAAGTTGCATAAATTCAGAAGATAAAGATACATTCAATGCTTTAATTAAAGAATGTTTATTTGGATTTAAGTGTAAAATAAAACGGGAAAAGATTCCTCGAGAGACATCAAAAGCAGCTAGAACGCAACGAAATATATAGATGTGATAAATTATTCTTTTCGTATATTTCATATCTCTCTTACAGAAGACGATGACATACATTTGATATCATCAAATGAAGTTGAGAGAGAGAGTTCTTTTTTTCTGTTTTTTTTTCTAAATGCTTAGTTTCGTTTCGATTTGTTTCGTTTCGTTTCGTTTTTGTTTCGATTCGCACTTTACAGGGACCCAGATATCAGTCGTTATTGATTTATAAGAATATTGTAAATGCACGAATTACATGTTCCTTTTATCTACAACATGGAAAGATAGTTAAACAATTGCAATGAATATTTGTTACTGGGTTATTTACTTTGAATATCATCCATTTTAGATCGTCTTTTGGTATTCATTTAATGAAGAAACTTATTTTGCGACCGAAGAGTTCCCTCATCTAAATATGCATGATTGTATATATCCTTTATCTGTATCATTTCTCATTAATTCTGAATTTTGTGTTTACACGCATACATTTACTTCGAATGAGAAATAGAACATTGTAGAACGGGCACATGAAACCAAAAAAAAAATTTTAAAAAGGGGGAGGGGGAGGGTTGGAGTCAATGACTCCGACTCGAGAATTTTTTTTCAGTGAAACATAAAAAGTCTGGTACAAGCATGATTCACTTATACTTCTGAGTTTTTTCCTATAAGCACAAAGTTCTACGATAGTTTATCATCGAGATAGAATGAAAATAAACAAGTTTTAAAATAATTTATTAAATAATAAACCAAGTAAATCTAAATCCCTTGTCAAGCATTATTCGCCCTTTACATTTATAACAATTGCTGGTGTCAGTTTTGCAACCCCCCACCTCCATTTGTTTTAAATTTTTTTTTATTATAAGTATTTTTTGTGCGAGTGTATGTGAAAAAAAAGCTCACATCTAGCTCCAAGAATGAATTTAGAGATACGGAAACATGAAAGAGAGAGAGAGAGAAAAAAGTAAACGTAGGCGTTTTCAATTTTGACGTTGAAGGTCAAGAAATGAACGTCATTCATCTCGCTAGTTCTCGATAATACGTGCAATTACCTGTATAATGGTTACATCTTTAAATAATGCAAAGTTGATACTAAAATTCATTTGCTAAAACAGAGAAACTTTATTCGATTATATTACCGTGCAAAGTACGAATGTTGACAAAATTGCAGAAAAAAATTATGATCAAAGATAATTCGAGATACTAAACTTGAAATTTCTAATGCATTATATCGCTAAAATATTCAAGGAATATCCTGTTATATCGTCAAAAAAAGTTTCCTGTTTGATCTTGTTCCCACGCAACAAGCGGTTGAATTTCCGATTGTGATGTTATAAATATGAAACGTTTACGGCGATATCCCGGAGGTCTCATTTACTTGATATTTTTGTACATATTAAGTAAACGATAAATCTTACGAAATATGCATTATTATATGATCTGTCTATATTATATATCGTCTTTCTCTTCAACGCATTTGAAATATTCAGTTCTAACACGTGGGTCCTGTAGCATCATATCCCACCCATTCTGCTACTTCTTTTGGTACATTTTTGGACATAATAATGTTTACACTTTTTGGCCATATTACACGTTGTTTAGATTGAGGATCACTTACGAGGGTTTAGTACCCGAAACGTGCATGTCTGGTCCATGCTGTTAATTTATCTGGTCTTAAATGATGCTATTGAATGTGAAGACGTTTAACATTTGAACTACTTGGTGAGTGTCCCCGAGGGCACATTTAGCCAAGTTCGATCGTCTTAGGTTGATCGTCTGTCTCTTGAACGCATTTGAAATTTTCAGTTACAAAATTTCTTGAAATTTCTAAAACGTGGGTCCTTCACTTACAGATACGTAGACGATGTGTTGTCCATCAATAATCCAAAATTCGCGGATTACCTGATCAGTATCTATCCTTCGGAGCTTGAAGTCTAAGAAACTACAGAGACAAATAATTCAGCATCCTATTTGGACATAATGTTGTCCTACGACACTGATGGTCACATGAACATCTCACTCTATGACAAACGTGACGACTTCAATTTCAGCATTACAAACTTTCCTTTACTGAGTAGCAACATCCCTTCATCGCCTGCTTATGGCTCGTTCATATCTCAGTTGATACGCTATGGCAGAGCAAGTTAGAAATATACGGATTTTGTTCTGAGAGCTAGGCTGTTTCAGCTAATCTTCTCAGTCAGGGATATGTTTGTGCCAAAGAAAGAAATAGTGTCCTCCGTAGGGAAGTTTAATGTAATAAATAACAATGAACACTCTCTATCCACAAATTTTCGGCCGGATCATCATACTTCTTTACTTCATACTTCTACTACTACTACTACTTTACTTCTACTATACTACTACTTTGATCATTATATGATCATACTTCTTTCCAAGGGATTAAAGTTTGTTCCAGACAGGTCAAAGGTTAACACAACAAAGCTATTGGCGGATTTAGGTGAGTGGGAGAGGAGGATGCGTCTAAGAGAATTTTTCTTTGACACGGATACTAATGAGAGGGAGACCAAGAACCCTACATCAGAAGACAAATTTAAGGTAAAACTGAAAAGCAACTTTAAACCGAAGGAAGGTAGGGACATGTGGCTTGACTTATACATTGAATTAGTTAAAAATGACATTATGAGTAATCTTAAAAATGGAGGCAAACTCAATTTGAACACAGCGGAATATGATGCTCTCCATTCTCTCTTAAACAACAACTCTATCATCATTAGACCAGCGGACAAGGGATCAGGTGTAATAGTGGTGAACAAATCAGACTACGTTCGCAAGTTACATGCGGAAATGACCGGAAGTTCATCATATGAAGTTGTGGAAGAGGACCTGACAGACATTGCGACTAAAAAGGTAAAGAAAATAGTAAACCGTATGCGTAAGGGAGGGACCATAAGTAAGGATTTACATCAATACCTTTTACCACGTTATCCGAGAGGCGGTAAACTTAAAGGAAATCCGAAACTACATAAACAAGATGCCCCTTTGCGTACTATTGTAAGCGGGATAGGAACACCCACGGAAAAAATGGCCGAACTGGTGGAACATGAACTAAATGAATTTGTTGAAACTTCACCGACATATATAAGGGATACCACAGATTTCATCAATAAGCTTAAGGAATTTGACACGCCTCTTCCGGAGAATGCGATTCTTTTCTGTTTCGATGTGGAGAAACTCTATCCGTCCGTACCGAGAAGAGAAGGTATAGAAGCTTGTAGAGAGGCGTTGGACTTGAGAAAAAATTCTTTGATTCCGACTGACTGCGCGATAGAGATGATTGAGGCTGTTCTTGACTTCAATGGCTTTAGTTTAGGAGACAATCACTACAGACAAACAGATGGTATTGCTATAGGATCTAGGCTAGGTAGGAACTTTGCATGTGCTTATATGCGGAAATGGGATGAGAAACTACTAGAGCAAGAAATCAAACCATTTTTTTATAAGCGGTTCATAGACGACGGTATAGGCATCTGGAATGGTGACATCGACTCATTACTGCGCTTTACAAACTATGCCAACGACATCCATGAGAATATCAAAATTAGTCTACGATGGAGTACACACGAGATTGAATTTTTAGATACCATGGTAAAATTGGAGAACGGGCATGTTTATACGGACTTGTACAGGAAACCGACAGATAAGCAACTTTATTTAAGATATGACTCGTGTCACCCTGCGCATACCAAGAAATCATTACCTTATGGACTTGGTATCAGACTGAGAAGAATTTGCGAAAAAGAGGAGGATTATTTGAGGCACAGAAAAGAGCTGAAACAACAACTTCGCAAACGCGGCTATAGCGGGAGGGTTATAGAGGACCAATTGCAGAAAGTGGACGTTATGGACAGAGATGACTTACTCAATAAGAGGACAAGAGCTGGGAAAACGGACAGGGTACCACTTGTTTTGACTTTTTCGAAATTGCTACCAGACGTTAGGGCTATTCTTCAAAAACACAGGAAGACTTTATACAGATCGGATCAAATGCGTGAAATTTTCCCTGAAATTCCATTACTTGCTTTTAGGCGTGATAGGAATCTATGCGACACTTTGGTTCACCAGAAAACAGATAGGTCAATTCGGAAACAGGATGAAGATTGTAAGTGTAAGATGTGCGACATTATTGTTAGGGATAAGATTTCGGACACAGAGGGCAAACTGTTTAAGAAATCTGTTAGTAATGCGAAGTGTGTAGATAGGAACCTTATTTACGCACTACTTTGTAAGAAATGTAATAAAACTATTTACGTAGGAGAAACGGAGCGGTCATTAAAAGAGAGGATAACGGAACACAAACGCGACATAAAGTTTCAAAGGGATAAACCTATAATGCGACATTTCGTGGACCACACGGAGGACGATCTCTCCGTGGCTGTTCTTTGCAGAACTTTCGGTGAAAATAAGCATTTCAGACTGATCAAGGAACAGGAGTGGATAAGAACACTTAACACTAGTGTACCTTATGGATGTAATGTTAAAACAAAGGCTTAGTGATGCATTATTTTAGTTAGGTTATATGACTCTTCAATACTAGAGGTCCAGGTGCATCATGAACTTTTTAGCATGGATGTAGGTGTGTAAGGGTATGTGAGCGCATGTGACTGAGTGTGAGTGTTATAAGTCGATATTTGCATATATACTCAAACAATTTTTTTTTGGAGGGGAATCTTATAGTCCATTTAACTTAGAACTGAATGTTATCGAACACCCTTATAAATTCATTGTTGGATTATTTTGGTTGTCGGTCACCCATTCGACTCAGGGGGTTTTCCTCCGGGCACTCCGGTTTCCTCCTGCTCTCTTTCTTATCAGATACTAATTATCAACTTTTATGAGTTAATATCAGTATTGACTGTAATGCTAGTGTATTACATTTTTGTTAATACACAATTCACAATCTTTATAACCCTTAATATTTACATATTTAATGTCAACATGGTCAATGGGTGGCGTTCCCTTATTTATTCATATATAATTTTCAGTGGATAGAAAGTTCTATGGTTTTTATTAATATTAAATCCCCCCCCCCCTTTCTGATTGCGCGCTAGCGTGAGTGAGAGTGTGTAAGTGTCATTTTATATTCATGGTTGTCTTGACTTTCTAAAGGGTTCATTTTGTCCTCACGTCTTTTATTCGGTATTGGTCTGAATCGTCCGGACGCTTACTCAAGCGGAGTAGGGCGTCTGGATGATACGGACTAATTCGGAATTGGTTCGGCTACAACCGCCCCTTATTTATTTATTTATATGATTATTTATTTATTTATTTATTTATTTATCTATCTATTTATTTTATTTATTCATTTCTTTATTTATTTATTTATCTATTTATCTATTTATTTTGTTTATTTATTTTCATTTTTTTTATTTACTTATTTATTTATTTATTTATTTATCTATTTATTTTGTTTATTTATTTATATTTTTTATTTATCTATATTTTTTTCCCTTCCACTTTATATATATTTATATATATATAGATATATATATTTTTTTATTTATTTATTTATTCATTTATTTATTTATTTTTATTTATTTTTTTTTCTTCATATTCATAGTTCACACATGTATCTTGTCACTTTATTAGATATGACTTACTAGATTTATAGTTGTTAGAAAGGACGGCGGTGGGGGACGTGCCTGTCTCTAACCTCCTAAATTTCTATTTGTTATTCATAAATCTTACAATTTTATTAACGGTACAACTTAAATGAACTCTTTTCTAACTTATTTACGTTCGATAACGGTACGCAGATTTAGCGGTTTTATGTAACGTCGTATTGGCGCTTTACGCATTGTTGATTGTTATGTGTGACGTCATACCTTGTTCATTTTACGCTGGGCTTTGTTTACCAGCAGATATGGATATTACGTAGAATTCTTTTGTATTCGTGCTTTTCCACTTGATAAAGGCCGAGTGGCCGAAAATTTGTGGATAGAGAGTGTTCATTGTTGTTTGTGACCGACTAACATCGTCACTGAGGAAGTTCTACGGTCGATATGGGGAACTCGTCATACACTATGATGTCCCACTCTCCAGAACTGTGGATGATATTCTGTCATAGACCATTTGAACCATCCAACAAAAGATTGTACTCTCTGTCTTCCAAAACGGAGGTTACCGGATGTGACAGTTCTACCGAATTGAAGCGGCGGATGTTGATGTTTCTGTGTTATGCGTTGACGTTCCTTGTCCCTTATGCGTCTCTTTCCGTGCTTGTCTGTTTTGTGTTTTTGCATTTGGTGTTTTGGGGTTTTGCTGTGGGTGCTACAACCTGGTGTTGTTGGAGATCCCCTCCTTTGTTTTGCATGCAAGCAAGAGATGCTTATTCTTCCTGGGCACCTGGTCTCATTCCCATGTCGGGAGTTCGCTTCTTTTCATATGGTGGAGGTTTTTGCTTGTTCGCTTTGGTTCCTGTTTTGACTTGATTTTGTATGCCTTAGGTGTCTGATTTTCTGAATTATCGGTTTTGTGCTGTGTGCGGGGATATGGTCATTATCCATATTTGTCATCATATCCCAACCTACTTCTTTTGGTACATTTTGGACATAATAATTTTCACACTTTTTGGCCATATTACATTGTTTAGATTGAGGATCAATGACGAGGTTTTAGTACCCGAAACGTGCATGTCTGGTCCATGCTAATAATTTATCTGGTCTTAAATGATGCTATTAAATTTGAAGACGTTTAATATTTCAACTACTTGGTGAGTGTCACTGCTGGTGGACCAAGAGTCCCCGAGGGCACATGTAGCCAAGTTCGATCAACTTCGGTTGATCGTCTGTCTCTTCAACTCATTTGAAATTTTCAGTTACAAAATTTCTTGAAATTTCTCAAACGTGGGCCCTGTCCAAACCTCCTTAGAGAAGACAGGGCCCCGACCACCTGTCCTCTCTGAATGTCAGTCGGACTCCTCGGGTGATAACATATATGAGCTCGCTACAGCCGGCAGAGCACAGACTGTATTACGCACGTCCTCTTTTTATATCCATTTACATATTCATCTGTGTTGCTTGGACCCCTGTGTTTTACGGTCTTGTTTGTGTGTGGTCATCTAACAGTGAGGAGGTTGTTTTACACCATGATTCTGCGTTCTTCGAGACCTCTGGGAAATCGGAATAGTGGGAGGGTTGTGCGCACGTAATCCAGGATAACCACACCATCTGCTATTTACGTGGCAGATGGCCGTCCTAAGTCGGCACCGGTTGCCCATTGTTCTCGTTGGTTTATGTGTAGTCTTTTATGTTTCATGTTTCTATGTTGTGAGTTGGTGTTCCTTGTCCTTTTTGCGTCTCGTTCTGTGGGTATCTGTTCTATGTTTTTGCATGGGTGTTTTGGGATTTTGCTGTGGGTGCTGCAACCTAGTGTTGTTGTAGATCCCCTCCTTTCCTGTAGCATCATATGCCACCCATTCTGCTACCTCTTTTGGTACATTTTTGGACATAATAATTTTCACACTTTTTGGCCATATTACATTGTTTAGAAAGAGGATCACTGACGAGGGTTTAGTACCAGAAACGTGCATGTCTGGTCCATGCTGTTAATTTATCTGGTCTTAAATGATGCTATTGAATTTGAAGACGTTTTACATTGTAGATGATAAATTTCTGGTTTCATCGATACCAAACTTGTCGAAATCCGTCAAAAACAATCGAATAAGATCGCCACGCGCGTAACCATGCGCAATGCAATTATAACTCGTATCGAACTCGGCCTCATTTTAAATTAGACCACATGTCTTTATTCCATGGAAACATGGACCATGAAAACATCTCGTTTATCATGTTGACCCTTTCAGACATGGTAAACATGGCAACCGATGCTCCAGTTTCTAAATGATATCGAAACTCCGGCTTTACACTTCACACATGACTCATGTACCAAAATCTTTCATTTCTGTGACATGCCATTTTTCAATGTTGCTGAAATTGTTTGTTCCTTACAGAGAATTGGTATTAAGAGCCATTCATTCTCTGTTACCACCAAAATTCTGGTGCCACAGCATGTCTAGGATTTTCATGATATTTGATATATATTATACCTTGATTGCACAAATAAAGGTTTCCGGTCAACATGACGTCCCGTTGCCACGAGATCAGTAGTTTTGTGCTACTTTAAAGACAGTGGAGTAACCTACTTTTAGGTACTGCGTTGCCATGAATATCATCGTAGCAAAAATTTCATTTTCAAACCTTTTCCACTCCCTTCCTTTCTTTCTTACAAAATGCACTCAGTTTTGAAATAAATCTTACAAAAAGCTAATCCGACGCTATGGCAACCATAAGGACTGACGCTTGAATATATTACCGTTAAAATAGGGTTTCCTCCAAATAAATGCAAAAAAATGTATTTAGAAACAGATAAGACTATTTAATTTCATTATGTAACCTTGAAAATTCCCAAAGTCATTTTCTTATCTCCAACTAAATAATTAAATAAATATGTGATTTTTGTTCAAATATTTGTCTTAAATTTTTAGCATTTTACATTCTAAAATTTTTCAATTACTCATATGTATTTCGAAAGATGATGGATATCATAAAGGACATTTGTAGAATTCATTTACTTTTTGAATTTAAGATTAATTCTTTTGTTAGGACAAAAACAGATGATTTGATTTTCATGCTTTCTTTACCAATATTCAGACACGAGAAAGCTGGAGAGTTGATTGAACTCATTAACTTGTACTAAAAAAATATCGTTTTGTTGGATATGACAGTTTAGTCTTGTGTCACGTAGATCTTTTTATTACTGATCCTTTTCATTCTACAAAAATTACAAATTAGGTCAAATCTACTCAATTACAGTTCAGTGACCTTGAAAACACAACGTAAGATCAAGGTCATTTCTATATTGATTTGTCTGTGGTAGATGTATGAAACAGCTTCCAATTTGATTTGACCAATTCCATATGGTCAAATTGCTTTGTGTGTTGTTAACAGCCTTTATCTAAACAAAATGATCAATAATTTAGATTTCTTATTCTTTATTTCAATACATGTATTACAATGCAAAAACAAAGAAAAAGGATTCCATACATAATTAGTTATACATTTCAGAATCAAAGTTCCTAACAACTGGTTGTTAAGATAGACTACATAAAGTGCTTCACAAGTACATGTACCTAAAGAAGGTTCATTTTAAATGCATCACAATGAGATTCAGTTTGTATCACTAACAACTTCTTGTTAAGATACCAATGTGTTTCGACTTTAGAACTACATGAAAGGTAAACTTCTTGACAATCAGTTGTTAAAGTTTAGAAGCTAACAAGCGATGTTTTCTTAACAACTGGTTGTTAAGAAATCTATCTTATTTCAGACAAGGAGTACTTTCCTAACAACTGGTTGCTAACTTGACAACTGTTTGTTAAGACAAATTGTGCAATGACTTCCATTTCATACTTTAAATTTGCATTAAAAGTATGCATTATAGTAATTTAGCATATTTGACAAGTAGATAAGTACGGAAACGTCCCAATGCCACATTCTGAATTTTTTTATCTCCTAATTAGAAGATACTATCACCTAATTAGGAGATACTCACACCTAATTAGGAAATACTATCACCTAATTAGGAGATACTATCACCTTATTAGGATTTAGCTATCACCTAATCAGAACATACTATTACCTAATTAGGACATACTATCATCTAATTAGGACATACTATCATCTAATGAGGACTTACCTATCACCTAATTTCAACTTAGCTATTACCTAACATGGACTTAGCTATAACCTTACATGGACTTAGCTATAACCTTATTAGGACTTAGCTATTACCTAATTAGGTGATAATTGTCCTAATTAGTTGAAAGTATTTCCTAATTTGGTGACAAATAAGTCCAAATGAGGTGAAAGTATGTCCTATTTAGGTGATAGCTTAGTCCTAATTAGGTAATAGCTAAGTCCTAATTAGGTGATACCTAAGTCCTTATTAGGTGCAAGTATCTCCTAATTAGGTGATAGCCAAATCCCAATTAGGTGATGTTATCTCCTAATGAGGTGATATTGTTTTTAATTAGGTGATATTATATCCTAATTAGGTGATATTATGACAAATATGGATAATGACCATATCCCTGTCTACAGTACAAAATCGATAATTCAGAAAATAAGAAACCGAAGGCATACAAAATCAGGATAAAACAGGAACCAAAGCAAACAAAAACAAAAACCTCCACCATATGAAAAGAAGCGAACTCCCGATATGAGAGTGAGACCAGGTGCCCAGGAAGAGTAAGCATCTCCTGCTTGCATGCAACACCCGTCGCTTCAATTCGGTAGAACTGTCACATCCGGTTACTTCCATTTTGGAAGATATAGAGTACAATCTTTGGTTGGATGGTTCAAATGGTCTATGACAGAATATCATCCACCATTCTGGATAGTGGGACATCATAGTGTATGACGAGTTCCCCATATCGACCGTAGAACTTCCTCAGTGACGATGTTAGTCGGTCACAAACATATCCCTGACTGAGAAGCTTATCTGAAAGACGCCTAGCTCTCAGAACAAAATCCGTATATTTGGTACTTGCTCTGGCATAGCGTATCAACTGAGATATGAACACGCCATAAGCAGGCGATGAAGGGATGTTGCTACTCAGAAAAGGAAAGTTCGTAATGCTGAAATTGAAGTCGTCACGTTTGTCATAGAGTGAGGTGTTCATGTGACCATCAGTGTCGTAGGACAACATTATGTCCAAATAGGATGCTGAATTATTTGTCTCTGTAGTTTCTTTGACTTCAAGCTCCGAAGGATAGATACTGCTCAGGTAATCCGCGAATTTTGGATTATTGATGGACAACACATCGTCTATGTATCTGTAAGTGAAGTTGAAGTCAGAAGCTAAGTATCTTTTCCCTTCAGAGACCAAAGAGTGAATGAATTCAGCTTCGTACGAGTAAAGGAAAATGTCGGCAAGGAGTGGGACACAATTGGTCCCCATTGGAATTCCGACAATTTGTTGGAAGACCTTTCCTCCAAACACCACAAAAATGTTGTCGATCAGAAAGTTTAACATCTGAATAATGTCTGTTTCAGTGTACTTATTTTCAGAATCTGACTTTTTCTTTTACAAAGTAGGTTTTGTCATAGTTAACAACAATAAATTTGTATTTGCGATTACCGTTCTTACTTGTAAACGCATTACTTATAATTTTTGCGAGTCTTTCTTTCAATTTAGAATGTGGAATTGTAGTGTAAAGTGTCGAAAAATCAAAGGCTTTGATCGAATGGACTCTACTAAAATGAGTGGATTTCAGATGTTCTAAAAGTTCCTTCGAATTCTTTAAAATCCACATCTGGTTGATACCACTGCGAGAATATACTGTCGAACAATATTTTTGTAGCCCAGATTTGATTTCAGATAAAACTTTGGTGAGTAAGATCGATACAGATTTGGTAGAACATTTTGAGGAACCAGCGATGAAACGTTGTTTGTACGGATTCTTATGCATTTTAGGTATGCAGTATAAGTATGGTAAATCTAAATCTAAATTGGTAGTGTCGAAGCCAAAGGAAGCAAGAGCTGATTTGTGGTTATCTATTATTTCAGAGGCAGAAAGGTTTGTTGGGGTGTATGTTGGATTTCCAGGTGTCGAATTTAAACCCAACTCTTTAACTAGACTGTCGAAATAGTACTTTTTGCAAGTAAATGTGTAATTATTTGAGGCTTTGTCCGCTGGTGTGATGACATAATGTTCTTGGAGGTAGGTAAGTTCTGTGATAACATCAGGGTCTTTAAATATAGACACGAATCTGGTGTTCACAGTTGATTTTAATCGGTTAATTCTAGATAAAAGTAACCCTCTGATTGATTTTATCCATTCGGAAAGGGTGTCGAGCTGTACATCCTCTTTCTTTGCCCAACGTCTTGCATATTCCTCACAAGAGTCCATAATAATTTTGACATTTTGGTTCCATGTAAAGGACATACTTTCTCTGTATTTGGGACCCTTTTTTAACAATTCTCTCAACTTGTCGTTCTTGACTATACTAAGGTCACCAGTAATAACATGTCCACAAGGAGAGTAGTTGAAATCCGATGAAGAACATTCGCAGGGAAGTGGATGTAGTGAGGGATTACTTAAATCTATACACTGCAGGAATCGTTTGTAATTGTAAATTATTTCCTAAATAGGTGATATTATCTCCTAAATGGGTGATATTATCTCCTAATAAGGTGATAATATCTCATAATTAGGAGAAAGCTTAATCCTAATAAGGTGATATAATCGCATAAGCAGGTGACAGCTCAGTCCTGATTAGGTGATAGTATCTCCTTATTAGGTAATAGTATGTCCTAATTAGATGAAAGTTAAGTCCTTATTAGGTGTTAGTATCCCTTAATAGGTGATAGCCAAGTCCTAATCAGGTGATATTATATCCTAATTATGTGATAGATGAAAGGTAAGTCCTAATTAGGAGATATCGTCTCCTAATTAGATGACTGTATCTCCTAATTAGGAGAAAGTATCTCCTAATTAGGAGATAAAAGAATGCGAATGTGGTATTATGACGCTTCCGTAGATAATTAATGACATTTATAGAACAAATAGAAAGAATTAGCTACATTGAGTTATGATACAAAAGATATATCGATGTAATACATAGATATGATATTTTTTGAGTTATGATGTGTAACACTTTTGATATTCTTGACAACCAGTTGTTAAGAATCGGCCAATTCAACATAATATCTGATGTCAGTAACTACTGGTTGTTAAGATGTGAGTAATGACAAATATGGAAAAAAAAACATATTCCTATTAAGAAGAACAAAATCGTTAATCGAAAAACCATCTAACCAAGGGCATCAAAACCAGAATAAAACCAGAACTAAGGCAAAGGAACAGAAATAAAAAAACAATAATAAAATCTACCATATGAAGAGAAGTGAACTCCTTGCAGAGGACTGAGATAAGGTGCACAGGAAGAGTGAGCAACACCCGCCACCTCAATTCGGTAGAAAGGTCACAATTGGTAACTCCAACAAAGGAAGACAAACGTATAAATTGGTAAGTCATGGCACAAAAGGTCGACGTCAGAATATCATTTATGACTCTTGACAAGGGGACGTTACAGTGTGCTTCCATTTCCCTATATCGACTATAGAACTTCCTCAGTGTAAGTAATCTTGATATTTGAATCAGTGTTCTTTCGAAACTCTAGAATACATGTCATGTACCTTTGCATACTTTTTGAATGTCCCGGTGAGCACTACATGTAAATGTAATTATGGTAAAACATCGAAGTATAATAATTATTAGACAATTTACTTACTGGTAAAATCAAGTTATGCACCAAAAAAGTTATGTTTTTACGGCCATCGTTCACAGTTGTCTTTTAACTATACATTTACATATGCTGCATGGATGCCATCTTCTTTATTTTATCATAAAATAATTGAAATATTTATTTATTTTATTATTTATACATACTATCATCTAATTAGGATAGATACTGCTCAGGTAATCCGCGAATTTTGGATTATTGATGGACAACACATCGTCTATGTATCTGTTAGTGAAGTTGAAGTCAGAAGCTAAGTATTTTTTCCCTTCAGAGACCAAAGATTGAATGAATTCAGTTTCGTACGAGTAAAGGAAAATGTCGGCAAGGAGTTGGGCACAATTCGTCACCATTGGAATTCCGACAATTTTTTGGAAGACCTTTCCTCGAAACGCCACAAAAATGTTGTCGATCAGAAAGTTTAACATCTGAATAATATCTGTTTCAGAGTACTTATTTTCAAGATCGGACTTTTCTTTTACAAAGTAGGTTTTGTCATAGTTAACAACGATAAATTTGTATTTGCGATTACCGTTCTTACTTGTAAACGCATTACTTATAATTTTTGCGAGTCTCTCTTTTAATTTAGAATGTGGAATTGTGGTGAAAAGTGTCGAAAAATCAAAGGCGTTGATCGAATGGACTATACTAAAATGAGTGGATTTCAGATGTTCTAAAAGTTCCTTCGAATTCTTTTAAATCCACATCTGGTTGATTCCACTGCGAGAATATACTGTCGAACAATATTTTTGAAGCCCAGATTTGATTTCAGATAAAACTTTGGTGAGTAAGATCGATACAGATTTGGTAGATCATTTTGAGGAACCAGCGATGAAACGTTGTTTGTACGGATTCTTGTGCATTTTAGGTATGCTGTATAAGTATGGTAAATCTAAATCTAATTTGTTAGTGTTGAAACCAAAGGAAGCAAGAGCTGATTTGTGATTATCTTTTATTTCAGATGCAGAAAGGTTTGTTGGTTGTAAGTGGGATTTCCAGGTGTCGCATTTAAACCCAACTCTTTAACTAGACTGTCGAAATAGTACTTTTTGCAAGTAAATGTGTAATTATTTGAGGCTTTGTCCGCTGGTGTGATGACGTAATGTTCTTGGAGGTAGATAAGCTCTGTGATAATATCAGGGTCTTTAAATATAGACTCGAATCTGGTGTTCACAATTGATTTTAATCGGTTAATTCTAGATAAAAGTAACCCTCTGATGGATTTTATCCATTCGGAAAGGGTGTCGACCTGTACATCCTCATTCTTTGTCCAACGTCTTGCATATTCCTCACAAGAGTCCATGATTATTTTGACATTTTGATTCCATGTAAAGGACATACTTTCTCTGTATTTGGGACCCTTTTTTAACAATTCTCTCAACTTGTCGTTCTTGACTATACTCAGGTCACCAGTAATAACATGTCCACAAGGAGAGTAGTTGAAATCCGATGAAGAACATTCGCAAGGAAGAGGATGTAGTGAGGGATAACTTAAATCAATACACTGCAAGACTCGTTTGTAATTGTAAATCTTAGATGCAACTGTCGGTGTGTAGCTATAGGAAATACAAGGAGTTTCTTTTCTTTTGAAATATGGTGGGATTTTTTTCTGTGACAATTTTGTGATTCAAAAGTTGACCAAGATTCAATTTATCAATACCATTGTTTGCAAATCTTACTTTAATGAAAGGACGGTTTTTTTTTCTCCTCTGACTTATCTGATCTAACTGCTTGAAATAAACGAAAAGTAAAAATGTCCAAGATGACTCCTTGTAGTCTCTATTCTGGGGAACGTGTATCGGTAAATGTGAGGTCCTTCGTATATTCGTAGATTTCGTGTAACTTCCGTAAAGGAACAGAGTATAATTTGGTACGAATATAATGCAGGCCTAGAGGCTCATTCAAAAATGGAACCAAGTCATCGAAGGAGAAACTATGCATCTCAGGCCTATTATATTTACGAATGCCATGACTTCGAGGTCTTCGTTGTGGTTTGTTGAATAAGCTAGTCACATTTACCGATTGGCAACCTGGACTTGTTAAGTTTCCCAAGCTGCTGATATTATCGTTGCACCCATAGGGCGCTGCAGTGTTAAGAATTTTAATCCAGAACTCTTCTCTGTTGCGACGGAAAGGTGTGCTCAAATTGGGATTGTTTGTGGGGTGATATATTTTCTCCAGGATTCTGACTTTCATAGATAAAGCAAAATGATCGGCCTGATCAAAATGTCGATAAAGGAGTTGACTTCTTTTATGATTTATTTTTGACCAGTTTCCCGACATTCTGGTTCGGAGCTTACCTTTGGTTTCACCCATATAAATCAATCCACAAAGTGAGCACTCTACTCCGTAGACAACATAAGATGTCATACAGTTTAGGTTTTCAAAACTATGCGTCTTAAATGTTTGTTTAGTGAGATTACTTGAGAATGAAGTGTCTGTTATAAGGATGTTACAAGTTTTGCAGTTCTTCGTGCCGCACTTAGAAATTGAGCAATCGCTTGGTGAAAATTGGTGCTCTTTTAGTATATGGACCACTTCAATCTTACAGGTCTTGATTTTAATATACCCATCTGCATGTTTATACCAAAACTCATGGTTGTTACTTACTACAAATGTCTCATCTCTAATGTCATGTAAACTTATTCTAGGGACACCTAAGTTACCTGTTGCGTCTGTGTCCGTAGACGCAACGGGTTGGGGCCTTTTTTATAGTGGGCGACGCTCCAGCTACTTTGTAGCTCTCTTGAGTTCTATCCATTAAGCAAAAGACTGCTCGACAAGTGCTCTCGGTGACAATTTATCCACGAGCAGTGACGCATCAACATTAATAAAAATGACAAATATGGATAATGACAATATCCCTGTATACAGCACAAAATCGATAATTCAGAAATATCAGAAACCGAAGGCATACAAAATCAGGATAAAACAGGAACCAAAGAAAATAAACAAAAACCTCCACCACATGAAAAGAAGCGAACTTCCGATATGGGAATGCGACCAGGTGCCCAGGATGAGTAAGCATCTCCTCCTTGCATGCAACACCCGCCGCTTCAATTCGGTAGAACTGTCACGTCCGGTTACTTCCATTTCGGAAAACATAGAGTACAATCTTCGCTTGGATGGTTCAAATGGTCTATGATAGAATACCATCCACCATTCTGGAGAGTGGGACATCATAGTGTATGACGAGTTCCCCATATCGACCGTAGAACTTCCTCAGTGACGATGTTAGTCGGTCACAAACATATCCCTGACTGAGAAGCTTAGCTGAAAGACGCCTAGCTCTCAGAACAAAATCTGTATATTTGGTACTTGCTCTGGCATAGCGAATCAACTGAGATATGAACACACCAAAAGCAGGCGATGAAGGGATGTTGCTACTCAGAAAAGGAAAGTTTGTAATGCTGAAATTGAAGTCGTCACGTTTGTCATAGAGTGAGGTTCATGTGACCATCAGTGTCGAAGGACAACATTATGACCAAATAGGAAGCTGAATTATTTGTCTCTGTAGTTTCTTTGACTTCAAGCTCCGAAAGATAGATACTGCTCAGGTAATCCGCGAATTTTGGATTATTGATGGACAACACATCGTCTATGTATCTGTTAGTGAAGTTGAAGCCAGAAGCTAAGTATCTTTCCCCTTCAGTGACCAAAGATTGAATGAATTCAGTTTCGTACGAGTAAAGGAAAATGTCGGCAAGGAGTGGGGCACACTTCGTCCCCATTGGAATTCCGACAATTTGCTGGAAGACCTTTCCTCCAAACACCACAAAAATGCTGTCGTTAATATCTGTTATAATGTACTTGTTTTTGGAATCGGACTTTTATTCACAAAAAAGCTTTTGTCATAGCAAACCACAATACATTTCTATTTGCGATTGCCGTTTTTGCTTGTTAAGGCATTAAAATTTTTGCGAGTCTTATTTTCAGTTTAAAATGTGGGATTGTAGTATAAAATGTCGAAATATCAGAGGCTATGATCTAATGAACTCTACTGAAATGAGCGGATTTCAGATGTTCTAAAAATTGCTGCGAATTGTTTAAAATCCACATCTGGTTAATACCACTACGAGAAAGGAGGGGTTCTCCAACAACGCTATGTTGCAGCACCCACACAAAACCCCCAAAACACCCATGCAAAAAAACACAGAACAGACACCTACAGAAAGAGACGCAAAGGGACAAGGAACAACAACTCACACCACAGAAACATTAAGCATAAAAGACCACACATAAACCAAAGAGATCAATTGGCAACCGGTGCCGACTTAGGACGGCCATCTGCCACGTAAGTAGCAGATGGTGTGGTTATCTGGATTACGTGCGCACAACCCTCCCACTATTCCCATTTCCCAGAGGTCTCGAAGAACGCACAATTATGTTGTATAACAACCTCCTCATGTTTAGATGACCACTCACAAACAAGACCGTAAAACGGAGGGGTCAAAGCAACACAGATGAATATGTAAATGGATATAAAAAGAGGACGTGCGTAATACAGTCCGTGCCCTGCCGGCTGTAGCGAGCTCATATGTGTTATCACCCGAGGAGTCAGACTGACATTCAGAGAGGACAGGTGGTCGGGGCCCTGTCTTCGCTAAAGAGGTTTGGGCAGGGCCCGTCATGGAGTCCCGTCGTCATAGTCAGTCAGAGCGCAAGTCATAAGGGGGTTCGAGTATCGTTATTTTGACACTGTTTGAATTGTTAGACTAACTTTAGTTTTTCTCTAAACTAAAAAGCTATCTTCAGATATTCTAAAATGTATAAAATATATGCATCGTCCAGGGCATCTTTAGGGTATAATACTTGAACAAAGTCGGGCACTCTTAGTGGAAAATCATATTTTGCCAAAATTTTGAGTATATCCAAGGAAAAATGAATAAAAATTAATATAAGGTATATAAAGTCAAATTTTCTATTGGAAAAAAATGTTAAAGAACTGCAGGTACTTATTTTTAGCAGTAGAAGACAAGAAATTTGTAATATTTTGAGAAATAGCAATCAAATGGTAAAAAGGCACAATTTATGGGCTAATATTTGATGTCAAAATATGCCAGAGACTATATTCATATGCCCCTTAATTAAAGGAATCCCCTGTAAGGTACCTTTTTCGTCATTTACATGTTTAAAGGGTGAAACAATTTGTATGTATACCAAATTCTAAGGAGTTTCGACCATAACTTTTAAAGATATTAATATTGTAATTTTTTTTTTGGGGTGCTCAGAATAAGGCTCACGCTATATATCATCAGTTTTGATATAATTTCGTTTCTACTGAAATATAATGTAGTAATATGATGCTAAAAAGGCTTCTTATCATATAACATAATTTTCGTATTAGTTGTCTAGTAGAAGTTAGTTATCGGTTAGTTTTTTTTTAGTCGTGTCGTGTATTTAGTGAAATTCTATCTACCTCTAAGGGTCAATTAACCATATCATCTTTTGAGCCAGTATCATCACAGCACCTTTCATTTTATTTCATTTAATTTATTTTATTTCCATTGAGTATTAATTAGATAACAAATAATACTTTCATTTTCACATATTCATAATCATCGATAACATATAGCATAAAAGTATGATTATATTTTCAGTTAGTAAAAGTGGGTGCAAGTGATTTTATAATATTTTGTTCACAACTTTTCATATATATCTTTAAGAATCTTATATTTTTGATATCCAGTCAACTGAAGTTTTTTACGTATTTCATTTTTAAGGAGTAATTTTATGTTGATAAAATCTCGCCTTTGATTACTTAAATGGAAGTATTTATAAATGGTAAATCCAATAATAGAAATTACAACATTAATATCATTGTATTCTTCATGTGAGATTTTGTATCCAAAGACAATGTACTTAAGTTTTCGTAAATTTGTTTTAAAATTCAAATCTGTTAGTATGTTAGTTATTGTTAACCATAAAATATCTAAAGATTTGCAAGTTATGAAATAATGTTCGTAATCATCTTGTTTATCACATACAAAACATTTATCTTCATTCAGTATTTTCCAACGTTTTAGTAATATTTGATTTGGGATCATTTTATGGTATAATTTCCACCTAAATATTTTTTCATCATTTTCTAAAAGAATATAAAAAACAAAAGAAAACAAAGCTTTTGTTAATGATGTTATATTGTTTATATCATCAAATTTCCTTTTCCAGCTATCCAAACAGTAACTGTAGCAAAATTTCTTATCTATCAATAGATTATACAGCTCTTTATTACTGAAGTTGATGAACTTCTTAGTTCTGCTTGTTTTAGGATTCACAAGTTGCAAATCTGTAATGTTAATTTTAACATGGGTATTGTGCATTTTAATTTTCTCTAACCATTCTTTTGGAAATGACTTCTTCAGCAAAAGTAATTCTGACATCCAGTTTCTTTTATCTTTCAAGTTCTCATATATAAATTTTTCATCAATCATTCCATTTTCTCCTATGATGTCATTAACATAAATAAAACCAGATTTCATCCAATTTTCGAAGAATAATGCTTTTCCGTTGTAACTGATATTTTTATTACCCCAAATGATTTCTTGTTTTATCTCATGTGTATCAGAAAATTTTGATTTAAATCCCTTTATTTTGAACCATGCTTCTAATAAAAGCCTGTAAAATAATGGTATTTCTTCAAAATTTGGAATATATTTACTATCATCATTATTCATTTTGAACAACAGAAGATTTGATCCAAATTTGTTGAAATAATGCAATGGTATTACTTTCCAATTTGCACTGACATTACTATGCAGTCTTTTCAGCCAAGATAATCTCAAACATAAGATATGCAACTCAATATCTCTTATTCTAAGACCTCCTTTCGTAAAATCTCCAATCATAACATTTCTTTTAACTTTTTCTTTTGGACTATCCCAAATGAATTCGTAAATGATTTTTTCTAATTGTTTTTTTTTCTTTTGTTATCACGTAAACACTAGCTAAAAAAGTTATTTTAGATAAGGCACGGTCCATTTGAAATTCTGGGGGGGGGGGGGCTTGGGTTTTTTTCGAAAAAAATAATTTTGCTCTCAATTTTGATGAAAAAAATAAATTTGCTTATGGTGTGACAGAAAAAAATAATCTTGCTCTTACAAATAATCTGAATTTGAAGAATTACCATAAAATTTCGCTAAAATTCATGAAAATTTTTCCGGCTCGCTTCGCTCGCCGCAGTTTACAAATTTTTGTCTCGCTTCGCTCGCCATAGTATTATATCAAAACATTATATACCTATGGCAATGTTCATATATTTGAAGACATCAAAAGTTATACATGTATGTGAATGAAAAAGGGCTTCCATAAAAGCTTAAACATATCATCAATATTTGTATTGCTATTAATACATGTTGCATGTATCCCATAGAGTCTAATTTTATGTTCTTGTAAGCTTGGAAGAAGAACTTCAGTTATTCACCAATTTAAAAATATTAGTAACATTTAAAAATTTGTCTAGGAGACCTTCCCCTCAGACCCTCTTATACATGTTATATACATGTACCTTATATGAAATATTGAGAATTGTACAAAAGTCTTTTATCTCTCTGTTTAAATGTGAATTGAATACTAGCATAAAATAAACTAATTAAATATATTAATATCAAAGTTTTGAGTAAAAATATAAATAATTTCTATTGATAAAACACAAACATTCTTTAAATATTTGCATCACTTTGTTAAAAAAAATTTCCTTGCTCCAACTTTGCAAGAAAAAATAATTTTGCCCCGGTCCGGGGCGAAAAAAATAATCTTGCTCAGACAAAAAAACCCAAGCCCCCCCCCCCCCCTGAATATCAAATGGACCGTGCCTAATATGAACGTATTTATAACAACTGATTTTCCAAGTGGTGTAATCTTTCTTTTCTTCCAATTCTTCATTAGTTTATCTATTGATGTAATTTTGCCTTCCCAATTTAAGTTCTGACATACCTTTTTATTTGTTCCGAAGAAGATTCCAAGTGATTTTACACATTCAACCCAAGAAATACCTTCATAATACTTATCCCTGTTTTTATTCCTTCCTAGAAATATGCCTTCTGTTTTAGATTTATTTAGTTTTAAACCAGATACACTACCAAACTCTTCAACTATTTTCAGGGCTCTTTTGATATCTGAAAATTTTAAGAATAAAGTCATATCATCGGCAAGTTGTGTAAGCTTTATATGATTCTTTTTAATTTCAATTCCTTTCAAATCTATATCTGTTCTTATTTTACAAGCTAAGATCTCCACTGAAATAACAAATATAAGACATGAGAGAGGGCACCCTTGTCTGATGCCCCTTGAAATACTATAGCTAGGTGTCAACCAATTATTATTCTTCACACTACCTTTTATGTTCCTATACATTGTCTCCACCCATGAAATGAATGATTTACCGAAGCCAAATTTATGTAATGTTTTAATCATGAAATCCCACTCAATAGTATCAAATGCCTTTTTAAAATCTAAAAATAACATGCATGAATCAATGTTGAATTTTTCCGAAAAGTCAATTATGTCCTGAATTTGCCTTATATTAAAACCAATAAATCTGTTTCTAATGTACCCATTCTGGTCAGTATCAATTATTTTATGTATTACAGATTTAAGTCTGTTTGCCAAAACATGAGCTGCAATTTTATAATCTATGTTCAAAAGAGTAATATGTCTCCAATTGTTCAAACTTTTCGGATCCCCCTTTTTAAAAATTAATGAAACAATACCAAGTTTTTGAGAGTCACTCAGTTCTCCATTCTGATATGCATTATTTAAAGAGTGCACCAAAAGATGTTTTATTTTGCTCCAAAAAGTTTTGTAGAATTCAGCGGTTAGCCCGTCACTTCCTGGGCTTTTATTTGATTTCATATTTTTAACAGCACATTCACACTCTTCTAAAGTTAATTCCCCTTCGCATTGTAACATATCATCTTGATTTAATTTTGATTCCACTCTACAATCATTTAGATATACTTCTATTGTTTTTGAATCTATGTTTTCTGATTGGTATAAAGCAGTATAGTATTTTTCTATCACTGATAAAATCTCTTCAGATTGTGTAACTGTGCAGTCATTTTCTGTTTTTAACTGAGTGATAACTTTCTGTGATTGTCTTTGTTTTTCTAGTCCTAAAAAGAATTTTGTGTTCCTTTCGCCTTCTTCAATCCATTTTACCCTAGCTCTTACTTGTGCTACTTTAGCTTTATCATCATAAAAAATATTCAATTTATTTTCAATTTCCTTAATTCTTCTTTTAGGGGAGTCACATTTTAAATCTGAAAGTTCCTTTTCTAATTGCTCTGTTTCATTTCTAGTCTTATTCGATTTATTTCTGCAATATGCAATCGTTTTGTCTCTAATATAATATAATATAATATTGTAAATTTAAGTAAAAAATTCTATATTCTAAGCCAAAAATGCTATATTTTAAGCCAAAAAATGCGTAAAAAACCTGTATGACAAACAAAAAAGTTCAAACAGATTAAAGGATTTATTATTCAAACATTATTAGATATTTGTTAAACAAACTAATTTAAATATCTTCCAAATTTTTCTGGTACTAAAATTCTTGACATTTCTAAAACATGGGTCCTGTAGCATGATATCCCATCAATCCTGCTACATCTTTCGGTACATTTTTTGAAAAAATAATATTCACTCTCTTTGGCCATTTTACATTGTTTAGATTGAGGATCACTGACGAGGGTTTAGCACCCGAAACGTGCATGTCTGGTCCATGCTGCAAATTTAGCCGTTTATAAATGATGCTATTGAATTTGAAGACGTTTAACGTTTTATACCTTGGATATGATCCATCTGTCACCGGACAGACACTTTGCTTGGTACTGGACGCACCTACAGCATTGTACCAGCGCATTCTTAAAAATTACACTCTGACTGACTGTGACGACTCCATGACGGGCCCTGTCAAAACCTCTTTAGAGAAAATAGGGCCTCGACCACCTGTCCTCTCTGAATACCAGTCGGACTCCTCGGGTGATCACATACATGAGCTAGCTACAGACCTCTGGGTAATTTGAAAGTGGGCTGCACGTAATCCGGATAACCACTCGTCCTCTGGTAACGTGACGGATGGCCGTTCTAAGCCGGCACTGGTTGTCCATTGGTCTTGTTGGTTATGTGTGGTCTTTTGTGTTTCATGTTTCTATGGTGTGAGTTGGTCTCTTTAGTTTGTATGGGATCTTCTGCGTGTTCATGTTTCTATGGTGTGAGTTGGTGAACCTTGTCTCTTTTGCGTCTTTCGCTGTGGGAGTCTGCTCTGTGTTTTTTCATTGGGTGTTTTTGGCTTTTGCTGTGGATGCTGCAACCGAGTGTTGTTGAAGATCCCCTCCTTTCTTTGTTTGCAAATCTTACTTTTAATGAAAGGGCGGATTTTTTTCTCTTCTAATTTATCTGATTTAATTGCTTGAAATAAACGAATGGTAGAAATATCCATGATCACACCTTGTAGTCAGTATTTTTGGGAATGTGTATCGGTAGTATTATATGGCCAACGAGTGTGAACGTGATTATGCCTATAAATGTACCGAAAGACGTAGCAGGACATTCTATGCAAATAATGTGGAAGGATTCCTACTCTATACCTTCTTGGAGAAGATTTCAAACCAATTGATGCACCACACACGTGTTTCGAATATTAAATTTTTATCGGTGATGCTTCCAGTTAGAGTGCTTTTCACAAGACGCCTAAATTCATGTCACTATCACCCTCTGGTTTTATTTTTAGAATTTAAATTTGTGTATTTACTTTACAGAGAATACGCGGATCCAAACGCCCTGTAGGGTCGATTCAGTGGCAAATCCAGATTTGTTTGGCGAATAGTCAAGTCTTTGAAGTGCCGACAAACCGAACTTAAAATATATAGATCTTATTTTCCAAAATGTTATTCCATTTTCTGTAAATATTCATTTCAGCACTTAATTATGAATCATTTATATAATACAACTTGGTGAGTGTCACTGCTGCTGGACCAGGAGTCCCCAAGGTCACATGTAGCCAAGTTCGATCAACCCCTGTTGATCATTACAAAAAAAAACTTATCAGCCAAGATTTAGACATCATAAACTTGTAAAATCTTTTTTGTAAATTTAACAATTACTATTCTGCCTTTCTTTCAAAACTTGGGACAACTCCAGCATCAGAGTATTTATCATTGAGAACTGCATTGCCTTCATTTGTCGGTTACCTAATAGATAAAATCAGAAGGATTAAAGGCAGATCAAACGTCAACCACAAATGTAAGAAAATAGTTGGTGACCTCCTTTACCGGGGATATGATTTGGGCATGGTACTTTACCAATTTACAGTTTTGTACCAGTGTCTTTCCCAACATTGCACAGTGGCCAACCGTGACAACGAGAATCCATGACGGGCCTTGTTTAAATCTGGTCAGAGAAGACTGGGTCATGATTCTCTGTTCTATTAAAAGGTCAAACTTCTCGACTGATTGATTTTGTGCACATTGGTCTCCTTCCATTTTTTGTAACGTGACAAATATGGATAATGACCATATCCCTGTATACAGCACAAAATCGATAATTCAGAAAATCAGAAACCTAAGGCATACAAAATCAGGATAAAACAGGAACCAAAGCAAAGCAAACAAAAACCTCCACCACATGAAAAGAAGCTTACTCCCGATATGGAAGTCAGACCATTTTTATTTTTATGTTTCTAAATGTCTGCTTCGATTGCCTTGTATCATGTTTTAGTGAATATTGCGTCTTTTTGCCGTTTGTAGTTTTGTCTGATGTCATTTATGTGTCACATTCTTGTGGGATTGCTTCGCTCAATGTGTGCAGGGTGGTCATGCTGGAGATCCTTCCCTTTTGTTCAACGTATTCGATAATTTTTTCTACGCCAATGTATGTTATTTTATTTTATATGCGGGCTCGGTAGCCGCATTGATTTTATCCATCGATTTTGTGTATTCAGCCATATTGTTGTAAAATAAACAACTGAAGACAATTTGCAGTTTGTCACGGTTTGTTATGGGTTTTTAAGGAGAACATATAATCCCTTCAAGGTTGGCGCTATATGAATTTCCTGAAATTTCTAAAACGTTGGTCCTGTAACATCATATTCCACTCATCCTGCTACGTCTTTTGTTTCATTTTGTTCACACGTTTTGGCCATATATCATTGCTTAGTGTGAGGATCAATGACAAGAACCCGAAAAATGCATGTATGGTCCATGTTCTTAGATATTGCTATTGAATTCGAATACGTTTTATATATGCACCACTTTGTAAGTGTCACTGCTGGTGAACTAGGAGTATCCGAGGACACATGTTGCCAAGTTCGATCAATTTCGGTTGATCTTTTCTTCAACGCATTCGATAAATTTCAACATTTCTTGATATATCTGAAACGTGGGTCCTGTAGCATCATATCCTACCCATATTGCTACGTCTTTCGGTACATTTTTGGAAATAATAACTTTCACATTTTTTGTCATATTCCATTGTTTAGATTTAGGATTACTGACGAGGATTAAGTACCCGAAACGTGCATGTCTTGTCCATGCTGCAAATTTAACTGTTCTTAAATGATGCTTTTTAATTTGTAGACGTCTAACATCTGCTCTGTGTTTTTCATGGGATGTTTTAGAGACCCCGAGGGCACATGTTGCCAATTTCGGTTGATCGTCTGTTTACATAACGCATTCGAATTTCTGTTATAAAAATTTCTTGAAATTTCTAAAACGCTGCGTCGTTTGTTCGTTACATTTTAAACATAATAATTTTCACACAATTTGGCCATATTGCATTGTTTAGATTGAGGATCACCCGAAACGTGCATGTCTGATCCATGCTGCAAATTTATCTGTTATTAAATGATGTCATTGAATTTTGAAGACGTTTAACGTTAGTTGTACGAAAGAGTTCTTTACCTTTTTTGAAGAAAAAAATTATATAAATTTTAATGCACTAGACAATGGTACTTTATAAATGCCGAAGTGATTTTCTGACCACACTATCTCAAATTGTCATCTTAATAGTACGTGCGACGTACGTATATAGATCGTACGTTTCCAGAAAAAGGAATAAAAAGGGACAAATATGAAAAAGATAGAAGGATCTGGAGGAACGAAGATATATAGAAACTGGAAAGAAAATTCAACACCCCCAACCCATTGGAATAAATATCAAAAGCTCATATCGTACTCTGTTTGGAGAAACCGCCCAGAGAAGCTAATTTTCTATAATCCAAAAAGTCAAAGACAAAGAGTCAAACGTCATTCATTCTGTGGCACCAAGGTCATATAGTAAAAAAAATTAACACACGTACATCATTTCATCTCACAAATTCTCTTTGTGTAAGTAGTGAATTTTGGGATACGTCCACTTGATAATGACTGGAAAAAATTTGCTTTTTTTATACAGACGAAATCGTTTGTCTTTCTGAGTGTCTGTCTTTCCTTCCTTCTGCCGGTAAAAAGTGAAAGTGAATTTTCCTAGCTCCGTTAACCTTCCTTAATTAAGATGGCATCCTTGAATGAAATGACAACTTTCCGAAATAGCAAATTAATATGACCAATCTATTAAGGGCCTAACTAAAGCTTCTTTCAGGCAACAGAGCTTAAAAGAAGTCAATTGTGAATATTGAGATATATGTTCCATAGTACCGATTTGATTGTACTAGACACGTGTTTCGGATACTATATCAAACTTCAAACATCCAGTTACTGAGATCAAGTTTAACTGCTCAACTTAAAAGTAAATAAGTCTTTATAATAATAATACTGAAGTGTACGGAACATTTTACCTTCTTGACGAAAAAATTCAAACAAATGTTAATGCACCAGAAACTTGTTTCGGATTGTAAATTCTCATCAGTGGTACTTTATAAGTTTTCTTTTTCGCTACAGTATACATGTACAAATGCGATGATGAAGATCATGAGGACAATCTCAACAACACTTCTCCTCCCTTCCTTTACAATAGAGCACCAAATTGAGCATCGATGGAGTCCTCGTAAGCTACAGGTGGGACCAGGTGCCCGGGAGCAATAGCCACATCCGCCGTCGATGTCCACGCACGAAACTAAAAACAATATCTACAAAACATGCACTTACTGAGGGTATGTCTATATAGAAAGTGCTATGGTGACCATGTCAGGAAAAAACAATTAAAAACAATTAATGTCAAACCCCTAGCGGGGAACGTTTTTACGAGCTCAACACTGCAAACGGCATAAGTGTGACACGAATGCGATAAAGAAGATCCTGACGACAATCTCAACAGCACTCACAACAGAGCACCAAATTGAGCATCGACGGACTCCTAGCAAGTTAGAGGAATAAATCTAGAGAGAGAATACAAATCATACAAACCATGGACATGTACTGACCTGTGTATGGCTTTGTCCTTCCTCTTATGTAAGATTTGGTGAGAATCTCTACAACCAGGTGTGGACCAGGAGTCCCAGAGGGCACATGTGGCCAAGTTTGATCAATTTCGGTTGATCGTTTCTTCAACGCATTCTAAAATTTCTGTTATCAAATTTTCTTGAAATTTCTAAAACGTTGGTCCTGTAGCATCATATCCCACCCATTCTGCTACGTCTTTCGGTACGCTTTTTCGACATAGTAACTTTCACACTTTTTTGGCTTATTACAATGTTTAGATTTGAGGACCACTGACGAGGGTTTAGTACCCGAAACGTGCATGTCTGGTCCATGTTGCCAATTTACCTGTTCTTAAATGATGCTATTCAATATGAAGACGTTTATATTTATACCACTTGGTGAGTGTCACTGCTGGTGGACCAGGAGTCCTCGAGGGCACATGTAGCCAAGTTCGATCAATTTCGGTTGATCGTTTCATCAACGCATTCTAAAATTTCTGTTATCAAAATTTCTTGAAATTTCTAAAACGTGGGTCCTGTAGCATCATGAAGACGTTTACATTTATACCACTTGGTGAGTGTCACTTCTGGTGGACCAGGAGTCCTCGTGGGCACATGTAGCCAAGTTCGATCAATTTCGGTTGATCGTTTCTTCAACGCATTCTAAAATTTCTGTTATCAAAATTTCTTGAAATTTCTAAAACGTGGGTCCTGTAGCAAAGGTAGAAAGCATATGTATCTGATCAAAGACAGCATATATAGACTGTAGACAGCATATGTACCTGATCAGACTGTAGACAGCATATGTACCTGATCAAAGGTAGACAGCATATGTATCGAAAATGTGTCAGAGTCATCAAACGCCTTTTATACCGTGGATATGATCCTAATATCACCAGACGGACACTAGGCTTGGTACTTGACCAATCTACAATCTTGTATGAGCGCATTCTTAAGACTTGCACTCTGACTGACTGTGACGACGGGACTCCATGACGGGCCCTGTCCAAACCTCCTTAGAGGAGACAGGGCCCCGACCACCTGTCCTCTCTGAATGTCAGTCGGACTCCTCGGGTGATAACATATATGAGCTTGCTACAGCCGGCAGAGCACGGACTGTATTACGCACGTCCTCTTTTTATATCCATTTACATATTCATCTGTGTTGCTTGGACCCCTGTGTTTTACGGTCTTGTTTGTGTGTGGTCATCTAACAGTGAGGAGGTTGTTTTACACCATAATTGTGCGTTCTTCGAGACCTCTGGGAAATCAGAATAGTGGGAGGGTTGTGCGCACGTAATCCAGGATAACCACACCGTCTGCTTTTTACGAAAAAGAAGGTATCCAAAATCTTCAAAAGCAAAGAAAACATGATGATTTGAAATGTTTCATTGGTAAATTTATGTACCTGGATGATATTCATTCAATCTCTGGTCTCTGAAGGGAAAAGATACTTAGCTTCTGACTTCAACTTCACTTACAGATACATAGACGATGTATTGTCCATCAATTATCCAAAATTCGCGGATTACCTGAGCAGTATCTATCCTTCAGAGCTTGAAGTCAAAGAAACTACAGAGACAA
This sequence comes from Pinctada fucata, assembly GCA_028142955.1. Lineage (NCBI taxonomy): Eukaryota > Metazoa > Mollusca > Bivalvia > Pterioida > Pteriidae > Pinctada > Pinctada fucata. Next base: position 57,947,777 of record AP027108.1, on the reverse strand, counting down.
ATTATTCAGCATCCTCTTTGGACATGATGTTGTCCTACGACACTGATGGTCACATGAACACCTCACTCTATGACAAACGTGACGACTTCAATTTCCAGCATTACAAATTTTCCTTTTCTGAGTAGCAACATCCCTTCATCGCCTGCTTATGGCGTGTTCATATCTCAGTTGATACGCAATGCCAGAGCAAGTACGAAATATACAGATTTTGTTCTGAGAGCTAGACGTCTTTCAAATAAGCCTCTCAGTCGGGGATATGTTTGTGACCGACTAACATCGTCACTGAGGAAGTTCTACGGTCGATATGGGGAACTCGTCATACACTATGATGTCCCACTCTCCAGAATGGTGGATGATATTCTGTCATAGACCATTTGAACCATCCAACCAAAGATTGTACTCTATTTCTACCAAAACGGAAGTTACCGGATGTGACAGTTCTACCGAATTGAAGCGACGGGTGTTGCATGCAAGCAGGAGATGCTTACTCTTCTGGGCACCTGTTCTCACTTCCATATCGGGAGTTCGCTTTTCATATGGTGGAGGTTTTTGTTTGTTTGATTTGGTTCCTGTTTTATCCTGATTTTGTATGCCGTCGGTTTCTGATTTTCTGCATTATCGATTTTGTGCTGTATACAGGGATATGATCATTATCCATATTTGTCATTCTTAATGCTATTAATCCTGAAGAATTGACTCTAAACAAGGCAAACGTTGACATTATTCTTCAAGAAGGTATAGAGTTGGAACACTTCCGTACTATTAATAAAAACACTTATTTCTTGTTGCAGTTAAAATCGTTCCCCGTGACTTGATGTTTGTTAAGTGTATTAATTACTTTTTTCAGTTCTGTCGCCTTCGAGAAGCTTTGTTTTGGCCCCTTATCAATTTGCCATCACATATTTTTTGGCTGTTTCGGAAAGGAACATCTTAGCACCATCCCTCCAATGCTATTACGAACATAGATTTTATTTGGATATGCTACTGAATATACCCTACAGGAAATTTGGAGCCGCGTACTCTTTGTAAAGTAAATTAACGAATTTAAAATTATAAAAATTAAACCAGAGGGCGCTTATGAAATGAATTTGGGCGGCTTATGAAAAGCACTTTCGCTGGAAGCATCACCGATGACAATTCAATATTCGAAAATCGTGTCTGGTGCATGAAAGTTGGTTTGAAAAATTTCTTCAAGAAGGTATAGAGTTGGAACACTACCGTATTATTACAAACACAGAAACAGCATTTTATTACCTAAATATCAAAGTTGTTAACGGAAAGATTCAAACATTTGTGTATGACAAAAGAGATGATTTTGGATTCAAAATAGTATATATTCCCTGACTTGACGGTGATGTTCTCAGATTACCGTCAAACGGTATCTACATTTCGAAGCTAATCCGGTTTGCTAGAGCATGTACTGATGTTTTAGATTTTCACAGTAGAAATTTACAAATTATCAAGAAACATTTGGGTCAAGGTGTTCGCTTTCACAAACTAATAAAGACTTTATGGAAATTTTACAAAAATTATTGTCATATTCTCTTTTAAAATTCGGATCCATACAAGCAACAGAGTATATAACTTTGGATATTTCACCACCTGCATTTGATGGTGACATGATTAAGAAAATAAGAATGACCAAAGGTAGACAGAATTACCATCGAAATTGTGTTAGGATAATCAAACGCCTTTTATACCGTGGTTATGATACGTTTGTCACCAGACGTATACTTGTTGAGATTATCGTCAGGATCTTCTTTAACTCATTGGCTTGGTACTGGACGAATCTACAGCCTTGTACTAGCGCATTCTGAAGAATTGCACTCTGACTGACTGTGACGACAGGACTCCATGACGGGCCCTGCCCAAACCTGTTTTGATTAATTTTTCTTTTTTTTTTCAAAATTAAGGTACGAGGGTTGTCCGTATAGTTCATGGACAAGTCTTTAATCAAGGACAATTGCGAATTACGAAATGTAAACAATTATCATTCATTTCATTTGCATTTTGTGAAATCCCGTGGATAAAACAATAATATTTAAATTGTGATATTGACAATACTAATGATATCACACATGCAAAATTTAAACGTTCAAAATTTCAAGATGACAGAGAAAACAGAGATTAATGTAATAAGACTTGATCGTCATTGTTCGAAAAAAAAGACGTTTTCCCGAAAAGCGGAGCAGAGGCAGGGATATAATTTTGCGTAAACACAGAGAGAGGACCATAAAGCTAGCTGTTTGTAAATCTTCAAGTGGCAAAGAAGATTTTTGGATGTTAGGGACAGATGGTGCGCGCTAGGGAAGACTTTCTATGAAAGACAGACGTGCTTTGAATGAAGAATATGACGTGATTTACAGATCCCCTCCTTTGTTTTACAGTGATCGACAACAAACAATTCGGGAAATTGCAGGTAACTGTGAAATTAATAAGATTTTCGTGCGTAGGATCTTATCCCATGATTCTACAAAGAGTCATGTCCATGATCAATGTGATGGATTTAAATTTAGCGAGGAGTCAGAGTAGATTTGTCAAAATAATGTATAACGCATAACGTCAAGGATTCTCATGCTAGTGCTCCGGGTCTGAGGAAGTGTCCTTCCCATAATGTATAGATACATGTACGAGGATTGTTCGAAAAGTTTGTAGACAACCGCAATATTTCGGAAATGCGTGACAGTAAGTATACAATATTCTTACCAAGCATTCATGAGGTTTAATGCAATCAGTCCCTGCAATACCAAGGAAATTATAACATTCTGTCATTTAAATCCTTGTCCTTAATTATGTGTCGTGACATTTAACGGGGCAATACGAAAAGTGATATATCCAAAATTGTGTACACACAGATGATTCCTTTATTATTTGTAAATTCGGACGCCGAGAAATTCAATGTGTATACTTATTGTTTTTTAGTATTTGAAAGTTGTCATACTGAAATTTGAGCTTGCTACGGTACATTGGTATTTAGATATCACTATTACAAGAAGCGCAATCAAGACGTAAGAGTGGCAAAAATTACGTATCCCTACAATTTCTAAACGTCGTGGAATCATTGAACTTTTATTCAAGCTAATACAAATTCCATAAACGAATTTAAAGAGCGCACGTCAGCATGCATGCAATTTGTCACGATGAAAAAAAGTGATGAAAATTCATTCACAGAGGATGATTTGAATATTCTGACAGAACAAAAACTGACCGTTCCAAACGTTGTGAAATCATATTCTTGATGCATGGTCTGTGAACAGATAAAAGGGACCAGGGAATACGAACGCATGATTAATGACAATTTAATGTGTATGGTATATTTTTGAACAGATTGAAATAAAAGCATGTTTTCCCCAATCTGATTTCAAATTTAAAGACAGAACAAAAGCAGAAAAATGTTAATTACTCTGTACTTTGCGAAGCGTCGTTTTGGACGTCATTTACTGTGCCGCTTTCCGTATTTCTTTCCGTATTGACCGATTGCTTTAAATTTTGCGCGATAAGAATTTAAATTTAAGGAATAATTGGTATGTAAGCAAAATGTTTGACGACAACGATGAAAGATTGATTAAACTTGTCTACCAATTTATCGACCAACCATCGAACATGTTTAAACCAACGAGACCAATGGGCAAACGATGCCGACTTAGTACGGCCATCTGTCACGCCAGTAGCAGACGGTGTGATTATCCGGATTACGCACAACCCTTCTACTTTTCCAATTACTCAAAGGTCTCGAATAGAGCACACTTGTAGTGTACAATAATCTTCAGCAGATAACAGCAAATAAAAGAAAGGAGGGGATCTCCAACAACACCTTGTTGCAGCACCAACAGCAACCTCCCAAAACACCAACTGTAAAACACAAAAAAAGACGCACAGAAAGAGACGCAGTAGTACAAGGAACGCCAAATCACAGAAAAACATAAAACACAAATGACTACACATAAACCAACGAGACCAATGGGTAAACGGTGCCGACTTAGGACGGCCATCTGCCACGTCAGTAGCAGACGTTGTGGTTATCCTGGATTACGTGCGCACAACATAACAGACAACATGGCGCAGGGTGCCAAGATGGATGTGTTATTGTTTATAAAAAAACAAAAGGCGCACGAAATCTGCCGGTGTAAGATTGAAAATTGACCCCATCGAATGTTTAACGTCTTCTAATTCATTAGCATCATTTTAGAGCAGATGTATTTACAGCATGGACTATACATGCACATTTCGGGTATTTAACCATTGTCAGTGATCCTCAATTTGAACAATGTAATATGGTCAAAATATGTGAAAATTATGTCTTAAATTTACCGAAAGACGCAAGATGGCTCAGATATTATGCTAGGTTTGAGAAATTTGAGAAGATTTGTAAACAGAAACCATATCTCTGTAAACAGCACAAATCGATAATTCAGAAAATTAGAAACCGAAGGCATACAAAATCAGGATAAAACAGGAACCAAAGCAAACAAACAAAAACCTCCACCACATGAAAAGAAGGGAACCCCCGATATGGGAGTGAGACCAGATGCCCAGGAAGAGTAAGCATCTCCTGCTTGCATGCAACACCCGTCGCTTCAATTCGGTAGAATTGTCACAACCGGTTACTTCCAGTTTAGACTGGAATTGACAAATATGGATAATGATCATATCCCTTTATACAGCACAAAATCAATAATTAAGAAAATCATAAACCAAAGGCACACAAAATCAGGATAAAACAGAAACCGAAGCAAACAAACAAAAACCTCCACCACACGAAAAGAAGCGATCTCCTGATATGGGAGTGAGACCAGGTGCCCAGGAAGAGTCAGCATCTCCTGCTTGTATGCAACACCCGTCGCTTCAATTCGGTAGAATTGTCACACAAGGTTACTTCCATTTTGGAAGATAAAAAGTATAATCTTTGGTCGGACGGTAGAAATGGTCTATGATAGAATATCATCCATCATTCTGGAGGGTAGGACATCAAACTGTATAACGAAATCCCAATATCGACCGTAGAAATTCCTTAGTGACGATGTTAGTCGGTTACGAACATATCCCTGACTGAGAATCTAATTTGAAAAAAAGCCTAGCTCTCAGAATAAAATCTGTTTATTTGGTACTTGCTCTGGCATAGCGTATCAACTGAGATATGAACACGCCATAAGCAGGGTTATTGCTTTTCAGGACAGGAAAGTTTGTGATGCTGAATTTGAAGTCGTCACGTATGTCATAGAGTGGGGTGTGCGTATGACCATCAGTGTCGTAGGACAACATTATGTCCAAATAGGATGCTAGATTATTTGTCTCTGTAGTTCCTTTGACTAAAAGCTCCGAAAAAAAGATTATGCTGAGGTAATCCGCGAATTTTGGATTATTTATGGACAGCACATCGTCTATGTATATGTAAGTGAAGTTAAAGTCAGAAGCTAAGTATATTTTCCCTTCAGAGACCAAAGATTGAATGAATTCAGCTTCGTACGAGTAAAGAAAAATGTCGGCAAGAAGTGGGGCTCAATTGGTCCCCATTGGAATTCCGACAATGTGCTGGAAGACCTTTCCTCCGAACACCACAAAAATGTTGTTGATAAGGAAGTTTAACATCTGAATAATATCTGTTTCAGTGTATTTATTTTCAGAATCTGATTATTCGTTTACAAAGTAGGTTTTGTCATAGTTACATGTAACAACATTAAATTTGTATCTGCGATTTCCATTCTTACTTGTAAACGCATTACTTAAAATTTTGCGAGTCTTTCTGTCAATTTAGAAGGCTTCTATCGAATGGACTCTACTCAAATGAGTGGATTTCAGATGTTCTAAAAGTTCCTTCGAATTCTTTAAAATCCACACCTGGTTGATACCGCTACGGGAATATACTGTCGAACAATTTTGTTAAGTCCAGTTTTGATTTCAGTTGAGACTTTGGATAGTAAGATCGATAAAGATTTAGTTTGAGGAACCAGCGATGAAACGTTGTTTGTACGGATTCTTATGCATTTTAGGTATGCAGTATATGGTAAATCTAAATCTAAATTATTTATGACACCAACTGTTGAGAATTGACCGCCAATATATATACTGCTCAAAGCTATTAGAATAACAATGATATTTCTCTCCGGTGCGTTCCCAAATAAACATTGGTATTTCCTCCTAATTTGGTAGAGTTATCCATCTCTGCTGTGTTAAAATTGCTCTTCTTTAACAAATGTTCTTATGTTTTCACATTGTGTATATATACATCAATGTCTTAATGAAAACTACAACAAGAAGATACCTTTTCCAAAATGAACAGAAGGAAATGAAATGTGACATTCCCTGAAAATTTATTCATAATCAATAAATTCCAACGTTTTTCCAATGGTTAAATTGAATAAGGTCAAAGAGTTGTAATCCAATGTAGTGATTAACTTGGAAGTATGACATCATCATGTAAAAGAAAGGAGGGGATCTCCAACAACACTCGGTTGCAGCGCCAACAGCAAAACCCCAAAACACTATATACCTTTTACCTAATTTACATCCTTTTAAATACAATATAACGATAAAATAAATGATGGATTTAGAATTTTATTAGCCTTACCTAATCCGAATTTCAAAAGGACATAAAACTAATTTTTGCAAATTTCCAGAAAGTCTTTACTATTTTGTGAAAGCAAAAACCTTTACCTAAAACACAAAGAGTATTGAAAGGATAGAGATAGGATGTAGATCTTAGGTCGAAAGACTAAAGAAAAGATTCATAGATAGAAATGGAAGTAACAAACTGCTTATTATTGGGCTTCCAAGGAAGAAGTTTTTTTTATTGTGCAGGGTAAAAAGACACAAACGTTTTGTACAAATACATTCAGATGTTTATTTCCTATGATTCAAATGATGATATTCGTTGTCATTGTCTTCGATAGGCCGGCTCACTTCTAGAGGCTCTAAAATATGCGATATTACATGGTCAATATCATCATATATATTTACAGGCATGTGTTGAAGCTCCAGTCCAGTTGTTGAGCCTCGATTTTCCTCTCTTACTCGTTTGCATCTGTCACTAATACAATAATGAAACATAAAAGGTGGTTAATTCAATTTAAGATATAAAATGTGATATGCTTCCTTCAGATTTGGTAAAATTATACATTTTAAATGTCTATATAAGTGATGACGACTTTGTTTCCGAACTTAGAAGTCTTAATATCATAAAAGTGTTTAGTTCTTAATACCAATACTCTGTAAGGACCAAAACTGGCTGGCCACGGCATGTTATGGATTTTGCTGATTTTTTTTTTCTACAAATGGTACCTTTGGTATACTAACACGGAAAATGACCTTTTTCGGACAATGTAATTGACGGTTGCCATTGAAATGGTGTCAATCTATTTTTAGCCCTAACATGACTGTGGAGTAAGCTATATTTGACAATGTGCTTCCATGGAAACCACTTTAAATAGCTTAACAACTTTGACATATGCGTCTCTTTAAAACTTCTATTCTAAGAAGATGTATTCATCTTTTGAAAGATATTTCTTCTATAACACATACAACAGCAAATCGAAAACAGTCAAATGTTATCGTCTTCAAATTCATTAGCATCATTTAAATGTAGATAAATTTACAGCATGCACCAGACATGCACGTTTCGGGTATCTAACCCTCGTCAGTGATCCTCAATCTAAAAATTAAAAAATTGCCAAAATATGTAGAAATCATGTCCAAAATATACTGGACGACGATATTGCTGGGATATGATGCCACAGGACCCAGGTTTCAGAAATTTGAGAAAATTTTGTAAACAGAAATTTTACAATGCGTATTTAGAAACGACCAACGAAATTGATTGATCTTGGCTACATGTGCCCTCGGGGACTCCTGATCCACCAGCAGTGACTCTTACCAAGTGGTACAAATGTTAACGTCTACAAATTCATTAGCATCATTCAAAGGAAGATAAATTTACAGCATGCACCAGACATGCACGTTTCGGGTATTAAACCCTCGTCAGTGATCCTCAATCTAAAAATTGAAAATGGCCAAAATATGAAGAAATCATGTCAAAAGTTTACCGAAAGACGTAGCAAGATTGCTGGGATATGATGCCACAGGACCCAGGTTTCGGAAATTTGAGAAAATGTTGTAAATAGAAATTTTGAAATGCATTTGATGAAACGACCAAAAGGCATTACAACAAGGCAATACACCAAGGCATTACAACAAGGCAATACAAAACAGACATTACAACAATGTAATTTTTTTGCCGTTTTTTGCGCAATTTCGATCATTTTTAATCACAAATAATTCTTAAGACAGGCTTTTTTTTTTTTTTTTTCGTAGAAATGAAATTTACATAATCTCGTTTACAAAATTAGGGAAAAAAAAACTCGATGGGGAAATTAACCATTTCCTCAAATTTGCAATTAAAGATTGTTGCTATGGCATCTTTTGATGTGAACTCCCATCCAAATTACTCTTTTATAGGGTATGTACTTTATTATGCTACGATTTAGAATAGTGAATTTCTATGAATTGGCAGCAAAGATACTCTCCTTTTTTTCTTATAATCTGATATTTTTCCAAGTTTATTGACTTCAAAGTCAAGGTCATTTCAATTTCAATGCTAAAATTTCACTAAAATGTGCAAATTTCCATTTTGTGTTTGTTTCAATTTTCCATTTGCGTTTTCAGGGTAATGATGATTGGGGTAAACGTTTACAAAGGTCAAATTTATAAGAAGAGAAAAGCGTACAATTTACATCACTGTCAATTTTCTTATAGAAAAATATCATTGATCAAAAAATAAGAAATTGATATATTTTACACCTTTTTCCTTAAAATATACGCATGGGATTGAGTATTTCAAAGATACAAAGTTTCTGTTCAACTTATCTCAATGAATAAGAGATATGTCAAATATTATATCGTATAAAACAATTTTGATATGATATCATCTGGTTTCTGAAATATGGCTTTCTATTTTCATAAAACTAACATTATTTTTGTAAAATTGGGTCATTGACAAAACAGTAACCTTGACACAAGGTCGACTGACCTTGAATGTTTTCAAGGTCATTTCGTATTGAAATGTCTATTATTGACAAACTCATTAAGTTTTTGTTATGCATGGTTAATTTAAAACAATTAGAAATGGAACAAATATATACTCCATGTATAGTAATATAGAACAAAATGTTGCCATAGTATCCATTTTTGATGTTCTTTTCTGTCAAAATGAGAAATTTCCCCACTCTATTTTTTTTCATTTTTTTAAAGTCCTAGGGTGACACTTTTTAGATGAAATGCACCCGAGCTCCAGGTAAGCCTGCTGATCGAACATTACATGCTGTAAACTAAGCATATTCAGGAAAAATAGGCACTTTTAAAGTAAAGATGTCTTTTTCTGAGTTTGGTTTTATTATTTTTTTTATTGTTTTATTACACTTATATGAAGAGTATAGATTGATGGAGCGCATTTCCTTTTACATATTCACATATAAAAGGATACAATGATTTTATAAAGAAATTGACTGCTTTATCCGTTTCCAGGAAACGAGTCTTTTGAAAATGCTTTGTTTTCAATATTTTCAAACTTCTGAAAAATTCAGACATGGTTACCGCGGCAACGGAAATTAAATTGCAAAAATGAGGCCAAATTACATCATATAGGGTCATACCTATGTCCTTTACCGACTTTGAAATCGGTGACATGCCGTGCCATTGTCCTTAGGGAATTTTAAGTCCTTACAGAGAATTAGTATTAATATGTTTGCAATGATCAAAATAAGTTTGAAATAGCATGTCATGGGTTGTAATGATTTCTACACTTGGTATGTTTAATGAGCTAAATACAAGAATGACAAATTTTTGACAAAACATTTTTCGGTTGCCATGAAAAAGAGGTTTGTCTACTACAATGTAATAGCAATGAAACAATGATTAAATAAACTACCTTTGGATATTATGTTACCTTGGAAACCATTGTCGAATAAATTTTTATCAACACCATATAATCTTTAAACCTTTTGTTAATAGAAAATTGAATAAATTTTTGACATTTCTTTTCATTAAAATCATATTAAATTAAAACCAAAATTTGGTCCATCAATAGCCAAAATTAACGCTAATATTTACCATTTTTAAGCAGAAATAACACGAAATGTCATCCTGAGAATACCATCACTGTTGTTAGAACTAAATATATTTGCTGCAAATTTATCTGTTCTTAAAATGATGCTATTGAATTTGAGGACATTTAATACTATCTGATAAATAGAATCACTGACAGAAATTAGTGGGACCTTGTTTCGTTTCCCTAAATCTTGTGGTCAAAACTGGTTGTCATGGCAACTTATCATTTGACGCCTGGAGAGTACATCTTTGCAAATTGACGTTAAATGTTGTTTAAATTACCAATACTGCTTGATCTTCATGTAGGGACAAGAAAAGAATCATCATTTGTTTGAGCACTTCCAAAATTTGTCAAGGTCATTGACTTTAAGATCAATGGTTATTCAAAATAAAGATTACAATTTCACTAAAATTTGCATTTTTTTGTTAATATGCTTTTCGGCTTGACTGTCAAATATTTGAATCAAACATATTTCTTTCTAACGATAGTGCTGATGGGGGGGGGGGGGGGGGGGGCAAACTATACAACCGTTTGTTTAGAACACTTCTCAAAAAAAAATCTGCATCTTACAAAAATCATGATTATCTCATATATTCATTTGCATGTATGAAATGCTGGTTGATCAGGAGTCCCAGAGAGCACATGTAGGCAAGTAAAATCAACTTCCGTTGATCGTTTCTTAACCGCATTCGTAACTTTCTTTATTCGAAATTTCTTGAACTTTCTTAAACGTAGGTTCTGTGGCATCATATCCCATCCATCCTGCTACGTCTTTCATTACATTTTTGGAAATAATAAAGTTCACACTCTTTGGACATATTACGTTGATTAAATTGAGGTTCACAGCAAATCAATCTGTTCTTAAATGATACTATTCAATTTGGAGACGTTTAACATACTAGCTACAAATGTTTAACGTCTTCAAAGTCAAAAGCATCATTTTAGACCAGATAAATTTGCAGCATGGACCAGACATGCACGTTTCGGCTACCGAACTCATTGATCCTCAGAATGTAATAAGTAATGTAATGTAATGTAATAAGGCCAAAAAGTGTATTATTATGTCAAAAAATGTACCGAAAGGCATTGCAGAATGGGTAGGATATGATGCTAAAGGACCCACGTTTTAAAACTTTCAAGAAATTTTGTAACAGAAACTTTTAAATGAAGAGACAGGCGATCAACCGAAGTTGATCGAACTTGGCTACATGTGCCCTCGGGGCATCCTGATCCACCAGCAGTGACAAAATCAAGGATTGTATATATTCGGAGATTTATTTGCAACTTTTCTCAATAAATGGGGATATATCTAACATCACTATGTATGTCACTATGTATGCGTTTGTTTTACTAATTTCACATGATTTCCTATTTACAACCTCTCACATTTTTGCAAAAGTCACAGAATTTTGTCAAATTTATAAATAAAGATAAATACAAACTTACATGATTTTCTTACAGATAAGAATGGCTATGATGTTGAAGATCAAAACTCCGCCTACGATTCCTACTGTTAATAAATGTTTCATATTATTTATTTTGCAGTTTGTAAAATATGTTTTCTTAAAATTCAGAGAACATTGCAGAACTTAATTTTGGAGAGCAAGGTCGATTTTCGAATCCTTTAATAATGATTATTAAATACTTACGAATTTGAAAATATAATGTTTCGATGTACTCATAGTAACTGTCATTTCCACTTTTGTCCCTTTCTGTATGAAAATAATAATGCCTGAATCAGAATTCTCTTTATGCTTTTGTGTCAATGTTGATAATGACGTGTATGCGATTTAAATACATTTATTCAATGTAAACTGGACTTTACGCACTGATGAATGTGTCGACTATGGGGGGGGGGGGGGGATTTGTATATTTGCCATTTGAACACCTCACTGTATAATGATTTCACAGTCCACATAACTAACTTCCCTTTCATGAGTCGCAACATTCCGTCTCCTCCTGCTTATGGCGATTTTGTTTTTCAGCGTATTTCGTACACCAGGGTATATTCAAAATATGACAATTTTATCGTAAGAGCCTGACGGCTTACAAGTAATCTACTCAAATTTGTTGTTGTTGTTGTTGTTGTTGTTTATTATTATTAAACTACTCGTTCATTTTCTGATATCATCATTGAGAAAATTCTTTGTAGCTACGGGAACATATGATGTCACTCATTCCGGAATGATCAGTGACACTGCCAAACAAGATATCTTTAGCTGGCATGTACACCAGTACGTACGTCGAGACAATCACCGTGACAAGTTTTCGTATGCCTGTTGTGTGCAAACAGGAGGCGCTGGCTCTCCCCGAGCGCCTGGTTTCACTTCTGAATATTATTATTCCGGGGTTTGTGACTGTTCGAAAGGAAATTCTAATGATTTTGCCTTACTTTCTCGACTTCGAGACAGAAATACTGAAGGGCATTTCTTTGATGTTTATTTCAACTGTCATTGCAATGTTTGTGTTACATCTACAGCTGATGTCCTGTTTATGATTAAAATATAAAGAGATGTTTAATGTGAAATTACTGAAATACTTTATCAATATGTAACATACATCATCCCGCTAAACATTGACCATTTTGTGTACTTAAAGCACCTGACCATTCATTAGGGGCATCATTACTTTGAATTAATAAGCAAAACCTTTGAAACCTGTTGCATTCATTGACAACATACTCCTTTAGGATATAATTAAGTAATAGAGGCATTGTCTTGACACATATTGCAATTTATTTTTGTTTTCCATTTTCAATAAGGTAATTTAAAAAAAATTTTACTCATCATTCGTGCATATTGACCTTTAGAACATCCTTTTTATCATTTGATATGCTTGAAATTGTAGAACTTCTTACTAGTTGTTCTGATGTTCACAGCTGTAGTCCAATAACTGGCATTTTCAATTCTATCTGTTGTAGATTGATGTTCAAAGTATTTTGGTACACTGTTCGTTGTCTTTAAAGTTCTTTTTGTTGAAGTACTAAGAAAACGAAGACGTAATTGAAAAGAAATTTGCAACATATGATGCATGATATAATATACATGTAGTTTGATGACAGATCAGACGAACCGAAAGCTTCAAGAAGAAGGATGTTCTAATAAAACGTCGAAAGAATTTGTCATAGGACGGGAGGATACTTATTTCGTGAAGGAGCACTCTGATTCAAACAAAAAGTATACCGAAGACGATATCATCCGGATGCTTGGGTTTTTGATGGACAAAATTTTTGTGGTGTTTAGAGGAACCGTATTCCAACAGATAGTGGGCATCCCCATGGGTACCAATTGCGCCCCACTGCTTGCGGACTTATTTTCATATTCATACAAAGCTGTCTTCATCCATACCTTTTTCTCGATTGGGTGAAAGCACCTCGCATCTCAGTTCATTTATACCATCAGATACAAAGATGACGTGTTGTCCATCAATAATCCGAACTCCTCCTTGATTTAATGTTTCATTACTTTCTCATAATAAGGTTTCGAGAAATTCTGTGCAGTAGTTGCAGAGAAAATTTCGAAAATGCGTTAGCCAATCAGAACCCTTGGCTTGTTGACTAATCGGCACAAAATACACAATGTGGGAAAAGGACATTGAGTACTTGCTTCCTGTAACAGAAAGGAGTGGATCTCCAACAGCACCTAGTTGCAGCACCAACAGCAAAACCTTAAAACACCCACTGTAAAAACACAAAGCAGACACGTACAGAAAGAGACGCAAAAGGTACAAGGATCATTCAATCACAGAGAAACTTCAAATACACATGGCTACACATCAACTAACAAGACCCATGGGCAATCGGTAACATCTCCTCGTCAGTAGCAGACGATGTGGAAAATTTGCATGAAATTCTATGCAGCGGTTGCAGAGGAGATGTCGAAAATGTGTCATCTAGTCAGAGCTGTTGATGCCCATACTTGTTAACCGATCGGTTCGAAAAATACAAAATTACTTGATTCCTTTACGGTTTCGTGAAAATCTAAATAGCAAAATTCATGAGCCAGAGAATCCATGTATTTCCAAACAAATTTTGTTCTCGCTTCCTGTAAATTTTCGTGAAATTCGTTGCAATGGTGGCAGATGAATGCCGAAAAAGCGCCCTGCGGCCATATTTGTTTACCGATCGGCATGAAAAACATAAGCCTGGAAGATTACCATGAGTACTTGCCTCTTCTTCTCCGTGATTGAATGTTTAAATTGTAATAATAACTTCTTTTCAGCTCTGTCACTTGAAAGATGTTCTTTTTTCTTATTATCAATTCGTAATCATATATCATTTTGCTTTTTCGAAAATTCTCATTTCATTCGAAATATTATCAACATTAAAGGAGGTTAACATTCTAGAACCATCCCTTCATTGCTATTATGGACATAGATATAATCTAACAATGCTACAGGAAATACGGAGCTACGTACAACTTTGAATTCAAAAATTTAAAGTAGAAACTGCAGGAATACATTTGGCTGTTTCTGAAAATAAGTTTGACATTTCATTAAGTACCAAATGAGTCTGGTGCATTAAAATTGGTAAGGATTTGTAACATGTCCGTTTCATGACAATAATGACCATATCCCTGTATACAGCACAAAATCGATAATTCAGAAAATCAGAAACCGAAGGCATACAAAATAAGGATAAAACAGGAACCAAAGCAAACAAACAAAAACCTCCACCACATGAAAAGAAGCGAACTCCCGATATAGGAGTGAGATCAGGTGTCAAGGAAGAGTAATCATCTCCTGCTTGCTTGCAACACCCGTCGCTTCAATTCGGTAGAACTGTCATATCCGGTTACTTCCATTTTGGAAGATATAGAGTACAATCTTTGGTTGGATGGTTCAAATGGTCTATGACAGAATATCATCCACCATTCTGGAAAGTGGGACATCATAGTGTATGACGAGTTCCCCATATCGACCGTAGAACTTCCTTAGTGACGATGTTAGTCGGTCACAAACATATCCCTGACTGAGAAGCTTATCTGAAAGACGCCTAGCTCTCAGAACAAAATCCGTATATTTGGAACTTGCTCTGGCATAGCGTATCAACTGAGATATGAACACGCCATAAGCAGGCGATGAAGGGATGTTGCTACTCAGAAAAGGAAAGTTTGTAATGCTTCAATTGAAGTCGTCACGTTTGTCATAGAGTGAGGTGTTCATGTGACCATCAGTGTCGTAGGACAACATTATGTCCAAATAGGATGCTGAATTATTTGTCTCTGTAGTTTCTTTGACTTCAAGCTCCGAAGGATAGATACTGTTCAGGTAATCCGCGAAATTTGGATTATTGATGGACAACACATCGTCTATGTATCTGTATGTAAAGTTGAAGTCAGAAGCTAAGTATCTTTTCCCTTCAGAGATTAAAGATTCAATTTGAATGAATTCAGCTTCGTACGAGTAAAAGAAAATGTCGGCAAGGAGTGGGGCACAATTGGTCCCCATTGGAATTCCGACAATTTGCTGGAAGACCTTTCCTCCAAACACCACAAAAATGTTGTCGATCAGAAAGTTTAACATCTGAATAATGTCTGTTTCAGTATACTTATTTTCAGAATCAATAAATTTGTATTTGCGATTACCGTTCTTACTTGTAAACGCATTACTTATAATTTTTGCGAGTCTTTCTTTCAATTTAGAATGTGGGATTGTACTGTAAAGTGTCGAAAAATGAAAGGCAACTAAAATGAGTGGATTTCAGATGTTCTAAAAGTTCCTTCGAATTCTTTAAAATCTACATCTGGTTGATATCACTGCGGAATATACTGTCGAACAATATTTTTGAAGTCCAGATTTGATTTCAGATAAAACTTTGGTGAGTAAGATCGATACAGATTTGGTAGAACATTTTGAGGAACCAGCGATGAAACGTTGTTTGTACGGATTCTTATGCATTTTAGGTATGCAGTATAAGTATGGTAAATCTAAATTTAAATAGAGTAGATGACGAAAATGCTTAGCAAATCATATGTCTTGATGGCAATGTTAATTAACCAATCAGTAAGAAGAACACAAACTTGGTAGGAAACTTTCATCAATTACTTGTGCAGTATTTGCAGAGGTGATATCGAAGATGTTACGCCGGACGGACAAAACGAACAGGCATCGCATCTGGTAGTCTAAATGATGGGATAATTGTGCTTAGACAATTATCCCATCAAAGGATCAAAGATAGACAACATCACTATCGAAAATGCGTCAGAATCATCAAACGCCTTTTATACCGTGGGTATGATCCTAATGTCACCAGACGGACACTAGGCTTGGTAGTTGACCAATCTACAGTCTTGTAAAAGCGCATTCTTAAAACTTGCACTCTGACTGACTGTGACGACGGGACTCCATGACGGGCCCTGTCCAAAGCTCTTTAGAGAAGAAAGGGCCCCGACCACCTGTCCTCTCTGAATGTCAGTCGGACTCCTCGGGTGATAACATACATGAGCTCGCGGTGGCAGAGCACGGATTATATTACGTACGCCCTCTTTTTATATCCATTTACATATTCATCTGTGTTGCTTGGGCCTCTGCGTTTTGCAGTCTTGTTTGTGTGTGGTCATCTGACAGTGAGGAGGTTGTTTTACACCACAATTGTACGTTTTGCGAGACCTCTGGGTATTCGGAAAAGTGGGAGGGTTGTGCGCATGTAATCCAGGATAACCATACCTTCTGTTATTTCCGTGGCAGATGGCCGCCCTAATTCGGCACCGGTTGCCCATTGGTCTCGTTGGTTTATGTGTAGTCCTTTGTGTTTGATGTTTCTGTGTTGTGCGTTGACGTTCCTTGTCCCTCACGCGTCTCTTTGTGCTTGTCTGCTTTGTGTTTTGCATTGGGTGTTTTGGAGTTTTGCTTTGGGTACTACAACCTGGTGTTGTTGGAGATCCCCTCCTTTGTTTTAGACAACAGGGTTAGCACACCATTTGCTATACATACGTTGCAAGTTTGCATCTACGAGGTATGTTTGGTCCTATATGTTTCATGGATCATGATTTAATTACAGTAGAATGATAAGTGCTTACCTGTTGTTTGAAATGAAAACTTCCCAACATACAGGATCTGAACAAAAATAGATAAAAGAATGAACAAAGATCTTTTCATCATTATCTTAATTTTGTAAATCAAAAAGTGTTTTTGTTGAGCATGATCTTAGATTTTCATTTTTAAAAATGATCAGATTAATTGTCCCTTCCGATTACCCGAAAATTATGCAAGATTTCGTGACGTCACAATGCTTTTACTTCGGACAAACAAGCTTCGAACCTCGGTTAAACATCGAAATTGCATTGTGAGTCATGGAATTTCTCAAATTTGTCCCGCTTTCGGAAGGGTCAATTTAGAAGTTGACACCTTTACTGATATTATCACGCCTAGCTCGTACCAATTTTAGCCAAGGACGTCAAGAATGAGGTTAAGGGGTGTCCTACTTTGGCACCGAAGTATGTCACTTATTTTTTAGACATCCTTAAAAATGTCTCAAATTAATCGTTGGCATGATAAATCTGATTCGTTATAGGGTTTGTTCCTGTCGTGCTTCCTACTCAAAAGAGATGTGCAAATCTATTGGGGATGAGACCGAAATAGGTCCTGGATTCTATTATACTTCCTCGAAAATATTAGAATCTTATCCCAAAAGTATGAGACTGAAAATGCGTCTCCTGATTGCATGCAATCAGGAGACGCTGACTCTCCCGGGCACCTGGTCTTACTTCGGAATGTTGTTCATTCCGGGGCTCGCAGCCGTTACGATTGGAATTCTCACGATTCGGCCTAGCCTTCTCGACTTTGAGACTGAATTACTGTTAGGTACTTCTTTGATGTTTATTATTACATGGAACTACATCCATGATAAAAGTGGTGCTGCATTTAAAGTAGGAAAAGGTATTATACACCATGACCGTTTTCTGCCGATATCTACATTGTAGGCAAATAACTGTCTGTCATATATACTTTACTTTTAATCTATTACAGATTTTGAAGAAGAGCTTTTTACAAAATTCTGAATCAATTTCGATTGAATAAATGGAGTACTTTAAAATATGTTATTTTCGGATAGATTACACGCCTTATCGTTACAGGTCCTTATGTATCACAGCGGAAATCATTTTTAAATGCATAAAAACTAACCACGCCAAGTTAATAAAATTTAAAAAGGAGAAATATTTATTTTATTTCTAGGGTTACTTGTTAGATCCCTCCTTTCTTTTTGTGATAAGGACTGAAAATAGTATGATTTAACTGTAAGGAAGAAATATTATTGAAAAAGAGCAAGCCTTGTCGTGAAGATCGGTCGTGGACTATTTAAATATTCACATTCGTTTTCTCTCTTACTCTTGTAGGTTTTACATCACTTATTGTATCTGATTGGTACGTTTTTCTCAAAATTCAATACAGGGAGTGAAGGAAATTATTGTTTTGTTTTCTCAATATTTTGTCTAAACGGAAGTGGAAAAAATACAAAAATATTATTCAGGATTTATTGCATGCTTATTACCTTTTAATTTCTCAAATATGTTTGAATTATAATTAAAAATAAATGTTATTAAGCAGCCCTCAGATTCAAATTAAGCAGATGAAAGGAGGAAAACTGAGTTATCATTTACAAAGATGAGGGTTCATGCAAATCGAGATAAATGCTCATTAAAACCAAGTCAATTTCCTTAAATAGTTCCTAGACTTGGAAAATAGCTAACGATAAACATCAAAGAAGTACCTGACCGTTATTCAGTCTCAAAGTCGATAAGGCAAGGCAAAATCGTGAGCATTTCCATCGAAACGGTTGCGAACCCCGGAATGAACAACATTCCGAAGTGAGACCAGGTGCCCGGGGAGAGTCAGCGTCTCCTGATTGCATGCAACACCCGTTGCAACAGCTCCATTGAAACCTGTCAAACGATATTATGTCCAAAAATTGTTTCAGTTTCAAACTACATTTTTTGATACAGAAGGCATTTTTGTAAAATTTAGCCACATATTATAGAATACCATCAACGGAAACCCACGCTCGGTCACGCACGCTCATCTTCGTGGGTCATAACGGCAGAATTTTTGCTGGATAGCATTACAAACCTATAATGCGAGTACTTGTCAGTGAATGTGTTATCGATAGCAAAAGCATGATCTATTCTGTATTTTTATCAACAAAGATGCTCTAAATAATGTTGACAGTGGTTCCTATTTGTTAATTTTAAGAGTTACAAAACCATACGACTTAAATAGTGGCTTTAAATAGATCATTCACTGATAAGTACTCGCATTAGGTTTTTGTAATACTATCCAGCGAAAATTCTGCCCTTATGACCCACAGGAGGTGAGCCTGCGTGACTGAGCTTAGGTGTCCGACATTGATAGAATACTTAGGTATCCTTTAAAGTATCGTCTGGTCCCTGATTCTTGGTCCATTTGCCCTTTTGCCTATTTGCCTTTTGGTCTCTTCGTAGAGATTGGTCTGATATATTTCAGGTCACTTTATGCTGTATTTGTTCACAACTTGAGGACATCGAGGTGCTTCACCTCAATCACCCTGGTCAGTGCCAGTTTAATGTGTCTTTACAAATTGATATGCATTCTAATTAAAGACCTTTCATCTTACCGCTATTCGTCCGCTGGGAATACTCTTCCACAAAGTTTTCTTAATAGCTGACAGGAGAGAGAGATGAGAGAGAGATATATATGTTTATATTTGTATGTCAATTTTGAGTCACGCTTTTGATTTCCTTTTGAGACAAAACTACATGTGTATATATGGTTTTTTTTTTACAATTTGTTGCGTTCTATGACTAAATCGGTATTTAATGTGTATTTTCTTGTTGTCAGTAAGATCGAGTACCTTAAACCTTTAATCTGCATATATAATAAATCTGTATTTATAATATCTCTCGCATATTCTACGTCTTTTCGGACTTAGTTACAATTTTTACTTTGAATTACTCAATAATTATGAATAAATGTATCATTTTATGCACCCATTTACTGCAATTTTAAGTCAAATTTAAGACACTAAATGCTTTGATATACATTTATATTTTATACTATAATTTTTTAAAAAGTATATTAGATAATTTGTTACGTAAAAATGACATTTAACATTTCGAAGCATATTGATGTTTAGATCGACGGACACGTTCAGAGGGAAAAACAGGCCTTTCCTTATAGAATGCTTTAACAATGTATAGACCAATCTCCAGTATTTCCTATCTGAAAGGAAGATCAAAAATGTAAGACAAAATTAGACAGACAAATATCGATATGGAATATGCACTCTCTCTCTCTCTATCTCTCTCTCTCTCTCTGTCTTAGCAGCTGTTAAGACAACTTTGTTGAAGTGTATTACCTGCGGACGAATAGCGGTAAGATGAAAGGTCTTTAATTAGAATGCATATCAAATTGTACAGACACATTCAACTGGCACTGACCAGGGTGATTGAGGGGAAGCACCTCGATGTCCTCAAAATGTAAACAAATACATTTTAAAGTGATCTGAAATAGACCAGAACAATCTCTACGAAGAGACAAAATGGCAAATAAGCAAAACGGAAAATGGACCAAGAATCAGGGACCAGACCATACTTTAAAGGATACCAGAAAACTTACACTTGTAGAGATCTGTTGATTTATAGATTTTGTTTGGACATCTTAGTACTTTACACTCCCTCTCCACCAGTCGATCCGGATCTTCTGGATCGTATACTGGACATTCTTGTAAAAGAATGGACATAACTAAAGCGTGGGAATTTTTCCAGCAAATTATTTCTGCATGATAATAACATACCTTGTCAAAACAAAAGATTTGAAACAATGCTGTAAGATCCTCTCGTTTAATATATTCGATTTTTGTCTTTTTTATTTATAAACAAAAAAATTAAAAAATTCTGTCCTGAGGGCATTTGATTACAATTCAAACATATTATTCGCTCCTTGCTGACATATTTTTATACTCATACGACGCTGAATTTATTCAATCCTTGATCTCTGAGGGCAAAAAACTGTTAGCTCTTAACTTCAAAACAAAGGAGAGGATCTCCAACAACACCAGGTTGCAGCACTCACAGCAAAACCCCAAAACACTCAATGCAAAAACACACAGCAGACAAGTACAGAAAGAGACGCATAAGGGACAACAAACACAAAGGACTACACATAAACCAACGATACCAATGGGAAACCGGTGCCGACTTAGGGACGGCCATCTGCCACGGAAATAGCAGAAGGTGTGGTTATCCTGGATTACGTGCGCACAACCCTCCCACTTTTCCGATTACCCAGAGGTCTCGAAGAACGTTAAATTGTGGTGTTAAACAACCTCCTCACTGTCGGATGACCACACACAAACAATACCGCAAAACGCAGGGCCCAAGCAACACAGATGAATGTGTAAATGGAAATGAAAAGTGGACGTACGTAATACAGTCCGTGCTCTGCCGGCTGTAGCGATCTCATGTATGTTATCACCCGAGGTGTCCGACATGTGACATTCAGAGAGGACAGGTGGTCGGGGCCCTTTCTTCTCTAAAGAGCTTTGGACAGGGCCCGTCATGGAGTCCCGTCGTTACAGTAAGTCAGGGTGCAAGTTTTAAGAATGCGCTGGTACAAGACTGTAGATTGGTCAAGTACCAAGCCTAGTTTCCGTCTTGTGACATTAGGATCATATCCACGGTATAAAAGGCGTTTGATGATTCTGATGCATTTTCGATAGTGAGGTTGTCTATCTTTGATCCTTCTTATCTTGTTAATTTTGTCACCATAAAATGCAGGTTGTGAAATACCCAAAGTAATATACTCTGTTGCTTGTATTGGACCGAATTTCAGAAGAAGTTGACAATAATTTTTGTAAAATTTCAAGAGAGTCTTTACTAGTTTGTGAAAGCGAAAACCTTGTCCCAAAAGTTTCTTGGTAAGTTGTAAATTTCTACTATAAAAATCGAAAGTTTCAGTACATGCTCTAGCTTACCGGATGAGCTGTGAAATATTGATACCATAGAACGGTAATCTAACATTTATTAATAACATATTTAAAAAAGAAAAAAATCCTGCAGAAAAGTATTTATAAACACATGACAGTGATATTTTTTGCAGTATCCTCAAACTTGTCATTCCATTCAAAACTATCTGAGAAATTAAATTATTAATGTATAATATATGAAACCGACATAAAGGGTAAATCTTAGTTTGTTGCATTATTTTAGAAAAAAATAATACACTTTAAAATGTTCATTGCTGAATGGTTATTTTGGGGGAACATGCTTATTTTTAATCAAAAATCGCTGAAAATTATAATTTCATTCAGCATGATTTCGTATGAAATATATACTATTCAATGAGATAATTAGAAATTCGAACTTCGAGTTTTTGGTCGGAATGTTGATTTTTTTGCATAAAGTATTGTGTTACTGATTGAAACAGGAATTTTACTTAAATTCAAGAATGAATAAATAAATAGATAATTAATACTTTCATAAATAAATAAATAAATGAATAGATAATAAACAAAAATAAATAATTAAACAGATACATACATAAATAACATGTAAATATATGGACAAAACCTGCAATAATCATGATGAAGGTAAAAACTTCCAATCTGATGCTGATTTTACAAAGTATTTGGTTCTGATGTCTTAGATATTCATAAACTGATACAAAATCAAATGTATTTTCATAAAATCAAAATCCTAATAGTGAATAAAACTTCAAGTACACGACCGTTCACTTCTGAATTCTAAATGACACTGAACGTTTTAGGAAAGTGAAAGAATCTGAGACGCAGGTTAATCAGACAAGCTCTATCCCCTCTTAGATTGGAATACAATGTGTCAATATTTTAAGTGTACCTCAAACAATTCATTCAAAAAAATATCGAAGTGTACGAACAAGACGAGTTCCCCGTATCGACCGTTTTAGACCCGTCCATTCTTTACGAAATACACGAAATATGAACAAGCGTACGAGACACTAAACTGTTCTGTTCAATTTTGCAACTGGCCAGCTTAGAGTACGACCGAATGAGATTTCTTAACCAAATCAAGTCTGGTGCACTACTAGAAATTTTTTATCCAGTGGGATCAGTATGCCATATTACTGGACATTTTATCATTTATTTTTACCTATCTAGACTTGTTATGATATACTGACTCCCAAAAGAAACGATATATGGATGTAATCCAAAATATTTTAATCAATATCTAAACTAATGGAATTTTATGATGAAATTGTTTTGTAAGTCTAGTTACTTAACTAAACACAATTTTTTTTGCGCTGTTCACTCGTCTAAAAGGCCAATATTCACATTTTCATGAGTTGCACGCGCTACGTAGTACCAAGACATGTTGGTTTAATCCAGGTGAATTTGAAAAACGTCTTCGATAGAATATGATCTCACAAAACAAAACAAAAAATCATAAAATTGTTCTTAACGTCTCGCTCCATAAAATGTCAAAATTGATATAAAAAAAAAACACAGCGACATCAAGCAGTTGGAATGTTAAACAGGCCAAAATTTTATTCTTGGGTTGGTATTTTGCCCTGAGACAAGGGCATTTGAAAAGTGGTAGAATTTACAAATATAAAATTTTTTTCAGAATCTGCTCATATTGTGATTTTTTCTATTGGTTGTGTCATTATTTACCTTTGATTTTGCGATTTTCAAGTCCTTTAAGGTTCATTTTTGCACCCTTTCCAAAATTCCCCAAAACACTGTTTAACATCACAGGTTAAGTTTTAATGATTTTAATGGAAGAAAATAATGTAATGTATAGAATTGTAATGAAAAAAGTATATGTCAACGAGCTTCCAATGGATTTATGACCTTCCAAAGAAGTACATGTCCATTTTTTCAAGAATTTTCCCAAAAAGTGCATCATATCATCAATATACCCCTGTTATTTTAAACTTGATTCATGAATGTATATGGTCATTCTTTTAAAAACGAAAGAAGGTCTAAAACAAATAAAAAATAGGAAATACAATAATGCTGGTACGTCAAATTCTATAAAATAGTAAATATTGTAACATTTTTGGCTCTTTTCTTGACATCATTATTTTTAGAGTCCAACTGGTAAATAATGGGTTTAAGTAATTTGTTACCATGCCAGTGAAAGGAAAATTTGCTATCTTAATCTAGGTTAACATATCTTTCAAAAATAAAAAAGAAATGTAGCAATCATGGCGCAAAATCTCAAGTTTGATACAAAATTATGAACCTACCCCCCTCTCAGATTTTGTTAAAAAATGACGGCAAGAGATCCCGTCCGTACGGAAGCATAGAAGGGACATTGCGAGAAAAAAATTATCTCGTGTGCACGACTTAGTAACTCGTGCGTATGACTTTGTAACTCGTGCTCACGACTTTTGTAACTCGTGAGCACGACTTACTAACTCGTGCGCACGACTTACTATCTCGTTCGCACGACTTTGTAACTCGTGCTCACGACATAGTATCTCGTGCGCACGACTTTCTTACTTATTTCTTAGAATAATAGGAACTATCATATAAATCGTATTCAATGAGAACATCCCCCTTACCTCTTGATCGACGCTACATGAGGGAGGGGGAGGGGAGTAGAGCACTGCATCATTTTATTCCCGCTACGAATCCATTTAGGTCACTTTCAACATAGGGGGAGGGGGGAGGGTTGTTTCCGTGTACTTCCAAGAATAAATCGGGGTGCTCCTGTAAAATACGTTTTGTGTGGAGCACAATGCCGGTAATTTTTTAATGCAACATTAGATGTTTACTGTACTTTTGTTAGACGAGAATATTTCAATATACATGCATGATCATTATCAATTGTCGCCATTTTATTTGATCCTAGTTTTCTATTGGTTGATTATCTCGTGAGCACGAGTTACAAAGTCGTGGGCACGAGATACTTGACCAATAGAATGACGACAAAAAGTCGTGCGCACGAGTTACTAAGTCGTGAGCACGAGTTACAAAGTCGTGAGCACGAGTTACTAAGTCATGCGCACGAGTTACAAAAGTCATGATCACGAGTTACTAAGTCGTGAGCATAAGTAAGAAAGTCGTGCGCACGAGATACTAAGTCGTGAGCACGAGTTAGTAAGTCGTGCGCACGAGTTACAAAAGTCGTATGCACGAGTTACTAAGTCGTGAGCACGAGTTACAAACTCGTAAGCACGAGTTACAAAGTCGTGCGCACGAGTTACAAAGTCGTGCGCACGACTTACTAAGTCGTGCGCACGAGATAATTTTTTTTCTTACCATGTCCCCTCTATGCTTCCGTACGTCCGTACTCTATTTGGATTAATGTTTCCTGAACCGTTCATCTAAATTACTCCATTTTTCATCCATATATCAATTGGAAATAGAACATATAAAAAAATGAAATCTGTAAACCATTTTATAATATTTACCCATTATACGAGTATCTTTGATGTTTATTATTACATGGAACTACATCCATGATAAAAGTGGTGCTGCATTTAAAGTAGGAAAAGGTATTATACACCATGACCGTTTTCTGCCGATATCTACATTGTAGGCAAATAACTGTCTGTCATATATACTTTACTTTTAATCTATTACAGATTTTGAAGAAGAGCTTTTTACAAAATTCTGAATCAATTTCGATTGAATAAATGGAGTACTTTAAAATATGTTATTTTCGGATAGATTACACGCCTTATCGTTACAGGTCCTTATGTATCACAGCGGAAATCATTTTTAAATGCATAAAAACTAACCACGCCAAGTTAATAAAATTTAAAAAGGAGAAATATTTATTTTATTTCTAGGGTTACTTGTTAGATCCCTCCTTTCTTTTTGTGATAAGGACTGAAAATAGTATGATTTAACTGTAAGGAAGAAGTATTATTGAAAAAGAGCAAGCCTTGTCGTGAAGATCGGTCGTGGACTATTTAAATATTCACATTCGTTTTCTCTCTTACTCTTGTAGGTTTTACATCACTTATTGTATCTGATTGGTACGTTTTTCTCAAAATTCAATACAGGGAGTGAAGGAAATTATTGTTTTGTTTTCTCAATATTTTGTCTAAACGGAAGTGGAAAAAATACAAAAATATTATTCAGGATTTATTGCATGCTTATTACCTTTTAATTTCTCAAATATGTTTGAATTATAATTAAAAATAAATGTTATTAAGCAGCCCTCAGATTCAAATTAAGCAGATGAAAGGAGGAAAACTGAGTTATCATTTACAAAGATGAGGGTTCATGCAAATCGAGATAAATGCTCATTAAAACCAAGTCAATTTCCTTAAATAGTTCCTAGACTTGGAAAATAGCTAACGATAAACATCAAAGAAGTACCTGACCGTTATTCAGTCTCAAAGTCGATAAGGCAAGGCAAAATCGTGAGCATTTCCATCGAAACGGTTGCGAACCCCGGAATGAACAACATTCCGAAGTGAGACCAGGTGCCCGGGGAGAGTCAGCGTCTCCTGATTGCATGCAACACCCGTTGCAACAGCTCCATTGAAACCTGTCAAACGATATTATGTCCAAAAATTGTTTCAGTTTCAAACTACATTTTTTGATACAGAAGGCATTTTTTAAAATTTAGCCACATATTATAGAATACCATCAACGGAAACCCACGCTCGGTCACGCACGCTCATCTTCGTGGGTCATAACGGCAGAATTTTTGCTGGATAGCATTACAAACCTATAATGCGAGTACTTGTCAGTGAATGTGTTATCGATAGCAAAAGCATGATCTATTCTGTATTTTTATCAACAAAGATGCTCTAAATAATGTTGACAGTGGTTCCTATTTGTTAATTTTAAGAGTTACAAAACCATACGACTTAAATAGTGGCTTTAAATAGATCATTCACTGATAAGTACTCGCATTAGGTTTTTGTAATACTATCCAGCGAAAATTCTGCCCTTATGACCCACAGGAGGTGAGCCTGCGTGACTGAGCTTAGGTGTCCGACATTGATAGAATACTTAGGTATCCTTTAAAGTATCGTCTGGTCCCTGATTCTTGGTCCATTTGCCCTTTTGCCTATTTGCCTTTTGGTCTCTTCGTAGAGATTGGTCTGATCTATTTCAGGTCACTTTATGCTGTATTTGTTCACAACTTGAGGACATCGAGGTGCTTCACCTCAATCACCCTGGTCAGTGCCAGTTTAATGTGTCTTTACAATTTGATATGCATTCTAATTAAAGACCTTTCATCTTACCGCTATTCGTCCGCTGGGAATACTCTTCCACAAAGTTTTCTTAATAGCTGACAGGAGAGAGAGATGAGAGAGAGATATATATGTTTATATTTGTATGTCAATTTTGAGTCACGCTTTTGATTTCCTTTTGAGACAAAACTACATGTGTATATATGGTTTTTTTTTTTACAATTTGTTGCGTTCTATGACTAAATCGGTATTTAATGTGTATTTTCTTGTTGTCAGTAAGATCGAGTACCTTAAACCTTTAATCTGCATATATAATAAATCTGTATTTATAATATCTCTCGCATATTCTACGTCTTTTCGGACTTAGTTACAATTTTTACTTTGAATTACTCAATAATTATGAATAAATGTATCATTTTATGCACCCATTTACTGCAATTTTAAGTCATATTTAAGACACTATATGCTTTGATATACATTTATATTTTATACTATAATTTTTTAAAAAGTATATTAGATAATTTGTTACGTAAAAATGACATTTAACATTTCGAAGCATATTGATGTTTAGATCGACGGACACGTTCAGAGGGAAAAACAGGCCTTTCCTTATAGAATGCTTTAACAATGTATAGACCAATCTCCAGTATTTCCTATCTGAAAGGAAGATCAAAAATGTAAGACAAAATTAGACAGACAAATATCGATATGGAATATGCACTCTCTCTCTCTCTATCTCTCTCTCTCTCTCTCTTAGCAGCTGTTAAGACAACTTTGTGGAAGTGTATTACCTGCGGACGAATAGCGGTAAGATGAAAGGTCTTTAATTAGAATGCATATCAAATTGTACAGACACATTCAACTGGCACTGACCAGGGTGATTGAGGGGAAGCACCTCGATGTCCTCAAAATGTAAACAAATACATTTTAAAGTGATCTGAAATAGACCAGAACAATCTCTACGAAGAGACAAAATGGCAAATAAGCAAAACGGAAAATGGACCAAGAATCAGGGACCAGACCATACTTTAAAGGATACCAGAATACTTACACTTGTAGAGATCTGTTGATTTATAGATTTTGTTTGGACATCTTAGTACTTTACACTCCCTCTCCACCAGTCGATCCGGATCTTCTGGATCGTATACTGGACATTCTTGTAAAAGAATGGACATAACTAAAGCGTGGGAATTTTTCCAGCAAATTATTTCTGCATGATAATAACATACCTTGTCAAAACAAAAGATTTGAAACAATGCTGTAAGATCCTCTCGTTTAATATATTCGATTTTTGTCTTTTTTATTTATAAACAAAAAAATTAAAAAATTCTGTCCTGAGGGCATTTGATTACAATTCAAACATATTATTCGCTCCTTGCTGACATATTTTTATACTCATACGACGCTGAATTTATTCAATCCTTGATCTCTGAGGGCAAAAAACTGTTAGCCCTTAACTTCAAAACAAAGGAGAGGATCTCCAACAACACCAGGTTGCAGCACTCACAGCAAAACCCCAAAACACTCAATGCAAAAACACACAGCAGACAAGTACAGAAAGAGACGCATAAGGGACAACAAACACAAAGGACTACACATAAACCAACGATACCAATGGGAAACCGGTGCCGACTTAGGGACGGCCATCTGCCACGGAAATAGCAGAAGGTGTGGTTATCCTGGATTACGTGCGCACAACCCTCCCACTTTTCCGATTACCCAGAGGTCTCGAAGAACGTTAAATTGTGGTGTTAAACAACCTCCTCACTGTCGGATGACCACACACAAACAATACCGCAAAACGCAGGGCCCAAGCAACACAGATGAATGTGTAAATGGAAATGAAAAGTGGACGTACGTAATACAGTCCGTGCTCTGCCGGCTGTAGCGATCTCATGTATGTTATCACCCGAGGTGTCCGACATGTGACATTCAGAGAGGACAGGTGGTCGGGGCCCTTTCTTCTCTAAAGAGCTTTGGACAGGGCCCGTCATGGAGTCCCGTCGTTACAGTAAGTCAGGGTGCAAGTTTTAAGAATGCGCTGGTACAAGACTGTAGATTGGTCAAGTACCAAGCCTAGTTTCCGTCTTGTGACATTAGGATCATATCCACGGTATAAAAGGCGTTTGATGATTCTGATGCATTTTCGATAGTGAGGTTGTCTATCTTTGATCCTTCTTATCTTGTTAATTTTGTCACCATAAAATGCAGGTTGTGAAATACCCAAAGTAATATACTCTGTTGCTTGTATTGGACCGAATTTCAGAAGAAGTTGACAATAATTTTTGTAAAATTTCAAGAGAGTCTTTACTAGTTTGTGAAAGCGAAAACCTTGTCCCAAAAGTTTCTTGGTAAGTTGTAAATTTCTACTATAAAAATCGAAAGTTTCAGTACATGCTCTAGCTTACCGGATGAGCTGTGAAATATTGATACCATAGAACGGTAATCTAACATTTATTAATAACATATTTAAAAAAGAAAAAAATCCTGCAGAAAAGTATTTATAAACACGTGACAGTGATATTTTTTGCAGTATCCTCAAACTTGTCATTCCATTCAAAACTATCTGAGAAATTAAATTATTAATGTATAATATATGAAACCGACATAAAGGGTAAATCTTAGTTTGTTGCATTATTTTAGAAAAAAATAATACACTTTAAAATGTTCATTGCTGAATGGTTATTTTGGGGGAACATGCTTATTTTTAATCAAAAATCGCTGAAAATTATAATTTCATTCAGCATGATTTCGTATGAAATATATACTATTCAATGAGATAATTAGAAATTCGAACTTCGAGTTTTTGGTCGGAATGTTGATTTTTTTGCATAAAGTATTGTGTTATTGATTGAAACAGGAATTTTACTTAAATTCAAGAATGAATAAATAAATAGATAATTAATACTTTCATAAATAAATAAATAAATAAATGAATAGATAATAAACAAAAATAAATAATTAAACAGATACATACATAAATAACATGTAAATATATGGACAAAACCTGCAATAATCATGATGAAGGTAAAAACTTCCAATCTGATGCTGATTTTACAAAGTATTTGGTTCTGATGTCTTAGATATTCATAAACTGATACAAAATCAAATGTATTTTCATAAAATCAAAATCCTAATAGTGAATAAAACTTCAAGTACACGACCGTTCACTTCTGAATTCTAAATGACACTGAACGTTTTAGGAAAGTGAAAGAATCTGAGACGCAGGTTAATCAGACAAGCTCTATCCCCTCTTAGATTGGAATACAATGTGTCAATATTTTAAGTGTACCTCAAACAATTCATTCAAAAAAATATCGCAGTGTACGAACAAGACGAGTTCCCCGTATCGACCGTTTTAGACCCGTCCATTCTTTACGAAATACACGAAATATGAACAAGCGTACGAGACACTAAACTGTTCTGTTCAATTTTGCAACTGGCCAGCTTAGAGTACGACCGAATGAGATTTCTTAACCAAATCAAGTCTGGTGCACTACTAGAAATTTTTTATCCAGTGGGATCAGTATGCCATATTACTGGACATTTTATCATTTATTTTTACCTATCTAGACTTGTTATGATATACTGACTCCCAAAAGAAACGATATATGGATGTAATCCAAAATATTTTAATCAATATCTAAACTAATGGAATTTTATGATGAAATTGTTTTGTAAGTCTAGTTACTTAACTAAACACAATTTTTTTTGCGCTGTTCACTCGTCTAAAAAGCCAATATTCACATTTTCATGAGTTGCACGCGCTACGTAGTACCAAGACATGTTGGTTTAATCCAGGTGAATTTGAAAAACGTCTTCGATAGAATATGATCTCACAAAACAAAACAAAAAATCATAAAATTGTTCTTAACGTCTCGCTCCATAAAATGTCAAAATTGATATAAAAAAAAAAAAACACAGCGACATCAAGCAGTTGGAATGTTAAACAGGCCAAAATTTTATTCTTGGGTTGGTATTTTGCCCTGAGACAAGGGCATTTGAAAAGTGGTAGAATTTACAAATATAAAATTTTTTTCAGAATCTGCTCATATTGTGATTTTTTCTATTGGTTGTGTCATTATTTACCTTTGATTTTGCGATTTTCAAGTCCTTTAAGGTTCATAGTTGCACCCTTTCCAAAATTCCCCAAAACACTGTTTAACATCACAGGTTAAGTTTTAATGATTTTAATGGAAGAAAATAATGTAATGTATAGAATTGTAATGAAAAAAGTATATGTCAACGAGCTTCCAATGGATTTATGACCTTCCAAAGAAGTACATGTCCATTTTTTCAAGAATTTTCCCAAAATGTGCATCATATCATCAATATACCCCTGTTATTTTAAACTTGATTCATGAATGTATATGGTCATTCTTTTAAAAACGAAAGAAGGTCTAAAACAAATAAAAAATAGGAAATACAATAATGCTGGTACGTCAAATTCTATAAAATAGTAAATATTGTAACATTTTTGGCTCTTTTCTTGACATCATTATTTTTAGAGTCCAACTGGTAAATAATGGGTTTAAGTAATTTGTTACCATGCCAGTGAAAGGAAAATTTGCTATCTTAATCTAGGTTAACATATCTTTCAAAAATAAAAAAGAAATGTAGCAATCATGGCGCAAAATCTCAAGTTTGATACAAAATTATGAACCTACCCCCCTCTCAGATTTTGTTAAAAAATGACGGCAAGAGATCCCGTCCGTACG
Organism: Pinctada fucata; assembly: GCA_028142955.1. Taxonomy (NCBI): domain Eukaryota; kingdom Metazoa; phylum Mollusca; class Bivalvia; order Pterioida; family Pteriidae; genus Pinctada; species Pinctada fucata. Next base: position 57,915,848 of record AP027108.1, on the reverse strand, counting down.
GAAGCATAGAAGGGACATTGCGAGAAAAAAATTATCTCGTGTGCACGACTTAGTAACTCGTGCGTATGACTTTGTAACTCGTGCTCACGACTTTTGTAACTCGTGCGCACGACTTACTAACTCGTGCGCACGACTTACTATCTCGTTCGCACGACTTTGTAACTCGTGCTCACGACATAGTATCTCGTGCGCACGACTTTCTTACTTATTTCTTAGAATAATAGGAACTATCATATAAATCGTATTCAATGAGAACATCCCCCTTACCTCTTGATCGACGCTACATGAGGGAGGGGGAGGGGAGTAGAGCACTGCATCATTTTATTCCCGCTACGAATCCATTTAGGTCACTTTCAACATAGGGGGAGGGGGGAGGGTTGTTTCCGTGTACTTCCAAGAATAAATCGGGGTGCTCCTGTAAAATACGTTTTGTGTGGAGCACAATGCCGGTAATTTTTTAATGCAACATTAGATGTTTACTGTACTTTTGTTAGACGAGAATATTTCAATATACATGCATGATCATTATCAATTGTCGCCATTTTATTTGATCCTAGTTTTCTATCGGTTGATTATCTCGTGAGCACGAGTTACAAAGTCGTGGGCACGAGATACTTGACCAATAGAATGACGACAAAAAGTCGTGCGCACGAGTTACTAAGTCGTGAGCACGAGTTACAAAGTCGTGAGCACGAGTTACTAAGTCGTGCGCACGAGTTACAAAAGTCATGATCACGAGTTACTAAGTCGTGAGCATAAGTAAGAAAGTCGTGCGCACGAGATACTAAGTCGTGAGCACGAGTTAGTAAGTCGTGCGCACGAGTTACAAAAGTCGTATGCACGAGTTACTAAGTCGTGAGCACGAGTTACAAACTCGTAAGCACGAGTTACAAAGTCGTGCGCACGAGTTACAAAGTCGTGCGCACGACTTACTAAGTCGTGCGCACGAGATAATTTTTTTTCTTACCATGTCCCCTCTATGCTTCCATACGTCCGTACTCTATTTGGATTAATGTTTCCTGAACCGTTCATCTAAATTACTCCATTTTTCATCCATATATCAATTGGAAATAGAACATATAAAAAAAATGAAATCTGTAAACCATTTTATAATATTTACCCATTATACGAGTATCAGTAATATTTTACGCCAGCAACAGTGTTACGCAAATGACGTCACGGGATGCATTTGGCTATTTAAACGTCAAAACGTCACGTTGATAAAGAAAAATCGGTCCTTAATGAAATAGGGCGACGAAAACAAGATGTTTATCTTGAGAATAGAATTATAAATGTATAGAATGTATTCAGACAAATGAATACGCAAAGAAAATTACTAATACTTCAATCACACGTTATATATGAAATATGATTTGTATGTTGCTATCCATTATAGTTTTGGATAAGGAGAAAAGCCGGGAATGGCTAAAATCGTCCTAGTGACTTCTGAATATCTTTTTGAAATGAACAAAAAAAAAAATTGAATTCCTACATTTTTGAAAAATCATATTTATTTCCGCATGACATCTGTTTTCTTCTGAGAATAAAGCCGAGAAAAGGGTATACAATACGACAATCTGGTTTTCAAAACAGAAAACATTTCAAAGGATATTTCATATTTTTAACAACAACAAAAAAAAAACCAAATAAAAAAAGTATATTTAATTCATTCAGACAATGTAAAATGCAATTATCTTTTTTATATCACAGTAAAACAAGTAAAATCCTGCAACTGAGTTCTATCTTCGATAAATAGTATTTACGTTCAAGGGCGGATCCAAAGGTCGGAGGGGAGGGGACCGGCCCAAGACGTTCAATACCGTTTCTTTATGTTTCACTGGTCTACTTGCACATATTTCATGTCACCATTATAGTCGCTAGATGACAAATTCTTTCTTGACTGTCAAATAATTTTACATGTACAATGTAAGAAGATAAAAAACAGCATGCCTTACATTTACGGATTCATGGAGTGATCATATATAATGTAAGTCCGTCGGCATATGTCTTTTTTTTCATCAAACATGCTATGATATTTCCAGCATTATGACATCCAACGTGGGTCAAGGTCAGTGTGACTTATTCAGGATAAAATAGCCTTTGGATGCTTTTAAAATGTGTATGTACTCTTCATCACTCTAACTTAAAGCATCATCCATTAATAATAATTCACTGGCGGGGAGAGGGTTTAGGCAATAATACTGAAATCAATGATTCATAATAGGTCCTTGAATATTCGCATTGTAAGAAAAGGAGAAAAAATAATGTAAAAAGATTTTTTTTTCAAAAAGAGGATTCACTTTCAGAAGATTTGACTTCTGCTTCTGGTACTATAAAATTCGTATATCGCATATAACTCGTCATAAAAATTCTCCTTTTCGATAAATTCAAAGTAAATCTTACACATAACGGAGAGAAATTGCGACATAACATCATTACCCCCCCCCTCCTCTCATCGCCATGCTTGCTGTTCTTCATATCACTCCTAGATCTAGAAATTGTGCACGAAATGTCCATACATTTATTTTACCCAAATCCCGCATTTATAAATGTAAACGTCTTCAAATTGAATAGCATCATTTAAGTACAGATAAATTGGCAACGTGGACCAGACATGCACGTTTCGGGTACTTAACCACTTAGGAGATGCTTCCTAATATAATGGACAATTTTGTGAGATCTAGCTCATTTAAACCCGCGTTAAAAAAAAGCTACACTTGTTTCATTATAACACATACAATTTTAACCCCGCGTTTTAATCAAACGGTTGTTTACAAATAAAACAAGCATTTATTTAGATTTTTTGCGATTTTCTCATAGAGATAACGGCGAGCGACAGAAAGCGCTGTCAGCCTTTTCTCTGAACACACCCATCAAAGAATTGTTTTAAACCCATTTTTTAATCAAGATTTATAGGAAAACGAAAGAATTCTCAATCTAATCAAAATACAGCAGTTTTATTTTGCAAAATCCCTAAAATACTAGTTCATGTGTCAGGACGTAGGTTAGTCAGCGTCAAATAATATGAGTGCCGATGCAATTTTGGCGCGTTTTTCGTGACGTCATAGATAACGTGACGTCGATTTTGGAGACGAGAGAGACTCCGAAGAGATAGGTTGTTCGGATGGTGTATCCATGAACCTTAAGTATGATTCCTCTCAATTTTCTGTGATTCAAAATACTCTCCTTCTTCAACTTTTCGTCATGTTTCGTAATGATGTCTTTTCAGTCCAAATTCAAAACCATACATTCACAGAAATACAAGCAATTATAGTCAATGTTTTTATTTATTTGGTTAAATTATGAAAGTATTCAATACTTGTATCGGTATTTTTCATCCCAATATGAGATTGATATGCATAATTCCTATGAAAGAATTCAGAGCAAAATGTCATCAACACGAGACATCTTGAACTAATAATGTACAAGTTGGAAAGTGAAAGTAAAGTTGTGCACAGAAAAGAGACTAGAAATCTTACTTAAAGTACCATAACACTCTAAAATTTTTCATTGTAAACTTATAGCATTTAAATACACTACTCTTTCCCCGAAAACGCGATATCTCTACTCTCAAGATGTAAGGAGTTATATGTTACATCTTATCTTAATTAACTTTTGACCACCTGTGATCGGGGGTTTCCGGCGCTCTCTGTAGCTGGACGTAAGATGCAGGACACGCTAGCCCTTTAAACACGTACTTCAGCCATGGATTTCTGTATTTTCAGAGACAATTTTAATATAAAATAATAAAATTATGTGCAGACATGAAGTGATATGGGAAGGAAATAATGGATCGTGATATACGCGTAGATGGGGGTATGAATATTCCATTTTCGTCCAGAAAGACTCGTGAGTTGTGTGGATATGAAATATAGAGTAAAACAGAAATTGATATGAAAGAAGGAGACTATAAGAATTCGGTTTTTGTTGTACGTATTTGAAAACAAACCATATTAAATCAATCCATTGTCATTTGAAAAAAAAAAGATCACGTGGAATCGGGAAAGACCAAAATATTCCGTACTACACAAGGAAGCAGTTCTGAATACACAGCCACTGTGCCTCACTAAATTCATATGAAATGAGAATCTTGTAAATTTCACATAAAAATGTTAATGTGAAATTCATATAAAGTTCACATGAGATTTATGAAAATGTTTCACATGAACTTCACATAAATTTACTTCACATGAATTTCACATGAATTTTTCTATATGACCTTCATGCGAAATTGAATTTACATAAAATTCATGTCAGACGCTTCACGTGAATTTCACGTAAAAAAAGTGTAATGTATATGTAACTGTTCATATTAATTTTACATGAATTTCATGTGAGGCACAATTGGCTGTGTATTTTTTTTCAAACTCGCTCGACTCTTCTGGGGGCAAAAAATATATGCCGGTCAAAGTGCGTATCCCTTGAAATAACCACATTAATTCAATTCATGGACCGCGTTCAGATTGAAAAAAATAACCAGTTCGAAAGAGAATTAATGATGGCACGCAAGACCTGAATAGGAGGGGGGCGGAGGGGACTGGCATTCGCATGACTTTGAAAATTATATAACTGGATTATGTTTGAACTGCTAATTTCACTCTAAGAGATGAATTATCTATCATATATAACTTTGGAAAACTGAACGAGCCAAAGCCGCATCGGTAATATGCATAAAAAATGCAGCAGAAATTTCTTTAATCTTTGAGACTGTATACTGATGAGTACTGTACTTCTTCTATGTTTATTATTTCTAAAACGCAAGTAATCATGTTACCCTTCCCTCTTTTCTTTATAAAGTATACCAGAGAAGAAATACTTGCATAATCAATTATGATGTCATAGAGACAGACTTCTTTGATCTTTATTTAAAAAAAATTATGATACATATATGTATTACTAATTTCTAAAAACCTAAGTCTTTCTTTTCTCCCACTGTGGACTGGTATATCCATGGAAACGCTGGGAAAAGATATACTTGTCTTACCCCTATGGGGTAAGATAACATTTTCACGTGCCTTTTGACTGTAACGTCAATTGTGACGTCATACACGATTGCTGCGTTAGCCGATCAAAACTATGAAAAAGAATAAATGAAATTTATTTTTTAACGCTTTTAGACAGCAAGAGAAAAAATAATCAATCCCCAGATGTGATCAGGGACAAGGAAATCCAACCCTCGTGTCCAGGATTTGCTTTTGTCCACGACTCGGCAAGCCTCGTCGTGGTACAAGCAAATCCTGGACACTCGGGTTGGATTTCCTTGTCCCAGATCACATCTTGGGATAGATTCTATTATTCTTTTAGTTCCTATTATTTTCTGAGTGGGGAAGAAGGTGGATCCAAGTCTTGACATGACAAAACAGAAACCCTGCAATTTTTACTCGCCATTGCCATTGAAGGATTTCATGGTTTTATCATTTAGATACCGTCACTGTCTTTTTTTAAGATTACAACTCTCATAACAAATGCATTATCTTCTATATAGCCATCGTATGCTTACTACTACGGTGTCCTTCACACATGTGGTCAGCAGCAAGATGTAGCGATAAGACGCTCGGCGATTTCCCACAGCAGGTGTAAATGGACACTAAAATAATTAATTTCAGAGGCTAGGCGCAAGAATTTTTGCAAACAGATTGTGCAACTTTATGTGGGACCATATTTACTATCTGATTAGCCAAAAACATTCTGAGCTGTTATGGCACTTCAAAGGAATTAAATGATGATTAAAAAGAAAAAGGAACTTATTACATACCTAACCAAATAATTATAGGTATGAGCAGATTCTGAAAAAAATTGCATAATTGTAAAGTCTGCCACTTTTCAAATGCCCTTGTCTCAGGCCAAAATACCAACTCAAGAATAAAATTTTGGCCCTTTCTCGTTCTATTGGAATGTTAGAAGCAGCTCAATGTCATTCTGACGTTGCGGCGTAATTACGAGTGTTGGAGAACTATTCATTATTTTACGTTTAGCTAGCCGTCAAAGAATTATTGTATCAATATTCGGCCTGCAAGACCGTCTGTAATAGTGGAGTGCCTTATGTAATGCAGTGGGAATTTTATGATTAAAGCAAACCACTATGCTAAAGTTATTAACTATGGGCTAGTATTACAGAAAAAGTTTGATAGACCTCTGAGATATGTGGCAGTTGTGATATTTTGGGGGCAAAAACCCCTTTTCTATGCAAAAACCATGAAAAACTGGAAATAATTTATAAGTTTTGCATTAAAAATGATGACAGAAATAAAAAGATGTAAATTAACTTAATTTCTGATGCTCTTTCGAATTAAATGAGTTTCAAATTCGAAATCCTATATCATATGTGTATTTTTGGGCGAAAAAGCCCTTTTCTGGGCTAAAATCATGAAAAATTGGAAATAATTCATAACTTAAACATAATAGCTGATTTCAAAAATAAAAAGATGTTTACATACTCAATTTCTGATGTTCTTTCCAATAAAATGAGTTTTCAATTCAAATTCTTATATTAAATGTGTTTTTTGGGAGAAAATGCCCTTTTCTAGGCGAAAATCATGAAAAACTGGAAATAATTCATAACTTTTGCATAACAAAAGATAACAAAAATTAAAAGACATTAGTATACTTAATTTCTTATGTTCTTTCAATTGGAATGAGTCTTAAACTCAAATTTTTATATCAAATGTCTTATTTGGAGCAAAAATCTATTTTCTGTGCAAAAATCATGAAGAACTGGAAATAATTTATAAGTTTTGCATTAAAAATGATAATAGAAATAAAATGATGTAAATGTACTTAATTTCTGATGTTCTTTCGAATTAAATGAGTTTTTAAATTCGAATTCCTATATCAAATGTGTTTTTTGGGGAGAAAATGCCCTTTTCTAGGCCAAAATCATGAAAAACTGTAAATGATTCATAACTTTTGCATAACAAAAGATAACAAAAATTAAAAGATCTTAGTATACATAAGTTCTTATGTTCTTACAATTGGAATGAGTCTAAAACTCGAATTTCTACACCAAATATCCTTTTTTGGGGGCAAAAATCCATTTTCTATGCAAAAATCATGAAAAACTTGAAATAATCTATTAGTTTTGCATTAAAAATGATAATAGAACTTAAAAGATGTAAATATACTTAATTTCTTATGTTCTTTCGAATTAAATGAGTTTCAAATTCGAATTCCTATATCAAATGTGTATTTTGGGGCTAAAAGACCTTTTCTATGGTAAAATCGTGAAAAATTGGAAATAATAACTAATTAAAGCATTTTTACTGATTTCAAAAATTAAAAGATGTTTATATTTTCAATTTCTGATGTTCTTTTGAATGAAATGAGTTTTTAATTCAAATTCTGATATCAAATGTGGTTTTTTTTGGGGGGGGGGGAGAAAATGCCCTTTTCTAGGCCAAAATTATGAAAAACTGGAAATAATTGATAACTTTTGCATAAAAAATAGTAACAAAAATTTAAAGATGTGAATATACTAAATTCCTTATGTTCTTTCCATTGAAATGAGTTTCCAATTTGAATTTCTATGTCATATATGTTGGGGGGGGGGGGGGGCAAATCCATTTTCTATGCAAAAATCATGAAAAACTGGAAATAATTTATATCTTTTGCGTAAAAAATGATAACAGAAATTAAAAGATGTAAATGTACTTAATTTCTTATCTTCTTTTGGATGAAATAAGTTTCAAATTTGAATTCTTGTATAAGAGGCCTTTGAAATTTGGAAAAACAACAGCATTTAATCAAAGATCGGGAAAATTATAAATCAATTTGACTGTCTTTTCACTTGAAATATAGAGCTTTTACCTCCTCATTTCATCCGACAGAACATAAAAAATTCAGAATTCTTACATCTTTTAATTTCTGTTATCATTTTTTATGCAAGCGTTATATATTATTTCCAGTTTTATCATTATTTTAACATAGAAAATGGATTTGCCCCCTTAAAATATATTTGATGTAGGAATTCAAATTGGAAACTCATTTCATTTGAAAGAACATAAGAAATAAAGTACATTACCATCTTTAAACTTTGTTACTATTCTTTATGCAAAAGTTATGAAGCCAGTGGCGGATCCAGCGCTCCCTTTGCCGGGGGGTCAAAGGGCGAATTTTGCAGATTTTTACTGAAAATGGGCCAAAAGCCAAAATATACCTCTATTTGGAAAATTTTGTGTCAGTGCCGGGGGGGGGGGGGGCGGACGCCCCCTCCGCACCCCCCTGAATCCGCCACTGGAAGCATTTCCAGTTTTTCATGATTTTCGCCTAGAAAGGGGCATTTTCTCCCAAAAAACACATTCAACATAAGAATTTGAATTGAAAACTCATTCCATGTGAAAGAACATCAGAAATTGAATATATAAACATCTTTTAATTTTCGAAATCAGTATATATGCTAAAGTTATATATTATTTCCAATTTTTCATGATTTTAGCCTAGAAAAGGGCTTTTTCGCCCCAAAATCACATTTGTTGTAGGAATTCGAATTTGAAACTTATTTAATATGAAAGAACATCAGAAACTAAGTACATTTACATCTTTTAATTTCTGTTATCATTTTTAATGCAAAACTTATAAATTATTTCCAGTTTTCCATGATTTTTGCATAGAAAATGGGTTTTTGCCCCAAAAAACACATTTGACATAGGAATTCGATTTGGAAACTCATTTCAATGGAAAGAACATAAGGAATTTTGTGCATTAACATCTTTTAATTTTTGTCATCATTTTTCATGTTAAAGTTATAATTCATTTCCAATTTTTCATGATTTTGGCCTAGAAAAGGACATTTTCTCCCAAAAAAACACATTTAATATAAGAATCTGAATTGAAAACTCATTTCATTCAAAAGAACATCAGAAATTAAATATGTAAACATCTTTTAATTTTTGAAATCAGTTAATACGTTAAATTTATAAATTATTTCCAATTTTTCACGATTTTAGCCTAGAAAAGGGGTTTTTTGCCCGAAAAACCACATTTGATATCAAAATTTGAATTTGAAACTTATTCTATTCGAAAAAACAACAGAATTTAAGTATATTTACATCTTTTAAGTTTTGTTAACATTTTTCATGCAAAAGTTATAAATTATTTCCAGTTTTTCATGATTTTTGCATAGAAAAGGGTGTTTTACCCCCAAAATATCACAACTGCCACATATCTCAGAGGTCTATCAAACTTTTTCTGTAATACTAGCCCATAGTTAATAACTTTAGCATAGTGGTTTGCTTTAATCATAAAATTCCCACGGCAGCTTATTTTCTTACATAAGGCACTCCACTATAAGCACCACTGTCTGACGTGACATCTACGTAATCTCTCTACAGCTAACTCAACGGTAACGCACCAACAATAAAGTAAATGTGAGCGGCACCGGTAGAAGACTAGCAGATAAAGGAATCAAGACACGGTGTTCCTATAAAGGAATCGAATTTACCAAAAATGGATAAATTTGTGATTTTTTTTTTCATGCAATCCTTGCGTTTAGCAAGGTATTGCGAAATGGACATGTGATGAATTGAACATTTGTGTCATGAAATATTCTGTTCATGATCTGAATTGTAAGCATCCCAAAATTTATGATTTTGCGTTTGTACGTATTGAATTCATTTCATTTTATTTATATGAAACGTTTCTCTTGGGAGTCAGTATATATATATCAGGTATAATTGCAGGCATAACTATATAAAAGACTGAGAAAATGAAAAATACTTACTCCGTGCCTTGAATGCCTTTTTTTCAGAGCAGTACTCAATCAGTGTATCATTTATTAATAATCCACAGTGGAAAAATAATCCTGACGGGCAGTTTGCAATGAGTTCTTTTTTCTCGAAGGACTCTCTCGATTTTGGGCACCTTGATACCTGATTCAGGATAACAGATTGTGATAATATTCCGTTCTGAATGACAAAAAGAAACACTGGCAACAAATTGACCATTATTTTGGTAATTGCTAAATGTTATGTGACAATGAACTAGTGCTGTGAGAGATATATAATTTGTGTTTCCTTTAATGAAATTTTCAAGGGGTGAGACGCGTACAATAAAATATATTGTTTCATTTCCGTAAAGGAAACATTATACATTTTGCTAGAAACAATCATAAAAACAACAATGTGAATACTCTCGGCAATAATATGAAAAGATATATGTCATGCAATATTCTTATTGTACGAGTTCAATTTTTGCTTGCAGGTTGCTGAATTTCCTTTTGGTATTAATCGAGCGCTCCCAATTTCGGATTCGTTTTGTTTGATATAGATTTTAAGTTAAACGAAAAGAGGTGATCTTTTTAATCGAGAGCTTGAATAAATTGTAGAAAAAGAAGTTTTAATTATTTTTCTGTCGTTTGAGTGGCTACGAATTAGACAGAAAATAAGGTTGCAGCACCCACAACAAAACACTAAAATACCCCAATTGAAAACACATATAAGACATACACAGCAATATACAAAACTTCTATAGGACAAGGAACACCAAACACACATCAAAACTGACAACAATCACAAAAGACCACACATAAACCCACAAGACCAAGGAACAATTGGTGCCGACTTAGGACGTAGTGTTATATTCTAAAATGTATTTCAATGCAATAATTCTTACGGGAAAATGATATGAGTTTTATTAGAGGTTCTATTGTTTCATATATAGTTATTGATTCTTTTGTTATTTTATCATTTCTACGAATCCATGATTTTATGTAAATAATTTAACGACGACGGAAAATGAACCACGCAATAACAATACATGTATGTACCCTTCCTTGAAGAATAAAACCTGTGTTTGTGAAATATGAATGCCCCCGGATGCATCTTTGTCAGTTATCTAAACATTTTTTGTTAAGTAGGTCACTCTGGATGGGCAAGGGTTAATGGTTAATTTTTTTTCAAAAGGAAGTCAAAGGTAAAGGAAAATGGATCTTCTGATGGATAGGTCTTGTCAAAAGGAATACAAATGTGAAAAATATGAAACATGCCTAATGTTAACGTTCTTCAAAAGTAGGTCAAATATCAAGGTCATGAGGTTAACATTTGTGTTGTGGTATCAATGGAAAAGTCTTGTCACAAGAAATATGCATGTGAAATATGAAAGCTCTGTCACCTTCCGCTGAAAAGTTATGCGCGATGTTAATGTTTTCCAAAAGTAGGTCAAATGTCAAGAACAAGAAGACAACAATTTTGGTAATAATGGGAAAGTCTCATCACAAGGACTACTCATGTGAAATATGAAAGCTCCATCACCTTCCAAAGTTATGACCAATGTTAAAGTTTTTCGGATAAACAGTCAAACAGATGGACATGCAAAAATTATATTTGATTCTGGGGCATAAAAAAATAAGTTTGGTGTATTTCTACACGTTTTATCATTCTGTCTGTTGGAACCACAATTTAACATGTTGTTGCTCCTTATTTCTTTATATTTCATTTCATGTGTGTGTGTTCTGCTTTATTCACTGTTAAGTCTTCTTGTTGGAGATCTCGTCCCTATCATTAGGATTCATCAACAAGAAGCAAAGGCGTACCTACCTGAGCAGAATAAACATAATATCAAATTTATTATATATCTTGTATTATCTAACACATTTAGAACGGGTGAGTGAAGTAGCACACTCGCTTCTCACCTCTAAAGTCTCGGGATCGAATCCAAGATTCAGCAAAGGGGTATTATGTGGGAGGGTATGGTGGTCGTCCACCCAGTCCTAGGAGGTTTTTCCTCGGTTACTCCAGTTTCCTCCTGCTCCAAGGACCCCCCTAAGACACTAATATAAGTTGTTACTTGTTTGTTGTACGTTATAAAAGAAATAAAGTTTAAACATATAGCATAGGAGGATCATGGTGCTACGATGTTATTTACTCCTTTAATTTCGATGATATTTATCGGTGAAATGGCTAGTTTCCGAAATGGCAAAATATATATATATATATGATATCACATTGATAAAAGGCAAAAACAAAGCTTCTATCGGGTGACAGAGCTGGAAAGAAGTAATCAATACACTTGACAAACATCAGGTCACGGGGAACGATTTTAACTGCTCCAAACTGCAACGTGAAATAAGTGTTAATATTAATAATGTCGAAGGGTTACAACTCTATACCTTCTTGAAGAATATTCCAAACCAATTTCCGTGCACCAGACACGTGTTTCGAATATTAGATTATCATCAGTGATGCTTCTTGCGGAGCCACCAAAAATCATTTCACTAGCGCCCTCTTTAATTTTTTGAATTTGAATTTGTACATTTACATTACAGAGAGTGCGCGGCTCCAAATTTCCTGTAGGGAAAGATACATATTATGTAGAGGAGAATACTAATGAAAATATAAAAGCATGTTATATATAAATGTGTCAATCGCGAAACTCTGACTTAACATATAAAATGAGGAATCTCTTAAATAATTCAAATATAATTGGAAATTATCCAAGGAGACACTCAAAATGATTTCACAATAAGGATTCATTACTTCCTTTGCAAACAGGAAGATAGGAATATTATTTGGTTTTTCCAATCACGCACTGACAGCTAATTTGAGTATATATTTTATTTCATTGTGTCAAATTTATAGAAGTGCAAGCTAGTGATGTCTACACCTTAATGTGCGATGAGCGAATAAACAATATAGAAAATTTTAATCGAATGTATAAAAAAAATATCAATTGCAAATAAAGCCAAGGTTAATATCAAACATTTACCGGATATGACTTTTTTCTACACGACCTAAGTGACGGGTGCTGCTAACAAAGGAGTTGCTCACTCTCCCTGGTCACCTGGTCTCACTGGCCTCATATCTTTACCTGATATGTTCATTAGTACGTACATCGAGACAATCACCGAATTTGACAAGTTTTCATGGAACTGTTGCGACGGGTGTTGCGTGCAAACAGGAGACGCCGAATCTCAACGGGCACCTGGTGTCAATTCGGAATACTATTTATTCCGAGGTTCGCGACTGTTCCAATGAAAATTCTGATGATCTTGCATGGTCTTTTCAATTTTGAGACTGATAATTCAGTGGTAAATCTCCCATCTTTTTTCCTCAAATTTGAATATTTCCTCAAATATTGAGGTTTTCCTCAATTTGTCTCGTATTAATCTATCGCAACAAATTGATGAGGAAATATTTTCTTTGTTTCTTACTCTTTGTCAGTGTAGTTGTTAATGTTTTTATAAGCTCACCCGAGCGGAGGTAAAGGGCTGCAGTCCAGCGTCCAGCGTCCGTCCGTCCGTCGTAAACTTTTTCGACATTTTCGACTTCTTCACATGAACGGCTAAAGGAATTATGATGAAATTTGGTAGGAATAATGAACAGATGACGCCACAACAGGCCAAAGTAGATCACGGGGGGTATCCTCATTTGACAAACTTCTTCTTCAGATCGGAAGCACTGATTGACAAACCGAAAGCATCAGGATGATCTAGGAAGATGTCTTAAGAAGTGCTGTTTTTTGGTTCCACTCCGAAGTCAAACTTTTGACGCGTTTTTGATGTCTTTTAGGAATATGTCAGAAATGTACATTTTTGCACTATTTCGTTGAATAACTCAATAAGTGTATGGGTTTACACTCTCATTTACTGCATATTTATCATATTTAAGTTACTTAATGCTTTGATATGTATTCTATGCTAAAATTTTGATTTTTTAAAGAATTTTTTTCTTATGTAAAAAGGAAGGGTTGATGTGACAGTTCTACCGAATAAAAGCGGCGGATGTTGCCTGCAAGCAGGAGATGCTTACTCTTCCTGGGCACCTGGTCTCACTCCCTTATCGGGAGTTCGCTTCTTTCATATAGTGGAGGTTTTTGTTTGTTTACTTTGGTTCCTGCTTTATCCTGATTGCGTATGCCTTCGGTTTCTGATTTTTTTAATTATCGATTTTGTGCTGTATACAGGGATATGGTCATTATCCATATTTGTCACTTTCATACATTTTCTGCTTCGTTTCTATAACCACTCTTCAGATTTTCATGAAACTTCGTAGGTATGAGGTACTCATGGTTCCCTGCAAGTGAAAGAATTTTAAGATATCCACTTTTGGATTTTTAAGGAAAGTTTTTAAGATTGTTCATAGGTACAATGTTTTTTTCCATGCCCAATGGACCCAAGGGAAGTTGGTTCAAACTCCGGCGGGACCCCCAATTTTTTTTTCCATTTTTAGGTTTTTTTTCCTCGTTCTCTTTTTATATTTATTGTTAGAAATGAAACTATGAAAAAATTTTGACAAAATATCTACTTTTAGATTGTTATCAACACTAAAAAGAAAAAGGGAGGGGCTCATGCAAATCTTTTTTTCTCGCAAGTTTCACTTTCTAAAGAGGTTTGTTAAAGGAGATTAACCCCTGTGACCTACTTTTGCCTGTGGCGGCGATTCCTATAGACGGATCCAGACAAAATAAACAACACTTGTAGGCAACAATTAGTACTTCATTCCTACAAAGTTTCATCAAAATCCTCTCGCTGCTTCTGGAAAAAAAATGCCAATATGTATGAACATAATCCCCCCCTTCCTTTTTTTACAAAAGATAAAAATTCACCGAAAATTTGAAAAAAATATCAATTTTAACTCAACGTTAATACAAATCCACTGAACAATTAAAATGTGACAAATATGCAGACACTGAGTGCAAAAAATCACACATTAATAGAGTTATTCAACGAAAAAGTTCAAAAATGAGCAATTCTGACAAAGTCTGATAAAGACGTCAAAACGCGTCAAAACTTTGATTTCGAAGTGGAACCAAAAATAACAACACATCTTAAGACATCTCTCTAGATCATCCTGATGCTTTCGTTTTGTCAATAAATGCCTCCGTACTGAAGAAGTTTGTCAAAGAACGAGAAGTAAAAAAATGTGATAATTTTACGACAGACGGATGACAGACGGACCTCGGACACCACACTATGACAATAACTCAATTGAGCTTTGCTCAGGTGAGCTACAAAAGTGAAAAAAAGAGGAAAAAATGTTGGTACCACAATGATTTGAACCCACTACCCTTGAGTCCATTGGACATGCAAAACATACCATATATACAATTTAAAAAATTATTAAAAATCTGAAACTTGACATTTTGATAAAATTATTTCGAAGTTACAATTCTAACAATAAATGTTAATATGGATTCTCTGTAAAAAACTAAAAAAATCAGGCATATTTGGCCACGATATGTCTCAAATTTTGGACAATTTTTGTGTACAAGGTGTAAAGGATGTCCTCAGAACGAAGTGACCTTCCAGTTTTTCTCTGACGTTCTGTAGCCAAGGTTTTGTATATAAATAAACCCTTTAAACAAAGCATTTTATGCATCTCGTAACCATGGAAACGAAAGTTGAATGTTTATGTAATTTTTAAAGAGATTATTTAAATCCTCTTAAGTTGATATATTTTGATTATTCAATGTTCCTTCTTTCTGTATTTCATGTAAATTTGCATCAATTTCAAGAAAAATTGCTTATTCAAAATGTGCCATTTTGGGCCAATTTAGGCCTGATTTTACCTATATTTCACCTTCTTTAGACATGCAGTTGCACAAGATTTGAATTATAGTTGCCTATTTTTTGAATAGAAATATCCTAGGAATTCATGGGAATCGAAGGAAATTTATGTAGAAATGAATTTTTTCTATTTATATGCCTTTGAAATAGTTTACCATGGCAACATTGAAATGAAGATGTTAATACCTGTAAGTAAAAAGTTAATTTCTGTCTGAAAGTTGGTCAGACTTCTCGGGTGATTGATCTTGAGCTCGCTTCAGCCAACAGAGCACAGACTGTTATACGCATGCCATAGATTTTTTTAGATCCTTTTACATAGAATTTGTGCTACAAAGGGCCGCTGCGTTTAACTATTTTGTTTGTGATGTCACCTTACAGTGAGAAGTTTTATGTTTATACAACTATTGTGCGTCTATAGATACCTTTGTGTATCCGGATAGGTGGGAGGTTTGAGCGCATGTAATCCGGATAACCACCCCATTTGCTTATAGCAGATGACCGTCCAAAGTCGGTGCCAGGTGCAAATTGGTTTCCTTCCTTTTATGTGTTGTCATTAATTTCTGGTGTTTTTTTCTGTTTCGATTGTTTTGTATGATGTTCTTGTGATTTCTGTCGTGTACTTGTGTGGTTTGTGGATTGTCTGATGTCGTTTGTGTTTTAATGTCTTGTGGGTTTGTTTCGCTGTGTGGGTGCAGGGCGGTCATGCTGGAGATCATCCCCTTTTCTTCTATAGATGTATGCCTGCTATCGTTACAAAACTTGGTATGTAGAAATATTAAAGACAATTTGCTGCTATCAAAATGTCAAGGTCATTTGCTCTGTTTTCAAGGTCATTAAAAAATATTTGCTATTTTGAGGCCAAATTTTGTTACTTTTCACTAAAAAGAGACATGATTATCAGTAAACGATATGGAACTATGGTAAAACAATCAATTAGAGGTGAAAGTATGATAAATGCATTATTTGTTAGGATGAGTATCAGAATGATCAAAGTCAATTGAAGACCAAAATAAATGTCACAAGAAAAATTCAGAAAATCTCAATTTTATGTTATACATAGAAGTGAAATACAATTTAACGAAAGTTTGATGAATTCTACTTCTTTTGATCGGTTGTTCAACCGTAAATATAGAATGAAATAAGTTAGAACAATCAATTCAAGATAATTGGTAATCCTGATATTTGTGTATTTTAGTTTTAAGTTAGAAATGACCTTGAGATTTGGACAGATGACCTTGAAATGATTTAAAGGTCAAGTGATAACGATAAATGTATTTTGTATGCAGGTATGCTATTTCATAATCATCGGACTCAAAAATAGGGAAAGCAATGTTTTTAAATATGCTGTATACGGAAATATTGATTCCAAGTTGCTATATTAACGGTTTTTGATAAGTATGACAAAATGGTGAGTTTTGATATAAATTTTATTTCTTGATTTTTTTTTTCAGCTAGGGGCATTAATTTTGCCAAGGTGATATCAAATACTCATAACGCGCGCCAGTTTTGGTTTTCAACCCTAAAATCGTCAAAAACAGGCAAAAATGGCTATAAAAATAAATCTTATTTTTGCTTAAATTTCACATATTATGACTAAACACCAACAACTACCTCATATTCCCATTCACTAAAAAAGTTATTCTTTTTAGAGTTGAACTTACAAAGAAACGTTTTTGTGTTCATAAATTTTTGACCACGGTTTCGATGGCAACAGAATGCCACAATATGTCTTACATCTCATAGATATGAGGGTGTCAAATAGATGGACCCCGTTACCCATGTTACCATGGTTCAAATATAACAAATTGTCTGTTTTCATTGTTTTTATATTAAGAATGATAATAACAGAAAGTTTCATCAAATCCATGACATGCCGTGGCCAGCTGTTTTAGGTTTTTAGAGAGAATCCATATTGAAAAAAGATGAGAAAAAAAACTGAAAAAAAAAGAAAAAAAATCTTAAGGTCCCGCCGGGATTTGAACCCACTACCCTTGGGTCCATACATACCTATGTACAAAAAATCCTTATAAATCCAAAAGTGCACATTTTTACAAAATTCTTTCACATTTGCATTTCTTACTATAGATATCAAAATGTTTATAAGCAATTTCAGGGAAAAAATGAAATTGTTAAAAATGACCACCACCACCTCCACCCCCCCTCCCCTCTCCTTTCCTTTTTTGCAGTTAAAAAAATTCATAAAAATACAAAAAACTTTTTAGCAAATTCTTCACATAAGCATTCCTCTAGTTTATCAATCCATGTAGCGGTTCTGGAGAAGATTTTTTAAGAGGGGTACCCAGCCCTGGATCCACTCCTGACGAAATCCGGCCGAAATGAACAAACTTGATAGAGTAGAGGACCTTGAGTACTTTATGTTTACCAAGTGTCATCAAAATCCTCCAAGCGGAGGAGAAGTCGAAAATGTGAACATTTAACGGATGGACGGATGGACGGACGGACGACGGACACCGGACAAACCTGTATGGCATTAGCTCACTTTGAGCCTTCGACTCAGGTGAGCTGAAAAAATATATATAAAATACCAAAATTATCATTTGATGGAAAAGAAATGTGATTCCGACCAGGAATAGAATAGGATTATAGTCTCAAACGGAATTAGTGATTTCTCTATACATGTACGTCCGCCAACACGGATACATCATAAATCGTTAACAAGGTACGGATCTAACGATTATTTCTCACTTGTTTTCGAAACAGTTTTGCATGAGCGAAGAGAATGGATATCTTGGCGCGAAACCAGTTGTACGCAGTACGCAGATGCTTCCACATCATTTTTTGCAAAAAGCGAATCAAAGAAAATGTACAAATGGCCATTTTGACGTAAAAAAAACTGCTCCGTAAATGTGTTAAATCCATCAGATTCCGGAGCTTCGCCCCTTTGGATCATTCTCTCTGGACCCGGTAGAGTCTCAAAGCGGTCCCCCGACCCCTTAAGCTACTTTTGACATTCGTTATCTGAGAAAGCTTCTTTCTGGACTTTCCTTGTTGGAAATCAACCATACAAGGTTGATGAGTACCACTATTGTGCCGATTTTCCAAAGATGCATAAAATGCTTCAATCAAGCGATTGACAATTCAAACTAGCTTCAATATTTCGTTCGTATTTTATCATCGACTGAAGACTTGTTTCATATTGATACAAGTCCCGCTATCTGCCGAAAAAAAAAACAAAACATTAGAGTCGTTTTGAAAACGATGCCAGCAGCCATTTTCCTCTAGATCATGGGAACATCCGCTTTCCTTCGTGACGTATCATTCCTCATTTGGAAGTCGTAATGAATCCAATACTAAAGGTTATATGTAACGATTTCCACATTGCAAATTTGGAGTTGCTAGCTTCACTGGTTTGGGCTCTTGTTTACAAGGGACAACTATGTACAAATTGACCAACCGCCCCCTTCCCCTTGCGTATAGTTTCTCAATTTTCTGACAAAAGATATTAAAGAAAGGAGAGGATCTCTAACAATACGCGGTTGCAGCACCAACAGCAAAACCCCAAATAACCCACTGCAAAAACACAAAGCAGACACGAACAGAATGAGATGACGTTAGGCGGTCAAAAACGTATCCCTGTCTGAGAAGCTTATTTGGAAGACGCCTAGCTCTCAGAAAAAAATCTGTATATTTGGCACTTGATCTGGCATAGTGTATCAACTGAGATATGAACACGTCAAAAGCAGGCAATGAAGGGATGTTGCTACTCAGAAAAGAAAAGTTTGTGATGCTGAAATTGAAGTCGTCACGATTTTTATAGAGTCAGGTGTAGGACAACATTATGTTCAAATAGGATGCTGAATTATTTGTCTCTGTGGTTTCTTTGACTTCAAACTCCGAAGGATAGATTCTGCTGAGGTAATCCACGAATTTTGGATTATTGATGGACAGCACATCATCTAAATATCTGTAAGTGAAGTTAAAGTCAAAAAGTACCTTTTCCCTTCAGAGACCAAAGATTGAAAATTCAGCTTCTTACGAGTAAAGAAATGTTACGGCAAGGAGTGGGGCACATTTGGAATTCCGACAATTTGCTGGAAGACCTTTTCCTCCAAACAACACAGGAAGTGCTCAACATCTAAATAATATCCGTTTCAATATACTTAGTTTTAGAATCGGACTTTTCCTTTATAAAGTAGATTTGTCATAGTTAGCAACAATAAATTTACATTTTCGATTGCCATTCTTGCCTCGTCAGTAATCCTCAATCTAAACAATGTAATATGGCCAAAGAATGGGAAAGTTATTGTGTCCAAATATGTACCGAAAGACGCAGCAGGATAGGTAGGATATGATGCTACAGGAACCATGTTTTAGAAATTTCAAGAATTTTTGAGAACAGAAATTTTTCAAATGCGTTGAAGAAACAATCAACAGAAGTTCATTGAAAATTGCTACATGTGTCCTCGGGCACTCTTGGTCCACCAGCAGTGACACTCACCAAGTGATACAAATGATCAACGTCTTCAAATTGAAATGCATACAGTAGGTTTTGCCATAGCTAACAACAAAAAATATATTTGCGAGTCATCTCAAGCTTACTATATTTACGAATACCATTACTTCGATGCCTTCTTTGTGGTCTGTTGATTAAGCTACAATGTAATTACCATTACCGATTGACTTGTTTGGTTCCATAAACTACTGATGTTATTCTTGCATCCATAGGGCGCTGTTGCGATTTTTAATCCAGTCTTCCTCTCTTTTGCGACGAAAAGTAGTGCTCAAATTGGAATTATGTGTTGGGTGATAAATTTTCTCCAGGATTCTGACTCTCACAAGTAAAACAGAATGATCACGCTGGTAAAAATGGCGATAAAGTAGTTGCTTTCCCTAATTATTGGTTTGTGATCGATGTCCTGACATTCCGGTCCGGAGATGACCTTTTGTTTCACCCACATAAAAGAAAGGAGGAGATCCCCAAGAACAGTAGGATGCAGCAACCACAGCAAAACACCCAATGCAAAAACACAGAACAGACATCCACAAAAAGAGACGCAGAAAGGACAAGGAACGCCATATCACACCATAGAAACATGGAACACAAAAGACCACACATAAACCAACGAGACCAATGGGTAATCGGTGCCGACTTAGAACGGTCATCTGCCACGTGAGTAGCACACGGTGTGTTTATCCTGGATTACGTGCGAACAACCCTTCCACTTTTGCGATTACCAAGAGGTCTCGAAGAACGTACAATTGTGGTGTAAAACAACCTTCTCACTGTTAGATTACCACACACAAACAAGACTGCAAAACGCAGGGCCCAAGCAACACAGATGAATATGTAGCGAGATCATGTACGTTATCACCTGATGAGTCCGACTGACAGCTTTGGAGCTTTGGACACGACCTGTCAAGGAGTTCCGTCTTCACAGTCAGTCAGAGTACAAGTCTTAAGAATGCGCTGGTACAAGACTGTAGATTGGTCAAGTACCAAGCCTAGTGTCTGTCTGGTGACATTAGGATCATATCCACGGTATAAAAGGCGTTCCGTGATTCTGACGCATTTTCGATGGTTTTGCTGTCTACCTTTGATCCTTCTTATTTAATTAATTATGTCACCATAAAATGCTGGTTGTGAAATACCCAAAGTTATATACTCTTTTGCTTGTATTGGTTCGAATTTTAAAGGAATGTGACAATAATTTTTGTAAACAATCCAGAAAGTCTTTACTAGTTTGTGAAAAGGAAAACCTTCACCTAAAAGTTTCTTCGTAATTTGTAAATGTCTACTATGGAAATCCAACACATCAGTACATGTTGTAGCATACCGGATTAGCTGTGAAATGTATATAATGTATAACGGTAATCTAGGAACATCATCGTTAAGGCAGGGAAAATTAAATAAGTTGAATCCAAAATAATCTCTTTTATTATACACACTTGTATGAATCTCTCTATTACCAATTTTGATATTTAGGTCCAAAATTGATGTTTCTGTGTTTGTAACGTTTGCCTTGTTAAGATTCAATTTTTGTGGCTAAATAACATTTTTATACTTTTCAAAAACAGGATTGTCAATAGTAACGATATCATCCAGGTAAATGTTCCTATAATGAGTTAAAGAAGATCCTGACGATAATTTCAATATCACTCACAATAGAGCACAAAATTGAGCTTCGACGGACCCCAAGCAAGCTAAATGTGGGACCAGTTGCCCGGGAGGAGAAAGCATCCTTTGCTGGCTAGCCGCAACCCCCGTCGATGATCATGCATGAAAATGAAAACAATATATAAAATGCATGCACAGTCTGTGATTATGTCTATATAGAAAGTGTAATGGCGACAATGTCAGGGAAAAATATTCAAAACACTTACTGTCAACCCCTCGCGGGGACCTTTTTAACGAGCTCCACACGGCAAAGGACATACGTGTGACACAAATGAGTTAAAGAAGATCATGGCGATAATCTCAATAGCACTCACAAAAGAGCACAAAATTGAGTAAAGTAAAGTGAACACTATATTACGTAGACAACATTGGATGTCTTACAGTTGAGGTTTTCAAAACAATGCTTATTAAATGATTGTTTTATAAGGTTACTTGTGAATAAAGTTTCTCTGATGAGGATGATACACGTTTTGCAGTTCTTAATGCCGCACTGAGAAATTTAAAAGCAATCGCTTAGTGAAAATCGATGCTCTTTCAGTATATCGACGACTTCAATCTTACATGGCTTGAATTTGACATGCCCATCTGCATATATATACCAAAACCGATGATTGCTAGTAACAAGGAATGTTTCATTACTAATATCACTGACGAGGGTAAAATACCAGAAACGTGCATGTCTGGTCCATGCTGAAAATTTATCTGCTTTTGAATAATGCTAATGAATTTGAAGACGTTTAACATTTGTACCACTTTGTAAGTTCCACTGCTGGTGGACGAGGAGTCCCCGAAGGCACATGTAGCCAAGTTCGATCAATTTCGGTTGGTCGTTTCTACAAACGCATTTGAAAATATCTGTTTACAAAATTTTCTCAAAATTCTGAAACCGGGGTCCTTTAGGATCATATTCCAGCTTTCTACGTCATTCGGTATATTTTGGGCATAATTTGCACAGATTTTGGTCATATTATATTGTTTAGATTGAGGATCACTGACGAGGATTAAATACCCTAAACATGCATATCTGGTTCATGCTGAAAACGTATCTGCTTTTAAATGATGCTAATGAATATGAAGACGTTCAACATTATGTTAATTAATTCTAGAGACACCTAAATATGTGTCCGTAGACGCAACAGTTTGGGACCTTTTTATACTGGGCGACGTCCCAGCCACTTTGTAGGTCTTTTGAGTATTATCCATCTAAGCCGACAAGTGTCCTCGGGGACAAATTGTCCACTAGCGGTAACAAATAGACGGCGGTAAAAATGACAAAAAAATGGATAATTACTATATTCCAATGTTCAGTATAAAATCGATAATTTAGAAAATCAGTAAACCGAAGGCATACAAAATCAGGATAAAACATGAAACAATGCAAATAAACAATAAAAAAAGAAGCGAACCCCTTCAAAACATTTTGACCAAAAATAGATCAGAATGAACTTTTAGAATATTTCCACTAAAAATCTTTTTTCGGCCCGAAAATGACCCTGATCGTTTACCTGTGACCTAGTAAATCAATAGGGTTCTTTGTCTTTTTTATCCACATGGTAAATTTAAAGTTCCTAGCTAACTGGTTTGGGCTCTATCTTATGTACAATGTAGAGAATGATGAACCCCGCTCCACTTGCGCATTATTTTTCAATTTTTTGACATATGATATCAAACATGAAGCGGCGGGTGTTGCATGCAAGCAGGAGATGCTTACTCTTCCTGGGCACCTGGTCTCACTCCCATATCGGGAGTTCGCTTCTTTTCATGTGGTGGAGGTTTTTGTTTGTTTGCTTTGGTTCCTGTTTTATACTGATTTTGTATGCCGTTGGTTTCTGATTTTCTGAATTATCGATTTTGTGCTGTAAACAGGGATATGGTCATTATCCATATTTGTGATCAACCACTAGGCTGGCATCGCTGCTGGTGGACTGTGAGTCCATGAGGATATCGATCACCTAGTTTTAGTTTTTACGCACTGCATTGAAATATATTCTAAATTTCATGTAATCAAATTAGACTCAAATTTCTAAAACTAAGGCGTATCTCCCTCATTGCATAGCGCTGTCCTTAGCTGAGGTTTCGGCATACTTTTCGGTTATAATTAGAATTAAGCTCCTTACGCCTACCCTGTAACGATGTTTGGCCATATTTTTCACTTAAATACGCTTCTGAATAAACCCTACACAAAATTTGGAACCACTCGTTTTGGCAAGAAGAAATTAATCAAAGGACTGGAGGTCCTGAGAGATACTTCTTTTTCAGCAGTCAGCAGATGAATGTTGAATCATTTGATCGATTTGTATTTAAATGATGATGATTTTTTACATAGGATTCGAAGCTTAATAATAAAAATAAATTATTCATTTCTGTGTGCCCAATGTGTTCTATAAACAGCACAAACTGTTTATATTTACTAGAAGGGAAATTACATTTTTTTCTCATGACTTAAACCTGGAGCAGTGTCTTTAATGAATTAACCCGTTTGGTTCTCTAGAAACTAAAACGACCACGCATGCATGTCTAAATTACTGACAGTCTGCCGTATATTTGCATGTACTAGTAGTTCCGGCGTAACTTTAAGTTAAACTTTATTATTGCTGGTAACTTCTAAATATTCTCATTTCAATAACCTTTCCTATGTCTTTCAACAAGATCGTGCTTTGTTTCTACATTCGTTTCTCATCGTTTCGTCTTAATATAAGGAAGACAACTCTTATTATAAGTTACTCTTATCAGAAGATATTACTACGCCACCAACGTGCAGTGAAAGCAAGAAATGTATCGATGATATTTTGTAATACATTTACTTTATATGAAATTGAGGTTTTTTCAAGAAGGACAATATCCTTGTTCTTGCATTTTGCATGTGTCAGACAGCAAATTCTAAAATTAGAAAAAGCACGATATTTTGAGTTAGGTTGTAAAGCGGCGGTATCTCAATTGAAGCAGTTACCGTAACAGAAAGAGACTTCCTGAAAGGAAGTATCTTAAAAATCTGTATTGTAGGTGGCGCCAGTAAAATTCTCTTTGGCTTTATCGAAACTGTTTGATATGAAGTACTACTGACGAGGATTCAATAGCCGAAACACATGTCTAGTACAATAAAATTGGTACTATAGAACATATATTTCAATATTGACAATTTCAACCACTAGGTTGGTATCGCTGCTGGTAGACTGTAAGTCCCCGAGGATATCGCTCGCCTAGTTTTAGTGTTTAAATATATCCTAAATTTCCTGTAATCAAATTAGACCTAAATTTCTTAAACTAAGGGGTATCTCCCCATTGCATAGCTTTGTCCTTTGCTGGGGTTTCGGCATACTTTTTTCGGTTATAATTAGAATTAAGCTCCTTGCGCCTACCCTCCAACGATTTTTGGCCATATTTTTCACTTTTAAATACGCTTCCGCTTATTTTGGCAAGAGTAAATTAAAAGTCTGATTTGTAGATGGAGCCAGGAAAATTCACTTTGGCTTTATTGAAAGTGTTTGATATGAAGTACTACTGAGGAGGATCCAATAACCGAAACACGTGTCTAGTACAATAAAATTGGTACTATAGAACAGATATTTCAATATTTACAATCAAAACTCGCTACATATATAAAAGAACATACTTTCTTCTCGAAGCATATGAAGTTTCAAAAGATTTTGATGAAAAATAGATTTTTAATGAATTTCTGAAATATGTACACCAAAAATTCTATTTTTAGCCCGAAAGTGACCTTGACTTTTGACATGTGACCTTGAAAATCAATAGGGTTCTTTGTCTTATTATAGTTCCTTGCTCAACTGGTTTGGTTTCTATCTTATTTGCAAGAGTCGGAGGGACGGACATCGCTGTGCCATAATACATCCCGTCTGAATACGGACGTATGAAAACAGAGGGCGTACGAAATATAGTCCGTCCTCTACCGGCTGTAGGGAGCCCATGCATGTTATCACCCGAGGAGCCCAACATACATTCAGAGAGGATAGGTGGTCTTCTCTAAAGAGGTTTGGACAGGGCAAGTCACGGAGTCCTGTCGTCACAGTCAGACAGAGTGTAATTCTTTAGAATGCGCTGGTACAAGGCTGTAGAAGGGTCAAATACCAAGCCAAGCTTCCACCTGGCGACCGCAGGATTATTTCCACAGTATTATTATTTCGAGGGAACGAAACAATATTTCGTGGGAACAATATTATTTCGAGGGAACGAAATATTATTTCGCGAGAACGAAATATCATTTTGTGGGAACGAAATGATTATCCCTTTTGCCAATGTGCAGACTTCTATATATATGTGCCAGACTTGTACATGTATTATATGAAACTTTTCATTTACAATTATAGATTATGATAATAAAAGGTCCAAGTCAAAGCCCAAAATTAAGGTCACTACTGGTAGATCAGAATTTATGATTAAAAATGTAGTACTCCTTATTTGGAATATGTGAATGAATACGAAGAGTCTGAACGAAATCTATTTCCATATCTATTATTTAAATACTAAATACAAGGTCAAGGTCGAAAGGTCACGTGGCCAACAATTTTTGTTAATAAAATGTAGTACTCCTAACGTATGGCAGGACTGCATTCCATAGAATGAGAGAAGACTTTTTTTTAACTTCTTATTTCGATATGCCCCATAAACCTCGATTTCGGATCTTTGAAAAAGAACCACTTTTTCAAATAATTCCTTTAATAGCAGACTTTCTGATTTCGACGTCTTCCATTTTGATATCTTAAAATATGACATGTGTACGCATGCGTAGAGGCATAAGTTATTTCTTTCCCACGAAATAATTGTTTCGTTCCCACAAAATATTATTTCGTTCCCACGATTCTCGAATTTTAGAAGGCAAAGCAAAAGTATTAGTATCTCCATTGCAACGGTTGCAATCCGCGGAATTAACATCATTCCGAAGTGAGACCAGGCACCCGAGGAGAGCCAGCGCCTCCCGAATACATGCAACAACCGTCGCAACAGCTCTAACATAATTTCGATGGTAATTCTGTTTACCTTTTATCCTTCTTATTATGTTTATTATGTCACCATAAAAGGCAGGTTGTAAAATACACAAAGTAATTTACTCTGTTGCTTTTATGGATACGAATTTCAAAAGAAGTTGACAATATTACTTGAAATTCTTTACTAGTTTTGGAAAGCAAAAACCTTGACCTTGACCTCTGCTATGAAATTCCAAAAGATCAGTACATGCTCTAGTGTAACGGATGAGCTGTGATATGTAATACCGTAAGACGGATCACCACCTTTAAACCAGGGGAAATCAACTATATCAACTTTTTTTTCTTTTCCTCTTTGTGCTAAGAAAAGGTTCATTTACAAAAAAAAATTATATAAAGAATGCAAAAAAGTGTTTACATCTTACATCATTTAAATATTTTTACATAATACCTACATGGAATGCATGTAATTGTTATATATTAATTTGTCAGTAATTTTTAGTAAAAGTGAGCATTTAATTTTGAATAGTATACTATATCTAATGAAATATTATACCAATGTATTCATCATCGCACATTATTTTTTTTTATTCCTCTCTTTTTTTTTTAATTTATTGAAAATCATCTCTTTTGTCATGCACACTTGTATGAATTTCTCCATTAACTATTTTGATATTTAGGTCCAAAACTGATGTTTCTATGTGTTTTACCTTTGCCTTGTTCAGCGTCAATTCTTGTGGATAAATTACATTTTTTAATCTTTCAAAAACAGGATTGTCGATTGTAAGAATATCATGAAGGTACCTAGAAGTACCAATAAAACATTTCAAAGCATCATGTCTTTGTTGCTTTTGAAGATTTTAGATAAGTTCTTTCTTATCAGTGTATAAAAATAAATCTGCAAAAAGAGACGCACAGAGAGTACCCATAGGGATCACTACAATCTGTTTACTGAGATTTTCACCAAAACACAAATAATGTCCAAGAGGAAGGACAGGGCATTACACGTCACTACAAGACCATGAGTTGTATGATTATAAGGTCCTTATTGTATTTCGCAAAATTTTCATTGGCGAAGGCGGTCATGGCTTCATGGTTGTTTGACGGAGTTTTGTGTTCTTTGCATAAGAGCTTCCTGTGAAGCCTTAACGAAAGTGCAATACTTCTGGCCGATGTAAGAGAAGCAAGTGCGTCATCCACGAAGAAGTCAAAGAGAGAGCGGGTCTAAATGTTATGGATACATGTATATAGGGTCTAAATTTTTGGAAGTGTTGTTTATAATTCGTTAAGGATATTGAATGCAAGCTATAAGACCCAAAAAAAATATATAAAAACTCAACAAAATAATAAGATATTATATGAATTGAACAATTTCGTAAAGTGGTTCGAGAATATATGAAAATGCACATGTACTTGTACTCAGAATAAAAGCCATAATTAAACGTTTTGATTTATGATTTGTAACACAGATGATCCTATAATAACTCAATCAATACGGGTCTGTTTTTAATTTAACGCCACCCGCCATATATCACGCTACAACTACCTAACTGACGGCGTGACTAGGGACGCCCAGGCGCATACACAAAGAAACAAAAATGCGGCACTATCACGCACATGCAAGTCGGTGCCGGCTTGGTGTCTGTCGGGAGTTCGAATTTCAAGGAATTTTCTGTTTCGATGAAACTTCAAAAGATTTATTCTGGGTTTATAGCAAATCGAGGGATGTTAGAAATCTGCAGAATAGATCATAACTTGGGAGATCAGAGGAAGTTCGGAACTTAACAGAAAGCCTGACAAAAACGCTCCGGTAAATTTGCGGTGAGGCGAAGAATTAATGACTTTGGCGAATAGAGTTAGCAAAAACCCAAGTTTCTAATTGGACAAATAAACATCGACAAGGACGCATCACATTTTGCATGAGAAAATATTTACGTGTAGGTAACTGACCCAAAATTGTACGGATAGTAGTCGGTAACGTTGATTATTCGACTCATTACTAATAAGGGTCGTCAAATAATCGCTTCATTGTACACTAAATTAATATTCATATCTTCAACCTTCTATTTTTTGAAACACTACAAAATTCAGACGAAATGAGTTTTGATGGGGAACATGGAAGCTGAAATGAACAAGATGCAAAAAATACAAAAAAAAAAAAACAAAACAAAACAAAACAAAACAAAATCAAATCCAAGTAATATTTAAATTCGCACATAAAGTTACTGGGCTTTTCTCAAAATTTGTGTTTGCTTCAAATGAAATGATTCCGACAAATCTTATGATATTAGCGTTGTGCAAACTTCTACCAAATCCTATTTCACTTATGAAAAGAAAATGTCTAAAACCAACAAACTTTATTATGAAGGTTTTTATTAGGACCGAGTTTAAAATAATAAAAAAAATCCGACTTCATGTTTTTCCACTATATTGAGCATAGAATGGTAGCAAGGATTCGTATCATTTTCATTACTGTACTAAGTTCTTATACTTCCATTTTACATTTACATTTTTCCTCAAATACACACATTTATAATAAATTTTTATTTCAAAATCCCTAGTTTTATTACTTACTGCATATAGTTTTCTAAATGTTAGATGCATGCAACATAGAAATGGTATTCCGTGTCCATGCCACACACATTCTATGTTGATAATCGCCACTTCAAACTTCCAAGCTTTCAGGTGATACGGACTCTGACAAATTATATGCACACGTGCATACCTGCACGTGCATGCAGGTGTAAAATGGTGTATTGAATTCTACAGATGCATTGAAATTGAGGTTCCCAAAGGTAAATGAAACAAAAAATATTAAAAGACATGGTAGCTACATAGAAACAAACAGTTCAACTTCTTTTATTTTATTTGTGTATTCTATTTCATTTAAATTAATTTTTTTAAGAAGTTTTTTTATTCGGGGGGGGGGGGTTGTTGGGCTTTTTTGTATGTATTCTATACTTGACAAAGAAAAATGAGAAGAAATTAATACTCATATATCCTCCAACGTTTCTTAATTTCTAATGCATTAATATATGATATGTTAAGTTGACACTATCTTTGCTATTTCTTTTCATAAACATGATAAAGCAACGTATATTTGATAAAAAATTTAAGCAGGGATCAGTATTCTTTTGCAGTACTCAACTGTCAATCAATTTATTTTATTAATTATTCGTTCACTCATTCATTCATTTAATCGATCTGATCTTAAATTAATTTTACATTTTTAATTCGGAAATGAACCCTTGAGAGCCTCTTAAAAAGAGAGTGTTCGATTGAAGTACAGTATATTGTTTCCTGACCTTTGAAATGCAGAGCTGCATAATTTGTATAACTCCCTACATCCCGGATACTGTAGACCGTCATGTTTATTCTGTTAGTATACAAGTCAAGGTTTTATCGTCATGCCACGTGCGCGCGATTGGCACTCTTCTACTTTCGGTTTTAAATTTCATTTAAATTTATCTTAATCTGTACATGACGGTAATTTAATTCTAATCTTACCAGATTATGACTATAACGTTGACCTGACATTATTTACCTTCAGATTCTGCGATGTGTGTGTTATTTAATGATAATTTATTTATATATATAATAAATTCCAATATTTCTAAATGATTGTTCTTGAAACAGAAGAAGCAGGTTGGTTTTTTTTTTTTTTCTTTCTTTTTATTTTTTTGATTTTGAATATTAAACTGTTTTATAACAATATACTGTTCTATACAAAACTCTTGAAGCACAAATATTGATAATATTCGGCGCAAATTTCTCTCTCTCATTAGTTTTCTTCTTTTTATTGTCTTTTATCTTCTTCTTCTTTTTTTTTTTTTTTTAGTTTTTTTTTTTTTTGAAGATCCATATAATGGAAGAATTTTCTGATAGGATGATGTTATTTTTAAACACTGTTTGAGTATCGGTATCTGTAGGAAAAGGTAATAAATATATTGTAATGGTTCTTTTCCATTGCCTACCGTGAATTAATGTAATGAATAAACGCATAAATAAATAAATAAATAAATAAATAAATAAATAAATAAATAAATAAATAAATAAATAAATAAAAGCACGAACTAGAAATTAAAAAAGAAAGAAGTAAAAGTCGCACATTTCTCCTCACAACGAGTGAAAACAGTTTTGCATACAAAGGGGCTATAAATAACGAAGTATAATCTATCCAGTAAAAGTGTAAACGTGGGAAGAAATGAAAATAAATGATAAATTTCCACATCTGTCTGATAAATAATATTTCCTTGAGACTTCCATCCGTTTCCGTCTCCGTAAAAAAACGACTAAAATTTGTTGATACACATGTTTGGGGCAGATTTAGGGAATATTTCGGAGTCTCTCGCGACTTTTGTACCGTATCAAATTCTCGTTTATCACACGTGCTGACAAGTGCGTGCGAGAAGAAACCGTACACCCGCTAATTACCATAGATAAAGGAATTGTGCTCACATAGTATAACGCTTCAATCATTCAGAGAAAACGAATTTTCTATGATCATATGTTACTCGACATCATGGGAAAATAAGGTGTGAGAGGGATTGACGAAATGGAATTTTTTTTTTAAAGTCACATTGAAAATGATGTTTAAAGATGGACAGTATATTCATCTAAAGCTTTTTATTTCCCCTTCTTTTTTTTTTTTTTTTTTTTTTATTTTAAACATTTTAATATTAGTTTCTTTATCCAGGTAGTGAATTTTTAGGGAAGAGATGGCCAAGATATGGAATTGATTGTAGTTGTTGAAAAGTGGTAGAATTATTAAAATGCGCATTATTTGTACACTTCCTAAATCCGTTTTATATTAATGTACAAATATATTAAGAGAGAGAGAGAGAGAATTCTTGCATTAACCAGACGTGTTTAATCTTTGGATACAGAAAATAAAACAGTGTTTCTTCTCTCCCTACTTAATTACATCTCATTCCGTCTGGCATCACAAATATGCATATATCCTTCCCCTAATTAATTTTTATGTAATTGTCTATTACTTTTCACTTTGAATAACATAATTAGCTTTCCGTGTACGAAATATACACCTCTAATAAACGGTACACCACTGCGCGTGCAAAATCGCAACCTGATTGGCTGAAAATTCCAGCTTGTCTCGATGGGACGAGTTGAGATTATTATCTCCAATGCAAGAGAGTTCCAAGAACGTCTGAGAAAACCATTTCGATTCTTTCTAGTCATAGATTTATGAGGGGAAATTCGGAATTGTCGTTTTCCTAGGAAAATAATGGAAGAACCAGATAGGGGGATAAACGTTAATACACAGGCCTTGACAAGTAGTTATGCTTCGATGGGACGATTTTTCCAAAGGAGTAGCGCATTCGACTGTATGCACCCGGCTCAGACCGGGGGCATGGGACTTACGGCGCACGGCCCGCCCGGAAGCTTCGGGTACTCGGCCTACCCCGGGGATTGGGGTTTTATGCACAGTGCCGCGGGCTATGCCCCGGGATTTAACTTTAACAGAACCATAAATAATCCTGCTACAAACTTCTTTCCGGTGTCACGCGATTTTAGTGCGACAGTTCCACCTACGAGTTCCGGTCCGCCGCCACTGATCGGCGCGACACCAACTTCCGGTGGATTACCTTGTGATTCGGATAATTACGGGTCAGGACTATGTAGCGGATCATCGTGTCCGCCTTCCCCGACGGAGCAGTGCCTACCGGAAGAACTTGACAAGAAGGAAAATAAAAATAGGGGTAGGTTGTCCGGAATTAATAGTAGTTTTGGAAATGATTCGGACATGGTAAACTGGACGTTTCTAATATTGAAAATATGAGAGATATTTAAAATTGTGTTTTCTTGAAATTCATCTTCTAGGTCGTCCTAGTTTGTTAGCTCTACTACAGAGAATTTTTTTTTTCAAAGAAATAGGGAAATGTTGTCATGCATTTATCAAACACTATAAAGAGTTATTTCTGAAGATCCTGTGTATCTTTTTCTCTTGAAAAAATTAACATTTTTTTGTAGAAAAAAAAGTTTTGTTTCGAGACTATATATATATGCAATCTTTCATACTTTTTTTCCCGCAAATTGTGTTCTAAGATACTCTGCTATTGTTTTAGAGAATAAAAAAAAATTCTTTGCTAAATATAACGCTTCCAAAATCTAAGAGGTCTCAGGAAGTCAAGTTTTAAATTCTTAAAAAAAAAAAACAAATAAATGCTCTGCAAAGCAACTGAAAATGAAAGATGGAAGTAGTAAGCTTTCTTCGCTTTACATAGTTTTTTTTTTCAAAATCGTAAGGTTGTTGTATACCTTCTCTCTGAATATTTGTATTTATTATACAGAAGATTATTCCTAATGGCAGAAGTTTATAATAAATAAAAATATCAAGAAAGACAGAATGAATTAATAAGCAAATTACATTAAAATTGCTTCGTATGTCATGATGTATATCAAATACCTTGTGTTATTCTGTGACCATAGAAACAGTCTCAATTTTGGGATTTTTTATACATATATATTCAAATATATGTATTTGTTTTGTTTGCTTCACCGCAAAACGTTTCGAAATGATGAATAAATACAATGTTGTAAGACTAAAAATTAAGAAGGAATAGAAATAATTTAGAAGAAAATTTATATTTAATTTTCTGATTATTTACATATAAATCTAGATTCTATAAATCAGTTGCTCGTTTGAGAAAAGGATCACAGAATCCAAAATTTGTTCCCTGTGGAATTTTATGGATATAATATAAAATCTACATCTAAATGAATTGCTGTAATAATTTCTCTTCGTTCTTGTAATACAAGTATCTTATGGCAGAATGTTTGACTGAGAATTTACACAGTAAAACAGAAATAGAAATACCCTGGTTCTATTTTATGCTTGTAAATTATCATTACTTACACGGATTATTTTGAATGAATGTAGAACGTAACAAAAAAAAAAAAAAAAAAAAAAAAAAAAAAAATACAGATAAAATATTATATCCTTTTTTCAAACATATTTTTCCTTCATTATTCTTTTTCTTTTTTTTCTTTTTTTTTCGTTTTTTTTTTTTTAATTTCTTTTTGTTTGTTTTTTTTTTTTTTTTTTTCTTTATTTCTTGTCTTGTTTATATCATTCTCTAATTATCATTAAAAAGTGGACTTCTTTTACATGTTTTAATCTCTTAGTCGAAATAAATGTCTTTTCATTCACACAAGTTCTGTTCGTTTCATTATTTTTTTTTTTTTTTTTTTCCTAAAATTACTGTATAATGCTTCTAGTAAAAATACGAAAATTTGGAAAATATCTCTCACTCTTTATTCGACGTTACTTATAGGTTACAAAATAAGCCGATGGATTCAAAATCAATTGATCCCTTTTATTAATAATAAATGAATATCAAAATAAATGTAGTAGAATTTGGGAGTTGTCGTCATTTAAAGCTAATGCATTAATTGAATTGTTTACAGTAAATAAGACCAAAAAAAAAAAAAAAAAAGGAAAGGAAAAAGAAAAAGGGACCCAGAGGTACCTCTATAAACCAACAGCCTACTAAAGTCTGTTTTTTTTTTTTTTTTTTGTTTAAGATTTTCGATTTTCAAAAACTACTTTCTTGTCTGTCTATCTTGATATTTGGATAGCTTTTCTTCAGTATTCTTCCGAATCGTATCCCTCCCCTTTTCATCGATGAAGCATGTAATTGTTTCCAGATAGAATTTAAAAACAGGAAGGTTGCATGCAGGTCCCACAGGAAATTTGAGAGAGAGAAGATTTTTTCTATACCATTTCGCATGATTTTTTTAAAGCCAAAGCCATAGACTGTCTCTGTCTGTTTGTCCACTTTTTCTCGTGTCGTGAGGGTGTATTTCGCTGTATTACTTTGAGATCCCCTCGCTATCGTTCTTTTGTTTTGTGTTTCTGTGATCGATTTTTGGATTCCGGTATTGAGGGAGCAACCCTTTGATTTATAGGGGGGGGGGGGGGTGTTGACAGGAAGACTTTTGCCAGCCGGAAATTTTTTTTCGGCCATTTGAGGAGCCTTAAAAAAGAATTTCACCGGCCCTTCGGGCTGGATTTTTGTTGTTGTAATTTTCCAATGTTGAAAGTTACTCTAAAGTTTAAATAATTCAGCGTGATTTTTCGGCCAAATTTAACAACAAACTCAGAATGAGTTCATCTCTTGCCAGCAGATCACTTCATTTTAATTTTTTGAATGGCATATGATGCCTATTATCTATTTACATAAATGATACTCAACGGAGACAAGCTATATGGTGCTAATGACTTTTGAATTAGATTTTTTCACTCCAAATTTCATAAAGTTTGTTCCATTTTTTTAAACTTAGTTTATGATACAGGTCGGAAAAGAGGGGGAGGGGCAATTTCATGATTCGGATTTTTTTTCGCCGGCCCTTCGGGCCAGAATTTTTTCCCCTAAGACTTCGATCCGGAATTTTTTTTTTGCTTCCTCCCCCCCCCCCTAAAAATCAAATGGTTGCTTCCTAAGGACCTTGACGGTATATGCTCTGACCGCGATGAACATGTTTTTCCCTCACTTTTTTTTATTCACTCAGGCTTTTTTTTCTGTTTACCCTCTAATTCGAAAGTCATCGTGTCCCTCCCTACGTTTTCCTTCATTATAGACGTTACACAGCCAATTCTGCCTCATATGAAATTCATAAGAAATGAGCAGCATGTAAATTTCAAATGAAAGTTCATGTAAAATTCATATAGATTTCACATAAGATTTATGTGACAAATATTTCACATGAATTTCACATAAATTTCCTTCACATGAATTTTTCTAAGTGACCTTCATAGAAAATTGAATTCACATAACATCCATGTAAAAATCTTCACATGAATTTCATGTGAAAAATTTAATGTAAATTGCATGTTCGTGCTCGTTTCACATAAATTTCATGTGAACTTTCATGTAATGTTCAAGTAAATTTCACATGAATTTCATATGAGGCACAATTAGCTGTGTATATCATACATCAACAATGGAAAATGTAACGGAACAAATTTAAAGATTATGAAGACTGAAATTTAGAGAACATGACATTGTCTTTGCAATAGTCATAATGCATGTTTTAATATTTCAAATGTGACATAATGGTCATAGGACAGTATTATGGATTTTGAAGTAATTATAAGATTTGTATGACCCTAAGCAATATTCTGGGATTTATAAATGGAACTAAATACAAATAGATCTACACAAAGAAAGAGCGTACCCAATAAGTCAGAAATATGATCCGACGTTGATAGTCTTTGATCTATCCTTCCAGTTACAGTTTGTGGATGTTTTATTTTTATGGTAAGCGCTTTCTCACACTGTCCGAGATGATTAGCTTTAATTATATTATCTTTGTAAACCACTTTATTTATTGACAAGATCAATCTAAATAAACCCCTCCCCCGATCTATCACCTATCAAACGATTGTGATATGGTAACGGAATACATAAAGTCTGTAGCGTGCTTTGGTAACGTATATCAATAGGTGTTATACAGTTTCATCTTGTATAGAAGCTCCGAAAAACAAAAAAGATAGAGTGAAGAAAATAAGATGAATAAAAGAAAAATGAAAATAGGTACATGTAAACTCTACGGAATATATTCACCCGACACAAAAAGAAACGCACATCATATTATATGATGATTTTTTCATTCAATTGATCATAAATATTTAGATAGACTTTTGATTGTAATTTTCTTTTTCCAGCGCTCGAATTACCGAGGATAA
Source organism: Pinctada fucata (assembly GCA_028142955.1). NCBI lineage: Eukaryota > Metazoa > Mollusca > Bivalvia > Pterioida > Pteriidae > Pinctada > Pinctada fucata. The sequence continues at coordinate 57,879,564 of AP027108.1, read as the reverse complement.
AACACATTTCGATGATTTAAAATTTTTTTGCGGCATTTCAAAATAACAATGCTGAATAAAGCGTGTTGTTTTTATCTCCTGTTGCATGGCCGCAGGTTTGGGATCCTTCTGAAATTTTGTTGTTTTGATAAAAATATAGATGAAAACTGGTTTCTCTATTCAATTCTAGTCAAAATATGCCGATAAACCTGAAAATCAAATGTATTAGTGGAACTCTCCATAAATTGGGAAATGTTTTATAATAACGGATACCGTTATTTTGCAATTCTGATCCTAAAGGAACACTTATTTTGTTCTCAATATATTTCGTTCTGTATTTATCTGTTACATATATATATTTATGGAAGTGATCAAATGAAATACCAGAATAGCTTAAAACTCACGTCCAAAACCATTGAAAATGTACGTAAAAGATGACCTGTCAAGATCAAGATATTGTTTCTGAGAACTGTGCTTGCGAATTTTTTTTTCAAAGGTCAGATTCTAGCTGTTATAGGGTAATTTTGTGCTGTCTCACACATTTAAAGGCGAAAATATCAAACCATCATTAAGGCAAATATGAATTTATAATTACTTTCGCGTGTCTTGTGTGATCTAAATTTGAACTTTCATACTGGTGTAAAATGTGCAGTGTCAAATGATTTGAAATAAATAAGATAATTTCGATACGCATCGCTAACATCGAGTCTCTCTCCGACGTCAAACGTGACGTATTCCTCCTCGGAGGCGACTGCAGCATTCGGAGCACGCAAAATTGATAATTAGAGAATGCGCGTCCGAATTCCTCTGTCGGATTAAGTCATGTAAGAAATGAAATTATGTTGTTTCTCGGACAGCGCAGTGATGGCAAAAGACGGATAGTGACCACACGGGGTCTCTGATTTTTTTTGTTACTATGGAAATATATTACCTTAATCGAGAATGACAAGAAAATTATTCTGTTTGAATAAAAATATCATATTAAAATGGAAAGAAAATGCGAGAACCAGCTGGAATAGGGTAAAAGTGAAACTTTGAAAAAAAAAAAAAATGATTCAATAAATAAATGAATAAAAAAAAAAAAAATCTTATGAAATACAAAGTACATTAAAAATAGATAAAACAAATAAAAATAAATATAACACAAATCAGTTAGTTTTTACATGTAGATCAATTACAATGTACAATGCAACAAGCAAACACAATCTGGTTAAAATGGCATACTCTTTAGAAAAGGGATAAAAAGGGTACTAATTAAAGCAACAATATACAAGACAAAACAAGAGGACTAAGGTCACATATCTCACCAAAGAACCCTGCCGTAGTTTTTTTTTGTAATTCTAAGCATAAGCTATTCTTATTGTAAAAATCAATAAAGGCATAAAACCATCTTTTGACAAAGATTTTTGAGGTAAAGAGATAAATATCATATGAGTTAAAGAGTCTCAGAGAAATATCATATGAGTTAAAGAGAGAGAAATATCATATGAGTTAAAGAGAGAGAAATATCATATGAGTTAAAGAGAGAGAAATATCATATGAGTTAAAGAGAGAGAAATATCATATGAGTTAAAGAGAGAGAAATATCATATGAGTTAAAGAGAGAGAAATATCATATGAGTTAAAGAGAGAGAAATATCATATGAGTTAAAGAGAGAGAAATATCATATGAGTTAAAGAGAGAGAAATATCATATGAGTTAAAGAGAGAGAAATATCATATGAGTTAAAGAGAGAGAAATATCATATGAGTTAAAGAGAGAGAAATATCATATGAGTTCGTGCATTTTAACCAAAAGGTCCTTTAGAAAAACCGAATCTGTGAACCACTTCTAGAAATTATTTTGAAATGACCCCCACCCTTTCTTAATTTACAGAGTAAAAGATTTTTGTAAATTAAAAAATTCAAGTTCTGTTAAAACGCTTTCACAAAAGCATTCATACAAGTCTGCCTTGTACAGCTTCAAATTTAATAACATTAACTTAGGGAAAACTTTCATGTAAGATTGAAAAATGCAAGTTTAAATAAGAATGCCAAATTGCAAAAAACTCAAATATGTATCAGATAGAAAATTTATTAATTCAGGTGCTTTTAAAATGCATAAAAATCTGAAAAGTGGGAAAAGAATGAAAAAGAAAAAAAAAAAATTGATCCCGCCGGAATTTGAACCCACTACCCTTTCAAGTGCACTAAAAACATACATATTTACAATTCTTTAAAAAAAAAAGCCATTAAAATCCAAAAGATGAAATTTAGAAACATTTTTTTTCTCACTGTCGTCTCTTACAATGATTATGACGAGTAATAAATGAGCAATTACAGGGTAAAAGAAATGACCCCTTCCAATTCTAAAATAAAATCATATAAAATCGTTTTTTCCAGAAAAAAATCTTTCACATAAGCATTCCTCTACTTTTATGGCAAAAATGAATTAAATTTGGCCAGCAATTTTAACCAAGATAGAAAATAATACAAGAAATCTAAAATTTTTGCATCGAAATAACCAAGTCGAAACAGACGTCAATAACAAATCAGAAAAAAAAGTTTTCGGAAAATAACGAAATGAATACATCCCTCAGAATCAGATACCACTGGTTTAATTTTTTTTCCCCATTTTTATAGAAGGAGATTTTTAAAGAGGGATACCCTCTGGAAGCTATTTGATCCCGCCCTGGATCCATCCAACGGGATCGGGTCGAGATGAACAAACTTGGTAGATGCCCTTTAGTATGTTTATGCGTACCAAGCAAGTTTCATCAAAATACTCCAAACAGTTTCGGAGAAGTTGAAAATGCAAAAGTTTATATACTAACGACAGACGGACGGACGACACACCGATAATACCTCACTCACTCGAGCCTTTGACTAAGGTGAGCTAAAAGACATCAGAAAGCACAACTCCTTTAGAAGCATGTTTTATTTATATAAAAAAATAAGATATATTTTAGGAAAATTCTTTTTTCCAGATAATAGCGACCCATACAAGTTAGACTTGTCCGTCAAACCCCGTAAAGAGAGAACGGCGTTCACCAAACATCAGATTCGGGAACTGGAGAAGGAGTTTGCCGTACATAACTACCTTACAAGGCTAAGGCGGTACGAGATAGCCGTGGCCCTGGACCTTACAGAGAGACAAGTAAGGTCTTTATATATACGTGTCTTGAAATGTACAATTGTATATGAAAATGCAAAGATAAAAGTCACTCAATATTCCACGTGCACCGTTTTGTAACATAAATGGTACATGTTCTTTTATGAAACAAGACATTTACTTACATTTTGACCCTGAAAGTCAAATGTACTCAATCAGTGAAAATACGAGCAAAAATCATATCTACTAGTAAATTAAACAACAAAATTCATATCTGCTCTGAGTGCTCTCACGTTCTGCATTTGGCCTTTTAGTGCATTTACAAATCCATTAAACTGTAATATCATTAAAACAACAGAAAAAAACATCTTTTACATATTTTCAAGCATATTTTTTATACAATTTCAGGTAAAAGTTTGGTTTCAAAATAGAAGAATGAAGTGGAAGCGAGTGAAGGGTACAAAACTGGTGAAAGATAAAGTTGACGGACAACTGAAGCCAATAATGGCGCCTAACATTTCCTCTTCCGGTGATCAACCACAAAGGACTTCCGGTTGTGAAATGTCTCCCTCGTGACTTCCGGTAATCATAAAGTCTACAGCAAATAATGGATGGAATTAACTCGAATTTTAAGTGACAAATTATGAATTATGGAGCAGAGAAATGTTAATTCAGCAGCGTCCGTCCGTTAATTTCTGAATTATCGACATGCACGTCGAATAAATCTTTCTTTCTTTTTTAATGTTCCGAACGTGACTTTTTAAAACTTTTGGAAAATTCATCGAATTGAGCGACGATTCATGAGATTGGAGCTTCAGACAAATTATCATTTACAATATGCGAAAATGATTCAGATTTGAAGAGTGTAGTCATTGCACTATTTGTGAAAGTTAAATTCTAAATGTTTTAATTAAAACTTTTCCAAAGTACCTGTTAATGTTTGTGTAAATTCTTCAAAGTGATCGGTATTCAAACCAATGCAGGTAATTGATGGTTAAAAGGTACATGTACAAGAATGAATGAATGAATGAATGAATGAAAGAATGAAAGAAAGAATTTCCATTTACATCTTCGTCACACTTGTTTTAAATGATATTGCAAGCTAGATTTTTTTTCCATTTGCTGAAGCAATGTGTTTGATATTATAATATGCAACGGTGAATTGTATAACCATAGAATGTAGAGAAATTCATCAAATTTTGCAACTGAAATCATATTCTTCTCAATCTTTCTTACCAATGCGATAGGTAATATACTAAATGAAGTAGAAAGAGGAAAAAAGTATTTTCAGCATCAGAATTCCGAGTTGGTTCTTCATTCTATGTGACTGAACAAGTCCAGTCTTTTCTTTCAATTTTATTTTTTATTTATTTTTTTCCGAGATGCATGTATACATTCTAGGTAAGAAGACATTTTTCAATCGCATTTATATCACATCTTGACATTTTTACATGTACGTACATGTTCTTGAAACCTATGATGTAGTTTTAATATTTTCATGATTATGATAAGTAATCTTCTCAACACGTACATTTGTTTATGGCTCGTGTGGAATGGACATGTTCATGTGGCCGTCTGTACGTGTGTTCCCCAAATATGACACACAATTTATAAAAATATTATTGTTGAGTAATATCACGTGGTGTGGATACATTATACATGTACTTATATTGGAATTATTGTAATTTTGAATTGTTAGATTTTGTAAAATTCATATCGTAATTGGTTGAGAAATAAAGAATATTTCTTCATGATGTACGTAATTTGTTTAAGTTCATTCATTATACATAAAAGAGCTAGGAGTGTAATGGAAACAGAGATGTACAAAAACAAGGCTGTACTCGTAGACATAAATTTATGTTTCGGATCTTGAAAAATACAAAACAGAAAAGAAATAATTGACCATTTCTGTCATCAAGTGTCAATATTCAACAATATGTAAGAATGGATTTCTCTACCATTTTGTCGTCTCAAAAAGGAGGTTCAGCTATTACTTTATCAGAATTACTGTCCGCGCAGCTCATTTCGGAAACTGAATAAACGCGATTTTGACTACTTTATGATGCAAAAATTTAAATGAACTTGATACCATTCAATAGATCTCGCTTAGTCGTAAATTTTGGTATATGTTAGATGATAGTGAGTACATCCAATCAAACTACATAGACAATCCCATGCTAATTTTCCCCGTGACGTCGAGACCCTCTCCAATAGGCTCAATGTTAAACTCGGCAATGTCACGCTAAAATTTAACATTGAAAACCCCCTATCTAAAACTTGTTTTGTCTGTATAATATGATTGCATAAACCCTCGGTCATGTAGTATATACCAAAATTTACGATTAAGCGAGATGTATTTAATGATATAGATTTTATTTTAATTGTTGCATGACAAAGTTATTAAAATCTCGTTTATCCAGTTTCCTAAGTGAGTCGCGCGGTCAGTAGGTTTTTCTGCACAGATAACAAAATTTGGTAGCCTAAACTATTGAATAAAATTTTCAGAAAAAAAAACACATGAAGGTTGCGTGCTTGTGTTAAAGAAAGGTAACCCCGATTCATCTATACAAAATGTTTTCAGTCGAGTGCTAAATATCGAAAAGCAGGTATTGATGTAGCCTTAGAATTTCTTACCACAGAAAAATGGAACCTTTGAGAATTGAGATGCACATAATATATACTGTCCAATATCATAAAGCATTACATTCACGTGTTATAGGCACCAATACAACGCCATACAAAACAATACCATATATTATGAAGAGATGGAAATAATGACTTTAGGATAATTTCTGATAAAAACGATCTCTCTCTCTCTCTACCCACATCAAATAAAAGATAAATACACATCGGAAAGCAGCACAAACAATCATTTATAGCCCAGCACCAAACATTTGTCTTTGAAACCACGTGTCCTCACGTCTGCGTCACACATTTCAAAGTCATTATAAAACGAAGAAAAAACAGCTACCGGAAATTTGGAAACTTTAGAATAATAATTTCTTCGCTTTCCCATAAACTTTGGTGTAGTTTTGTTCGCCGTTCTAGCGGATTGATAGTTTATTTTTCTCTCTGTATTCAGAATGCAGATCGGTCTCTCACACTGAACGTGCTATGTAAACAAAGCTTACTTTCATTTTGATTGGATCTGGGAAACACGTGTGCCAAATGAATAATTGTCTGACAAAGCTATGTATTAGTTCATCATAAAACTTATTTATTATTCTAATGATATTTTCTAGTTTGTCTTGTTCTATTGCACTCTACATCCGCGAATCCAGAGAGGCGTCCTTAAGCGGGAACCCCTCCTTAAAAAGTGTCAAAAATTATTATTTCTTTAATTTTTGTAATTGGCTGTATTTGACGAGTACATGTACTGCCGCCCCCGTCAAAGCCCTAGATTTGCTCCTGCTTGTACTGCCGTCCCCGTCAACCCCCTAGATTTGCTTCTTCTGAATGTAGTACAGTTTGCTATGAAATGCAATTCCTTTGATGAATAATATGGTGGCATATTTCTGAAATGAATTTTCATTGCATGAACAGTTACTGTCCCCGAAGCCTGAAATTAAAAGACTACATGTATAACAACAAGATCTCCAACAACACCAGGTTGCAGCACCCACAGCGAAACCCAACAACACACAATGTAAAAACACAAAGCAGACAAGCACAGAAAGAGACGCAAAAGGGACAAGGAAAGTCAACGCACAACACAGAAACATCAAACAAAAAGGATAATATAAATGAATGTATAATACATGTACATGCAAATATACAAATGAATACAATTCGAAAGAAATACAAGGGAGAAAAAAAAACAATAAACACTTGAAATAAAAAACAAAATCAGGAGCAGATGGTCTTCTAACTGCCTGTCAGCACTAACAACCGATGACTAGAACTACAATGGCTGATTTATAGTGAGGGGAGATAATCTAAGAAGCTGTAAATTCAGACAAAAGGGACATTTAGAACAGCTTTATTACCTCCCTTGTCTCAAGTATGTCTACAATACAATATGTGGAATCTTTGCTCTTGCTTGAGAAGAAGAAGAAGAAGAAGGAGAAAAAGAAGAAACATTAAAATCATTATTGGCAATAATAAAAAAGTAACAAATTGATGATGATGATGATGATGATGATGATGATGATGATGATGATGATGATGATGATGATGATGATGATTTGAAGTAAATCAAATTTTTGTTTCTGTATTTTGCCAATCACTGACTGTTTTTCTCGTCACTGTCACGGTCTGTAGAGTTTTACTTATAATCACTTCAGCACCTGTGGGTATTTCGCTTCCGATAATTTCCGACTCCAGTTTTTCACAGCTGTTTTCCCTGACGGAACGAATTCAATCCATTACGAAGCATTACGTAAATAAATATGAGCCAGTCAAAACGACCCAAGAGGTTATGTGTTTCTCTTTTGATATTTCTACGGAATTTACAATTATAATTTATGCAAAGGATCTGTTCAGATCATTGGCGGATCTAGCGAGGTGGATAGGGGGGTTGCAACCCCCCCTTTGGTCGGACCAAAAAAAAAAAAAAAAAACCAAGAGAGAGAGAGCTTATATTAAAAAAAAACTTAATCTCTGTCCTTCTTACTTAACAAGCTTTCAACATCAAGGTGTACAACATTTGTGACATGAAGTCTGAATATTATAATGTTTAAGATTTGAGGCTTATAAAATAATCTTTGCTCCGAAGCGTGTTTAGTTATAAATAGGAAATTGTGTATACTTTACAAGGGCGTAGGAGAAGGGGGAGGGCAGCGGGGGCACATCCCCCCCCCCCGGTTTTTCAATTACAAAATTTTATAATACATTAACATTGTTTAAAATAGCAACATTTTGTACCATAAATCTACAATTTTCGGTCAATTTTCAAAAATTTTCTTTGGCTCGCTGCCGCTCGCCAGTTCTTTATAGACTTTCTGAATAATTTAGCTATTCTGAGCCATCCTCAACGTACATGAAGACATTTAACTCAAACTATATGTACTTGTTATTGATAGAGGGTATAGAAAGTATTTTCTGAAAAGTCAATATTTGGCTAAAAAACATTCCTATATAAATTCATGTACTTAAAATTCAGAATTTCGCCAGAAATGTTAAAATATGTGCATGAAACCCCATAATTTTTAAAAAAATCTCTTCCTCCTTCCCCACCTTTTTTTTTTTTGGCTTGTAAGAAATTTTGGAATGTTGTGTCCCTCCACTTTTTCAGGCAGAGCTACGCCGTTGCTTTAAAAGATAATAAAACAGATATAGATTATCTTTGTGTAGTCAATAATGCACCCTTTAAGATATTATTGCGAAACAGAAGCTTTTGATAGTATGCATACAACACCCCCCCCCCTTTCAAACTTTTCAACCCCCCCTTTGAAAAATTCCTAGATCCGCCTATGAAGATAAGGGCCGTATTTAGCCCTGAATCCCGTGACTTATTTCTTCTGCATGGCGAATCGTACACAGAAAAAACATGAATCATTATTGAAATATAATGTATTTGCAGACCTTTTACATGTTTTACATTTTGCTAAGGAACTCTTAAGGTTGTAAAATTAAGGTCGAAAGAGGTAGGGGTGCTCGGATAGAAAATCCGATAATATCGACAAAAAACGTATACATTTTTGAATATTTTATCTAGCATGGATAAATATAAGCTAAAAGACATCAAATATGTCTACATTGTGTATCAGAAATAGATTTCGAACGTTCTACCTCCTTTAATCGGTAAATAATGAAATCCGGAACTTAAAATACGGTCTTATTCTTCATTCAATGGCTACAATGTAAGCCTTTTAGCGCGAAATACACATTGACGGAGAAATGAACATCACTCTTGCTTATTTCGTTTCTAGTTCTTGTATCTTTCATTCAATCATATTGAGTACACAATGTCTGTTGGATTTAAGAGGAAAAATATTCAAATGTGCTATATTTAATGGTCAAAAAGATCGATTCTTATAAAATGCACCCCCCTTTCCATTTTTAGTTTTTCGTCTCTGGGGTAGTGTTCCCCCCGGAGATACAGAACCCCACTTTGTCAAAAAATTTGTATCATGGATACACATCTCCAGTAAAAGTGGCTTTCTGTATATCCGGGGGGAACAATGTTCAATAAAACTTTTCCGTTTTCTATTGATTTCTATGAGAAAAAGATAAGTTTTGACCTAAAAATTAGCAATATTATGCAAAGCAGATAAAAAATAACTTCATATTCTGATGGGATGCCTTATAGGTATACATTTTACCAAAAAAAAGTTCTTGAAATTTCAATTTTCAAAATTCCACTTTTCAGGGCTGATTTTACGCCTTATCTTAACAGCTCCTTTGATACAAAAAAATCGAAAACATGTATCCCCCCCCCTTCCCAAGCAAATCTATCACTGACTGTATCACTGAAGTCATTGACTCCGTGCGTTGATGAATAGATGGCGCTGCTTTAACGAGTATACAAATTGCTTAGGACATACATACGTACAAATCATAGTATGTACAATATAAATGTATTTTTCTACAACTTGATATTAAAAATGAAAATACAAGAAGTATTATGAGCAAACAATGAATAAACCTTGTCTGTTTTTACAAACTTTATTTGCATCTAGTATACATCATGTGCTTTAATTATTGTCTGCTGGTTTTATTTTACTTTGAACTTTTGACTACCTCGCCATCGATCTCCATCCCTATATATTTCTTTTATTAAAGTGCCTGGGTTTTTTTTTTCTAAATTTTTGCGTAAAAATGGAGCATTGCCTTGAAAACCTGTCATTTCCCACCAGACATGACGTCATTATGTGATATTTGATTATCTCTGACATTAATCTACTAACGACGTTTTCTATTGGTCTGTACAAAAATCGATACTGACATCAAGGACACGCCCTAATTCCCACGGAGTGACAAACCCAGCATAGGGGGATATATACAGACAAGTGTTCTTAGGAAAGTTAACTTTATCTTAATGACCACAAAATATTTGTAGTACAGTATTAGATCGCCGTGATAGCGCTATCAGTGTTGGATCAACAGTAATTTGTATCTCGATCCCGACATCACCATCGATAACGTCCATCATATTACACTCTCCCCTCTCTTACATCAAACGTCTTTATTTACTACCAGAAAGTTCGCATAGCACGGTGTTTTTATGATTTTTCGTTTGTTTGTGTAAATTTTATCCCCGCGATGATAGATTGAGTATAATTGTCAATTGAATTCTCATTTCGTTTTCAAACAGCTGCAATCCGTCTTGTAGGACGGCGCAACATAAGTTTTTCATTTCAGATTAACGATATCTTTTTCTAGTTTTCCCCTTCAATTTCAATTACTTTCTACATGTACAAATTTATAACATAAATACTGTCAGTAATGCATTGTACATGTAAAGCAATGATCAGTAATTGACTAGAAATCTCGAATAATGTAGCCTTTATTATTTTATTTCCAATTTAGAATTTCTTGAAGCACAATTCAAGCATATGAAATTGTCAACCAATAACCTCAATTTTTCACTAATTTTCTCATACATTTATTTCTCCTGTATATAATCTATCTGCGGTAGGTATCTGTGAGAAGTATTACATCATTACACCCAATTAGCTTCATTTACATAGCAAGAAGCGAGAAATATCCCCACATATACCACCAGATAGAAATGTTAACTTAGTAATTAGTCCTACGGTTTTCGGATCTTTAAAACCGTTTCCGTTTCCGAATAATATGTTTGCCATGTGTCATTTTAAATGGTGGATTGAAAATATAAAGAGTCGGCGACTGACACATGCTGTCGTGTACCTTATTTTTTGAATATCAAATTCTTGGAAAAAATTACTATCGTGTAAATACCTTGCATGCATTTATATATGTGTTTGTCGCAAATTTTTACATACAGATTTTTTTAATAAGTTAAGAAGAAAACGAAAACATTTGAAAAGAATATAGGAAAAAACAATCCCAAAGACAAAACAAAAATGAAGAGATGTTCAAGTAACATTTAGAACACTATTCTTGATTGTTAGTTTTATTTTTAGAAGTAATTTCTTACTTTAAACATTCTTAATGAAAAAAAAAAGTTTTTTACCCAGTTAAACCCTTTAAACACATTTAATATAGTTAAATTATTTTTCAAATATAATTTTTGGGGGCTCCTAATTTTCTGAAAAGTATATCATATTCTTTCGTCTTTTTCCCTTTCGCCTCGGCCTTTGCTGCATTGCTCACAGAATCACATGAAAGACTTTATTTAAATTAAAAAAAAATGTCAGACAATGTTGAATAAATTAAGATACATACGCTGGACATCGAAAACCAAAAGGAAATTTTGAAAGATTTTGTACTTAATTTTAACTTGTTGAAAAAGTTTACATGGATAACGACACGCCTATACGATGCTGTTTTTGTTTTGTTTTATTTGTGTTTTTTTGGTTTATTTGTTTGTTTGTTTTTCTTTAAGGGGGGGGGGGGGGGGGTAGCGAAGTCAAGGGAAAAAGAACCAATTAAGATATAAATCATAAAAAGCCGGATACAAGTTGCAAGTTTCTGTACACATAGTATTCCCTATATGTTTCCTACGACAACGTAAGATCACAAAGCTGATGATATTTGAATATGCCTTTAAATTCAAAATTTTATCAGAATCTCACAAGTATCAAGATCTGGTGTATATTTTTCCACCCTCCCACGTCTCCTTATGTTTTAATGCGTTTTCCACATTTTAAAAGTTTGGCGTTTTTTCGCTTCAATGAATTTTCATGCAGCGCGCGGCTCATCTATTTCACGCACGACCAAACACGGAGCAAATCTCTGCGCGACACCGCCAGAATTATAAGAAACGTTACGTTACGTAACGGAAATTATACCGGCAATAAATCACGGACGTTATGGGCTTGTACTTTATTTCTTCATTAAAATACGATACGCATGTCATCAACGTATACACCAACATCTGGACAATGAAGACTCCCCGACTTCATCTATCTTCTCCAATTACAAATAGATTAAGGTCTTTGCCAGCCAGATTCGTTACTTTCCGTGATGTACATTTAACCAGACCCCGGCATGTTGAAATCTACATTATCGGCGTTTCGGAAAATTAACGAAATGTATTTTGTATTTACTGGCTGGGTTGGGAGAAATTCATTTTCTCCCTCATACAAACACATCTTGTGAATACATCATGACGTGACTTTGTTTTTTACGTTACTTGTTGTACGCTACCGCTTCTCTTAGTTGTTGTTTATAGTTAGCGCATCATCGTGAATGGAAGATGAGAGGAGAAGTAATTAATATCACTGTAATAACCTCCCTTTGTTTTAACTCTCTGCTACCTTGAACTTGATACCTCCACATAGCTATAGAAACGTTGTTTTTATAATGTAAAATAAACATAATTAGCAAACTAATGTGTTTCCGAGCCCTCCCTCTCTCTTTAATTAATTCATTTTTTTTTGTGGGTCACTATCAACTATATGCAGTTTACTCTAATGTCACAGTAAAGGAAGAGGTCTTGTCACAAGGAACTACTATGCAAGGCCCTGCTAACATAAACGATTCAAATAAAATGTTCTAGATGTTTGACTGAAAAACGGACGGAAAAAAACAGGTAATTTTTTAACGTCAAAGCTAGTGTATCTTGAAAGCCGGGTGAATGTATCCAATTAATCATGCATGCATGTTCCTTGTACATAAATTCTCAGAGATGTAAATTCTTGCAATGTTTTGAAATCAACATCCTCTTAGCAACGAAATTTTCTTTACCCTTCGTGAATTAATTTTGAATTGAACAAGAGAAGAGGGCGTAAACTTACGAGTTCTTCACACCGACTTTACTTTTACAGAAATAACATTTTTTCCGATGGGGACAAATCACAACCTACATGTTTTTATCTTATCAGAAAAAAACCCACAACGTGCATTTGTCTTTTTTTCAGCAAGTGCGAAACTCGTTACAACAAAATCTTCCAACATCTGCATTTGCATTAAAGCGTTTTGAATCAGCCTTTCTCATTAACCAGTTCTCGTCAGACTGTTGAGCATATATCAAAATAAAAAGGAGAAAAATGCTTTGAGAATTCAGCCTCCCGACATTTATGTGTGTTAATTATTTGTTTAAATGGCGAGCCGTTCATTTTATGCTCCAGAAACTTCTTCCGTATGTTATTTTCCCGCCAGTTTTTCTAGAAATTACGGATATCAACAGCATATCAATATTTCAAGGAACCCATTTCTATATTCTCAAACAAATTGGTATTTGAATTCCGGAAATAATTATGCATTTTCACAGTATAGCACGGACTATTCATATAGTTCTAGATTGGACAATTACAAACACCTTACTGGGAGTTTTAATAACGCTGCCGATTATTTTGGAATTCAAAGAGACGTTCTCGAGCCTTCAACTGACCACTATTTCAAGTCTGTTGTCCCACCTTCAAACATCAGGAACGATAATAACTGTCCACAAACGTCGTGTCATATGACGCATGCGCAGTCAACGCCTTCCAAGGACGATCAGACCTCTTTCCAGAGTAAAAGAAATGTTTCACCGGCACTGCCGACAAATTATGATTCAGGTAATAAAATCATCATCATCATCATCATCATCATCATCATCATCATCATCATCATCATCATCATCATCATCATCATCGGTCGGCATGGCTTTACGGAATTACAAAAAGACAGTCGAAGTTTGAGAATAAGAATCATCGTGCGACTTCCGATTTTTTCCCTTCAAAACGAGTATTTTAAGTGCTATAGAGAAGGCTGTTTCGAAAAAAAAAATCATATTTCTAATATTAGAACTTATAAATATGAATATTAACATGAAGAAGAAACGTAGAATAAAACATGGGTTTTTTTTTTTCGTTTTAGATCTTGGACAATAAAGAAAAAAGGAAAGTCACTGATCAAATTAAAATCAAACGCACATGCCGTAATACTTTGCCATGTCTTTTTTTAAAGCCGAGATATGCAACTATTAGCAGTTATCTTCATCCAAACATTTAGGATTTGAAAAAGCAATAAATGTGAATATTTTGTATCATGACAAAATTAGTTAATAAAAAAAAATGTTATATATATATACCTGAAGTTTTTACGAAGGAATCTATAGACGAGAACAAACGAAGAGAAAAGGAAAAATAAAACAGAAGGAAATTTATTCAAAGATCATTTCGGAAATTCTTATCGAAAGCATACCACATTCGTGCATGAAACAATGCAGAGACAAAGGACTGAGAATATCTGTGGTGTGCAGGACTTATCTCGGGATCTAGGTTTGCACATTTCATTTGTATTGGCCTCCCCTAAATCAAAGATAAAATTGAGCTTATCTGATTCGTTAATTTAGTTACAATTAACCGCTAATCAAGGGCGGATTTAGGGGGGTTTGGGGGGGGTCGGGAAAACCCCCCCGGTTTCCCAATTTTTTTTTTTTTTTTTTTTTTTTTTTTTTTTTTTTTTTTTTTGTGGTAACATTAGCACTCGGAAAAAACCCTGCAAACTGAGTAATAAAAAATTGCTTAATGTCCACCAGAATTCACTATTTTGAAACAAAATTTACAAAAATTTTCTGATACATTCTATATCTCATATCGATTCGATACCGTATCAATTGGCGTACATGTATTTGTGGATTCGTACAGACAATCGCGAAGTTTTTGTAATGTACGTCGCAGAGGGGGTTTTCTGTTTATTTTATTCCCGAAAATTAACATTAACAAATACTATAATATGAACATGTTTAAATAATTTGCAAAACACGTACGTGTGTCAAACAATCAGTGTAAATGGTACGGGGATCGAGACGTACACGTTTCTGTCCTCAAATACCCGGTATGAGTATTTTTGTCATCAACAAATTTTGTTAAATTCATACTTTGAAATAACCGGAAAAATGGGCAAATATTTAACATTGTATATAGCTCGAATATGCTTCGGAGGCTTATAATTAAGCATTCAATTTTTCAAAGCCAAAACTCAATGATACTCAACATTTTTTTACTCGATATCGTACCAATATTCTAAGTACATGTAACAGCAAGGACAAATCAACAAGCCAGGGGCGAAGCCAGGCGTACATTTGTACGCAAAAACGTCCACATCGTCTCGCGAAAAAAAAAAAGGAGAGCGCCTCCCCCAGTTGCCAAAAAGAAGGGGTAGGGTCTTTTGAAATAGTATTTAAAGCAAACTACTGTTCAGAAATAGATCAAAGACACTCCAGAAACCACCGATTTGAATGTATTTTTCGTAATTTTCTTGTGTTTCATTAGAACTCAATACAACCATGCGCGGATCCAGAGGGGGGACCGGGGGTCTGGAACCCCCCCCCCCCCCCCCTCCGAGATTTTCGGAGGTGGGGTTCAGCTTTGGCCCAATTCTAACTGAAATGGGTCTAAAATGCATGAAAGGGCTTTGTAACCTAAAATTTCGGCTCGCTTCGCTCGCCATTTACAAATACAAAACTATTTTTTCTGCAAAATTCCTTAATTATTATCAATTGTTCATACAATGTAATTTTATATAATTGTCTTGGGTCTCAGGAACTCATATTTTGAACAGTTCCTTACTTCATAGGATGTAACCTACTTCATCTTTTTCAAGGTTTTGTCATTTTGGAAAATGACACATCTCTTATCTATTTATTCTCATGAAATTCGCTCCGCTCGCCGACATAAGGAGTGAAATATTCAATGTTATAAATAATCATCTCGATCGAATCAAGACAAATTAATATTTCATATCTAAAAAAATTTCTGGCTCGCTTCGCTCACCAATTCTTCATAAAAATAAACGAGAAAGGAAAGCTAATAAAATTGCCCTCTCCCCATCATGTGCACCGATATATATGTACCTACATGATAGGTAGACTTCCTTAAATTTTGGACCTCCTCTGACCAAAAATGCTGTATCCGCGCATGATACAACGATCACTAACAAAGTGCGAGCGGTCGATCGGAAAGACTTTATGTGGACGTACATATATAAGTATTTAGGGAATGTCATGTTCACATCTCAAGTTTTCTTCATCTTAGATACGGTTCATCATCTGCTGACATCGAATCATATGCGTTATCCCAACTAAATTCAGCTCAAATACGCTCCAGAGGTCAGAAATTTGCTTCATTTTTTTTCTCTAAATTTTCACGGGGGACCCCCTTCAAGGGGATGGGTAATATATTTCCATACTGACCCCACTTGACCCTTCGGGCCTCGCAAGTCATCCCCCCAAAAAGTGTCTGTACCCCCGGACAGCTGAAGTTCTTGGTCCAACCCTTCTTTATAGACGTCCACATCGAAAACACCATGGCTACGGCCCTGCCAGCAGTAAAGGAGAAATTATTTTATTTAGAAATCTTTATTAACCACATAAATTGAGTGGAAAAAATGGTCTGAATATTCGAAAAGGTAAGGAGAAAATGTGCTCCAGAATGCACCATTTTATTCCATTTTTTCAAAAATTTTCCGGGGGAGGCCCCCCGCACCCCCACCTACAGGAGGGGGCAACCCCCTCCCGTACCCTCCCCCGCTCGGCACTTCGTGCCTCGAATCGACCATTTGGGTCGATACAAAACCCCCCCACTTGCCACTCTGGATCCGCCACTGCTAATTAACTGCGACTTCGTATCACTTAATTTCCATTCTCAGCACCGTCAGAAACGATTAGAACAGGGTGGTTTTTGCTCTTTGCAATCTCGGTCCTCTGAGCGTTTACGCGTGTGATCTTATCCGAAACTAATAGAGAAGTAATAGAAATGAACACCAGAAAATGAGAAAATATCATCTTTTTAAGGTCGACTGATATTTGAAATGAATTTATTTATGAACACTTGGAAACATTGTTTTCTACATGTATTTTGTAATTGATGTTTTTTTTTCAGCTTCATATTCTGTAAATATAGTTCTCATTTTCGTTTTTATTTTTGGCTCATAATTTCCTACATATATTTATCATTTTCTTATGTATATTTCGAGTTTTCCTTATTTATATATTTCGCATTTCGTCTTTTTATATCTTTAATATTTTGCACTAACAGGCTTCCGCGAAAATGTCAATCTGAAGGAAATACTATTTAATACAATTTTTAATGGTAGTTGCATAAATTAACACTCCCAGAGTAGGCATTTGATTACTCCCAGAGTAGGCATTTGAACACTCCCAGAACACTAGTAGAAATTTGAACACTCCCAGAGTAGACATTTGAACACTCCCAGAGTAGGCACTCCCAGAGTAGGCATTTGAATACTCTCAGAGTAGACATTTGAACACTCCCAGAGTAGGCATTTGAACACTCCCAGAATAGACATTTGAACATTCCCAGAGAAGGCATTTGAACACTCCCAGAGTAGGTATTTGAACACTCCCAGAATAGACATTTGAACACTCCCAGAGTAGGCATTTGAATACTCTCAGAATAGACATTTGAACTCTCCCAGAGTATGCATTTGAACACTCCCAGAGTAGGCATTTGAACACTCCCAGAGTAGGCATTTGAACACTCCAAGAGTAGGCATTTGAACACTCCAAGAGTAGGCATTTGAATACTCTCAGAGTAGATATTTGAACACTCCCAGAGTAGGCATTTGAACACTCCCAGATTAGACATTTGAACACTCCAAGAGTAGACATTTGAACACTCCCAGATTAGACATTTGAACACTCCCAGATTAGACATTTGAACACTCCAAGAGTAGACATTTGAACACTCCAAGAGTAGGCATTTGAATACTCTCAGAGTAGATATTTGAACACTCCCAGAGTAGGCATTTGAACACTCCCAGATTAGACATTTGAACACTCCAAGAGTAGACATTTGAACACTCCCAGAGTAGGCATTTGAATACTCTCAGAGTAGACATTTGAACACTCCCAGAGTAGGCATTTGAACACTCCCAGATTAGACATTTGAACACGCCCAGAGTAGGCATTTGAGCACTACCAGAGTAGGTATTTGAACACTCCCAGAGTAGGCATTTGAACACTCCAACAGTAGGCATTTGAACACTCCCAGAGTAGGCATTTGAACACTCCTAGAGAAGGCAATTGAACACTCCAAGAGTAGACACTCCCAGAGTAGACATTTGAACACTCCCAGAGAAGGCGTTTGAACGTTCCCAGAGTAGACATTTGAACACTCCCAGATAATACATTTGAACACTCCACGAGTAGGCATTTGAACACTCCCAGAGCAGATATTTGAACACTCCCAGAGTAGGCACTACCAGAGTAGGCATTTGAATACTCTCAGAGTAGACATTTGAACACTCCCAGAGTAGGCATTTGAACACACCCAGGGTAGGTATTTGAACACCCCCAGAGCAGATATTTGAATACTCTCAGAGTAGGCACTCCCAGAGTAGGCATTTGAACACTCCCAGAGTAGGTATTTGAACACTCTTAGAGTAGGCACTACCAAAGAAGGCATTTGAATACTCTCAGAGTAGGTATTTGAACACTCCCAGAGTATGCATTTGAACACTCCCAGAGTAGACATTTGAACACTCCCAGAGTAGGCATTTGAACACTCCTAGAGTAGGCACTCCCAGAGTAGGCATTTGAACACTCCCAGAGTAGACATTTGAACACTTCCAGAGTAGGCATTTGAACACTCCCAGAGTAGGCATTTGAACACTCCCAGAGTAGGCACTCACAGAGTATACATTTGATATTAAAGTATCATGTTCCTTCCTTTCCAGAATCGGAAGGTTTGTCATTCAAGTTAGATCTAACAACAAAGACCAGGAAAGAGCGGACAGCTTTTACAAAACAACAGATACGAGAGTTGGAGCGAGAGTTCACCATGCATAATTACCTAACCAGGTTAAGGCGGTATGAAATAGCCGTATCACTTGACCTGACAGAGAGGCAGGTATAAAAGATGAATAAAATTCTAGGGAAGGGGGGGGGGGGGGGGGGGGGGTAGGGGACTAAAGTGCTCGTCATGAATGACGGTTTGGAATAAACAAAAATGTACATGTCTCTGAGGCTACCATCCCATATACGAAAAAATGTCATAATAAACGGATGAATGAATAAAATAAATAAATTTAAAGTTGATTATGGAAATGTCATACATTTCAAAATATCATTGGACAGACGGAAAAGTTTTCCTTAATTTTTCGTGTAAAAATTTGTCTCTGTGAAATTTAAAATAAATATAAATCATTCATGTGAAGTCGTCCGGTGTCAGATTCTGGAGATTTTACCCATTTTGTTAGAGGTAATTAAATTTTAAGAATGACAATTTGATCACTAATTATTAACTTTAATGAATACATTTTTTCTATTTTCTAGGTAAAAGTTTGGTTTCAGAATCGCCGTATGAAGTGGAAGAGAGTAAAGGGTTTCCATGACAACAAACCGGAGAAGACGCTGAAAACACATCAAAAGTGAAAGTAGCTATATTCATGTACCAGGAATCTACTTTAAAATGTGACATTATTTGTTTAATAGAATGATTAAGATTTATACATTTTTATTACAAACAATATTCATTAAAATAGATGATTTATTTTCACGTTTTCTACATTTCTGTTGCTACTATTTCCTACGTAGAGGGTAACATCTGGCTGTTCTTAATTTTGAATGTGCTACATGCATTGAAATATTTCATATGCAGACAAACGGTCAAAGTCATGTCTTAAACAATTTAGTTTTAATGCGAGAAGAAGCAAGTAAACAATTATTGCTAAAGAAATGTATTTTTTTCAAATATAGAATCAACCAACATGGTGAAGGTCAATTTAGGAGTTAGAAATGAGAAATATACATTTTGAAGAACAAATAGAGATTTACAAGTTGAATTTCAAGAAAGAAAATAAGAATATGCATAATAACAATATAATTTATAACGACAAATTAAGAATTACAAACTTAGAAATTTGATCCTTTTGGCGTTCCATACATATAACACTGTTTTTTAATAATTCTCCTTTTCCCTGTATGATCCAAAATAGATGGAGTGTATTCACTTCTTGTGATAAGCATATAAACTCAATGATGTAAATGATGCAATAGGGCGAGTTCATATTCTGTTACGATCCAGAAATTACCCTATGACCTTGACCTTTTGATCCCTGTCATGATGCTAAAATAATTAGTCCTATATGGATGTATGACCTTGACCTTTCTTTAAAAAATGTCAATACAACACAACCTTGACACATAGAGAGCATTTCTATTAAGTTCACAGCACAACCTTGACACATAGAGAGCATTTCTATTAAGTTCACAGCACATCCTTGACACATAGAGAGCATTTCTATTAAGTTCACAGCACATCCTTGACACATAGAGAGCATTTCTATTAAGTTTCATGAAGAAAAGCTCAAACTTCTAGAATCCTTCATTCAATCATTACAACCTTGACCCTTCATCTCAAAATCAAAGGAGCAAATCCTTGACTCATTGGGAAAATTTCTATGAAGTTTCATAATGAGACGTGCAATGCACAATCTGCTTTAACCTCGAAACCATTTTGAAAGCCTTTAATTATTGACTTCTGGACGTTAGAATTAATAGGATGCACCATTATCTCATGGGGAGTAGTGGAGATAGTTCCGTTACAATATCTCGGTAGGTATTTCTCTCACGATCTGAAATCCAATCTATTTGCAGCAAGCCAAACCTACAACAAAAGAGCTGAATTCGCAACTCGGCTAAAAATTTTGTAGTAACAGTAGAGTGTTGTTGAATGGTTCACACATTGAAAACCAAGAACCTGACCTCTTATTGTATAATCTTGAAACTAAACATGGAGGAACAGACTTTGTTACCGTTATAGCCATCAGATTTGTTTTTTAGCCGACAGACAGGCATCAGGAAAATGTGTCCCCTTAGTGGCTGGACAGCAATAAGCAATATGTATGTGCTTAGTCAAAACTATAATTTGTGTAGAATATTCTTTGCTAATATTTTCCTTTCAATTTCTTAACATAATGTAAATTTTGTTGATTTTTACAATCAGCAATTACATGTATCTCTAAAATTTTTCAATAACAAGATCAAACACAAATATTTGAGATTTACATATTTTATAATTATAAAACATATCTTTAACAATACATGTACGGATATCATTCATGGAATCTCATGCATTCTTATCTCCTTCTGATTTACATTATATTTATGGAAGTTTATCATAACTCAAACACAGCCGCATTCAGGTCACATTTAAACTTCAGGTAACATTAAAACAGAAGGAATCACAAGATAACTATTCCTCAAAATAAATAAATACATGACATGGTGATCTAACGGTGGTTTGATTTATTTCATTAGACTTGATACGTTTTCAAATAAATAATTCATTATTATCCAATAAGAATCCATTATTTCTTTTTGCCCTTTTTCTTCCCTCCACCAATTGCGGCCTCTGGATCTTGACCTTGAGCCTCGGCAAGCTTCTTTTTGAGATCTAGTAGCTTAGCAACCTCAGCATCTATTGTTACTTTCTCTGCTTTCTGTGTTTTTAAGTCACGAACAACATTTCCCTGTAAAAGAAAAATAAATTAAAATCAATATTTTCAAGATTTTGTGTCACTTGTTAAATCAAGAGTTGATGGATTTTTGTAGAAATAAATAAAATCACATAAAGTTTGATGTAGAGTTGAATCTCACTTCACGATTTTTATCTATATACTATATATAAGTCATGAATCTATAAATAGTGCAAATAACAGATGGTCAATAGAGTATTGTTGAAGGAATTAGACATAAAGTTGGAATTTTGCTGATTATAAAAGTGACATCAAAGCTTTGACATTTGTAAAATTGAAATCTTACAGACAGTAAAGGACAATCAGTTTTCAACTGCAATGTAACAAGATGTAGTATGTTTGTATAGAGTACCTGTTTAGCTACTTCATCATTAAGTTTATTGACTTCTTCACTGTTAACAACACCGTTCTCCAGAGCTGGTTTTGTAACTGGCTCAGGCTTCTTATCCTAAAGTATAATACAAAGTACATGTTCATACACACAAAACTGTTTCAAATGAAATTTGGTTTTCTCTCCTGGTTTGTCCCCAAAAGAAACTGCAACTAAATAGTCTGCATGATGATATTTGAGATGGGTTTAATCACTAAACATATACAGTATATTTTGTGAAAACCGGATCTTCTGTACTCTGGCATCTTGTCCACATCGGTTCTTTCCTCCGGTCCTGAGAAATTCTCCGTGACGTTTAATAGTAAAATCTTTTGTGTATTCCGAATCTTGCCTATTCCGTACTTCGGCCGTCAATTAGGGTACCAATTAACTTTTTAAGGTTAATTGATCACCTGTATACCGGCCTTGTATAAACATCTACTCAGGTGTGATATGGTCAACGGTAATTATACATTCTGTAGCGTACTTTTTATAGCAAAGAATTCAAATCTATTCAGTGCACAAAGGTTTATCATCGCGAAGTAAGCAGATATTACATTAAGATTTAATTGTTTAAGATTTAAATGTTGATATCCATCTTCAAAACGACAAAGAAAAAGATAACTTTGGAAGACGTAACATCTTGATTGACGATTCGGAAAAAGTACCAGTAGCTCAACTGTTATTGATATGATATTTAATACTTCTGTATTATTATTAATGAAGGACGGAGTTTTATCGTGAGCAATGTAAAAATCCAATTTCAATGAAACGTCAGCGTTCTAAGCAGTCTTTAACCAAACGGTTTTGGCAAGCTTGTGCTAGAAACATTAGGATAAATAGACACTAGGAAAATACTTCTTAACTCGCCTCGATGGTTTGGTTTGAAAGTTGGAAAGACCGTTTTTTGGATTGGTTTTTTTTTTTTGTATCGCACCTTTTTAAATTTCCAGATATAGTGCCGATGTACATGTACATAGATCAAGAAAAGGTAGCAACGTTAAGAGAAAGTTTGATCGATCAAATCGCTGGATATCAAGGTTTTGACATATTCAACTGTAATGTGACTGATTTAAATTGTTCTTTTGCACAAACATATTCTGAACGCCACCAAGCAACTGTTACATTTGATGGTAGCCTCACGGGAGAAAAACGGTCCGACCTCGGTGCTTTGAAATTGTAAACATCAGCAAAACTCATACTTCCCTTTTTTAATATTTATTCGTAAAACGTAGACAATGATTAAATCAAAGTAATCAATTTGTTTTTTATATGAATATGACGATAAATGAATTATATCAATAAAGGTATAACAGTGATCATTCTTTGTTATAATATCTGGGTAAAACATCGATTTTCTGTACACCGGATCTTGTCTAAACCGGCCGATTCAATCGGAACGAATGAAAGCTGGTTTACACAGAATATACTGTACATGTCTGTGAAACCCTTTGACAATTAATAAATCTGAAATTCATATTTGAAATTATTTTGAACATTGACTCCTTCTTTTTTTTTCCTAGCCCGCCCCCCCCCCCCCCCCCCCCTTGCATAAAAACAAAGATAAATAAACTGACCTCTTTCTTAGCACCTTTCTTTTTACTTCCACCACTGACCGGGGTCGGATCCTCCCCTTGTACCTCAGCTAGCCTCTTTTTGAGATCTAACAGTTTAGCTACCTCACTATCTATCACAGACTTCTCAGCTTTTTTAGATTTCAATTCTCGCACAACATTTCCCTGGAAAAGACATACATGTAATAACCATTAAAGGTGAATGATAAAGTTACATTGCCAAACACTGTATGCATATCATACAATCTCTACATAGGCATCTTTTTCAGCATAATAGTGATTATCTGAGAAGTAAAACATCAAGGTCAAGGTCAGAAGGTCAAGTATTGTTAACATTGATAGAAAACTCTAGTCACATATGTTAAATAAACATATAGGTCTGAAGCAAAAACTGTCAAAAAAATATTGTAGCAGCCCCAGCCCGAACAACCTCTGAGTACTTGTCAATCACCTTCTCATAAACAATTTAAAACAAAGAAATTAAAATAACTATTATGAAACGTTTACAAGAGCACGATCAATTACTCAGGAAGGACCAAAAATGATCAAAACTTGCACCGAAACATTTGATTACATAACGAATAGACTTGCCAGAAGGCATCAGTTATTCGGACCGACTATCAAGAGGGAAGCATCGGTCCGAACATAATTTTGCCTGTCGGGACCGATGTCATTGGGAAAGACTGCAAGAAACTTAGGTACCAACATTAAAGTCTTGTCACAAAACATTTACATATAAACATGATAAAATATCATTTACCGTTGACAAATTTTGACCATTATTTAAAGCTTTTAGTAAATTGTGCATTACCTGCTTAGAAACTTCATCAGTTAATTTTGCAACTTCTGCTGGGTTACCTCCCCCTGAATTGGATGTAGCAGATTTTGAACTCTAAAAAATAGAATATAAGAGAGAGATCAGGGCCTGGCACCATAAACTAAACATAGGTAATCACAGATTACGAAGCTCACCTCGTGACAGCAAAATTCAATTCAAACATATTTCTTAGTACATGTATATTGGCTTTTAAAGGCAAAACCACTCAAGCAGAAAAAGTAGGTCAAGGTCATTTTATGAATGTTTGATCAAAGATACATCCAATATGCAAGTTTGGTACATGTAGCAGTAATACTTTGCTCAATATTGGCTTTATAGAGCAAAATCACTCAAGCGGAAAAAGTTGGTCAAGGTCATTTTATGAAAGATTGATCAAAGATACATCCAATATGCAAGTTTGGTACATGTATCACGTATACTTTGCTCAATATTGGCTTTTAAAGGCAAAATCACTCAAGCAGAAAAAGTGGGTCGAGGTCATTTTATGAAAGTTTGATCAAAGATACATCCAATATGCAAGTTTGGTACATGTAGCAGTAATACTTTGCTCAATGTTGGCTTTATAGAGCAAAATCACTCAAGCGGAAAAAGTAGGTCAAGGTCATTTTATGAAAGATTGATCAAAGATACATCCAATATGCAAGTTTGGTACAAGTATCACGTATACTTTGCTAAATATTGGCTTTTAAAGGCAAAATCACTCAAGCGGAAAAAGTAGGTCAAGGTCATTTTATGAAAGTTTGATCAAAGATACATCCAATATGCAAGTTTGGTACATGTAGCACTTATACTTTGCTCAATATTGGCTTTTAAAAGCAAAATCTTTCAAGTGGAAAAAGTAGGTCAGATGCTGCATCCGATGCATGGGTCTATCTCGGCATCCAAAGATGAATCATTTGTGCAAGTTTGGTTAATGTAGCATCAGTACTTTGTCAGATACTGAGCTACCCCAAACTTCTTATCCAAATCACTCAAGCGGAAAATGTAGGTCAGATGCTGCATCCAATGCATGGGTTCACCTCAGCATCCAAAGATGAATCACTTGTGCAAGTTTGGTTACTGTAGCATCAGTACTTTGTCAGATACTGAGCTACCCAAAACTTCTTATCCAAATCACTCAAGCGGAAAATGTAGGTCAGATGCTGCATCCAACGCATGGGTTCACCTCAGCATCCAAAGATGAATCACTTATGCAAGTTTGGTTACTGTAGCATCAGTACTTTGTCAGATACTGAGCTACCCCAAACTTCTTAACCAAGTCACTCAAGCGGAAAATGTAGGTCAGATGCTGCATACAATGCATGGGTTCACCTCAGCATCCAAAGATGAATCACTTGTGCCAGTTTGGTTACTGTAGCATTAGTACTTTGTCAGATACTGAGCTACCCCAAACTTCTTAACCAAGTCACTCAAGCGGAAAATGTAGGTCAGATGCTGCATCCGATGCATGGGTTCAACTCAGCATCCAAAGATGAATCACTTGTGCCAGTTTGGTTACTGTAGCATTAGTACTTTGTCAGATACTGAGCTACCCCAAACTTCTTAACCAAGTCACTCAAGCGGAAAATGTAGGTCAGATGCTGCATCCGATGCATGGGTTCAACTCAGCATCCAAAGATGAATCACTTGTGCCAGTTTGGTTACTGTAGCATTAGTACTTTGTCAGATACTGAGCTACCCCAAACTTCTTAACCGGACGCGGACGCGGACACGGACGCGGACGCGGACGCGTGGGGTTATAGCATAAGCTCACTCAACTTCGTCGAGGTGAGCTAAAAATTGACTTAAGTCTAAATTTCAATATTCTTTCGTCTCATTATAACATTAGTGATGACTTGAAATTATCTAACCATATTTTTAGCTCACCTCGACGAAGTTGAGTGAGCTTATGCTATAACCCCACGCGTCCGCGTCCTCGTCCGCGTCCGTGTCCGCGTCCGGTTAAGAAGTTTGGGGTAGCTACAGTAACCAAACTTGCACAAGTGATTCATCTTTGGATGCTGAGGTGAACCCATGCATCGTATGCAGCATCTGACCTACATTTTCCGCTTGAATGACTTGGTTAAGAAGTTTGGGGTAGCTCAGTATCTGACAAAGTACAAACTTCTTAACCGGACGCGGACGCGGACACGGACGCGGACGCGGACGCGTGGGGTTATAGCATAAGCTCACTCAACTTCGTCGAGGTGAGCTAAAAATTGACTTAAGTCTAAATTTCAATATTCTTTCGTCTCATTATAACATTAGTGATGACTTGAAATTATCTAACCATATTTTTAGCTCACCTCGACGAAGTTGAGTGAGCTTATGCTATAACCCCACGCGTCCGCGTCCTCGTCCGCGTCCGTGTCCGCGTCCGGTTAAGAAGTTTGGGGTAGCTCAGTATCTGACAAAGTACTAATGCTACAGTAACCAAACTGGCACAAGTGATTCATCTTTGGATGCTGAGGTGAACCCATGCATCGGATGCAGCATCTGACCTACATTTTCCGCTTGAGAGACTTGGTTAAGAAGTTTGGGGTAGCTCAGTATCTGACAAAGTACTAATGCTACAGTAACCAAACTGGCACAAGTGATTCATCTTTGGATGCTGAGGTGAACCCATGCATCGTATGCAGCATCTGACCTACATTTTCCGCTTGAATGACTTGGTTAAGAAGTTTGGGGTAGCTCAGTATCTGACAAAGTACTGATGCTACAGTAACCAAACTTGCACAAGTGATTCATCTTTGGATGCTGAGGTGAACCCATGCATCGTATGCAGCATCTGACCTACATTTTCCGCTTGAATGACTTGGTTAAGAAGTTTGGGGTAGCTCAGTATCTGACAAAGTACTGATGCTACAGTAACCAAACTTGCACAAGTGATTCATCTTTGGATGCTGAGGTGAACCCATGCATGGGATGCAGCATCTGACCTACATTTTCCGCTTGAGTGACTTGGTTAAGAAGTTTGGGGTAGCTCAGTATCTGACAAAGTACTAATGCTACAGTAACCAAACTGGCACAAGTGATTCATCTTTGGATGCTGAGGTGAACCCATGCATCGTATGCAGCATCTGACCTTCATTTTCCGCTTGAGTGACTTGGTTAAGAAGTTTGGGGTAGCTCAGTATCTGACAAAGTACTGATGCTACAGTAACCAAACTGGCACAAGTGATTCATCTTTGGATGCTGAGTTGAACCCATGCATCGGATGCAGCATCTGACCTACATTTTCCGCTTGAGTGACTTGGTTAAGAAGTTTGGGGTAGCTCAGTATCTGACAAAGTACTAATGCTACAGTAACCAAACTGGCACAAGTGATTCATCTTTGGATGCTGAGGTGAACCCATGCATCGGATGCAGCATCTGACCTACATTTTCCGCTTGAGTGACTTGGTTAAGAAGTTTGGGGTAGCTCAGTATCTGACAAAGTACTGATGCTACAGTAACCAAACTTGCACAAGTGATTCATCTTTGGATGCTGAGGTGAACCCATGCATCGGATGCAGCATCTGACCTACATTTTCCGCTTGAGTGACTTGGTTAAGAAGTTTAGGGTAGCTCAGTATCTGACAAGTACTAATGCTACAGTAACCAAACTTGCATAAGTGATTCATCTTTGGATGCTGAGGTGAACCCATGCACCGGATGCAGCATCTGACCTACATTTTACGCTTGAGTGATTTGGATAAGAAGTTTGGGGTAGCTCAGTATCTAACAAAGTACTAATGCTACAGTAACCAAACTTGCACAAGTGATTCATCTTTGGATGCCGAGATGGACCCATGCATCGGATGCAGCATCTGACCTACTTTTTCCACTTGAGTGATTTCGCTTTTAAAAGCCAATATTGAGCAAAGTATAAGTGCTACATGTACCAAACTTGCATATTGGATGTATCTTTGATCAAACTTTCATAAAATGACCTTGACCTACTTTTTCCGCTTGAGTGATTTTGCCTTTAAAAGCCAATATTGAGCAAAGTATAAGTGCTAGATGTTCCAAACTTGCATATTAGATGTATCTTTGATCAAACTTTCATAAAATGACCTCGACCTACTTTTTCCGCTTGAGTGATTTTGCCTTTAAAAGCCAATATTGAGCAAAGTATAAGTGCTACATGTACCAAACTTGCATATTGGATGTATCTTTGATCAAACTTTCATAAAATGACCTTGACCTACTTTTTCCGCTTGAGTGATTTTGCCTTTAAAAGCCAATATTGAGCAAAGTATAAGTGATACATGTGCCAAACTTGCATATTGGATGTATCTTTGATCAATCTTTCATAAAATGACCTCGACCTACTTTTTCCGCTCGAGTGATTTTGCCTTTAAAAGCCAATATTGAGCAAAGTATAAGTGATACATGTACCAAACTTGCATATTGGATGTATCTTTGATCAATCTTTCATAAAATGATCTTGACCAACTTTTTCCGCTTGAGTGATTTTGCTCTATAAAGCCAATATTGAGCAAAGTATAACTGCTACATGTACCAAACTTGCATATTGGATGTATCTTTGATCAAACTTTTAAAAGTCAATATACATGTACTAAGAAATATGTTTGAATTGAATTTTGCTGTCACGAGGTGAGCTTTGTAATCTGTGATTACCTATGTTCTATTTTCTGAGTAGAACAGAATGGATGAACTCAATATTTCATATTTTATTCAAAATTATTCATGTAAGACATGTCTGTAAGGAAAATTATTCTCAAGTAATAAATCTGAAATTCATCTTTGAAATTATTTTAAACATCTACTCCTTTTTTTCTCTACCCCCCCCCCCCCTCCCCCCTATAAAAACACAGAAGATAAATTAACTGACCTCTTTCTTAGCACCTTTCTTTTTACTTCCACCACTGACCGGGGTCGGATCCTCCCCCTGTGCCTCAGCTAGCCTCTTTTTGAGATCTAACAGTTTAGCTACCTCACCATCTATCACAGACTTCTCAGCTGTTTTAGCTTTCAATTCTCGCACAACATTTCCCTAGAAAAGACAAAATAACCATTGAAGGTGAACAAATCCAGTAACATTGACTAAAGTTGTTAGCTAAGCACAATCTCTACATAGGCATATTTTTCATAGTGGTTATCTGAAAAGTCAAACATCAAAGTCAAGGTCAGAAAGTCAATTTTTTTCTTAAATTGATAGGAAAGTCTAGTCACAAGATATGCACACGTAAAACATGAAAGTCCTATCCCTTGCCAATCAAAAGGTAGGTGAAGATTAAAGTTTCTCAAAAGAAGATCAAAAGAACTGCAAGGTCAAGATTATAAGGCAAGAACTAATGTCTAGTCACAAAACATTTACATATAAAATATCACTTAGCATTAACAAATTTTGACCATCATTTAAAGCTTTTAGTAAATTGTACATTACCTGCTTAGAAACTTCATCAGTTAATTTTGCAACTTCTGCTGGGTTACCTCCCCCTGAACTCGATGTAGCAGGTTTTGAACCCTGAAATAAAACATTAAAAAGAGATCAGGTCTTGGGTCTTTCCAAAGAAATTAAAGATTTTGATATGAATGAGAAACTGTAAAGAAGAAAAACATCACTTGGAGATGAAACTTTTCCACTGACCTTTTTGCCCTTACTGGTTTCTGGTGCAGGTGTACCCTGGAATTTTTTCTTAAGCTCTGTTATCACAGTGGGTTCTATCTTCTGGAATAATGGACTTGGCTACAAAAATAAATAACAGGTAAAAACAATAATTAAGGTACAAATTATAATACAATTAAGCTTTTTAACAACATACTACCCAATCAGATCCTTCTGAAGAGATGGAAGATTATAGATGATGATAAATGTGTGTTTTGTAATGTAAAGGACGATTACAATCATTATTTTATATCTTGTGAATGCTTAGATAATTTTTGGGGTCTAATATCTAACTCACTAACAAATATTGGATTTAAGAATAATTTAAGGCATTTGAAATACATAGTTTTGGGTTACAAGATTGATAAGAAGGAATATAATGACATTAATTTAATTTTGTCCGTAATTGGTTTCTCTATTTATAAGTGGTTCCACATTAGTAATATAAGGAGAGAAAATATTAATATAAGATTCATTCTAATCAACGAGCTGAATAAGAAAATGCTTCTGAAAGAATACAAAAATAATGATTACTTAATAAAATTTATAGACGGAATCAAATATTAGTCATTTAATTCCTTTTTATATATTTACTACATCAATAACTAATCGTCACAAAATTGAATGATATATATTTTTGTTTTGTTTTTTTTTTTTCATTGATGTTTAAAGACTTTGTATCGATATATCAATGTATTTTGATGTTCTGAAATTTAAAATAAATGAAAGGTGCGGTGATGAAAAAAGGCTCATAAGAAAGAAAAAATTAAATGATAACATATGTAAAATTGTTTATTACAACGCACTATTAAAATGCACCTAATATACAGTAACGTACATATGTACTAACAGATATAGTTTTGTAGTATAATGTTGATAAAAAGAGTATTTATCCCATGAGTAACAATTGGTTGATAATATGAAAGATGAAAGAATGACTGACATTTACTTGAAAATGTTTGTCGAGCCTGATATCTGAGCACCTTAAAAAAAAAAAAAATAAAAAAAATAATTAAGGTACATGTACATATAAGGTTTATTGTATGCGTTTGTTCTAAATCATTGAGTACCTTTTAATTTTTTGGGGGGAGAGAGGTTTGTGGCCCTACCCCTTTGGGCATTCTATCCTTCAAACCACATGTCGCTATGTGTTTGTTCGCGGACACATGTATGTTCAACATATGTCAAAAAGAATTATAATCTCCTTCATTTAATGTTTCAAACTGTTATCTCACCTTTCCTATTTTGTGTCCAGGTGACAGCACGCACACAAAGTCGTGGTGTATTACGTTACAGTCTGTCGACATGTTAAGCTGGGACTGTATTGTGGCGCTAGTCTGTGGCATAAATGGCTGTAATAAAACGGACAGCAGGGCAGCAATGTTAGCTCCTAAACTAACCACAGTACCCGCTCGAGATCTGAAACAGGAAAAATTATATCAACATTGGCTTAGCCACTGGTTAATAAGTAACAATTCAAGTTGTATGTAACAGAAATTAAGGATGACAGGGATGGAAATAATCTTTTTCAACCTAGAAGCCAATCAGGCCAGTAGGATTTTATTTCTACAGGCCCAACCAGATTTTCACCGGCCCACATACATGTATAAACAGATGACTAAGATAAGTAAATAAAAGTTGTGAAATGTTATCGATATCACAAGGTTTCTATTTTTATTTAATGTGGAAATGACTGCTAAAATTAGCATTTAGGGTTTTTCAAATATTTAACAAGCCAACAGGTCCACTGACTATAGAGGTTTTACCAGCCCCGGTGAAAAAACACCAGCCTTTGGCTTATGGACCACCGCTAATATCGACCCCTATGATAGGCATTAAAGCAACTATATAACCTGGTGGTTTACAACCAACTGCTGATGTCGGAGGAATTATACAGGGATATTAGATCCCTCAATCTTGAAAGTTTTCAGCTCTTTAACTGAAATTAACTATTGTTTAACAATTTTAAAAGTAAATATTTGAAATTTGAGAATTTCAAATAACTATTTGTCAGACTGTATTTTCATAGACTTCGCTGTTCTTGTATTCACCTTTTTTTCATATAAAACAAAGAAAATCAACAAACATTCAAAGGAGCTGATAAGATGAGGGCTGTATTTAGCCCTGAATTTCATCAAATATTTCTTCTACATTATGATCTATATGCAAGAAAAACTTTATCATAACTAAAATGTAATGTATTTGGAGATTCCCCATATAACTTTTATTTTGGTAAACTTATTTCTAGATACTTAAATTGCAGTCCAAAGAGGAGGGGGTAGCCATGTTGAAAAGAAGCTAATATGGATTAAAAAACGTTGAAAATTAAGAACTATCCAGCTAATTTGGATATATATAAACTTTAAAATATAATTATAGTCTGATCAAGATACTAGAAATCAAATTTAAAAGACTGGTCTCAACTTTATCCAAAACTTTG
This sequence comes from Pinctada fucata, assembly GCA_028142955.1. Taxonomy (NCBI): domain Eukaryota; kingdom Metazoa; phylum Mollusca; class Bivalvia; order Pterioida; family Pteriidae; genus Pinctada; species Pinctada fucata. Next base: position 57,847,163 of record AP027108.1, on the reverse strand, counting down.
AAAATCTTGAATCTGAAATACGGTCATATTTTGATTTCATTGGCTACAAAGTAGGCATTTTACTGCCAAATACACAAGTGTAGAAATAAACATCACACTCTTGTTTATTTCATTCCAAAATCTTGTGCATTTCATGTGAATATGTTTAGAATATATAAATGAATTACTTAAAAAGGGACAAAAATGAAACTTTGCTTAGGTTATGGCCTAAAACACAGCTTTGTAAAACGCCCCCCACCCTCCCTTTTTCAGTTTTTCGTGTCTGGGGTATCGTTCCCCCCTTAGCTACAGAACCCCACTTTGTCAAAAGATGTGTATTAGTGATATACATCTTCTGTAAAAGTGGCGTTCTGTAGCTGAGGGGGGAACAATGTTTTAAAAAACTTTTCCATTTTCCATTGATTTCTTTAGAAAAGGACATATTTTGCCCCAAAACTTAGGAAAACTATGCATGATTGATCTTATCCAACTGCTGAGTATGATGAAACCAAGAGCTGGCATCAATTTTGTGAAAGAATTTTCTTGAAGTTCCCATTTTGAAAATTCCACTTTTTCAGGGCAGATTCTACGCCTTATCTTATCAGCTCCTTCATGTATTCTATTTCAAAACAAGAGTTACCTTTCTTGATCTGAGCCTTTGACGAGCACCCACGGTTTATTTGCTTGCATAAACTGGTTACCGAGCCGGGATATACTTAATATATTCCTAATGGAATCTCGAATTCTACATTGAAAACAAAGAAATTGAAAGATATTTATGGAGTACAACTCTTGTCTATATACTGAATCAATCTCGAAATTATATGACTGTGTTATCATATTGAATAATTCTTTTGTACATGTATGAATCTCTCTTCAAATACAGCTGTACATGTACCTATAGCCTTAAGAAAAAAATTAATTATATGTGCTATACTAATTGAGTCATTTTGTAAAAATTCAATTAATAATATTATATAAATTTTACTTCATATTAATTCATATAGCCTATTCAGTTACCAGAATAAGAGGGATCGGAATCTTGATTAGTTGAGATGCATCACATTATAAGACTAGTGTATGTCCTATTATTTTTATGTAACACACAAAGCAATCTTATTAAAATTAGAGTTTACTAGATACTCTCATTGTAACATTTTTACACAAAACATCTCTAACTCTTAAAAAGGGTTCAAATTAGGATAAAAATATCAAGCCTCTGGAACACCTTGTGACCTTGTGACCTTTTGACCTTGTGACTTTGTGACCTTGTGACCTACCATTAAATCTCTGATGTCTGAAAAATAAAAAGTCTCCATACAACTTGCAGATTGGCTCAATATTAAAATCCAAATTTGACTCTGTCACAAACCCTTATCGAGTATTGTTAAATGTTTTGTGTAGCGATCACAGTAAGCTGATCTAAACTCTAATTTTAACAAGATCACACACCTAGCTTCCTCCATACTTTCTATATACGCCGTGAGCTCTCTCTTGATCAAGGCCAGTAACTCCTGATCGTCTCTCACCAGATTGATCTCCTGTATGACTCCATCAAAGTTGTTATTTACAAACATTAATGCCCTAGTGATAATATAAAATGTATAATATAAATTACATGTAAATCATGCATGTTATCATAAGAAATATTGAAACTCAATATTTGTTCAACAGGTTTCATAATACATCTCTTCTTAGACAAATATCAAAATATGCAGAATAGATGATCTAGAAAGACATGTACAATTATACCTAAAGTGTCCACTTTAATTCATTATGTTTATGAAATAAGGAGAGACAAAATTTGTTTGGGAATCATAAATCCAACTGCCGTCATCTTCATCTGTATAAAAGCTGTTATGTGAAAAGTAGGTCAAACTTCAAAGTGAGGTAAGGTGTTACTACATGGAAATTAAATACTTGTGGAATATGGATGCCCTATCACCAGATAAAACTATTTGTTGACAAAGAAATGGACAGCTTCAGATCTATATGCCTTCAAATTTGTTATTATTGTGGATTAAAATGTTAAATGTTTTGCACTAACAACATGAACAAGACACGCATGTCATATTCTGCCATAAATACAGAGTTAAAACTTTCTCTATGATACATGTAAATGCACATGTGAAAGGTGTGCTACATATACATGTACATGTACACAAAGTTACTAGTGTGACATTACCTGTTAATGAAGTTACCGAGATTGTTGAGTAGTTCACTATTATTCTTCAGTAGGAAATCATCCCAGCTAAAACTACTATCCTGTAAAACAAACAGAGATTCAGATTAAGGATGGTAGTTTCTAAATATCTTTTTTAGTTGGGATTTTCCTCACACAAACATATATTTTTCCCCATGTAAATTGTACTATTCTTAAATGTCTTATTTGTGATTGATGTAGTTGTATAACATATATAAGTCATGTATCTTAAATCTTTTAACTATGAATTGAATTATTTTTCATCACAATTTATGTACATGTATGTTCAAATTAACATTTTCTAACCTGAGATTCTGGACGGACGTACAGCAGGTAAAATCTATAAATATCTGCCGGTATATTGGTCTCCTTCGCCTGATGTCCAAACACTCCTGTTCCTCGACTTTTTGAGAATTTTCCATCTTCATAATTCAAATATTCTGAAAAATAGAAATGCTAAAGAAATATGGGTCAGGATTGTGACACAATGTTTTTCATGTTATATCGAAGACATTGTATCATTGATTCTGCATCGTGAAATGTACCAAATCATGAGGGAGATGTATCAATAGCATTTCACTGTTATCACACATGGGGGTCCCCTCCCTATTGTTTTGTATTACATGTTTATTTTTCAAGAATCTGCCTGTTAATTGTGATTTTTATTTTGGGTTTTGTGGTTTTGACTTTCATTCACTGAACTACAGCCCTAATATACATGTATGTAATCACCATACATAATTTGATACAAAGCCAGTGCATTTGACCTACCTGTAGCCACCATGTGTTTGACCTACCTGTAGCTACCATGTGTTTGACCACTGTCCAGTTATCTTCAGCTCCAAGTAACGTACACGGGAAAATGACGGAATGAAACGGTACGTTATCTTTTCCCAGAAAGTTATACATCTCTACTTTGTCAGGATTTTTCCACCATTTCTGCCATTGGTCTGTGTAATTTGCCGTTATTGAGATATAGCCAATGGGGGCATCGAACCATACGTAGAACACCTGAATAATAAAATCATTGATAGAACACCTGAGTGTGAGTAGAGATTTAAGTTTTGTTTTAACTGTTCCAAAACCTAGGACAAGTTCGCGTAACTTTTTCAATTCTTTCATAAAATCAAGTGTTTTTTTCCCTGATATATGAATCTTGAATGATTTTATTGTGTTAATCACTATGATAGTATATTAGATCTTTTAAAAATACATACATGTATTAATAATTTATATAACTATGTATATAACAAATGATTTTTATCTGATTTGATAAGAGAGATTTTGAACAATCCAGCTAAGGACACACAATGTTTTGCAAGAAAGTATTCTGTAACCTTGTCTGTATATCCCTCCAACGGTACAGGAGTACCCCACTTTAGGTCCCTGCTGATACATCGGGGTTTAAGACCGTCACGGATCCAGGAATTTGTTATGACTTTAGCATTGTGGGTCCATGTGCCGTTTTTGAACACTTCATCCAGATGTTTCTGTAGTTTAGGTTCTGTCTGAAAATTTTGATAATTATATTTCATCATTAAAGACACAGAACAAAGTGCTTCCTCTATACATGTATATGCCAGTTTGCTTTGTATCAAGAGATATGAAAATAGCTATATGTATATGTATTTACATGTACAATGTATATGTATCTTTGGTTAGTCTAAGAATAGATGATGTGATGTTTTTATACTAGGCGTTGCTTTGCACACTTTACCTTGGGTAAGTCTAAGAAGAGATGATGTGATGTTTTTATACTAGGCGTTGCTTTGCACACTTTACACTTGGGATTTTTCAGATCGACTGCGTTGAGGAGTTTACCACAAGCATCACACTGGTCACCTCGGGCGTCCTCAAAGTTACACAGAGGACATGTACCCTCTACAAATCTGTCGGCTAAAAACCTATAAAAATAAATGTACATTACAATTCAGTAATTATCATAAAAAATTATGAGATTTGAAATAAAAAAATGTTGAAATCTACTGGAAAATGTTCTGACTTTTTAGAGGAAGATTGCCTCTTACAAATTTTCAACATCTATCTTTATAAGAAAATTTCTGTCTGAAACCAATGATTTCACTAAATTCTTATACATTTTACATGTTTTAAAATCTATGCAAAGCCAAGTTAATTTTCTTTAACATTTTCTGTGGACACTATTATCCCTTATTTTGCTCGATTTTTACTACATGTATTTCAAATTTGAAAATCCTATCCTCCCTTCTTGAAAAATTACTTAAAAATTCTAAGGATTACCAACAGGATTTTGCATTCAAACAAAATCTACACTGACCTATTGCACTTTTCACAGAAGAGTTGGTCCACCTTGTCCTTTAATACATAACCTTTATTATACAGCTTCCAGAAAATATCCTGGGCTATCCTACAATCATGATGAAGAAAAATAGTCGTTATTTACATGTAAAGTTTGTTTTTAAGTCCAATTATTAAACAGCTTCCAGAAAATAACCTGGGCTATCCTAGAATCATGATGGAGAAAATAATTGTTTTTATTAATAACAGAATAAGTGTCTTATGCCTCATTCATACGGAGGGTTTATTGCACAATAAACGTTAATTTGTTGCGCAATTAATTTGCTTTGCATTCATACAACGAAATTTATTGGCAATATATTTTCGATTTATTTCGCAATAACTTTATTCAGCAACAAATGTTACCATACAAATGCTAAGCAAAACTGTTGCGCAGTAAATCTTAAGCCTTCATTTGTAAGATTCTACTTAGAGGTTTGGATCTTTGGTATCACATAAGAATGCTTTTCTATAAGTCTGAACTCCTTGCAGAGAATGGTGTCACAATTGAATGAAGTCATGCTCTAGAGTGCGTTGACATTTGAACAGATGAATGTTTGTTTCATTTTATCTCTCAAAGAAATCAGTCTTAAGTTAAGAAGGAGCTGATAAGATAGCCCTAAATCTCGTGCTGTATTTCTTCCACGTGACAGTAAATATGCAGACAAAAGATAATCATTATTGAAATATAATGTATTTGAAGACTTTTTGTATGTTTTAATTTTCGATGAAATACTCTCAAGATTCTAAAATGAAGGGCCAAAGAGGTAGGGCGTACTGGGGTAATAGAACTGATAATATCGACCATAAACGTAGAAATTTTAGAATATTTTGCCTGAAATGGATAAATATTAAATAAAAGATATCAAATACATCTACATTGTACATCAGAAATACATTTTGAAAGTTCTATCTCCTTTAAACGGTAAATAATGAAATCCGGAACTCAAAACACGGTCTTATTTTGTATGTAATGGCTATAATAGAAGCTTTTTGGTGCGAAATACACATTAGTGGAGAAATGCACATCGCTCCTGCTTATTTCGTTCCTAATTGTTGTACATTTCATTTGATCGTATTTAGAACACATTTTTTGATGGATTAAGGAGGAAAATAGTCAAATTTTCCATATCTTGTGATCTTAAAGATAGATTCTTTAACAAATGCACCCCCCTTCCTTTTTTGGTTTTCATCTCTGGGGTAGTGTTCCCCCCGGAGATACAGAACTTTTCCATTTTCTATTGATTGCTATGGGAAAAAAACAACTTTTGATCCAAATATTAGATATATTAATGCAAAATTCCACTTTTTAGGGCAGATTTTACGCCTTATCTTATGAGATCCTTTACGAAAATTATTCGATCAACTAACCATCAAAGACCCTTAACTCATGATTCTTGAACATTGTTCATTGGCATTTTATTGTGCAATAGATTCAGTCATGTGAACACGAAAAATCTTATTGCTAAAGAAACAAGTTAAAAGTCATGTTTGTAAAACAATATTTACATATGCCTATTCATTTGTATAGAATCCACACTGTAATTATAGGAGTATAACCGCGGTGGCGTGGTTTGAACTATGACGTCATAGTAACTTGGCTTGATTTAAACTTTGACGGAACGTAGTAACAGAGCCTTAGCAACGGAGTTTTAATCGTTTTTCACCATCATTTAAGCGTGACCTAGATTTTTATTTGATGTGTCTGTATACAAAATTTCATTTCAATATGTAACTCCATTCAAGAGATATTGAACGGAAACCCTGAAGTTTTGGTATTTTTCACATGGCAAGGGTCATAACTCTGTCCAAATTTTTTTGATCGGACCTAAATATGAACTTGACCTAGATTTTCATATGATGTGTCTGTATACAAAATTTCATTTCTATATGTCACTCCACTCAACACTCCAGGAGAATACTAAAAATAGTAATATTACTTAAAACTGTAATATTACTGTTAACAATAATCCCTGACATTATTGAAAACAGTAATGTTGCCACCCTATATTACATATTTCTGTAATGTAGACAAAGGAAAGTTTTAAAGCCACCAGCACAGTTTATATCATACAACTCTTTGTATAATAATAAAATAATGTCCATTTGGAACCTTTTTTTCACATTTTTTTCTTTCTGAAATCACATTTTCTTCAAGTATGTTAAGGAAAAAATTTTCCTGATGTTCTGAATAATTTATCAGTGTACATATGAATGAGAAACAACTCCTAATCACCCTCAATTCTCCCCGAATCCACTGGTATAAGAGCGAACTAACCATCTAAATAGTATTACTACTTACAGTAATATAAAGACATAAATTTCAAAGAAAGATAACTCCAATTTAATTCATATTACTGTTTTTAGTAATATTACTGTTTCCAGTATTCTCTTGGACTGCTCAAGAGATATTGAACGGAAACCCTGAAATTTTGGTATTTTTCGAAGTGCAAGGGGCATTACTCTGTCAAAATTTTGTTGATTGGACCCAAATAAGAACTTGACAGAGATTGTCATTTGATGTATCCGTATACAAAATTTCATTTCAATATGTAACTCCACTCAAGAGATATTGAACGGAAACCCTGAAATTTTGGGGTTTTTTTTCGAAGTGCAAGGGGCATAACTCTGTCAAAATTTTTTTTTATCAGACCCAAATATGAACTTGACCTAGATTTTTGTTTGATGTGTCTGTATACAAAATTTCATTTCAATATGTAACTCCATTCAAGAGATATTGAACGGAAACCCTGAAATTTTGGTATTTTTCAAAATGCAAGGGGCATAACTCTGTCAAAATTCTTTTGATCGGACCCAAATATGAACTTGACCTAGATTTTTGTTTGATGTGTCTGTATACAAAATTTCATTTCAATATGTGAATCCATTCCAGAGATATTGAACGGAAACCCTGAAATTTTGGTATTTTTCGAAATGCAAGGGGCATAACTCTGTCAAATTTTTTTTGATCGGACCCAAATATGAACTTGACCTAGATTTTTGTTTGATGTGTCTGTATACAAAATTTCATTTCAATATGTGAATCCATTCTAGAGATATTGAACGGAAACTGATGTCGCGGACCGACCGACATACCGACCGACAGCGGCAAACCTATATGTCCCCTCTTCTTCGAAGGGGGGCATAATTAGTTGTGCAATAGAGTTATTGCAAAATCGTGTGAACGAGGCATTAATTTGTGTTTTGTTACGGATAAACAACACACAGTGCATGTATCGTTTGCAGGCAGAAATGAAACACGTACCATGTCAATATTTTACTCTCATGGAATTACATTGGTTGTGTATCTATTAGTTTAAAGAAGCAATCTCTATTTTGTTTAACTTAGACTTTGAATAAAAACAAAGTATTTAAAAAAAACCTCTCTTAACATACGCCATACATGTAGTTCACACTAGACTGTCAGCATTATAATAATTGATAACATACAATGAAGTCAACCATATACTATACTAACTCTGTCTGCTGTTTTGTTGTAGTCCGACCAAAGCTGTCGAAGTCGATATTGAACCATTTATAGATCTCCGTATGTATAGCGTTATATTTATCACAGATCTGTTTTGGAGTGAGACCTTCCTCCAGCGCCTTCGTCTCCGTAGCTGTACCGTACTCGTCTGTACCACACACGTATAACACGTTGTAGTTCCTCAAACGACAGTACCTAACAACACAATATAACACATAATAATAAAACATCATCAACTTCAAGTACAAGATATCTAAAATGTATTGTTCAAAGGGCAGGCACATGCCTGCATATCTAAGAATTTAAAGTCATCAAAAAATTATGAGAACAAAATTTATCAAAAGGTATACAAATCTTCAAAGAAATCTTTTTAACAAATCTTCAAGTTTACAAAATCATGATTTTCCGATCTATGAAGTGAGCTGCACAGACAGTTGAAAAAAATGCTACAAGCTAGAACAGTAGAGAACAAAGACACTGACTAGTTTAACAATGAATGACCATGATCAATAAAAGGCATAAAAAGTTCTTTTTCATCTCACCTTGAGTAGACATCAGCACTGAGTACACATCCTATAATATTACCTAGATGTGGTACATTGTTTACCTAGATGTGGTACATTGTTTACCTAGATGTGGTACATTGTTTACCTAGATGTGGTACATTGTTTACCTAGATGTGGTACATTGTTTACCTAGATGTGGTACATTGTTTACTCACCTTGAGTAGACATCAGCACTGAGTACACATCCTATAATATTACCTAGATGTGGTACATTGTTTACGTATGGCAGGGCACTAGTGATCAGTATATTTCTCTCTCCTTCCTTAGGTAGGCTATCAAATAAAAGTAATCCTTTAATATCACAATTTTCATATTCAACAAAAATACAATGTACATGAATGTAGCTTCTAATATTTCTTGTTAATATAGGATTTATCTTGTTAATATAGGATTTATCGATCAACAACAACAACTTTTCAATTTTTATTTCAACAGATAAAGGTGTGCATATTTCTTCATTTTCCCCATTTAACATTTACACCTACTAGATATAATTTTTCCAATTACTGACATGCACATATAAACATGTATAGAATTTGTTTTTTTCCGAATGCAAATACATGTAGACGATTTCATACTACAAGTACATGTATATTCATGTAAGATGTAAGAGCTTACATAGGATGGACTCTCTCCCTTGGTTTCGGACACTTTGCCTTCCCAGAATTCCAAGCTTCAATGGCTGCTGACAGTTCCTCAGGTGTAACTGCCTTCACCGGAATCTGCTGTAAAATATATATGTAGCACTTTATACATGAGGATAAAATGTAAAACTATTAGAAATTCTTGTGAATAAGGAAAAGCAAAGATTCCCAACATAATGGCCAGATGGAGGCTTAAAAGACAAAAATACCTTATACATGTGTATATAAGATACACATTTTGAAATCAAATTTTCAACAGTTAGTTCAGAATAGGTTTGTAAAGGTCTTAATACATGTAGGTATAACCTGACCAAACATGAAGACAAAAACAAAGTACAAATCACAAGTAAGCTTGAAGAAGGCAACGATTTCTTACCGGTATTTCCTCTGTAGTTGTGCTTGGTTTTGGGTTATCTCCCTTCTGTGTCTGTTTGGAGGCTGCAGCTTTCTTGGTTTCCATGGTTTTATCAAGGGGTGTGGCCTCTGGTGTTAATGGTAGAGGTCTGGCCAGCAAGGATGGCTGTAAGATATAAATTAGAGTGAATACATGTATGTAGTGCTAACACAGGTATAAATGTACATGTATGTATATGGTATGAAGCTTATCATGTAGGTTAGTGTTCCACTTGGGCATGTTTTATGCACAAATTAAGATTCTACAAATCATTTAACATCCATATAAACATGATTAAAGAGAAACATAGGAACAGCTTCAATAGTTGTTTCAGGACAATGTTATATAAATACATGTATAATACAATGGAATTTTACAGTGTAATATTATACAATTATTGACTGGGAATGAGGGCAATATATGATTTGTTGGACCTGAAGATAAAATATTGCCCGAGGCCAAAGGCCGAGGGCTATATTTTGTCTGAAGGTCCAACAAATCATATATTGCCCGAATTCCCAGTCAATAATTGTTTTGTTATACCTACATCCATACTGCAGCAACGAACCGATTGACCCTGCATATTTACGTTCATTTTCTTCTATAAGAGAAAGAGCGCAGAAAAATAGGTAGAGCTAATAGCGTCATCAATGACGTGACGTCACAAACGATGTACCGTTTATCGGTCAATATTTTTTGAAATATTGCCCTAGGGCCAATATTGATGTAAATATTGACCGCTTGGTCAAATATTCGAATTTAAAGGCATTTTTCCTATGGGGATTTTATATAGAGGTACTGACAAGGGTATAACAAAATATTATGTTACCTTGAGATCAACTACACTTCCTGACGGTATAACTATGGACACGGCAGATTTCAGTGCTGGGTGATCACACAGGGACAGGAACCAGCCTTTGACGTTAGAGTATTGACTTTCCCAGCCTACAAAAGTCATACATACATCATCTACATGTACATAAGCATATCTAATCATCTTTTATGAAGAACGATGTGGTAAGTTGAAAGTTTAAGATTTGGTAAATTTTCTCATGTATTTTCAAGTAAAAAGAAGAACAAAATTTTGTTTTCACTAGGCAGTAAAAATAATCTTCATCCAGCTTATAACACTGAACAATAAACCTGACTTACATGTATCAATCATAAGTTAAGAGAGTACTGTATAACTCTATTTAAGATAGAAAATGAGTTAAATTTTCAATTATGCAGCACAAACCTTTGAGTGGTCCAGATAGGGCCGGGTACAGGGATCCCCACAGTATGATATCTGAGGCCGTTATAGTACCCTGTACCAGGTGCTTCTTCCCCTTTAATTCAGCGTTGAGGTATTTAAGGTAGCTCTGTAGTTGTGACTGTAAGGTGGCGTCTTGTTTACCGTGTCCTATAGAACTCACTAGGTACGGTACCAATACAGGCTGTAAGAAAGAAAGAGGGAAGCTTACTGTCATAGTACACCAAGTGTGACTGTAAGTTAGTGTCTTGTTTACCGTGTTCTATAGAACTCACAAGGTACGGTACCAATACAGGCTGTAAGAAAGAAAGAGGGAAGCTTACTGTCATAGTACACCAAGTGTGACTGTAAGTTAGTGTCTTGTTTACCGTGTTCTATAGAACTCATTAGGTACGGTACCAATACAGGCTATAAGAAAACAAGGGGAAAGTTTACTCAAGTTACTGTCATATTACACCAAGTGTGAAAGACTACCACTGATTATAATATTCTTTTTTTTTTGCTGTTGTAAACTTCATCTCATAACTTCCCTCTAACTATTAATAAATTGACACACCAAAATTATTTGATAAAGACCCAGTAGCTTATGCTAGTGTTTTGTCTGACTTTTACTAAACTACACATTCAAGTATCAAATACCATTAATCAAAGCTACCTATCCAAGTCAAATTCAAAAAACAATGATACTCTTACTACGTAATGAAACATTAGAAATGGACACACCGAATGACAGAATCAACCAATAGAATTACAGGGATTTTTTAGGGGTTCTCCAGGGCCGAAATTCGACCCCATTCCCAATGCTGAAAATCAGGCATTTTTCCCAATTTCTGAGATTAAAATTCTCAATTTGAAAAAAATAAAATTCCAATAAACAAAGTACAATAATTTCATAAAGAATCTTTAAAAAATTAACGCTTAGACAATTATCTAAATTAAATTTTTATACCTAGGCTACCTTCATAGCAATATTGATAATACCTTTTACTTGTTTTCTCAATTTATTTGTATAATTTTTTCCCCATTTTTAACCAAATGTCTCTACTTTTCCCAATCTTGAAGGCACAGGCCAGTGGAATCGAAGAGTAAAAACAAGAGGCCCAGGGGCCACATCGCTCACCTGAGAACACTGGGTAATGGGTATGTTGAGAGAAGACAAATCATATTGAAGACCATAGCCCGTCTCTTTTCCCTGTTTCGCGACAGAGGAAATTCAAAATAAAAGATGATGTACAATAAAAGTTACAAACAAATTTACTAGTTTCCAAAGGAAAGATATATATAAATAACATAATTTCCAGTTAAAAATTTGGTTTTACTCCCAGATAAAGCTCCTTTATCTCCTTAAACAACAAGTTTTAGCTTGGTCTAAAATGAACCGCCATTACTTACTTCTTCATGTGTTTACCTCCTCTGATAGGAGCACCTATATGTAGACACCTATATAGGTAGAGATAATGAGACTTAAGGTCTAAACTATTGATGAGCTTATAAAAATGTGACAAAGTGAACAAATTCTTTCACAGGTACATTCCTGACATAAATTAATATGAATCAAGGCAAAGCCTTTTTGTGCGAGCGGAGAGAAAATAGATATGATTATATAAAATAAAAAAAAAAGATTTTTCTTTTTATTTTGACTATGATGGTTTATCTTATCTTACGTCAAAACTTTCTATTTGATGATTGCCAAAAAAGGTAGTATAAGGCGAATGGAAACACGGAAGCATTTGTAAAATTGATCATCTAGACCAGCAAATGAAAATTTTTAGGGGGGGGGGGGGGGCTTAAAAAATATGGTTCTTTAAAAATATGGTTCTTTATAATTCGTTCTTATTTTGCAAGAATAATGTTTAGGCTAGCTGAAAATAAATTACTTAAGAACAAAAAAAACCAAAAAAAACCAAACATATTCCGACTTCTGACAGTATGAAACCACCCGAGACGAGAAAAGCAATCAGAGCGAAACGTCTCGTTTAAAACCGGAAATGTCGGATTTCCCGTGGTTACGCCGCCTTGTTGATGCTTTATCGTTACCTGATTTAGGAAAAATAATTTCAATAAATTTAACTTATAAACAAAAATTGAGTATAACATATACGTCTACTTGGAGTCGAAAAAAAAATTTAAATGGCAATATCCAGCATCTCCGCAGCAACTCTGTCTGCGAGGGGACGAAAGTTTTTGAAAGCATAGTAGTACATTCTCATTCTTTGATTCAGCATATTTTCTCAATAAGATATGTGTATACGCGTTACCATAAGGGCGAGCTCTGCTCGCTATGATTCAAAATAGTTAAAGATTTCTGAAGATAAGTGAAAAAATATCATATATCCTCCATTCCTTAAACATATGAGTCTTTAAAAAAAATCTTTAAAAATTCCAAAAATAAATTGTCAGCAAAAACTCTTTCATATAAGCATTCCTCTACTTAACTATGGCTAAAATGAACTAAATTAATACAGCATGATAAACATAGAGAAAAAAGAATATGAAAAATGTCAGTTTTTGGATGAAAATAACATAAGCCAAAAAGACGTTAAAAATGCGTCAAAAAGGAGTTCTTCGATTTTTATGAAATGAACAAACTTGAATCATACATCCTTCTAGATCACTCAGATACCATTAGTTTTTCAATACATGCAGCGGTTCTGGAAAGAAGATTTTTAAATAGGGGTACCCTCTGGGACCAATTTGACCTCGCCCTGGATCAACCCCGGTAGGGATCAAATTGAAATGAACAAACTTGGTAGGGGACCTTTAGTACTTCATGCATACCAAGTTTAATAAAAATTCTCCGAGCGGTTTCAGAGGAGAAGATGAAAATGTGAAAAGTTAACGGACGGACGGACGACGGACAATCCGGTATGACAATAGCTCCCAAGCTAAAAAGGCAATATTTGTCCGGTTCCTATCTTCTAATTGAAAAAAAATTGACAACAGATGTTGTTATAGAAATTTTGAAACCCCCCCCCCCCCCTCTTTTTATAATCTTTGCAATAAAAGAATTGTTATAAATTCAAATTGTACATGTTGTAAATCAAAAATGCTATCACACAAACATTTATTAATTTAATTTTACCTAGAATATAGCTTTTAATATATCAATATGAACCCAAGGGGAATTAATATGGAGATAATGCCAAACTTCATAAAAAATGCCGAAGTCAAAAAAATGGCCAAATTGGCATTAAAATTATTCAGAAAAGTTAAAAATTGCATTCAAAGCTTAAAAAGTGGAGGAAAAATGAAAAATAAAGGAAAAAAAATTTTATGCCCCAGTTGGGATTTGAACTCGCTACCTTGGGACTCACTGACACACTGAAAACATACCTACATGTATTTAAAGTAATAAAAAATCATTAAAAATCTAAAAGTCAAGATATTGAAAAAAATTCATCACTGTTACATTCCTTATAATATTTCTGTTAGAACAATCATTCATGGGAAGAACCATAAAATGCCAAAAATGATGAAAATGACCATCCCCCCTTCCTTTTTTACAGTGTTAAAAAAATCATTGAAAATTCAAATATAAACTTTTCAGCAAAATTCTTTCACTAAAGCATTCCTCTGCTTAAAAATGGCTAAATTAAACTAAACTGGAGCAGAATTTTTCAGTAAGAAAGAAAATATTAAGAGAAATATCAATTTTTGCATTAAAAATACAATGTCGAAAAAGACGTCAAAAACGCGTCAAAAATTAGTTATCGGATTTTAACGAAATGAACAAACTTGAATCATACATCCTTCTAGATCACATAGATACAATTAGTTTTTCAATCCATTCAGTGGAACTGGAGAAGAAGATTTTTGAAGAGGGGTACCCTCCGGGGCCTATTTGACCCCGCCCTGGATCCACCCCTGAAGGGATCGAGTCGAAATGAACAAACTTGGTAGAGGACCTTTAGTACTTCATGCATACCAAGTTTCATCAAAATCCTCCAAGCAGTTTCAGAGGAGAAGATGAAAATGTGAAAAGTTAACGGACGGACGGACGGACGGACGGACGGACGACGGACAATCCGGTATGACAATAGCTCACTTTGAGCCTTTGGCTCAGGTGAGCTTAAAAGCAATGATCGCTGTGCGATATAAGTCCCCTACCGGCGGCATAAATTTATGACTTGCATCTCTGTTCATCAGTTCATAATCTGCAACAACAGCCAAGAAAAGTCTGGGAAACTGAATTCACGAAATTAGCTAAGTCCAAGGGCCATAACTCTTGTGAAAATTAGTCAATCTAAATTAAACTCAAATCTGCATCACACTATAATGTATTCACACACAAAAAATCAGTTCATTTTCTGCAATCACTGTGCAGGCATGAAAAAGTCAGGAAAACTGCAAATTTCATGAAATTTGCTAAGGCCAAGGGCCATAACTCTTGTAAAAATAGGTGATTCTAAAGCAAACTCAAACTTGATCTGTATCCCACTGAGATATATCCACATACCAAAAATGAGTTCAATTTATGCAACAACAGCGGGAAAAAATCCGGAAAACTGAAATTTTCATAAAATTTGCTAAGTCCAAGGGCCATAACTCTAGTAAAATTGGGTCAATCGAAAGCAAACTCAAACTTGATCTGTATCACATTGTGATATATCCACATACCAAAAATGAGTTCAATATATGCAACAACAGCGGAAAAAAGTCCGGAAAACTGAAAATGGGACAGATGGACGGACGGACAGACAGACCGAGAGGAAACTAAGAGTCCCCTTCGGCGTTGCCGGTAGGGGACTAAAAAACCCCTGTCTATACAGTCTATTATGTCTGTATGTTGCAATTGCACAGCCTGCGAGACCTGTATCACCTTATTTTACTGAGAAGTGAACAGATAATAATTATGATTAAATAGACATTTTCATTTCTGCAAAATTGCTTTTGTATTGTCATCCATATCCTAAAATAAAGCAGCCCCCAACCCCCATATCCACACTTACATACACCCTGCTGCTTTTCTACACATATATTTACCTGTAGCTGTACACTGTCCCACTCTAACCACTTGTCTATATTTACCTGTAGCTGTACACTGTCCCACTCTAACCACTTGTCTATATTTACCTGTAGCTGTACACTGTCCCACTCTAACCACTTGTCTATATTTACCTGTAGCTGTACACTGTCCCACTCTAACCACTTGTCTATATTTACCTGTAGCTGTACACTATCCCACTCTAACCACTTGTCTATATTTACCTGTAGCTGTACACTGTCCCACTCTAACCACTTGTCTATATTTACCTGTAGTTGTACACTGTCCCACTCTAACCACTTGTCTATATTTACTTGTAGCTGTACACTATCCCACTCTAAGCACTTGTCTATATTTACCTGTAGCTGTACACTGTCCCACCCTAACCACTTGTCTATATTTACCTGTAGCTGTACACTGTCCCACTCTAACCATTTGTCTATATTTACCTGTAGCTGTACACTGTCCCACTCTAACCACTTGTCTATATTTACCTGTAGCTGTACACTGTCCCACTCTAACCACTTGTCTATATTTACTTGTAGCTGTACACTGTCCCACTCTAACCACTTGTCTATATTTACTTGTAGCTGTGCACTGTCCCACTCTTACCACTTGTCTATATTTACCTGTAGCTGTACACTGTCCCACTCTAACCACTTGTCTATATTTACCTGTAGCTGTACACTATCCCACTCTAACCACTTTTCTATATTTACCTGTAGCTATACACTGTCCCACTCCAACCACTTGTCTATATTTACCTGTAGCTGTGTACTGTCCCACTCTAACCACTTGTCTATATTTACCTGTAGCTGTGTACTGTCCCACTCTAACCACTTGTCTATATTTACCTGTAGCTGTGCACTATCCCACTCTAACCACTTGTCTATATTTACCTGTAACTGACACTATCCCACTCTAACCACTTGTCTATATTTACCTGCAGCTGTACACTATCCCACTCTAACCACTTGTCTATATTTACCTGTAGCTGTACACTATCCCACTCTAACCACTTGTCTATATTTACCTGTAGCTGTGTACTGTCCCACTCTAACCACTTGTCTATATTTACCTGTAGCTGTACACTATCCCACTCTAACCACTTGTCTATATTTACCTGTAGCTGTGCACTATCCCACTCTAACCACTTGTCTATATTTACCTGTAGCTGTACACTGTCCCACTCTAACCACTTGTCTATATTTACCTGTAGCTGTACACTATCCCACTCTAACCACTTGTCTATATTTACCTGTAGCTGTGCACTATCCCACTCTAACCACTTGTCTATATTTACCTGTAGCTGTACACTATCCCACTCTAACCACTTGTCTATATTTACCTGTAGCTGTACACTATCCCACTCTAACCACTTGTCTATATTTACCTGTAGCTGTACACTGTCCCACTCTAACCACTTGTCTATATTTACCTGTAGCTGTACACTGTCCCACTCTAACCACTTGTCTATATTTACCTGTAGCTGTACACTATCCCACTCTAACCACTTGTCTATATTCACCTGTAGCTGTACACTGTCCCACTCTAACCATTTGTCTATATTTACCTGTAGCTGTACACTGTCCCACTCTAACCACTTGTCTATATTTACCCGTAGCTTTAAACTGTCCCACTCTAACCACTTGTCTATATTTACCTGTAGCTGTACACTATCCCACTCTAACCACTTGTCTATGTGTGGATCTGCCTCTTTGTTCTGCAGATTCAATATATACCTACAACACAATATAAAGTATCAAGAAATGTTGTATTGTATTACTATAGCAGTATATTTTCTACAACACTGAAATATCCTGTCCAGTGATAATGATTTTGCTAAAGGCCAGAAGGGAAATTGGGGTAAATTGATCATTTTATTCACCATTTTTCATAACCATCCTTATCCCACCCTGGATCCACCCATGAAAAGTACCACCCCTCTACAATCTCCCATGATAAGTTTCAATACCTGTACATTGACTTAGACTCTCACAAATACATGTAGTTACATAGTCCAATACTGGACAAGGCATGAATGACTAGGCTCTTATGAATTCAAAACAAATATTCAATACAAAAGAAGATTATTATGTCCTAGAAAGGATATAATGATACCTACCTCGTGGCCACATTAGGAGAGAAAATAAACTTCTTGTCGTAAACTTCCAGTACAGGCAAAGCATGGTGGGATAGGTATGGTACAACTTTCTCTGAAATCGAAATTAAAGAAACTTATAGTCTGATGAAATGTTAGGAACATAGGTAACTAAAGGTGTTGTCTATAAATAGATCTGTAATGTACCTCAAACGAGACACACAAAGGGTTTACTGCATTTGTAACTTGTAACAATTATAGTACAAAATGTTCAACGTAAAAGTTCAAAGGAGGGACAGAATTGTCACAGGAAATGTAAAACACCGTAGTGAGGTGATACAGGTCTAACGTCTAATTGAGGTCACAAAGCAGACAACACTACACATGCTATACTGGTACATGGAAGGCATGAATGTGAACGATTTTACCTGAACTTTAAAACATTTAATAAAAAAAGGTGATACAAGTCTCAACTCTGACATTGTAAATTATATCATGCACTAAAGACAATGACCAGATCAACAGAGATTGGGAAGGACATTTCTTGAATGAGCCATTTTCCATCATTTTCTAAAAATTTCATTCCCTTCATTCAAACCCTTTTCTAAATTTAAACCCAAAGGGCGGACACTCTCTTTTGTACTCGATCATGGCTTCCTCTTTCTTCCTTCCTACAGGCTAAACCCACGGTTCATTTGATACGATTTTTGGTTTTGTTATCTCAAGATGAATGTATAAAACAAATCCAAATTGAAAATTCATCCTAAAAGATGCACCGCTCGAGTACAAAAGGGTTGTATAGGACGTGTCCGCCCTTGGGGTTTTTAATATAGACATGATGGATGGTGAATGATATTCTATCATAGACCATTTGAACCATCCAACCAAAAATTGTACTCTATGTCTTCTGCAATGGAAGTAACCGGATGTGACAGTTCTAATGAATTGGTGTTGCATACAACCAGGAATTGCTTACTCTTCCTTGGCACCTGGTCTCACTCCCAAATCGGGAGTTTGCTTCTTTTCATGTGGTGGAGGTTTTTGTTTGTTTGCTTTGGTTCCTGTTTTAGCCTGATTTTGTATGCCTTCGGTTTCTGATTTTCTGAATTATTGATTTTGTACTGTATACAGGGATATGGTCATTATCCATATTTGTCATTTTACGTGAATTTACAGCTGGAACCCTCTCCCCCCAATGGGCCCACCTCCCTGTCCTTTCATTTTTTTTCTTGATCTGCCCTTTTCTAAGAAAATCCTGAACATGTTGCATGCCGTGAAAAAACGATACAGCATCAGAAGATGTCGATTTTTTTTTAGATATACTAATTATCATTAATGACACTGACTGTTCAAATCATGCGCAACTAATCCCTTCTAAATTCAGTTCAAATATGCTTCAGATGCCACGAAATTGTTTCATTTTTTCAAAATTTCCACGGGGGAGGCCCCCCAATCCCCCACCAATGGGAGGGGGAACCCCCAGTCCCATACCCTCCCCAACTGGGCCCTGGGGGCCTCGCAAGTGGTTTCCATAAAAATTTGTATTTTTGCCCCGATATTCGGCCCCATTCCCAATGCAAAATAGTATCTTTTTTTCCCAATTTAGACTCAGGGTTTTTTTTTCATTTTGGGGAAGGTGCCTGTGCCTGCCTCATTTGGGAAAATTTGTGACATTTTGCTAAAATTGGGAAAATTTTCGAACAAATTTTCAACAAAGTATAATCCTAAAGTATCATTTATTAACACTGGTAATCTATTGATTTGCTTGAGCTGAACAAGGGATGAATAAAAACTTTTAAATATGCACAATAGGATATTTTTAAATAGGACATTTTGTGCTGATTTCTAGGTTTTGGGTCTTATTTTCTCAGGTGATTTTTTCATAATTCCTCTTTGGGAATTTCAGGGTGATTTTTTGGGAAAAATAGAGGAAATTTGGCATTGGGAAGGGGCCGAAATTCGACCCCAAAACAAGGAAAAAAAAAAACCCTGAGACTCTAAAAATTCCCTTCAGGTCTTTGTTTGATATATTGTATCATCCCCGTCATAACGCCAAACTCGAATACGGCTATCCCTCACTGATGTAATTAGGTACATTGTACAAACAAGTGTTCATCCCCCGATAATTACTGCTAAACAAGGTACATGTTATTATCCAGGTATAATTAGGTGTTCTCTTATACAAATAAATAATATGTTTTAAATAAACACTGTCTCAGGTACGATATTTATCCAAAGAGTTTGTCATGTATAGCTTTGACGGCGCGGTCAAAATTTACATTAAATGACGATGCAGGGTGTTGGGAAAAAAAACAACAAATCAACATTTTGTGAAGTCATTGACACAACGATTTTTTTGTTGACAAGCTTTCCGCCATCACTACCGCGACGTGTGTAACATTAAGAGACAACGGCAAGTACAGACAAAAGTGACAAGCTATTTACCACGTTATTGGTACATGTATTGATTTTTTCAATATTTTTAATGAAAAACATGATTCACAATTAACAAATTTTATTGATGTAATCAGTAAACCTCGATATACTCCCGAATCTGTTATGCAGCCAAATTTTAGAAAAATGAAAGACGGCAGTATAACGTGGGAGAAGTGCATATTCAACTGTCATCTAGCCTGAATAAAGGGTTAAAATAAAATTTTATTTCAGTCGTAAGGCCATGCAAAAAAAATTTTCTGGTTCTCAGATAATTGATCTAAAAAATATGGGTAGGTAGGTAGGGTTTTAATTTATTGTTTTTATTTTCCGAAAACTACTTAAGCACAATTTTTTATTCAGATATTATAGAGACTGTGATCTATAGTGACTATATTTGTTGTAAATGTTCACCATACTCAACTCTTCTCATTTTTACAGTGCCAAGAATGCTTCAGCCCAGTTCGATTCCAATGGCAATATAATCCACGGCACGACTGTGTTGCCTTTAAAATTCACCTTCAAGCTGACAATCACTCGTTCCCCCCCCCCCCCCCCCCCCCCCCCCCCCCCCCCCCCCCCCCCCCCCCCCCCCGTTGCCATTTTGCATCTTGTGTACAATAACAAAGTACAGTATTTCCCTCCACAGAAGTCAGAGCACCTAAGCGTCTTGGTCGTGTAAAGTCTTAACAAAACCGACAAGCGCCGTTAAAACGTAAAGCGCTGTACTGAAACAGACATTTCTACTTTTCGTTTGTACAGAAATCCCTGTTCTATTAATGGTAAATTATATTTATCAGCATGAGAAATCTGGCGAGCGGCGGCTATTTTTTTCCCTTCCCACGATAAAAACGTCTCATCGGGAGGAATTTTGAGCGCGCGGTGGTGTCTGAGAACAAGGATCTTTTTTTTATATGGCCTAAATTTCCCAGTTTTGCTCAAAATGCCACTGTTTCTCCCTATTTGAAAAGCCCTGGTCCCTTTCCCAAAATACCCTGTGACAGCCCTGAAATTCAATAGCATCATGTAAGAAAAGATGTATACGATATCAAAACGCTCAGCATTCAAGTAATTTATGTAAGCGAGTCTATTCATTTGTTGGAGATAAGTTTTAAAAAAGTCATTCTGCTTGGAAATATGTTGGAAGCGTAAAATTGAGCAGCAAAAGCATAATTGTAGGTCAAAATTCGTAAAAATTAAGCCAAAATCGTTAAACAGGTTGGGACTGTCCACAAGATATCGATGCTATCACGTACTGTAAATGCGCGACTGTCCTATAAAACAGTGTTACCGTAAATTCAGTCATGCGAATACGTATGTGAGATGCTCTCGTCATGCTTTTTTTCTTGTTATCGTTTAACTCTGTGTCTTCGCAATAAATTAAGTTAATAGACAACAAATACGTTCATTTCTTTATACGAAAATGGTGAAATATTCCTATTCCATACGAGCATTTTCCGCGAAAAAGACTTTATACCATATGTGGGTTAGAAATTCCAGTACTTGCAACGATGCATATTGTAAATGTGTTGATTTTTCATCAAATTTACCTGTTGTTTCTTACTTTTCCCTCTTATCCACCATTAGTACTTTCATTTCCAGTGGCGGATCCAGAGTGGCAAGCGGGGGGGTTTTGTATCGACCCAAAGGGTCGATTCGAGGCACGAAGTGCCGAGCGGGGGAGGGTACGGGAGGGGGTTGCCCCCTCCTGTAGGTGGGGGTCCGGGGGGGCCTCCCCCGGAAAATTTTTGAAAAAATGGAATTAAATGGTGCATTCTGGAGCATATTTTCTCCGTACCTTCTCGAATATTCAGACCATTTTTCTACTCAATTTATGTGGTTAATAAAGATTTCTAAATAAAATAATTGTTCCTCTACTGCTCCAGGCAGGGGTGTAGCCAGTGTGTTTTCGATGTGGACGTCCATAAAGAAGGGTTGGACCAAGAACTTCAGCTGTCCCGGGGCACAGACACTTTTTTGGGTGTTTGACTTGCAAGACCCGAAAATTTTTGAAAAAAGTGGAATAAAATGATGCATTCTGGAGCATATTTTCTCCTTACCTTCTCGAATATTCACACCATTTTTTCACTCAATTTATATAGTTAATAAAGATTTCTAAATAAAATAATTGTTCCTTTACTGCTCCAGGCAGGGGCGTAGCCAGTGTGTTTTCGATGTGGACATCTATAAAGAAGGGTTGGACCAAGAGCAGCCCCAGCTGTCCGGGGGCACAGACACTTTTTTAGGGGGATGACTTGCGAGACCCGAAATTTTTTGAAAAAATGGTGCATTCTGGAGCATATTTTCTCCTTACCTTCTCGATTATTCAGACCATTTTTCCACTCAATTTATGTGGTTAATAAAGGTATCTAAATAAAATAATTGTTCCTTTACTGCTGGCAGGGGTGTAACCAGGCTGTTTTTGATGTTGACGTCTATAAAGAAGGGTTGGACCAAGAATTTCAGATGTCCGGGGGCACAGACACTTTTTGGGGGGGGATGACTTGCGAGACCCGAAGGGTCAAGTGGGGACAGTATGGAAATATATGTTACCCATCCCCTTGAAGGGTGTGGGATGTTCCCCCGAGAAAATCTTGAAAAAATGAAGCAAATTGCTGACCTCGTATTTGAGCTGAATTTAGATGGGATAACGCATATGATTCGATGTCAATCTAATTAAAATCAGATCTACTTCTTCTCTCTTGAAGAAACGTTTCTCCAAGAGAGAAGAAGTAGATCTGATTTTAATCAGATTGGATTCGATGTCAGCAGACAATGAACCGTGTCTAAGATGAAGAAAACTTGAGATGTGAACATGATATTCCCTAAACACTTATCTGTACGTTCACATAAAGTCTTTCCAATAGTCCTCTCGCACTGTTAGGGATCGTTGTATACATGTGAAGTTCGAATGAAACACGAGAAAATTACGAAAAATGCATTCAAATCGGTGGTTTCTGGAGTGTCTTTGATCTATTTCAGAACAGTAGTTTGCTTTAAATACTTTTTCAAAAGACCATCCCCCTTCTTTTTGGCAACTGCCGGGGGAGGCGCTCTCGGTTTTTTTTTTTCTTTTTTTCTTTTTGAGAGGCGCTCTCGGTTTTTTTTTTTTTTTTTTTTTTTTTTTTTTTCGCAAGACGATGTGGACGTTTTTGTGTACAAATGTACGCCTGGCTTCGCCCCTATCTTGTTGATTTGTCCTCGCTGTAACATTTCCTTATAATATTGGTACAATATCGAGTAAAAAATGTTGAGTATCACTGGGTTTTTTATGTGAAAAGGGAGGAGCTTGGTCACAGGTGTGTAGGTGTACAAGAAGGATTTAAAGGATGCTTAATTATAGGCCCCGGAGCATTTTCGAGCTATATACAATGTTAAATATTTGCCATTTTCCCGGTTATTTCAACAAAATTTGTTTGCAGATGAAAAAAAAAATAC